>CM021734.1:91510395-91611144 GCA_011075105.1 Heteronetta atricapilla
TTTTTTTTTTTTTTTTTTTTTTAAAGATGCAATTAGAAGAAAAGTAAGTAAAGATTCAGACATCTGGACTAGCTCTGAGCCAAAATTCCTGATGTCTTTTCTAACACACTGCATATACTTCACATCTGCTGTAGGGTAAAAAGTAAGGAAAAGAAAACCAAGCAGTCCATCCCTACCCTCTCCAGATACATGCACATGGAAACTTGCATCTACAGGACCTACTGTTCCTGCTGCCCTTCTGGACATGACACCAGAGAGTGAGAAAGGTCTCCTGGACTTCACTGTGATTTCATTCAGACAAAATGTATTGATCCTTCCAAACTCCTTATGTAATATACAAAGGATGATCTGGATAGGCTTAATAAATACAAGTGACAGATAAAAATATGACAGGGGCCATTGTATGCTTCATGGTCTTCAGTCAGTGGGTAGCCCCTACATAACTTTAGACCTGTGGTAGCCAAGAGGGACCTTACAAGCCTAGGGTTGGAAGCTTTGGGAATTTGTATAGTCCAACAGTGCACACATTCACACTTTGCTCCCAAGAACTGGGTGTCCATGTCTGTAACAGAATCATTTTTTTTTTTTTTTCCCCTTGAAATCTCTCTCTGAATGGGTCTATAATGTTTCATCCATAACAAATTTCAACTGTCCCTTGGATTAATGTTCTGCTTAGTTCAGTTGAAGACAAGTTCAGAGTCCAGAGTCTGGAAATTATCTTCTAGCCTCAAACACATTAGCATTAAACAAATGATGTTTTTTCCCATTCAAAAAAGCACAAAGAATAAGAAGATTTTGAAATGAGTACCCGAAGGAAAAGTGCAAAAGCAGAGAATATTCAGAGCTTTCATTTTACAGATTCCTTAGACTGAGATGGCTTTGTCTTTTTGTCCATTTCAGGCTTCACAATTTTACATCACTAGCAACCCACATTTTTGTTCAATGCACAGGAAGGTTAGTTGATTTTATTTGGTTTACTTTCTCCAAGCTAGTAACCTACTGTTTTTCAAGACTAAGCCTATCACTGATTTTCGAGGTCTTTTCCAACCTATATGATTCTGTGATTCTATATCTAGCTTTCTTGGGCTAATTAAGTGTACATAGATGATCTCTTCTCTTGTCATTAACTTGAATAATCCACAAGTTTCAGGAAAGGAAGTGAAAATAATCAATCACAAAACAGACAGAATTAATGGAAAATGCTTGTTCTTGCCATCAGTCATACCATATTGTCTTATTTTCATGACACTCAGCATTCATCGCAAGTGATGCTTTTAGTAGTGAAGTTTATCCACTGTAGATTTAAAAGAAAAAAGAAAAAGGAGATAAAAAGTGAGAGCAGGTGCTCCTGACTCCAACTGGTATTCCCAGCAGAGGTATTTCTTATTTCTGATGCATCCATTTGTGTGGCCTTACCTCAGGTGATTAGTGAGTTTAAAAGATGTGACATTTGCAGCTTACTGATGTTACATACTGGCCAGCACCATATCAATCACTGCTGCTAGACACAAATGCAGCCTGTCATCAGAAGACTTCTCTTTTCCCAAAGCAGTTTTACGTCAAGATGAGAGCAGTGTGCTCCTGCCTGAGTTAAGACAGATCAACTCTGCTGAAGTCCATGGAATTATGCAAAAGTTAAACTAGGTTACATTGACCTATATGTGGTAAATCCTCCTTTTATCTATTCTCTTGTAAACTCAGTATGACTACAGTGATCTTAGTGATGCTACTGCAGTATTATTCTACTGAACTTGGGGTGTGCATATGAATTTAGCTTCATGTATTAGTACTGCAACGAACTGGATTTTTTTTTTTTTTTTTTTTTTTTCCCATGGACTCTTGTTACAGTTGGGAAGCATTGATTATTGGAATGTAATAATTTAAACAAATTCTACATCAGATTTCCCTAAAATATCAGCTGAAAGATTTGTGCTGTTAGGTAGTCTCCCATTTCATTTAAACCTTTGATATCCATTTGATAAAGGCTTTGACTTCATTGGGCAGTTGGTTAACCTTTTGTACTGGGTCTGGCTGGGATGTTAACTTTACACTGCAGCTGGGGAGCATGGCATCACCTGGAGCCTCTGGCAGAAAACCTCAGAAGAAACTCGAGGTCGACCTCTGGGTTTCTGGAGCTGGGGTTATCGAGGATCAGAAGCCAATTACACCCCAACTGAAAAAGAGATACTAACGGCATATGAGGGTGTTCGAGCTGCTTCAGAAGTTGTGGGTACAGAAGCACAGCTCCTCTTGGCACCACGGCTACCTGTGTTACATTGGATGTTCAAAGGGAAAATTCCCACTACACACCATGCGACTGATGCTACGTGGAGTAAGTGGATAGCGTTAATTACACAGTGGGATCGAATGGGAAAACCTAATCGCCCAGGAATCCTGGAAGAGATCATGGACTGGCCAGAAGGCAGAGATTTCAGAGTATCAACAGAAGAGGTAGCCCGTGCTGAAGAGGCACCACCATATAATGAGCTACCAGAAGGCAGAAAGCAGTATGCATTGTTCACTGATGGATCCTGCCGTGTGGTAGGGAGCCATTGGAAATGGAAAGCTGCTGGGTAGAGTCCCACACGACGAGTTGTGGAGGCCATAGAAGGGGAAGGCGAGTTGAGTCAGTATGCAGAAGTAAAAGCCATATAACTTGCCCTAGAGATTGCCGAAAGAGAAAAATGGCCAGTACTGTATCTCTACACTGACTCATGGATGGTGGCAAATGCTCTGTGGGGGTGGCTGCAGCAATGGAAAAAGAGCAACTGGCAGCACAGAGGTAAACCTATCTGGGCTGCTACGCTGTGGCAAGATATTGCTGCCCGAGTAGAAAACCTGGATGTAAAAGTACATCATGTGGATGCCCACATGCCCAAGAGCCGTGCTACTGAAGAACATCAGAACAACAAAGAGGCAGATCGAGCTTCAAAAATTGAAGTGGCTCAGGTGGACCTGGACTGGGGATGTAAGGGTGAGCTGTTTGTAGCTCGATGGGCCCATGAAACATCTGGACATCTGGGGAGGGATGCCACATACAGATGGGCTCGTGATTGAAGGGTGGACCTGACCATTGAAGCCATCACACAGGTTACCCATGAGTGTGAGATCTGTGCTGCAATCAAGAGAGCCATGAAGGTAAAATCTCCCTGGAACATGGGGAGGTGGCTAGGGTTTCGATATGGTGAGGCCTGGCAAATTGACTATATTGGACCACTTCCACAAAACCGCCAAGGCAAATGGTACATACTCACCATGGTAGAAGCAACAACTGGGTGGCTGGAAACATACCCCATAAACCATGCCACGGCCCGAATCACTATCTTGGGCCTAGAAAGACAAGTGTTGTGGCATCATGGTACACCAGAGAGGATTGAGTCTGACAATGGGAGTGATTTCCGAAACAATTTGGTCACCTCCTGGGCCAAGAGACATGGTATTGAGTGGGTGTATCACATCCCTTATCACCCACAAGCCTCTGGGAAGGTTGAAAGGTACAATGGACTGTTAAAGACTATGTTAAGAGCATTGGGTGCTGGGACATGGAAACAATGGGACATAAATTTACCAGAAGCCACTTGGCTAGTTAATAACAGGGGGTCTGATAGTCATGCTGGCCCTGCCGAAACAAAACCCCTACACACAGTGAAGGGAACTAAAGTCCCTGTAGTGCATGTAGGAAAGTGGATGGGGAAGGCAGTGTGGGTTACTCCTGCCTTGGGAAAAGGAAAACTTACTCGTGGGATTGTCTTCGCCCAAGGACCAGGGTATACCTGGTGGGTAATGCAGAAGGATGGGGATATCAGGTGTGTGCCTCAAGGAGATCTAACTTTGGGAGAAAACTAATCTATAATCTAAGTTATAAGTTGTAGGAAGACGCTGCAAGATCAACGACAGGTCAACACTGAAAGGAACTGGGCAAGTGCAACAAGGACTTGAGCTAAGCTGGTGCTGGCGTCCAGACATCCAACTCCATCTGCCCTGAGTGACCACTTCGGCAGATGAAGACTAAATCGTCAACAGTTCTTATGGACGTTTTCCAAGAGAGACCTATAGAGTGTAAAGATGTAACTACTTATCAATTTGTTAAAGAAAAAGGAACAATGATGAAGAGAATATGCCAAAGTATGGGGAACCTGAGAGTGACACAAATGTTATGGAATAAGGGGTGGATGTCGTACTGGGTCTGGGTGGGATGTTAACTTTCTCTGCAGCAGCCCATACAGTGCTATGCTCTGCACTTGTAGCTAGAACAGCAGTAGTATCACACTGGTGTTGTGACTGCTGCTGAGAAGTGCTGGCACAGCATCAGGACTTTCTCTAGCCCTCCTAGGGGGTGGGCAAAAAAGTGAGAAACATCACCAGGGCAGCTGACCTAAACCAATCAAAGGGATATTCCATACCATATGGGGTCACAGTCAGCAATAAAAGGTGAAAAAAGGAAGAAGAGGGAAGGGGTGGGCTCTCATTGCGAAAACGTCTGTCCTCCTCCCGAACACCGGCTACGTGCGTTGAGGACCTGCTTCAAGGACGTGGTCAAGCATCGCTTATTTGTGGGAAGTAGAGAGTAAATTTTTTTTTCCCTCTGCATTTCCACATAGCCTTTACTTATTTTGTTTTGTTATTCCTTTTCCCCCTTCCTCTTCCCCTTTCCCTTTTTTCCCTTTAGTTGAATCGTTTAATTAATAATAATATTTCCTTAATAATATATTTTTCTTTTTTATTAAAATTATCCTTATCTCAACCCGTGAGTTGTTTTTTCTCCTTTACTTCTTCCCCTCCTCATCTGAGGAGGGGGAGTGAGAGAGTGGTTGTGGTGTTCAGTTGCCTAACATGGTCAAACCACCACACCTTCCTGGAAATTTTTAGTGTCATTGGCTCCTAGACACCTGAATTTTTGGACTGTCCTATGACTGAATTAGGACACCTAAAGAACTGCATTTCTTCCATTGTGCACTAGAAATATTAATATCTATGGTGGGTTAACCTTGACTGGCTGCCAGTTGCCCATCAAGCTGTTCTCTCGGTCTTCCCCCTCAACAGGACAGGAAGACAAAAAAAGATGAAAACCTCATAGCTCAAACTAGAGATAAGGAGATCATTTACCAACTACTGTCAGGGACAAGACACTCAATTTGCGGGAGATTAATTTAATTTACTGCCATTTTTTTTAAAAAAAAAGCTCTACTAAACTAAAAGCTCCTCCCCTTTACCACTTCCCTACTGCCCCTTCTTTCCAGTCTCAACTTCATTCCCAGTTCTTCTACCTCTCCACAAATCTAGTCACTGAAGTTTTGAGGTATTATTTCTGCTTGATGGTTACTTGCTGGCAGTCATGTCTCAGTAGGTACCCCAGGCCCAGAGTCATGCTAACATGACGTTTTCCAGGTGTTAGTTTTCTCAGGCCAGGGTGCACCCTGATGCACCCTTAAATTAATTCATCTCACCTGTCCCAGAGTTTGATTTCTGTTTTATGAGGACATGAAGGGTCTGCAGAACACTTGGATCAGCGTACCGATCTGGAAAAGAGGAAATCCAAAATAATTCAGGAACATTGGTGTGCATCAACCATACAACATGGAAGACTCCATAACTCTGTAATCTCCCTTCATACTCAGTGGAGAAATACCGCCACCACCAGTTATGGCTGGTGATCTAATCAGACAAAAACTGAGTGATTCCTTGGAAATGCATTAATGGAGAAGGAACCTAGGGTGCCTGGTCATCTTTATTATGAAATTCAGTGTCTGAATTTATGGAAGATGAATGATATCACTTTGCTAAATGTTAATGTTAGAACAAATTCTCAACTGTTTAAGTGGGTATATTCTTACCACAGTGTTTTATCAACCATGAACACAACTAGTCCTATTGATTTCTGTAGCGGTCTTTACAGTAGCACATTGGATACCTCTCCAGAGAAACAGTATTTGTTCATAAATTACATGCATTTCTCCTAGAGCTTTAAAGCTTTCTAGTCTTGCAGCTCTGAAATATTTATAGCTGTTTGTAATCATTGAAATGCTTTTTTTGGGAAACATTTAAGCTGTTGTTTTAAAAATGTGTAATGGCTTGCGTTAAGTTATTTCTCAGTTTACATTCATAATATCTCTTTCTTCCACTACTTGCTCACTCATTCAACCTTAGGGTTAGGAGTGGGAAACAGAAGAGAGAGATCCTAGGCATTACACTTTGTCAAATTGCCTTTAAGACTAATAATACTGAGGCAGTGATTAAGGCTCATTTTTTTGTTAGCAGTTAGAGATTGGAAGAAGATTCATTGGAATTGACCTTTTTTTTTTCTTTCTTTTTTTCTTTTTTTCTGTTTGTATTTTGCAGTATAGAAAGCTCCCCTTGCAGCCGAAAGTGCCTATTCTTCTGTCTGCTTACACTCTTTCTGGCTCCATCAATCTGAAGTACTCTGTCAGTTAAAACACTACAGAAGAGGATGGTGGGAAAAGAGAATGCTGAAATAAGTATTGATTGGCTGTTTTGACATAACTGGCAATCTTTCTAGTCTTGCATCTTAGTTTCAGTTCATTTCCAGGTGGCATATCCATGTAAAATATATGTAATAACAAAAACGATAGAAAATTATAACAATTTTATGAAAATGATGACGATGATGACAGTATCAATAATATCCCATTGTGCTTAGCAATGTCATAGTTTACAGCATTTTATATAAAGGTCACTATTATTATTATCTCTATGGCTTTTTAAATGGATAGTGAAACCAAGAAATAAAGAAAATAGTGTGTTCAAGGTCACTCCACAAAGCAATGGAAAAGCTATGAACAGAAATCAGGATTCCTGAGTCCCAGGCCAACTTTTTAATGCATGGTAAGAATGCTTCTAGATAGCAGGCACTTAAGAGAACAAAATACCAGTGCATTAAATGAAAGCATCACATTAAAAAAATCTGTTTTTCAGATTTTATAGACTATTCACTTTAATGAAATCTAGAAATTTATTTCCAAGACACAAAGGAAAAGAAATGATATCCCATGACTGTTACTATTCATAAACTTTTCTGGCAGCATGCTTTTTTGAATAAAAAGCATTGGGATACTTTTGGAAGTTGGATGCTTAATACACAATATACATTATAATTACTAGAGGTATTATTGTATTCATATGAATTGAAGATGTGGCTATATATGCATAGACTGGCTAGTGGACCTAACGACTGGCTGCTTGCCTGCCTCTGTCACAAACATTATGTGAGGTAAAATCTCAGCTTCTCGTATCTCGATATTATTTGAGTGAGGCCATCTCACTCTTCCACTGAGAGAGGCAGGTATCACCTAACACCACAAACTATTCATCATTAAAGGGTCAGCAGTTGTATGTTAGCAGCATTAGAGTTTCTGAAAACACCTCCTTATCTGATGGCCTCAAAAGTTAAATAAATGCTAATTTGTATGCAATGTTCTTTGTCTAGAGGTGATCCCAGCTTGCCAATTATTAACATTACTTTTGATTAGTTCAGCAAATCTCAAAGGAAATATGTTGCATTAATAATGAGCTGTAGGCATTAGCAATACATGTGAAGATCTTGCTATACTCTCTGTGGGTAAGCGCACTGAGAATATTTGTAGAAAAGCAGTATAAATAAGGAAACTTTTAAAATGCCCTAGATTCTAATGACTTAGAGAATTTGGGGCACTTACATTCTTTAAGGTCTTTATATTTTTTTCTACGATGGTGAAATGAAGTGGGATTAAAGTTGTTTAAAAAGGCCAAAAATAATGAGATTACTTTAGCAATTTCCCATTACAATGATCTAATTTTTGAAGCTAACTTTTGCCTATTGGGCATAGGAATAGTTCACGGATCAATGGTGTTCAGGGATACAATTGAACAGAGGACATAGGAAGACTGAACACAATATGTTGTTCATGGAAAAATAAATAAATAAAGGTGAGGGATATTTTAAATAATTTCAAATGATACCCTTCCCTTTCTTTCCTTTCCCTTTCCCTCCCTTTCCCTTTTCATTGTTGTCTGTGGTGGAAAAAAAAAAAAAAAAAAAAAAAAAAAAGCATGCTAATTAAGACCTGAAAATATCTTCCAAATTATTTTATTCCAAATTTAATTATATCAAAATTATTTTTTTTGTTTGTACTTTTAAAACAAGTTGGCAAGGTTTGGGCTGTGATAGTTTTCTTTGTATAAGCTTACAAGATGCTGTTTTGCATTTTTGATGAAAATAGTGGTGATAATACACTGTTATTTTTTAAGTTGTTGCAGACAGAGCTCACAGAGCATCAAGGACTTTTCAGCTTGCGCTGCCCTGCCAGTGAGGAGACTGGGGGTGTATGTGGAGTTGGGAGGGGACAGAGCCAGGAAAGGGATATCCCATGTGACAACATGCTCAGCAATAAAAGATTGTGTGAGGAAGGAGGAAGAGGGTGGACATTTAAAGTTTTGGTGTATGCCTTCCCAAGAAACCATTGCATGCAATGAACCTGTTTTCCTGGAAAATGGATGAACACCTTCCTGCTGATAGAAAGTAGCAAACGACTTCCTAGTTTTGCTTTGCTCATAAGCAAGGTTTTTGCTTTACCTAGTGAACTGTCTTTCTCAACCCATGAGTTCTCACATTTCCACCTTTCTGATTCTCTCTCCCATCCCCCAAAAATAAATGAATAGTTTTAGCCAAAAAATTAAATGAAATTTCCTATGCCAAAAGATTGAACAAGACCTTCAGCAGTTTGAAGAATGATTCCTGGGGAAAGGAGCAATTATATAAGATTAGATGTGATTTTTCCAGTTTATAGTAAGCAGCATAATTTTATCTAATTCATTGCTTTTCTTCTTATTCAATTTAGGATTAAATTAGGTTCTTCATTTCACCAGTATATTTAATTTTATTTAATTCAAATGAATTAAATAAAAAAGTCTGAACTTCCCTATATACTAAATTTTCTATTATATGAGCTAATGCAGACATATAAAACACCAGTCAAGATCTGGGAAATGAGCTAATACTTTTACAGGTGAAGAGGCTGACTGTTTTCTTACTGTTCAACATCTGTAAGTCCCAAAGTTTAAAATACAATAGTAGAATATAGTTTAGCATGGGTGTGGATCTTGTGTGGTCTGCCATGCTGACATAGATGTTATATTAAAAAACACACAAAATAATTTACTGATTAAATATAGAAAAAAAAAAGGCTACTAAAAACAGTGTAAACAGTTTTGAATCAGAACATTGTTAGAAAATGTTCTAATAAATTTATGTCTTTAACTTACAACAAAATAACATTTATTTCCTTTAACCATTGGATCTACTTTAATGTCATAGAAATGGCTGAATGAATAAATGAATTGATGAGAATCCAAATATCCCATTATACTTCCATTCACAGAATAAAATATACTTATTTCAACCACACATGTATACTCTAGAATACATTGTATGGTACATTATAATAAAGCAACAACAATAAATCTAGGGCTGTGATTATTTTGGTCAGTATAATTTGTCATTTTCTGTGCTCATTCTGCAAAGACTGTAAGATTCTCATTCCCTCTTCTGTGCATAAATCAAAATATATGCTTTTCCATAGTTTTATATTTTGTTTCTTTAAATAAGTTAATGTAGACTTTGTGTTATAAATCAAATAAAAAATATATTGTTGGTGCCCCTCACCTGGGAAATAAATTGAATTTGTAAGGAACAGGCCAGAGTCTGTTAACAACAATTGGGTTGGGATGGCTAGTTTTGCAAGGCCTAGGTCTGCTACTGCAACTGAACCTTAAACCTTGAATCTTATTTTCCAAAAGAACTGCCATATATAAAAAAATTTCACTACCATACATAAGCATGTGAGAGAGATTTTAAAATCAATTGAAAAAAAACACAGCTCAAAGAAAGGTAGATTCCTACTCATAAATCACCTAATATGGTACAGACTCCCACAAATCCTATCACAGTAAATTCCAGAATCACCTGCATGATTCTTAGTTTGTGTTTTCTCAAAAGAAAAGGCAGAATTAAGGATTTTTATATGTTGGGACTTTCAAAAGCTCTCCAGTGCCTAATTTCCAATTAAATTGCTCTGCATTTTTAAACATCTAAATATATTCAGAAATCTGCTTCAAAATCCTTTGTCCTTGTGCCCATTGCTTATAATCTTAAATATAATATCTGAACACTTTGCAGTCACTAATAGATTTTATCCCTGTAAGAGAGGGAAGTACTCTCACAGCTCCAATAGCCTGAGAATAGAGTATGTGATAGATTTAGAGACTTTCCCAGGGTCACACAGAGAGTCTGGGATGAAGCCAAAAAGTGAACTCATGCTCTTCAAATTCAATCTACTGCTTTAGTTGTAAAACCACCACACTGGTCTTTGTTTCGGAAAGAACGAGTATAAGCAGACAGGATGATGGTTTAAACATACTTTTGTCTCCTTTTCGTTATTGTCTGACTTCTTCCTTAATTATTTCACTCCTTGTGCTAATATGCAACAGATTGTCTTGAACATGATATGGTTCACTAGAATCTCACTCCACTGCAACTTCATTACTTGGCAATTGTAATTGTAATGCTTCGTTTGTCTTTGATGTAACTTCATAAGTGACAATTTTGAGACTGTATAGCCTAATGCTTCTGCAGTGCTTAATGTATCACATAGTATTACTGTACTTAAGAGTTGCTGCTCATGCATTTTTTTTCACAATGCTTTACAGTGAGTTGAAGGCTCACTTGTTTACTTAAACAAGTATCCCTCTGGACTAGGATTCAGGCACTGACTTGGGACTTGCTGAGGGAAAAAGTTCACATGAGGCAAGATGAGATGAAGACAATGAAAAAAAAATCGAAAAGAACTACAACTAAAAAAGAGTTATTGTTCTTTGGGAAATCTCAAGGCCATGTCTTTCTGTTCTCACTTAACACTGCACTTTTGTATTTTCAGAAAGAATCCAGGGGAAGAGAGTCATCATGGTGGGTAATCTGCACAACTAAGTTTAAAAACATGTGGAAGTGTTCTTATTGTCAGCTTTTGAATCATAGGTGTGTACAATAATCAAATTTGAGTTCTTCCCATGAAAATAATTTTAAATATTTTATGAACATTTTGATGATTCTTGTGGATTTCTTTTATGTGGATGCACATACAGTATCCTACAGACACATTACCACCTCTCCCAGTACTTCTGGTTTAAAGCAGTAGCTTTTGTCTTACTTAGGAGCTCCATATTCCTGCTGTTTCTCCATCATCTGAAGTAACGTTTGGGTTTGTGACATCTCAGTTATAAGAATGGCAGTGGAGAGAATTATGACTTCAGGTGAAGGAGAAGTAGGAATATATGAGATGTTGAGGAGTGAGTCTTATGTTTCTGCAGAAATACTTGTGAGCACAAATTTACTTTCTAGAAAAAAAAAAAAAAAAGTCAGAAAAAGATACAAAGTATTACATGGCTATAAATTTCTCTGACGGATTGTTATGCAGATTTTCAGGAAGCATCTGAGACTGAGGATCTAAATGCAATTAAATTTGATTTACCAAAATGCAACACAGCTTCCATTACAATAAAGTTTAAGAGTGTAGGCAAACCTACAGCAATGTAGGTTTGTTGTAGGTACAGCCCTTCAGTGAAACTTCATTAATTTATAGTGCTGACAACATGACCTTACTAACACTGTTGGAATTTGATGCTTACGACAGATTCAGAAAATAGCTTTGAAAGACATGACTTATTATGTTACATTTCCTTCTTATAAAGAAAGTTGATATTTCTCTCTGGAACTTTTAATTCCCTTTGACAGTTCAAGTGTAACGTGTATAATCAGAATCAGGATCAAACCCATAGGATCAAGAAATGAAAAAGAGTAATTACATTATCAGATTAGAGGAAAAAATAACACAGTTTTAAAAGAATTACACTGATTTAATTGGTATGTGAAAAATGTTTCATTTTTGAGATAAAAGCAATACTAATATGTATTTTTTGGTAACATTTTTTTGTTGTGTTCTCTGGGATATGAACACATAAGACAGTTATGACATGCAGATGTTTCTAGATTTCTGAGCAAGGTAGGTAATATTGAGTATTCTTGATCTGAGGATGAATGAGTTCAGGAGCAAGCAGAGGAATTGGGGTAGAAGGAATATTACATATTTACTCAGCTTCTGATTGTTTTCTAATACAGATATGTATCCTTGGAACTCTCTACAAGTAAATTAGAACCACGAGGATGATTGGGGGGGGGGAGGAATCTCCTTCTCTGGAGACATTCAAAACCCATCCTATGCGACCTGATCTAGGTATTCCTGCTCTGGCAGGGGATTGGACTAGACGATCTTTCAAGGTCCCTTCCAATCCCTAACATTCTGTGATTCTGTGATTTTGATTCTGTGAAATTTATTGAAATATACTAACATGATTTGTCATTTTGGACTATAAACTCAAGATGCCAGAAAATTTGCTGTTTATCTGAAGAAGCTGGTAGAAGTTGAAATGTCAACACCATTTTTATTATTGATAAAATTAATTACACAAAAAATATAAATCTGATCACTTGCCATAACTTCTAGATTTATTTTGCCAACACATTTCAGAATCTCTATCATCTGAACTGGACTGTTGTTTTTTTTCTGGAAGCTCTTCTGTCACTATGTTATTTTTTTGTTATTGTTTGTTTGGTTTTGGTTTATATATATATATATATATTGGTTTTGTTTCTGCTTCTATTTTTTAATGGGAACACAGGGAAAGAGTGCTGATTATTTGACTCTGAATGGACTTGACAGTTTTTCCCTATCTAAAACTCAGCAGATAAATTCAACTACCTATGTTTATTTATTTATTTATTTATTTTGACAATACATTTCAAAGTATTTCAGAACATTTGTTTCTGACAACTTAACGTGGGATACAAAAATATAACTCTTCCATCCATATCTGTATTTCAGAAACTTTAGTTCCCATTTCCACATCTCACTTCATTTATGAGTTGGTTCTAGAAACATTTTAAATTCATAAATATGTAGTATGCTTTCAGTATAATCAGAAAACTTGAAATTGATGATGTTCTTGTGGCAGGAAAATCTATGCTTTTAAAATTTAAATTTTTAAATATGCAATTCAATATCATAAGCTACTCATTGAGTCTCACCACAGTTGGTATTCTATTTCTAATAAATCCAAACAACTTTGATTGTTAAAAAATGTCTTCCAGATTTTGTGATGGACTTTTAAAAATCTTAATTAAATCTTATAATCTTTAATTATGGTCATAAATATGGTCACACACTGGAGATTCCATGGCTATAAGCAACTCTTCCGTGATCAGTTAAAGAAATGTACACATGGATTTAGACAAAAGTAGTTTTAGTGGCAACAAAAGGAACAAAAGATATAGTATCTAACATGTAATAAGCACCCTGAATATTTTAAAGTTGTATGCAAACTGCAGCATCAGATCAATGACAAAATGAAGAGGTGTATATGCATGTTAGCAAGCATATAAGAATGACCCCAAGTGGAGCTTCAGTTCAGGAAGAACATCAACGCAACCCATCATGTGTGCCACCAAGAGATTCCTGATATGCTGAGTGTAAGACCCCTACACCACTCAAAACAGATTGGAAACATCTGTCATCAGACCCAGTGGAACAGTAGAAGGCTGAGAATAACTCAAAGAGAAGTAGAAACTAAGTGTATAATTTAGCTCTATTATTATTATTACTGGAACTTTATCTCTTAATGAGTACCCAACCTGTACTACCTTTCTTTCTTTTTCTCTAATAACACTGCATTTAGAGTGCTTCTTCAATCTAGGAGACTCTCAGATTCTATTAAAATCAGTAAAATAGGAAACTAAGAAAATTAAGAAGTGTTATAAATGTAATATTTGATTTTTCATTAGCTCTAATCAAAGACAAGTTGCAACTGAGTTCAATACTGCAAGAAATGTACTTTGTTTTCTTGAAAGTTAGAAGAAAATAACTTCTTAAACCCTTAAAATTGGTATCAGTGAATGAAATGAGAGTGAAAAACACTAAATTCAACTTTTTAAAGAAAAATAAAACATGCAAGTTAGGATTCAACTTCAATTTGAAGGCATCTTAATACTATTGTTTTCATCTACTCTTGAGATTAGACTAAATTACCTTTCCTTTTTTTTTTTTTTCCTTTTTTTTTTTTTTTTTTTTCTCCAAAGTGATTCAGTTGCTCATACACAGATATCAAAAGCCATGTGCCATGTTCTGGGCACAACCTGCCTAGCCCCAGCCAGATGTTTCAGAAGGACATAGGTCTCAAGTGGTGCGTCACCTCTGTAAGTCCTATACAGACATCTCAGAATATGCAGGGCATCTAAACCAGCCTGAAACATTTATGTTTAGTCAACTGAATCCTTATCCCACATTTGATTAGTTGAATCCAAGAGTAGACAGTTGCAATGGTCCTCATGGTAAGCACCTATAGCTGGCATCTCAATTACATAAACTTATAATTATTAAGCAGTGCATTAATATGGTTATGTGGTCCTGTGTGAGGAAAAGTTTTGATTAAAATGTTTTCTGAATAAACAAGGTGGGGGGAAATGTTGATTTGGACCATTTTAGGTTAATTTAAGAAATTACTTTTTTCTTCTTCTGGAGACAGTATACTAGTAAAGGTGACAGCAAAAATTTGTCCTATAGCTTTTTGGTATTTCATCTTCCTCAAGACAAAAAAAAAAAAATAGAAATAAGATTAGAACAAATGCTCAGGGACAGCTGTTGGATCAAGAATGTTCAAGGCGTGAATGGAAGTGGTAAGACTGGAAAAAATCTTTGGTGCTGTAGCCAAATTGTACAGACAGAAGACTGCCTAGAACAGTCAGAAATCTCTGTCTTGTTACACTGTGAGGTATCCAATATACATCTGTATAAATAGTTTTTCTCTGAGAAAAACTCACTTAGGGAAGACAACAATTTATATATCTCCCTCTCTCATTTAAACATAAACCAGAAAATCTATGTGGTTGAAGAATGGATCACTGCCAGGGAAATATCAACAATAAAAGAGGGGAAAAAATCAACATGATATACCCGCTTTGCATTTTTACTGCTAACACAATTATTGACATTGTAAATTGACTCTTAACATCATAAATGGCTTCCTACACATTGTAAAGTAAATCCCATAGACTTTTATTGGTATCATAAATGGCTTCTTAACATGTAAATGGCTTCCCTCACATGGCAATGTAAATCCCATAGGCTTTTATTGACAACATAAGTCATATAGTGGATTGCATTTTGCTATCATTTGTTGGTTTTCATTTAAAAACTAAATAAAAGTTTGAGGAAATAAAACACAGAGATACGCACATTTCCAGTTGTGGCCACCCTTGTTTTTCTGCTCCTTTGATGAATGTATAATGTCAAAGATACTTGATAGTCTTTTCTTTTGTTTAACTCCCATTTGCCAAACAGAACGACTGAACAAGAGTTCCCCAGACTAGGCATTTCAGCAGGAGCTGACCAAGTTGACAAAATGGATGTAAGAAACTGTAAACTGGTAACTACAGTCACTCACATTTACCAGAAAGATACAATGAAACATTTTGCTTATTAAAATTATGATATAGCCCAAATCCTTAACTGTAAAAACATTTGCCGTGTTGTTTGGATTGATCCAAAAAGTCTGTCTTCCTGATGGTGAAGAGCAGCAACAGTTTAATAGCACCCAGTAAAACTCTAGTATATTATCAGAGATAAAGAATAAACCCTAATATTTTGTGTGTCTGTATGACCCTGTGGACCATGCTGTAATGATTTAATTCATTATTTTCTTACAGTGAGATTGAAGGCAATGATTTGTCTGTGTGAGCCAATACGTAAGTTCAAGCAATTTGGTGTCCACAGTTTAGCTAGGTATTGCTCAGAACCTACCTGAGTTGGATAATATAATGATTTCTGTGCACTTTCACAGCACACTGTACATAAAAGACAAACTATGATTTTTTTTAAAAAAAGTCTCTAATAAGATGGACATTTATAATTATCCATCTGGACCTAAAATGCATAACTAATTGGAGTTCGCCAAGAGCTTAGAATGCCTGTCAATCACTGCATGTATGCAAACTTATCACACCCATTTTAGGATTTCTGGACAACAGATGAAGAAATACGTAGTATATGAGCTCACAAAATATTTGATGCACTGTCAGAATAGAACACAGATCACATTTCATTGGATACCCTGGAGGACTTCACCCAAATTATTTCAACTTGAGTAATACATATATACAGATGTATCTCCTTCTTCTATAACATAGCCAAAAGATTTAGCTTTCATATTTGTATCTATCCATCTCTATTTAATTTATGTATATATTCATATATAGAATCATAGAATCAGAAAATATCCTGAGTTGGAAGGGACCCATAAGGATCATCAAGTCCAACTCCTGGCACTGCACAGGTCTACCCAAAAGTTTAGATCATGTGAGTAAATGCACAGTCCAATATCTTCTTGAATTCAGATGGTCTCGGTGAAGTGACTACTCCACTGGGGAGCATGTTCCAGTGCACAACCACCCTCTCAGTGAAAAACCTCCTCCTGACATCGAGCCTAAACTTCCCCTGCCTCAGCTTAACCCCGTTCCTGTGGGTCCTATCACTGGTATTTATGGAGAAAAGATCTCCTGCCTCTCCACTCCCCCTCACGAGGAAGCTGTATACTGTGATGAGGTCCCCCCTCAGCCTCCTCTTCTCCAGGCTGAACAGGCCCAGTGACTTCAGCCACTCCTCATAAGTCTTCCCTGCTAGGCCCTTCACCATCTACATCACCCTCCTCTGGACACTCTCCAACAGTTTGATGTCCTTTTTGTACTGTGTTGCCCAGAACTACACACAGTACTCAAGGTGAGGCCGCACCAGTGCAGAGTAGATTATTATTATATATAATAATTTAATTAATTAATTATTATTACATATAATAATTAAGACATTAGAACCTTCACTGAGAGTACAGTATATTTGGATAATTTGTCCTATCTTGCTATAAGAAGTGAGAGGAACCTGAGATTTACTTGTTTGGATGTCTACACTTCAGGTAAGGACAACTGTGTTCTAATCAACATTATGGGAACTGCTCGTGTATTTTATACAGAGACAGTTTAATGCAAAGTATTACAAACCAGTGACTGTTTAACACAATGGCTGTTTACCTCAGATTTCTCAGGGAGAGTAGGTGTTGGAATGTTTTCAGGAGCTACATCTAAGTGTCAAAAGGCATTATAAATGGTAATGTGTGAAAATGGCATTATAAACCCCAAATCAAACACACGATTGTCCCCCTCTTATCAGACCATTTTGAAATCAAGCTACCCAAGCTCAGCTAACTTTATGGTCCTGGTTAGTAAGAAACCTGATATTTTAACATATTCTGGTAGGACAGCAACTTCGGCAGCTTTTATGAGTAGTGCAGTTCCTTCCATGGTGGTTTGATCTTTGGATTATGCCTTAATCACAAGGTCAATAATGTTGTTTTAAAAAAATATACACCATGATGCTCTCCTTTTCATCAGCAAAAAAGGGAAGAAACCAAAATTTCCTCAGTTACAGATCAGGTGAAATAAAGTTAATACCACAACTCTTTTTACCAAAACAGAGTTTTCCCAATATGTAATTACATTAACAAGCAAATTATATTTCTGTTCCCATAATGTAAAGAACAACTATACCTTATTTTTAAAAAAATTAAGACTGGAAAGCAATTGCCAAACACATTCAGACATCACCAGCTTCAGTAGGATGCTTAGTTATTTAAATATTTAAGAGTTTCTTATAAATTGCCTTAAATGAGAAAATATTATATTATGGAGTTTGTCTGACTTTCAAAGTCAGGTCATTAATCATAGTTAATGCTCCTTGTTATAGCAGATAGTAATCTGTACTTCTGATAAACTGACACTGCCCACAGCATGAAAATATTTCTGATCCATCTAATAAAAATTTATAGTGTCATTCCCTTCTAAGGCTGGTGTCATATCCCTTGTAGCAGGTATCTATGATGTTGGGAAATTTCAAAATGTACTTGAAATTTATATGTATTTATATGTATTTTATATATTAACATGTATATTTATATTAGTATACATATGTGAACATCAGGTTTTTAGTATTTTGTCTAGACAAGTTTTGAGAACGTGCAAGGATGGAGAGTCATGGAAATATCTTGTCCTCTGTTCTCATGTTTAACCAATCTTATAGTAAAGAATTTTCCTCATACATGAAATCAAGACCTCAGGACTGGATACTCAATGCCACCTTGTTCCTAGTTATTTAGACTGGATACTCAATGCCACCTTGTTCCTAGTTATTTACGTTTCAAAGGAACTGAAGTAATTCACTATTTTTAAAGGTCTGGACTCAGAGGACTTAAATATCTAAATACCATTTCTGAAAGCCCTTAGGAGTTGACAGGATGCTTGTAATGAAGTAGAATTTAAGTCTTTCTTGCCTAATAACACTGAATTTATTGCAAGTTAACCAAGCATTTGGTTTACATATCTTCCTTATGATTATGCATAAATGATCTTTTCACTGCAGTGAGGCTACACATAACACTATGAGATTGAAAGGTGTATTGTACTTCAGTTTACCCCAATTTTTGTTTTAGTTCAGCATTTTGCTTTCATATGTTGGCAGTTTATAATGCCTATTTTAAAATTCTTGCTTAAAAGCATTGGCTAGAAAATTGTATTCAAGTCAGTACAGTTAAAGGTATCTCTAAGATGCTTTCTACCATGTATCCATTTTACAATATAATTCACAGTCTGAAAGTCATTGGTCATTGCTGCTGTATCTACCTGAATAAACAGCCTGACTTATAATGCCTAAACTTATAAACACACTCCTGGGTTTGTAGACAACATCCTGTATAAATTCAGTGTTAGTCTGCTTGTAATCCAAGACTCCTGCCTCCTGTGTAACTCCTCTAGGTGATGGATACACTTTTCTGCCTCCCATCTCTGTAAAAGTGTGGAAGCATCTTTGTGTATGTCTTGATTTGTGAAGAGCTTATATAAAAGCTACAGAATGAACATTCCCTTTTCTTCTTCTTTATCATTGTGTCTCCCTGAAAAGTCTGTGAGTCATGAGAACCATCTGGTAGCAAATGGTGGCTGCTTATCTGAAGAAATAATGGTCTGCTGTACATCAAGCAGAACACTTGTGTTCCTGAAAGCTTAAGCTAAAAAAATTATTCAGAAAAATTCTAGCTAACATCTAAGACATCATTGACATTTAAGCTAACATCTAAGACACTGTTAACACCTCGATTTTGCGGTGAAATTTTGTGGATTTCCTAAATTGCCACCCTTGCTAAACTGGATACATATTTATCTTTTCTCCTTCTAATTTCTGTTAGTGATGAAAAAAGATGCATTTCTGTTTGCCTAAGTATCCCAAGCAAGCCTAATGTGCTAGAAAGATATAGACTATGCCTAATTCACTTGCAGTAAATAATGTTGAGTTAAAAACCTGCTTCTGGAAGTCCCTTTCATAAGAAACTAGTGACTGGAACACTGGCTCTAAGGCTAGGATGCCTGGATCCTGCCCTTCTCATGCAATATGAATCCAAAAAAACTTAATCCTAAATTGAGAAGCTAATCTTCATGGGAACACTCCACATTCCTCCTGCTAAGCCTGGAAGTATATAGGAATAGTCACTGCATAGCTTTGTGTTCAGACTAAGACATTCAGAAGAACACACAAGAGGGAGCCAGTTTCAAATGTGGCAATGCCAGCAATTAGCTGCAGATGAGGGGACTGGAGTTCTGGTTCTTAGATTTTTAGCTAATAACTAAATTAATATAAACTGTTTTAAAAGCTGAGGAAACAGGATCTGGGACTCATATTTCAAGAAAAGTTCCTTTTTGCACTTGTATTTGTGATTGAGTGCCTTGTAATTATTATTTTTTTTCTTTTTTTCTTTTTTTTTTTTTTCTTTTTTTTTTCTTTCAGTATTTCATTTCTTGGTGCATAGCCTCAACAGAAGAGAAAACTGGAAGAGTTGATAGTATGGTCAGTGGAGGAGAGGCTTCTTTGGTTTTGAGAACATTTAGTTAACTTCTGTTCATCTGAAATATTTAAATACATTATGCATTTTCAGATTCCCAGTCTCTGTATTATATAAATGATTGGCTATAGAGACTTTGTGGTCCTGCAAACTCCATTAAACAGTTATATATCTAAGTTTTAGGGATTGTTGTACTGATCATAATATCTAAGGATTTAGATAATATCTTAGGACAACTGAAAGATTGTTCTCTTGCTTTGAGGCTTATAGTCATGGCTCAGTCCTAATGAGGTCAGACAAAAAGATGACTCTCATAGTGGCAAAAACAAGCAGATCAGCACTGGAAACTTTTCAGCTACTAAGACCTCAAGGTCAAATTTTTATATCTTAAAATGCCTCATTGGCTTTGTGCACCACCATTTGCTGTGGTCTGAGGATTGCTCCTCACAATCCATGCTGACAAGATGTCTCTTAAAATATTTTTTTTGGAATAGGTAAAGGGCACTATCACAGCATAAGAGTTGAGGAGAATGACTCCCACAAGCTCCCAGGAAAAGAAAAGCTCTTCCTGGGTATTGTGTGCTGTTTCTGAATGGCCCTGACAGTGTCACATCAGCCATTTGTTTCCCAGATGAAGACTGTGTCACATTTGTTTGTTGATTGCAGTGAATCACTCTCCACTGCAGCATACAACCAGTGGATTAGATCTCCTTTTTTATGGGTATATGTCCTTTCACCTTAAATAGTATAATACAACTTTTATTTTCCTAGGAGTTCATATAAGAGAATGTGGTTTACATAGGAGGCCAGACAGGTTCACCAACAGGAGTATGACCACTGAGTTCAAAGAGAACCTGAGCAGACTTGCATTTCTGATGCTGTAGATAATGCAGTGAAGTGGATAGCTGGCAAACACTGGTTTCCAGAGTAATAGTCTTGGATTGCTCAGAAGAATAAACAAACACTAGAATCAGCATCAAGATTTTTCTTTCTTTCTTTCTTTCTTTCTTTAAATTTACAGGATTAGATGATCCTCAGGCAATCTTCCAAAAGAAGGTGAAAATGTTCTAACACAAATCAGTTCATCCCCAAATTTTGAACCTTAGAAGATCAGAATTTTCAGAGGAACTGCTCTTTCTGTAAGTGATTATAAAAAGGATTAAAGTCAAATGCTGGATTGAATTTGGAATATGACATCTTCATATTTTGGCTCCAAAATTTAAAGGTAGAACTTGTATTATAGATGAACACAAATATAAACACATTTGAATGTTTAACATCCAGAATTCAATCTAAAATTTTACTTGATGATCATATTCACCCAGAAGTCACACACAACAGCAAAAATTCTGATTACGTCCATGTTTTTTTACTGATTTCTGCAGAACAACTGAGAACAAAATACAGAAAAATTGTATTGGGATTCAAAGGTCAAAACTTCTATAGCAAATTCTGTGTAAAATGATGAATTACTTTTTTTTTTCTTTGATTTAATGAAATTTTTATAAAAAACAAAGCCTGAGACTTCTCCATCTTATTAGACCATGAATGAAGAGCAACCCTTTTGATCTAAAATAATGTAAGCTATAATCTAATCCTCCCTTTTCTTTAGGAGTTTATTATCTGAAGGTTGTTGGCATTCTGCCACATTTAATAGAACATTATATTATCTATTGTCAGTTTTACTCCCTGAAACCAGCACATCATGTAGTTTAAATGTGCTTTAGGAGTATAGAGAGTTGTTTAGAGGTTTCTTTCTTTATGTGAACTTTATGTGAACTTTACACTTTCATAGACTCATAGGTCTACCTCTTCCTTTGCTAAGTGGAAGGTTATTTTTTCTTGTCTTTGAGAAGAAATCATTGACTTTAACTATAGCATGATATGTAATTTTCTCCTCACCTTCTCCTTGCTACAACCCCAATGAATGTTTATAAACAGATGGAATGCACATGAGTTAGATCATATTTGCAAATCTTAAGAAAAACACAGACAACAGAGATGCAAAACTAGTTGATGTGTTGTTAGTTGAGCTTTTTTTCCTTTTAAATTGACTATTTTGGGGGGTAAAATGGGCAACAGAAGGCAAAAAGTATACTTGCTAAAAAGTATTCTATAAAACCAAACAACAGAATTTACGATAAACATGTCTCTCTACTTGATACTTTAAGGCAGATCAGGATGAAAAGTTTATTGAAGTGAATTAGAGCTCAATTGAAAAAGGGAAAATTGTTAAGTCTGGCCACAACATCTATAATTTCCCAGAAATGAAAAAGTGACTTAGAGGATTGTAGCCTCGTTCTATCACCCCCTGGTCCAATACATAGTTTGTTTATATAACAGGGAGGCAGTCTATATCACTGTCTTCTCTTTTTCCAAAAGATAGTCACATGTGCACCCATATCTGAAATTCATATATGAAATGCAGAAATTACCTTAAGATTTGAGATTGAAGTTTTCCAGAATCCACCTCAGAAATTTATGCTTTTGCAGAGATCAGATCAAAATGGTTCAACTGGTCCAATGGTGAAAACAGAGATAATGAATTGTATTTACAACAATAAAGCCATGATTTATTTATTATTTTTTTAATCCTGCAATAAGAAATGAAAATTCATCTGAGCTATCTCCTTTTCCTTGTAAATTTGACCATACTAATAATAAAGAAGCACTAGTTAAAATTCTATATGCACATGGGAAAAATATCCTTTCTTTTTTTCTCTCTTGCCCCAAAATCATTTTTGTAACTATATCATTAATCCTTCCTGAAAAATACTAATGCTGAATGTTTGACACAAAACATTTACATATCTGTCATTATTAACCTTGATAATTATGGGGTAAGATCAAAACCACATTGTGTGAAAAAAGAATAAAATCCTGATAGCTTTTTTCCCAAAGCACACACCACTCAAATGAATTATATCTGCAAACACAAATACTTTATCTGAAGTCCTACCCTTGTCCAAATTTTTTATATGAGAAAATATAATATAAATATATAATATGAACCCTGATCAGGTTAAATGTGAATGAAAACAGATTGTAAATGTGAGCTATACAACAAACACAAATTTGATTAACTACATTATTTTCTTTGACTATTCAAGGTTCTTTGCTCAAACAGTTCTTGCTTAGTATGTAATCTGCAAAAATGACTTCTTTTCTTCATCACCGAGTCACAAGATATCTGAAAGGCCAAGGATATGGTAATTCATATATATATATATATATATATATATATATATATTCTTCCTAATTTACTTGTTGTTCTCTGTCACAAACAGTGAAAGTCAGCAAAAGTATATCCAGAAATCCAAGTCCAAACCAACAACTTAAAACTTCTTAGTGATACAGGATACTAGGAAGATCACAAGGTATCAAAGTGAAAATTTAGTTTATTATATGCTTCCAGTGATATTCAGACATACATTTCTCTTGTGGCTTCTCAGAAACAAGTTTATCACTGACACTGTTAGGATTTCAGGAATGCCAGGCACACAGTCACACTCTCCATCCCTGTTTCTCTAATCCAAAGTTGTTTAGAGAAGTGACAATAAAAAGTGAAAAAGAAAACAAAACACAGACAATATAAAACGGCATAAACTTCCTTCTGTTTTGTTCCTCTTCCTCGGTTCAGGGGAAAAATACTATTCAAAGATGTCTTAGCATTTGTCCAGCCTCATTATCTTCATATTAGTGAACTAGGTCCTAGTGAAGATGGGAGAAATTTTTATTTATTTATTTATATCTTTATGACATTTAAAAATTTTAAAAATTTCATCAACAAACTTCTGGCTGTTTGTGTAAGTTATCTTCATTTCAGCTGTATGATTCCCTTTAAGATGTTATGTCTTCCCCCACACTACTCTGATTATATTGTGTGCTTTGTTTCAGCTCTTGTGGGACATTTTATTTTTTTTTTTCCTTCATAGATGCCAGTCCAAATTGCATTGACTGATTGTGTATGACCACCAGAGCTGACAAATTGTGACTTAAATGGGACAGCGTCAATTTTTCTCAGAGAGAAAGGTCATTTCAAATTCCGAAGTCTGTACTGAAATGATCCATAGAATCAGAGTTATTTGTTTGAAGGTTAACATTTCAGTGATGTACGCTGTCATTAATATGATTAATATTTTCTTTGTGATTGTCCAGTAATAACTGTAAAAAAAAAAAAAAAAAAAAAAAAGAGAGACTGAATAGACTGAAGCTGGTTGTTGTTTTCTAAGCCAAAACAATGTTATATACACATTAAAAAAGTGGCTTTGAAAATAATTGTGACATGGGTCTGTCCTAGAGCCAGAGTGTCCCCACTCAGGGGAACAGAATTTGAGAAAGACACTTGACATTAAATGTAAAAATAGGATTCTGCCCCTGATGGCCTTCATTATGACAATTCCTTTTGACTTCAGTTTTGCTTGTCTAACCTTATAAAGCAGGATATTTGAGTTATTTTCTTTAGGATGATACCTTCTGCAAACAAAGTTATGTGTGGAAGGCCTAGTCTCTATAAACAAACATGGTGACACCACCAGGTCAAGAATTGATGAGAGCTGGATACTGGTGTTTTCATCATTCACATGGCACAAAATTTAATTCTTTCCTGGATGTTCTTACAGCATAAAACAGAGCAAATTGTGCAGGTAGTTCTGAAGATTATTCATCCCAAGAACCACCAGGGTCAAGACTGCACTAAGTGTGGCTACTTATGATCTAGTCATTCTAACATTATCCCACTCACTTAAGCAAATATGCTGCATGCCCTCTTTCCATCCCGAGGTACACAGTGCATATTCTCAGTTTAACAGCATAAAAATGGAATTTTGATAGGCTGAAATCAAATCTTTTATATTACCTCAGAAGTCACTTCTTATGAGGAAAAAAAAAAAAAAAAAGTATGAAGATATAATTTTCTAGAAGATAATAGAGTATTAAGTCTCATTTCAAGAGATCACACTGACATCTGGATGATATGTCATATTTTTACAGTACTAATTCGGAAACTTGGATTCTAAAATTTGTTTTAACTTATGATTTGTACAGATTGAAAGAAATGATGACTGTTCAAAACCTCCTGAAATAGGAGTGACTGACTAATCTGAGAGATTTAAAATCATCAGTCTCCTAAGATCTAATGATGCTGATTTTCTATCACTGTCATAATTTTTCAGACCTTTATCAACCTGATAACATCTGCAGAGCATATTATGCTTCTCTGTTGATGTTGCTTATGGTCTGTCAGAAACCCATGTCTCCTACCAGGCAGGAGGATCATGTGTGATGGTACTTCTCCAGTCCAATTTTAAGATCAGTTTCTGTTAATATTGTACTGGTTGGTCTGGGTGGGATGTTAACTTTCCCTGCAGCAGCTCATACAGTGCTATGCTCTGCACTTGTAGCTAGAACAGCAGTGGTATCACACTGGTGTTGTGACTGCTGCTGAGAAGTGCTGGCACAGCATCAGGACTTTCTCTAACCTTCCTAGGGGGTGGACAAAAAAGTGAGAAAGAGACATCACCAGGGCAGCTGACCTAAACCAACCAAAGGGATATTCCATACCATATGGGTCACAGTCAGCAATAAAAGGTGGAAAAAGGAAGAAGAGGGGAGGGGTGGGCTCGCATTGTGAAAACGTCTGCCCTCCTCCCGAACACCGGCTACGTGCATTGAGGCCCTGCTTCCAGGACATGGTCAAGCATCGCTCATTTGTGGGAAGTAGAGAGTAATTTCTTTTCTCTGCACTTCCACATAGCCTTTATTTGTTTTATTTCCTTTCACCCTACTTCTTCCCCTTTCCCTTTTTTCCCTTTAGTTTAATTGTTTAATTATTAATAATATTTCCTTAATAATTTTTTTCTCTTAAATTAAATTATCCTTATCTCAAACTGTGAGTTGTTCTTTCCTGGACTTCTTCCCCTCCTCATCTGAGGAGGGGGAGTGAGAGAGCAGTTGTGGTGTTCAGTTGCCTAGCACGGTAAAACCACCACAAATGTACTTCTCTAGTTACTGAAAATTGCATTTTGCAGAAGTAAGTAATACATAACAATATATTCTGGAATAAACTTTGACCAAAAAATTTTCTGTTTTTCCTATTACACTTGTTCTAATTTCTATATTATTTTTAGTTTTGGATTGCAAGCTAGAATGAAAGTTTAATTCCTGTCTGAAAGTTTTTTGAATTTTCATGGCTTGAAAGCAATCTAAGTCTTTAACATATCAGATACCTACAACTAGTTCCTGAATGAGGCAGCTCTTCACTGTTTCATGTGCCCAGTTTTACACTCAAAGAATTTTCACCTATGTTTTGGTTTTGCAGTAAATTTTGCTTACACTTTGGGGTTATAGCCTAATGATTGCTTCATTCTAGAAGAGACAGACTACTTTTTGCCACTGTCCCCCTTTAACTTCATTACTTTCCAGAAAGACATTAAGAGGATTTGATTACCTATTCTTGTAAATTTGCAAGCCAGTATAAGAAAATCTGTCATCTTGAAAACTCTACATTTTCTTGTGGAAAGTGGCTACCTGTTCCACTTTCATTCCAGTCCTGCATAAACTGCTAACTACTTAATTGTCATCCTTTAATGTATAGTTTACCTGAATGCTATTGCAAAAGAGCGGCAGGTAGATACTCTATTTCAAGCAAATACATATGCATTGATCACTGAAAGCCATCTTTGAATCCATAAAGTTTTATTTTTGAACAATAAAGCTGAAACAACTGAAAACAAAGAAACAAACAAAAACAGCAGCAGCAAAGAGGAATGAATTACCTTTATAAAGGAAAATGACTTAAACTTATAGTACTATGCATATATCTAATAACAGATATCTTTTGGCTACAGAAAAATGATCAATGAATAAAACATAGTAGATTATAGAATACTGAAAATATAGCCTTCAATTTGTGGTCATTGTATAGAGCTATATGTTCAAAATATTTCTGTGAATTCTTCTCTAAGATCATAAATAAATCCACAGAATATTCTAGTTCCACTTAAAAGGGTATCCATAAATATAGATAGAAAATAAGGAATATCTTTCTTGAATACTGCTTCTAAATCTGAAAATTTGACTTATGTTCTGACCTGAAAAAAGGAGGTCATTTTATTTTAATTTTCTAACCAGAGCATGACAGTTCAGACTTAACACACTAAAGAATTTGTACAAATTCATACCAGTTTCTTCTTGAATGAGGAAATGGTGCATTGGTGACTTTTCCATGTGGTCATCCTTAAATGCTTTTCAATTTTTAGCAGTGACTGGAGAAAGTTGTTTCACTGTTAATTAATTAGTTATTGCCAGAATCTTTATCTGCAATGCCATAACTAGATTTCTTTGCTATAGGCAAGTGAATTAATTTTTAATGGACTATATTTCAGAATCTAATAATGAGACAATATTATTTAATTTTCTACAGCAAACACTGAAACAATTTCAGGGCAGTATACAGTACTTAGGAAAAACTAGCAATTTATCCTTCAGGAGACTACAGATCTTTCTCCACTGTGTAAGTATCAAGTAGTGCCTCTGAAGGCCTGTCTTGTCTCTTTGTAGCTTAGGTTTCATTGCATCTCTTCACTTGATGTGTTGTCTGTAACATACACGCACACAAAGAATATACTGAAAATAAACGCCTGAAAATGAAAATGTCTTAGCTGGTTTTCTAAACCAATAAAAAAAATGATTTGGTAGATACACCATGCCTTGATGATATATTACACATAAAATCGATAAATAAATTAAAAAAGACCTCTCATCAATGTTCATTTTTTTCTCAAACAGTCTTATAAGTACAAAAGTGCTATAATACACAGATGAAGCATTCTATTATGTTCACTTCTAAGCTTCAACCTCATATTGGAAGAGTGTACCTGCACTTTCAGTGACTTTGTCTACATTGTCAATGGTAGAAAGATGTGATTTGATTTTGTTTGTACTCCAAAATGGTGAGACTAGAGGTGACGTCAGTACAAAAGCTGTGTGGATTTTTGAGTTGATTCTGAAATGTAGTTTATATTTCCTCTGAGTATGTATGCTTCCTTAACCTGAGCTTGGTGTTTTACCCATCTGCTCACATATTTTTAATTACTCAGAAAGCCAGTATGCATAAATCTACTCACAATACAATAAGTAGATGCTGACATGACTGCATGAGTATTGGCTCTCACAGTGGAGAGAACATCTGTATCAATGTTTACACTAACAACTGCACCATCAAATTCACATCTGGAAGAGCCCAAACCTGTTTTGAAGCAGTATTTTTAACTTGTTAACATTGTTCAGTGTATTCGAGCTGGAAAAAATAAAATCACAGAATCACAGAATCACAGAATTTCTAGGTTGGAAGAGACCTCAAGATCATAGAGTCCAACCTCTGACCTAACACTAACAGTCCCCACTAAACCATATCCCTAAGCTCTACATCTAAACAATTTAAAGACCTCCAGGGATGGTGACTCCACCACTTCCCTGGGCAGCCCGTTCCAATGTCTAACAACCCTTTCGGTAAAGAAGTTCTTCCTAACGTCTAACCTAAAACTCCCCTGGCGCAACTTTAGCCCATTCCCCCTCGTCCTGTCACCAGGCACGTGGGAGAACAGACCAATCCCCACCTCACTACAGCCTCCTTTGAGGTACCTGTAGAGAGCGATAAGGTCACCCCTGAGCCTCCTTTTCTTCAGGCTGAATAATCCCAGCTCCCTCAGCCGCTCCTCACAGGACTTGTTCTCCAGACCCCTCACCAGCTTCGTCGCTCTTCTCTGGACTCGCTCAAGCACCTCCATGTCCTTCTTGTAGCGAGGGGCCCAAAACTGAACACAATACTCGAGGTGCGGCCTCACCAGAGCCGAGTACAGGGGGACAATCACCTCCCTAGCCCTGCTGGCCACACTGTTTCTTATACAGGCCAGGATGCTGTTGGCCTTCTTGGCCACCTGAGCACACTGCTGGCTCATATTCAGCCGACTATCAACCATCACTCCCAGGTCCTTCTCTGCCTGGCAGCTCTCCAACCACTCATCTCCCAGCCTGTAGCTCTGCTTGGGGTTATTGCGCCCCAGGTGGAGGACCCGGCACTTGGCCTTGTTGAACTTCATGCAGTTGACCTCAGCCCATCGGTGCAGCCTATCCAGATCCTCCTGCAGAGCCTTCCTACCCTCAAGCAGATCGACACACGCACCTAACTTGGTGTCATCTGCAAACTTACTGAGGGTGCATTCAATGCCCTCATCCAGATCATCAATGAAGATATTAAAGAGGACTGGCCCCAGCACCGAGCCCTGGGGAACGCCACTAGTGACCGGCCTCCAACTGGATTTGACTCCATTCACCATGACTCTTTGGGCCCGGCTATCCAGCCAGTTTCTAACCCAACGAAGCGTGCGCCAGTCCAAGCCAAGAGCAGCCAGTTTCTTGAGGAAAATGCTGTGGGAAACGGTGTCAAAAGCCTTGCTGAAGTCAAGGTAGACCACATCCACAGCCTTTCCCTCATCCACCCAGCACGTCACTTTGTCATAGAAGGAGATCAGGTTCGTCAAGCAGGACCTGCCCTTCATAAACACGTGCTGACTGGGACTGATTGCCTGCTTGCCCTGCAAGTGCTGCGTGATGAATAAAATAAAATAAAATAAAATAAAATAAAATAAAATAAAATAAAATAAAATAAAAGACCACGATCTTGTGCTCATTATTAGTATACTTGTATTCTGAAGGTACTATCACTAAGACAATTATTTTTTGTTTTTTTGGACCGATTATAGAGGAAAAAATATATATTAGCAACTTTAGCTCAATAGCTAATTGATCCTTTTATCCAATAAAATGCCTTTGCATTGATGTTATTTAATAAATGTCAAAAAACCAATTCATGCAAAATAAATTGATATTATTGCATATAAAATTAATTCTTGAAGATTTTTGGCAGACTGTGAAAACAGCTGCAAATATTAACATTTTGAAAAGGGGTTTTGTGTGTCTATGTTTGTGTTTGTTTCTCCACAAGGTAACAACTAAAACTGTGGACTTCAGATTACTCTGATTTTCTTGGCAACTTGCCCTGTATGTTTTTTTTTTTTTTTTAATTATTTATTTTTTTCTCCTATATTTAATATTTTAATTACACCTTTTAGATTCCATAACCGTTAGCATTCTGACAGTTTCTCTTAGTTTCTGTACACCTTAAAGGTTTTTTTTTACAGTGTGAGAAAATGTGAGAAAAGTATTTATTCATCTTTTTTTTTTTTTTAATAAATGTGATTACAAATTTAAAACATTCTACTAGCAGATTCAGAGAAGAAAATTGCTTTGCTGTTAACAGCAAATACTATTAACTACTAATAATATTTCAATAATACCATTATTCTTAAAACCTGTAACGCTTGTAATTTTATTTCAAAAACAGTTTCTTTAATTCTACATACAGTATTTCTTATAGTAGTTATACAGTAATGGATATCCACCGATATTGATTTACAAATAACAGGTTTGTAGTGCCAAAAAATCAGGAGTCCCCGGGAGTGTAACTGAAGATATCTGTGTAAATAATTCAATTTCTGAAGCTCCTTCATACTATTTTTCATAGTTTTTGACCTTCTGCAGTTCTTACTTTTCTTCAGTAGATGTTGTGAATATTCTACAATCACCAAAAACAGTCTACAAGCATTTCTAATTATTCACATAGACAAATGAATACAGTGAATGGCTGTTAGGAAAAGTAACTGTTTTTTAAACTGCTTTTTTCCAGAAAATCTAGCAAATCTGAAGTTAAAATTGAATTGGTAAATATCAAAGGGAAAATGTATTCATGTTATGAATTCTCGTCACTTCTTTTCCATTTAATCACTTATACCACACATCCCAATTTTGTTCTCTATGTGTGCCTTTGAAAAGTGCTAACTATGATGAGGTTACTTACATGTGAAAAGGATCTGCTTTTCAGAAACAAAATTTAAAAGTACAAGCTAGCTAATGTCTTTTCCTATGACAGTCAAAGATACTATTCACTTTTATCTAATAGCTCAAAACTTTACAAGACAAAGATCAATACAAGCTTCCAGAAAATCCTTCAGAGACACCTAGTGCTACATCTGCAAAGCCAATGGAAACTTAGGCACAGATTTAGAAGCTAATCCTATGGGTCTTTAGACTCCTCCAACCCCTTTGTTTCTCTTTGGACTGGATTTGCTTACAGTCCTACGGAGAGCAATGTATTATCCAGGTGTTCTAATATTCTGCTGTATTCAATAGAATACAGCAACTGTTTAAACCTATATGTAAATCCTTAATCCCCCTACAAACTAATTAAAGGGTTCCACACTAATCTCTTTTTATTTTCTCTTTCATATAATTTTCATAGAACTACATGTATAATGGTGTCCCATTGTTATGTCTCTACATGTAATGTGTATTTCAAATTTATTTTCCCCCTTGAGATGAAGATATATAAATTTGCTCCTTAAATAACATTAATAAAAATTAGAAAAGTATTTGCTTTTGTCTTCATTTAACAAATATTATTAAGCAGTAATTACAGAAATACTTCATGAATGGTAGCATTAAAAACAATAATATATATATATATATATATATTAAATCTTTTATACGATAGTTCTGGTACTGAGACACCCACATAAAGTTGAGGAAAGCTATAATCTGCTTTCACATCATTGTGTGAAAAGAAATGCAAGGTTAATCTGTATGTAACAGAGGCCATTAATCTCTAGTTTACAAACTAAAATATTATCAACGTGATACAGAGTTAAGTTCTGACTTCTGCCAGTTGTTTTTCTAAGTCTATATTTTAAAATCTATTTAAGAAAAAATGTACAAATGATGATAGGAACAGAATTTGCTCCTTGCTTTCCTCTTCTTTCCTGTATAAGAGCATAGCAGCAAGAGAAAGTCTTCCTGTAGTCTCCTCTTTCTTTAGAATACATAAGGTTTGAATGACCTCTGGTTACCTAAAAACTCATTCTGCCTTTTTAGGAAACAGTAGTCTTCCGCAGGAGAATTTCATCATCATTTTCCTTGGCAATGTCTGAGAAGGAAAATAATGAATCATATAAAGTTCTCTGATGGAACAACAAAAGGAAAAGGTATCTGCCACCCACAAAGGGAGACTTTGAACCTGACAGGAGTTCAGGTTCATTATCTTCCATCTACCAAGCTCTTATACAGAACTCTTGGTATTTTCTTGTGGCTCATTTTTCAGCATTTTTTTCAGCACATTTTTCTACCTCTGTTGCTTATATTTTGTCTTATGGGAGAAACTGGAATGCCTTGTACCAAGCTGTCATGTTTTGCTGTTTTAAATGGAGGCTCTGAGCACAGATATTCTTCCCTGCCTTTCTTCATATGACTCATCAACCTCTTCTTTCTCCAAAGATGATGGCACACCCTCAAGATGTGCCAGCATCACATGTGTGAGTTACACATGTAGTAACTCTCTACACTGGTTAGATGAAAGCCAAATTAGAAAACTTCTGTATTGAAAGCACCAAGCCTGTCTGATTTTAAGAAGTGATTGGACTGTGAACTTAGTCACATGGTCTAAAATGTTGGGTATGCGGTGCCAGGAGTTGGACTTGATGATCCTTATGGGTCCCTTCCAACTCAGGATATTCTATGATTCTATGATACCTTCGTGATTAAGTGGCTCAAACCAGCCTAGGGAGACTTCACATAAATTGTTATGCTGGAAAAATGGAAGGGATGGAGTACTCATTCCTGGGACAGTAAAAACAGCTAGGGACAAAGTAGTAACTTCTTCACCTAATTCAGCTACAGATAGAAAGTGACACATGACTGTACTGTGAAACCTTTAATCTCATGAGTCTTGCTCATATATATATATATTTTTTTTTCCATGGGCAAAACAGTTGTGTGTGAATGGATATTTCAATTTATGAAGACTACAGAATAAGGAAACAGTTTTCTGCAAGCTGAAAAAGTAAGTTATCTAACTACCCAGAGAAACACAGAAATGAAATTCTTGATTGTCCTTCCAAGGCCACCATGAATAGATCAAAATAGGGAAAAGTAATGAAAATACAGGGAGCAATCAGCCACTATTGTGAACATGACTTTTATAATCCTCCAGAAATATTATATGCAACATAATTTTATTCAGAATAGCATTTTTCATTCTTTTTCTGTCCAGGAAATAATCTTCCAAAGTGTCTGACCGAGAGTGCCGGCTGAAAGAGGGAAGGGAAATGGATTCAAAATGAGCTTAGTTAATATGTTTGTGTTGTTCCCTTTGGAAGAAATTCAGTGTTAATGATATTATTCACTCTGAGAAATTGAATAAAATGAATCACGACAACAGTGAAATCCAAAGGCAACAGTGAATGCAGTACTAATATAGTCATCACCCTTAAATCCTTACCAGCTGCTTATGGTCTCAAAACTGCTAAAAGTATTCTATATGCTCCATCAGCAAATTGTTGCCCTATGCATCTGCTGCAAATATTTTCCATATCCAATAATTTTTTTTAGCTTTTGACATCTAGGTAATCTCAGTTCAGCATATTTGCTAAACATTCTCCAAGTTAAGTACTAAGGACAATGAACATGCTGAAAACAAAACAAAACAAAACAAATTAACAACAACAACAACAACAAAACCACCATAAATAGATCAGCTATTTCTTTCTCTTTCTGTTCACAAATAAAAGATTAGAGCAGAAAAAAGGGAAAACTGTCGGAGAAGGGCTAGCCAAAACTAGTGACAATGAGGCATACTTTGTTGTTACCACCATTTGAATATCTTGATCTTCTTGAGACGAGTTCCCCAACTCTACATTTTAAAGTACACACAAAAAGGACTTCTTATCTATAACCTTCCCATTAAAAACAAACAAACAAACAAACCCGTTTTTTGTGTCAGAAAGTCAGCTTTGTTAGGAATACAGGAATCTGCAGTTCACAGAGATGTCCAAAGAAAGGCAAAAATATTACATTTAATAAATATTTTGATTTGCTGCAATTATATTACTGGATGCTGAGTCTCAGGAACAGGATTTCAATTACTCAAGCCATATTTTTTTCTACAATGGTATGTATTAAACTATAGCTGAAATAATTGTCTAAGACCTGTGAACATTTTTAAAGTGTCCTAATTTGATAGGACATTTTGTCAATTTATTCCAACTCTGGAGATTAAAAAAATCTGACCCAAATATAGGCTATTTTTTCACCCTAATCTAACCTTCAATATATGCTATTTCAGTATAGTTGTGGAACTGTGGTTTTGTTAATTTAATGTCAACATAGATACATAATTTTATTAAGATTATATTTTTTGTTTATTTATTAGCATTTCATGAAGATAACCTAAAATTATATAAAATTATAGTACTTAGGAGATATAAATTTTGCAGATAACTCTGATAGTGAAAAATGAACTGTACTGACATACCTTAATTTGGAAAAGGACATCTATGCATAGTGTCATAGAATCATGGAATATCCCAAGTTGGAAGGGACTCTCAAGGATCATCAAATCCAACCCCTTGGTCCCAAAAGAACAACCCCAAAAATCAGACCATGTGTCTGAGAGCATTGTCCAAACACTTCTTGAACTCCAGAAGGCTTGGTGCCATGACTGCTGCCCTGGGGAGCCTGTTCCAGTGTCTGATGACCCTTTTGGTGAAGAACATTATCCAGCCCTGTTTCAGCTTCAGGCCATTTCCTTGGGTCCTATCTCTGGTCACCACAGAGCAGAGATCAGTGCTTGCCCCTCCTGTCTCCTCATGGGGAAGTTGTAGACCATGATGAAGTCTCCACTCAATCTTCTCCAGACTGAACAAACCAAGTGACCTCAGCTGCTTCTCATACGTCTTCCCCTCCAGATCCTTCACCATCTTCATAGCCCTCCTTTGGATACTCTTTAACAGTTTCATGTCTTTTTAATACTGCGGCACCCAAAACTGCACACAATACTCGAGGTGAGGCTGCACCAACGCAGAGTAGAGCAGGACAATCACTTCTCTCGACCAACTAGCAATGCTGTGCTTGATGCACCCCAGGATATGATTGGCCCTCTTGGCTATCAAGGCACACTGTTGGCTCATGTCAGTTTAAGAATGCCCGCCTGTAGCTATGAATAACATTGCTTTACTAATTATTTCCATAATTAGTAAATATGACAATATTTACAAATACAAACATGCCAATCTCGCTTTGCAAGTCATGGTTTTGGTGTAACTATCTGGCGCACCTTAAAAACTCAATTCCAAACCAAAAGCAAGAATGGATGGTACATTACTTCTGAGAGAGACGTGTACACTGTAAAGAGTTTTACCTCTTTATTGGTGGCATGACACCAATAAAAGTTCTGTGAGACTCAAAAGTCAAGTTCATCCAGGAGAAGTCCAAAGTTCTGCACTTTGGAGTAACCCTAGGCATCAACATTGAATGGGACATTACTGGATGAACAGTATCCTGAAGAAGAGGGCCTGGGTAAGTGGTGGTGGAGGTGTGGCTAACCATGAGTCAGCAGTTTAATCTGAATAAGGCAAACTGCATATTGGGTTATGTAACCAGTAGCATGGTCAGCAGATGTGGGAAGCACAAGTTTCCTAAACATATCTGGGAAAATGAATGGGCTTCCTCCAAAACATCACCAGCCTTGTGTGTCTTCAAAACAGAATGGAAACTTAAGTCAACCAGAAAAGGTCACCCAGTACTATTCTGATTATTCAGCTGTGCTTTACACTGTCTAAAACTGGGACTTAATTCCTTATTTGTCATTAGGTGAAATCTCAATAAGCATCACTTTTCTTACTACCTTATGTGTTGTTTGAGATATTTTAGTGTATCTCATGGTTTAACAATATCTCTAGGGTATAATTTGTCTGGCTTGCAGTTGCTGATGTGAAGAAGCATAACATATTGCCCAGAGAGATTGTGGAATCCTTGGAGATTTTCAAGATCACACTGGCTAAAACCTTAAAAAACCTGTTCTGAATTCATGGCTGACGTGATTTTGAACAGAGAATCAGGCTAGAGAACTCCTGTGGTCTCTTCCAGTCCTGTGTTTCTATATTGTCAAGTCTCAAAATTACAATTGTAAAATAAATATTGTTTTAAGGAGATAATTCTCATATTAATACAAACAAACAAATAATAATAATAATTAAAAAAAATAACTTTGGTCTAAACCATTACTTCAGGCACAGACAGCAAGAAAATACATATGGTAGATTGGGAAGTTATTTATGAAATTGGAGTTCTGATAAGATAGCCAATCATTCTCATCAGGATATTAATTGAAAAAAAGTATGTGCTGTTTAGTAGTGCTTATAAAAGAGGAAAAAAAAGGAAAAAAGGAAAAAAAAAAAAAAAAGGAAAAAAAAAAAAAGAAAGAAAAAGTGGCAGGATGTAATCCTAAAAGTAAATGAGCAGGAAAATTCTCCTTCACATTTTTCTTTCTCAGAGTTTCTTTGTAAAAAGTATTACAAGCAAATGTTTCCTGGCATTACAAAAGCTGACAATCTCACTTGATGTCAGTTAACACAGAATATTGCAGGGCTACTGCTGCAGTTAATTATGCAAATTGCTGTAGTCCCAGACTACTGCTGTAGTCCCCAACTCTTTTATGCAATTAAAATGTTTACAAGCCTATTTATATCTTAATAATGGTTTAGCCTGGGTGCTTTTTTTTCCTTCTGTTGGCAGTAAGCATTTAAGCAGGATCTTACTACTATCCATATGACCATATTTGTGAGTTGTATGCTGTGGAAGTGATTGAATATCTCTCTTCTATACAGGGATTCTTTCCTGTATTCAAATGAGTTTTCAGTCCATGAACCACATTTACAAAGTTTAAGAAAAAAAATTAAACATTAAGTAATTGCCTTATGCATTTTTTTCATGCAATATAGAAACACCAGACAGTTCAGTGAAAAAAATCTATTTCCTCAAATTTTGTAAATAAAATTCTATGTATTAAAAATTAAATGAATGAACTAAATATATTTTACAACAAATCTGTTTATCTTTTTCCTCTTGAAAAGGAAATACACCTAGAAAAGCCTCAGGACATCTATTGACTTCAGATAGCTGCAGACCATTTTTCTATTTTATTTTATTTAATTTATTTATTTTGTTTTATTTTATTTTATTATTTTTGTATAGGTATAGAATTCATTTAAATCCTGGTTTAGACTTTTTTTTTTTTTTTTTTACCTTAATTGGACAGACACCAACAAATAGGACAGAAAGAACTTTGAATCTCAGATAAAAGCACTAGAGGACTATAAATAATCCCACGGAAAAGCTAAAAGTGAACAATTCCTTTAGTAGCAAAATCCAAATTTCATATATTTTTTTCTGTATTATTCTGATAATTGGGAAAATGAAATATAGCTAGCTAGCTAGATTTAATCTTAATTATGACCTTCATTTGATCACTTCATTAACGAAGCTTTAATTAGCTTAGTAAAATTGCATTATATGAGCTTGGTAATACGTACTTTCTGTAGGGTAGCTTGTTCCATTTTTAAAGGAATATTCATAACAACTATGCAGAGATACCTAATTTAACCACATTCCAACAAGAAGTTAAAAAATCAAAGACATCAGGTTGCTCTGAATAGGAATTAATATGTATATTAATAATATAATGCTCTCAAATTTAAACAGAAGTAATCTGAATTGCCAGGGAAGGAGAAAAATGAACAGTGAAAACAAAACCTTCTAGCCCCCTATCCTGAATTTCATCTTCTTTCGTGAATTGTCCTGCCAACAGTGCTTAGTCCTGTTTCTGCCTTTATCTTTGCAGGCCATGATGGGATGCCCATTCCATCCATTAAACTTTTAATATGGTCAAGGCATTCATAAAGTTTTGTCCTTCTTTGTAGATTCTCTGTTGCCAAATGTATGCAGAAACTTTTTAATCAGTTGATATAGAAATAACTTGTCTTGTCTCAATTTGCTTGCATTTATTTTACACATTTGTTGTAAATTAACATTTTTAAGATCTTTACTACTGATGTGAAATTGTTTGAAACTGGAAATTGCATTCAATATTAATGGAGAGAAGTGCCAGATGGACTACTAAAGAAAGAATGAGCTCAAAATCCTCATTTCTTAAGGATATTAGGTAAAAAAATAAATAAATAAATAAATAAATAAATAAATAAATAAATCCCTTGTCATAGTCTTTTTTCTACAGTGTAGCCTACAAAGTATGTTAATAAAGACATTTGTGTTTTGCTTCAATTAACATAATAAACACATGGAGCTCTATGCTAGGCTTGGTGGAGCACATCTATTTCTTCCTTACCTATTCTTGAACCTTGTTTTGCCTCCTTTTCTTTGGACTTTCTCATAACTAATTTTTTGCTCAGGAAAATATCAATAATAAAAATAATTAATAGTGCTGGATCCTCAGTGATAGATTCAGACAGAATTTAAATCTTTGCAGAAGTAACTGAATGCTACTAATTGAGTTTATTCTTGTAAATTATTAAATTCTAACGATAATTAAGAAATGACACATTTGTTTGCTTATATATTTCCAGTATCGAGATCATTAATGTCTTGTGAAATTAAGGTCATAAGTCAAGTCTGACACCTCATGGCAAATCTCCAATATTGGATATCATAATACAATCTCAAATATTTTGAAAACCAAACCACAGAATCTAAGCAACAAGCTTAAGTTGTGTTCTTTGTTGGTTTTGTTGTTGTTTGTTTGTTTTATTTTGATGGCTCTTATTAAATGACTGATTTCTTTTTGTTTTCTTTTCTCTAAAATGAAAGTAAACATTTTACACACCACTTGGCTGATGGAACCCTCCTGGAAATCAAAACATGGAAGTCTAGTGTTTTGATTCAGGATGAGCACACAGGTAACTTTGGCATTTGCTTTTGAAAAACAACAGTAAGGAGAGCATTTGTTGAAATGGAAGACCCATGTTCAGTGCCTTTTGGTATTCTGTATCCAAATCCAATCCAGAGGACATTTACATTAATATCTCTCCCTCCTGCTCTCTCTGAGAGATGGACCAGCAGAAATTTAACTTTCCAGATTAGTGCTAAAGGCAGTGCTGAAGTCTGGTTTCAGTTTCCCCTTCAATCAAAACTATTGTAAAAATTCTAAAAGATGCAGTTTTGGGAGTAAGTGCTTGAATATTGATTTTTTTTTTTTTTTTTTTTTTTTTTTTTTTTTTTTTTCTCCTGGGGCATTCTCTTTTGAATCTACAAAAGAGCCTAGTCTGAAAGAAATCTATTATAAATGCGGGTACCTGAGGAAAAGCTATTGCCTTATGCTTAAGGAATGCCTGAGAGTAGCAGCTATCTGCAATTCCTTGGAGGGGTTGAACATGAATTGGGCCTATTGTGCTTCAAGCTGACTGTGGAAATTGTCACAAAACCAGATGCTCATGGACAATTCACAGTGTAATAAAATAGGGTATAGAAAAGTCAAGAAGGAATGCTTGGAAGTGAAGCAACTTACTAGAAGTCGAATAAGAGGAGAATGGCACAATGAGGTATCCAGTCCACTTGAGGTCTCATTTATGCCATGGCATTATCTTAGGACCACAGTTGTTTAAATGGTACAGTGATCTCTAATTGGTTGCTTATGCTGATGAAGTTTGAGTAGGTGGCTGTGAATGTATTTCCAGTAAGTTTAGGGAGAAGCAATGATTTTCAGAGGCTAAAATTTGTCCCTTCAAATACATTATTTAACATTAACAGATTTTCAATTTTGGATCTATGCCTAAGTATCTTTATCACAGTGTAATAAATTTTATTTATGTTTTCTACAGAGCAGTTTGAACCAGTTATCTTAAGCTGAGTAAGAAGAATGGATGATGTTTAGGAATATGAGAATATTTTCATGAAGTTCAGTGGCTACACAATGAGACAATATAACACAATGAGTGAAAATAGGAGGGTTTTCTCAGTTTTCTTTACACCAATGGCTGGAATTATATCTAGGGGTTGTTATGTCCCATGAATCTTATGCTTGATTCTCAAGGATAAGTACACAGTAAATAAAAATGTGTCAATATATGCAGTTCTTTTTCTTTCTTCCTTCCTTCCTTCCTTCCTTCCTTCCTTCCTTCCTTCCTTCCTTCCTTTCTTCCTTCCTTCCTTCCCTTTTCTTTTTCTTTCTTTCTTTCTTTCTTTCTTTCTTTCTTTCTTTCTTTCTTTCTTTCTTTCTTTCTGTTTGATTTCATTTCTTTCTTTCTTTTTGAACCACTCTTAATGTATACAAGCCCATACTTAAGATTTCTACATGTATAATGCTAGAATTTTATGTATTTGGTAATTCTTTACTGAATGATGCTATCAACTTGATGCCTCCCCTCCTCTACCAACACAGCCATGAGGCTATGTCAAAATTATCTTTCATATCAGTGGCAGAATATGTTCCAAATTCCTCAAGAGAAGTAGTGCAGATCAGTTCTACTCAAAATATGTAAGTCTAAAGCCTTGTACTAACTAGTATCCAGCTGCTCCCAGATTCTCTTTCTAAAGGAAAAAGTTCATGCTGGTACAGATGCTGCTTGTGAATTTATTGCTGTGCAACACAGAAAATCAGGGGCAAGTATTCTGCTTTACAATACGGAACCAAAGACCCTCTAAACACAAAACTGGTAATTTGAGCAAATTTACTGAGCTGTTTAGTTTTCTCTAATTGACTTTCCATAATATGGGATAAACTGGAGCTTTGATGAGACTATCTCATATTTCCTTGTGACTTCCATTTCTCCCACTCTTTCCATGTAATCTGTGAATAATTGTATATTTCAGTTTTCATCATTATCAGCCTGTCATTTTCCTGAACGTTTCAGTTTAAACATGATATGAGTGTTTCAAGGTCATAAGCATCAAGGTGCTGGAATGACTCCAAGTAACTGAAGAGAAGTCTGCCTGAAAACTTTCTCTTCAGATGTACAGAAAACATCCTTCTCTCTCTTCACTTGTAAACACCTGGTTCTGTATAATCATGTATCTTCCCTAGAGTGAAGATCTGAGAGTTTCAGCTGTCAAACAAAACATATTTCTGCAAAGGGAAGGAATTTTTTGGAAATAGCTAAATCTATCCTATAGAGCTGCACCTTGACACGTACAATGACTTAGACTGTCAAATAAATGATTTTGATGATGGACAGTTTTAAGCCCATTTCAGTAAGGTAATTCATTTAGTCAAAAGCTTTAATCTATCCTGATGACAAAACTCCCTCTTTAGTGTACCATTTAGAAGCTATTTTCACTACTTCCCACACACTTGCAGAGGATGTAGGAGGAAGACTGCCTGGGTTTTACTAGAAAGATGATGGGTGTATGCAAACAGAATTTGTGTGAATCTGTTCATTTGCCTTCTTGCTCCAAAAGATTATGTTTTAAGGCACTCTTATTTACTGAGCTCATCAGCAGAGATAGAATTGTTTGGAAGACAAAACACTTAGTTTGCAACATCTTTTAACACTGAAATTTGGTTTTGGTCCTCACTGGAATAAAGACAATGATTTGAAGAATATTCACTCTTCTGAAGTGTTTCAGTTTCAACAAAGCAATATATTTTAATAGCATTTAATTTTCTTGAATATATTCTTTCAAAATTAAGCTGTTTATGGCATTTCAGAAGAAAACATATTAAAAATGAGAATTAAAAATGAGAATTTGATGTCTAAAACCTCCATATATCTTTGAACTTCTGGGGTGTTAAGGTTGTCAATAAAGTGCTGAAGTAAGCATAGAGTATTTAATGCAACACAAATGCAAGGTTTGAAAAAGATTTTGCAGAAAGTATAGCAATATGGCAGCATAATGTAAGCAAGAACTGAAACACTTAGAAAAAACATAGACTAGGATCTGGAGCTTCATTCTTCATTCATTCTTGCTGTGATTTCACGTCCATTGATGCTGAATATTGCTTTGTGACGCAGGAACTACTGTGTCATAGTAGTTTTGCCAATACAGACTGTAGAGTGATTTTTGGTAATTCCCTTTCAGTTCTCTGCAATGTCTTATGTGAAGTTTAGCAAAGCAATCTTTTGTATGGTGGCTATTTTCTGGGATAGGTGTTAATGTAACCCTGAGGAAGGACAAGACTCAATCGTGATTTAAATCTGACATTTCATGGCACAGGAACATGTCTTCTGGAGCACAGGTGTATTACACTTAGTCCAGTGCAGCTGGACTGCTCAACTCTTCTAAGAATAGCTAAACCTGAAATATAAAAGATGCCATAAGACAAGCTTCATATAGAACTGATAACACACTTAACACTTAGCTTTCATTGCAATAGGATATTTTTTAGAAGAAATAATGTGGCTTTTATTTTAAAGAAATAGATAAACATTCATGACTAGGAGCAGCTTGTGCAGTTCCATGAGTTGAGGTAATGCTAGGCAGCCTGTTAAGACTTGTTGTTTGCTGTTAAGACAGCAAATAAATGGAACTTCACAACTTTTAGCATCCACCTACTTAGGTACTCTTTCTCACTTTTCCATGTTGAAGAACAAATGGATGGTAGTATTTAGGTCTGACAAAACCCATTTTAAATAGACAACTGCTTTAGAAAAGTATGCAAAAAAAGCCCATTAAGGGAATACTTTATTATCTACAGTTGAACAGTTGAAGTGGATACATTAAAATGAATCTGTATGGGGAAAACAAACAAACAAACAAACAAACAAAAACATGAATTGCTATGTAAAAAAACTATTTCAACAAGAAAATATTAATGGTGTTCTAACATAGTTTGTACTGAGCTGCTGACATAACTATATTTAAATTCAATGATGTCTAAAAACAGTGTTCCAAAAAATGAATAGTGGGAAAGTAATCACCTGAGATTTGACTGTTTAAAACTGGTGGCTGAAATTAGTATTCTGAAGCTATGAGGCCACAAAATATGTGACTGTTGTTATTGGAAAATACTGATTTATCACTTTATGCAGTATGTAATAGTAAATTCAGAAGCTGTATAATAAAATCTCAGATGACAAAAAATAATAATAAAATAAATTATTAGATTCTTTGTATATTGTAGCATTTCATATCCAGAAATTGAACATGAAAATTAGTTAGAAAATAACATTTTAATACAGTTACTGTAAGCCAATAACACTCTGTTATCCAGAAAATCACTGGAGAAACCAGGTGTGTTTTTGTTATTCTCAATGCAAATTACATTTTCAGAAGCCTCACAGCATTAGACTTTAATGTTCTTATTCTTATTATAGACTTTTTTTTTTTTAACGCTTCAGATTAGATGTTGTTTATGGATGTCAAAAAATAAAAGTACTAACAGGCTAAGTGGGCTTTGAAAAAGTTTAGTTTCTTATATTCAGGGGGTAAATATTTTCAAGTTAAAATCTTAAGTGAATATAAAATGAATCCAACTAACAATGACAAATTAAACTATAGTTACTTCAATCAGAAGTGTTTTCATCTAAACAATAACACTTATGAGTAATAAAAGGCTAAAGAGTGTTCCGGTGCTGAGACATAGAATCATAGAATCATAGAATATCCTGAGTTGGAAGGGACCCTTAAGGATCATCAAGTCCAACTCTTGACACCACACAGGTCTACCCAAAAGTTCAGACCATGTGACTAAGTGCACAGTCCAATCTCTTCTTAAACTCAGTCAGGCTCGGTGCAGTGACCACTTCCCTGGGGAGCCTGTTCCAGTGTGCAACCACTCTCTCTGTGAAGAACCCCCTCCTGATGTCAAGCCTAAGCTTCCCCTGCCTCAGCTTAATCCCGTTCCCACGGGTCCTGTCGCTGGTGTTAATGGAGAAAAGGTCTCCTGCCTCTCGACACCCCCTTACGAGGAAGTTGTAGACTGCGATGAGGTCTCCCCTCAGCCTCCTCTAATCCAGGCTGAACAGGCCCAGTGCCCTCAGCCGTTCCTCGTACGTCTTCCCCTCCAGGCCTTTCACCATCTTCGTAGCCCTCCTCTGGACACTCTCCAACAGTTTCATGTCCTTTTTATACTGTGGTGCCCAGAACTGCACACAGTACTCGAGGTGAGGCCGCACCAGCGCAGAGTAGAGCGGGACAATCACCTCCCTCGACCTACTAGCGATGCCGTGCTTGATGCACCCCAGGACACGGTTGGCCCTCCTGGCTGCCAGGGCACATTGCTGGCTCATATTCAACTTGCTGTCTACCACGACCCCCAGATCCCTCTCTTCTAGGCTGCTCTCCAGCGTCTCATCGCCCAGTCTGTACATGCAGCCAGGGTTTCCCCGTCCCAGGTGCAGGACCCGGCACTTGCTCTTATTGAACTTCATGCGGTTGGTGATTGCCCAGCTCTCCAACCTATCCAGATCCCTCTGCAAGGCCTTTCCACCCTCATTTGAGTCCACAACTCCTCCAAGTTTGGTGTCATCAGCAAACTTGCTCAAAATACCTTCTATTCCTACATCCAGATCGTTTATAAAAATATTGAAAAGTACTGGCCCTAAAATGGAGCCTTGAGGGACCCCACTGGTGACCGCCCGCCAGCCTGACGCAGCCCCATTCACCATAACCCTTTGGGCCCTGCCCGTTAGCCAATTGCTCACCCATCGGATGATGTTTTTATTTAGCTGTATGGTGGACATTTTGTCCACTAGGATCCTATGGGAAACCGTGTCAAAAGCCTTGCTGAAGTCCAAAAAAATCACATCAGCTGGTTTCCCTTGGTCCACCATACGGGTGATCTTATCATAAAAGGAAATCAGGTTAGTTAGGCAGGACCTACCCTTCACAAACCCATGCTGGCTGGGACCAATGACTGCTTTGTCCCCCAGGTGCGCCTCAATAAGTTTGAGAACCATCTTCTCCATGATTTTACCAGGCACTGACGTGAGACTGACAGGCCTGTAATTGCTTGGGTCTTCTTTCTGACCCTTCTTGAAAATCGGCACAACATTTGCCAGCTTCCAGTCTACCGGGACCTCTCCAGACTCCCAGGATAGTTGAAAAATAATTGAGAGAGGTTCCACGATGACGTCCGCCAGCTCTTTCAGCACCCGGGGATGAATCCCACCCGGACCCATGGACTTGTAGGGATCCAGGTGGAGTAGCAAATCCCGCACACGTTCAGGGTCAGTTGGGAGTTTGTCATCCCCACCGTCCCGGTCCTCCAGCTCAGGGCACCCTGGGTCCCGAAGCCCATCATCGGCATTGAAGACAGAGGCAAAGAAGGCGTTAAGCGTCTCTGCTTTGCCTATGTCATTGTCTGTGAGGAGACCTTCCCTATCAAGGAGCGGCCCTATGTATTCTTTAGTTCTCCTTTTTCCATTCACATATCTAAAAAAACCCTTTTTATTATCTCTCACAGACACAGCCAGCTTCAACTCTAGGTGTGCTTTAGCCACACGAATTTTCTTCCTACAAACACGAACAGCATCCCTGTATTCTTTCCATGTCACCTGGCCCTCCTTCCAGTAGCGAAACACTGTCTGTTTCCGCCTAATCTCCATTAGAATGTCCCTGGTCAGCCACGCCGGCCTCCTGCCCCGCTTGCCTGATTTGCGATATTTAGGAACTGCCTGTTCTTGTGCTTCTAGGAGGCATCGCTTAAAGAATGACCAGCACTGGTGGACATCGAGGCCTTCAAGAGCAGCTTCCCAAGGGACCTTGCTGACTAGTTCCCTGAGCAGCCTGAAGTCTGCCTTCCCCATATCTAGGGATGAGGTTTTGGTGGCACTTTTCCTTCTGTCGCCGTAAATTTTGAACTCAACCACTTCATGGTCGCTATGACCGAGACGGCCGCCAATCACCACATCTCCCACCAGGCCCTCTCTGTTTTCTAGCAATAGGTCTAGGAGGGCACCTTTCCTAGTTGGCTCCGTTAGCACCTGCACCAAGAAGTTATCATCTAGGTGCTTCATGAACCTCCTGGACTTGCTCGTGTCAGCCGTGTGGCACTCCTAGTTAACGTCTGGCAAGTTGAAGTCCCCCATAAGGACAAGGGGAGTTAATCTCGAGGCCTCTCTTAGTTCTGTAAAGAATAATTTATCAGTGCTATCGTCCTGGCCAGGCGAATGACATGCCATGACTGTCTTCCTTCTAATCTCAAAGTTAGCCACTAGTGTACTTCTCATATTCACATTTTATATTTTTAGTATCACAATAGTGAAAGGAATATCAATGGGAAACACGTAGACAGGATAGATCAGTTGACAGATAGTTACAAAGAGAGCAAGGAATCTGAAGAAAGGAAAGAAAAATATGCAATCTTTATCAGATAGTGTGCAATTGGTCTCTTCTCTGACAAAACTCTTGCTCATGGCTAAATCTGAGCATAAATTCTTATTGTTGCTCTCTTCTGAAGAATAGGCAATGGGAATAGTGGTACATAATGTCACATTTTAGAGCTCTCCTTTCATGATTTCAAGTATTGGGCTAGGAGACCCTGAAACATGGATTTGGAAGTCACAGAATGGTTGAGGTTGGAAGAGACTTCTGGAAGGCATCCAATCCCACCCCCTTCTCAGGGAAGGGGGACCAGGACCCTGTCCAGATGGCTTTGGAAGATCTCCAAGGAGGAGACTCCACAACCTCTCTAGGCAAACTGTTCCAGTGCTCTCCTATGCATGCAGTAAAGTAGTACTTCTTGATGTTTTGGTGGAATCTCTTGTGTTCCAGATTTTGCCCATTGCCTCTTATCCTGGCTCTGGGCACCAATGAAAAGAACCTGTCTCTGTCTTATTTGTGACCTCTTTTCAGGTATTTATAAACATAAATAAGTCTCCCTGTGAGACTTCTTTTTCTCTATGCTGAAAATTCTCAGCCTTTCTTCATAGGTGAGATGCTCCATGTTGGATTCTGTCCTGTAGCTCCATGTCTTTCTTTCGTTGGTATGGCCTCCACAGAACAAATGGGAAGGATCACCTCTCTGGACCTGCTGACAATCCTTTGCCTAACATGTCCAAGAGTATGATTGTCCTTCTTAGCAACAAGGGCATATTACTGACTCATGATTCAATCTAGTGTTCATATGGACTCACCATTCCAAGGATCCTGACCTGTAATGGACTATTCTTCCCTCACAGCAAAAGTAAGAACCTATATTTTCTTTATGTTTCATTTATTCTTTTATAAGGTTTTTGCAATTATATTCTTCTAACCAGTTGATGTAGAATATCTTTTTTAGCCCTAAAAGACAAATATTGGGAACTGCAGCACTTAATTCTAATAGGTCCTAGTTACTGGAGTGGTTTTAACCTCCACTCTATAGCATAGTAAATGCCATGTTAGTACAGTCAAAGCTCGGTGTGACACAGCCCTGGAAGCTTCAATGGTTAAAACTTTTTTATTATGGATGAGAAGCTGTTTCTGAGATGTAATGGCCTGAGACTGAAGGGAGCTCAGAGTTCTACACAGCTGCGACTTCTCGAATGCTTCAGGTAGCAAATGTCCAGGAGGGAATTTTCCTCTTGAAGGAGACACTTGTGACATTGCTGTCTTACTAGATCCTGCCCCCAGCTTCCCTATGCATTTAGCCACACAAGGAGATCAAGGTAACTGTAGAGGAAAGCAATACAGGAGATTAAAGTTGTACTGTGTACTATAATGTATGCTGGAAACGAACAAGTTTCAAGGGCTCCCGAGAGCCAATTTTCAAAGATCCTTGAATCTTTGACTATGTACACATGGGGATGGCTGTGGTGGGGTGAAGTCATCTCTCTTTTTTCTCTCTTTATATATATATATATAAACTTCTTATATAAGTTTATATATATATATAAACTTCTTGAGCTCACATGTGATCAGTTTTCTACATTAAGGTGATCAAACCCACATTCAGACACCTCTGATCTGGTTCAGGCCCACTACTTTTTACAGCCCTTCAATCTTCACTCAGGCAAAAGTTTTGCTGACCTTGAGGACAGCTTCGCTGAGCAGAAGGCTGCAAAAAGAGATAAATTCCACCCTTATTAATGCCAAAAGGCTTACAGAAAACCTCTTTTATATTCCCTTCAATTACACCAAAACATGTAAAATGAATTTCATTTCTTTGACATGCATTGCTTTAGTTGCTGGTATGACAAGTTGTTTCTCACTGAAGCTCCCTAAAATACTATTGATTTTGGCAGGATGGCAAAAATGAGCTACTCTCCACTTCTTATTGTCTGCCATAGTCAGATTGTCTGTGCAGTCACAGGGGTTTCTCTGACAATTTCAAATAATGCACAATAGACATTTCAAGGTTTAGGTCCAATTTTATTTTGTCAAAGAATACATTTTTTTTTTTCACTTTGAATAAGATGATTCACATTGCTTTGCCATTTCCAGCTTCTCCAGTGAATTATTGGTGGTGTAATTTTTGACAAAGTTGTATATGTAAAAGACTCAATGGCCAAGAAATGTACCTCTAATATCTGAAGACCAAATGAAAAAAACATTGTTCACCATCTTATGAAATTCTTTTATCTTTAGTAGAACAAATACAGGTGAAAATTACTCTCTACTCTTTCTTGTGCTTTGGTCTTTTTCTTATTTTTGCTATATATATATATTTTTTTCCTGATAGCAATTTGCTTTATTTGGCTGTCTGTTAACAATGTCTTTTGTTTTATGACTGCAAAAAAGAGAACTTCTACAGAAATGCTGTGCATTTAATTCTGTATTATAGCACAGAACTGAGTGATTTGTGTACCCTTCAGCAGACGCTTCCTGTGGACTTGTTCAGATGAGAGTTGTCTCTACTCCTTTGTAGAATGACAGATTTTGTCATTGTGATGGAGATAGAAACCCCAAAGAGTGACAAGGCAGGGAACGGCAGCAGAACTATCCTTTTTGCTTTAAGATGCCACTATGTAAGAAGTTGTGTTGTCATGTCGTCTACTCTTGAATATGAGTTAAGATGGAAGAATATGGCTCTTTGATATACACCAGGTATAACACAGCAAGAAAATATTGCTCTATTGACTTCCAGTCCTTAGATCAAATTGTGAGAGCTCAGCTGGGTGTCTCAAAACCCTGGTTATTACAGCAGCCCCCTAGGGGTAGGTGAGAATAAAAACAATGACAATACAAATTAACCATGAAAATCCTTCACAGTACAGAGGAGGTCTGAAGTCCATGCAGTACTAAATTAAGCACTCTGTAAGGACACTGGAAAAGCAGGATCTGCAATATAGCTCTTTGCTATACTTATTTCCCTCTTGTCTTAACTCTGATTTTGCAGCTCACTTACTTCATAGGAAGTCGGATAGTCTGGGAAGTATTTATCAGCCTCAGGATGAACTGGAAAATGTCCCACTGGGAAGAAATGATGATGGCTAACCCTCCTGGCAATCTCTACTAGAACTGTCATCTGCCATGTGTAACCAACCATACTTTAACTGAGTAACAAAAAGCGGCATTAATATTTTACTGAACAGAGACTATGGTTTCATTAAATCTCATTATGATTTGATTTATTGATGAGTACATGGGAGCTCTTTCCAAGGACAATACAGAAAAGTTTGCAGGAGCCACAACAGCACTAGTGTTTAACAGACTCCCAGAGCAATGCTCCAGAAATAATATTCCTTAGATATAAGACGGTATCTGTAAGAAGTCATGGTGGGTGAGGGTATATGAGAGTGGACAGAGTAGGAAATGCTCTTTATTTTTCAGGAGTTCTTTTTTTGAGGCTCATAGGCTGAATGTCACATTGTGATTTATTCTAAACTTTTTAATTTCTGTTATACTATGAAACTGCTGTAAATGGTTGAGCATCTACAGCCATTTAGGGCTTTATAGCTATGTCTGGTTTTTATACCTTAGGAGTCTCCTGTCATTACAGTTGTAGCGATAAAGCTGATGTTCCCTTTCATGTGTTAATATTATGGTGATATTCAAGTTCTGAGTGTGATGCCAGTTGCACGTGTGCTATTTCCTTATTTTCAGTACTGCTTCCTGAGGGTTGTGTTTTTGGTGTAACTCCAAAATCACCTTACTGATCACACAGTAAAGCATACTGGAGCAAAAAGGCGTGTTGATTTAAAAATAATAACAACATTAAAGCATGTGTAAAAATTAAATATCTTTTTTTTTTTTTTTAAAAAAAAAAAAGGAAATGTCCTCAAGTTGTGCCAGGGGAGGTTTATGGTGAATATTAGGAAAATTTCTTCACTGAAAATGTTATGAGGCATTGGAATAGGCTGCCCAGGAAAGTAATTGAGTCACCATCCTTGGAGATATTCAAAAGAAATGTGATACTCAGGGATATAGTTTAGAGGTAGACTTGGCAGTGCTGGGTTAGTGGACTTGATGATCTCGGAGATCATTTTCAGCCTCAGTGATTCTATGATTCTACAGTTCCATTTGTCAAGCTTTCTTTCTAACCCATTGTCACATATCAACACGTGAAAGCATAAATTAAATGTATTAAGGAAAATATGTAACATTATTTGTAACATTCTCACTAAGGTACTAGGGACTGTAATTCTTCTAAGCAGATACCTTTAACAGTTAGGGAGAAGTTTTTTGATAATAGCATTTTGCATTTACTCTCTTTACATCTCTTTTATAAACCATTAAAATATATCAGAGAAAAAAAAAAAAAAAAAAAAAAAAAAAAAAAAAAAGTAGCTCCAAAAGAATAAGCTTTGGAAAGATAATCTGAGACCATCTAAGTTCATGTGCCATTAATGTGGAATTGTTCTCTACAATGTATTTTAGGAAGCTTTATTCAGTTCAATGTTAAATAACTCAAGGACAGTGTATATATATATATTATAATATTTATTTTCTGTTTCTCTCAGATGATTATTCCAAGGCCTCATCACTAACTAGTTGGATATTATTATTTTTTTTTTTTAAAAAAAAAAAGGTAGAAAAAATAATATAATGGGAAAATACAGAGAAATCATAGATTTAATAGTGATCTGTTCAGATAGTGTTGTTGGGATAAGAACGATTCATCAGTTTCCATACAAAAAAATAGTGGGTGTAGGCCAAAGTAAAACTGGAACTAGCTTCTTACATATCTGATTTTGAGATATTAACGAACATTCAAATGTATTTTTAATGAACATTCAAAGATATTTGTTCAGACATATTCAGACCTTCAAAAGAAAAGAATATGATAAGATGAACAAGAACTAGTGAAAATATGGAAAAGCAATACAATTCCTTTCAGGGATGAATTTTCTGTTGATATAAATAAATAAGCTTCTCAGGCTTAGTAGGATTTTGGCCCATTTTCTCAGTAGAGAATCTGCCTAAAATGCCTACAGTATTGAATGATTTGCTTTCACTGCTGTTCTAGCTACAAGTGCTGAGTGCAGCACTGTATGGGCTGCTGCAGGGAAAGTTAACATCCCAGCCAGACCCAGTACATATAGTGATCAAGATAAAAAGATATTGCAAAAATTAATTCATTAAATAGAAATTATATTCATGGAATTTAGGACAAGGGCAGTCCCTTTTCTCCACTGATAGAATTATCATTTTTTTTTCCTATTGACTTTTATTTGTGAAATTTATTCTTTAAGACTGATTCTTCATCCTCTGCTTTAGCTTTCTATTTAAGCTCTGATTTAATGTCTTTGTGACTTGTAGTCATACACATTGTAGTTTGGACTTGCACCAGGTGGTCACATACCTCAGACTTTTGATATGACTTGGCTTGGTATGGCTTGTTATGTATAATGCTTGCTTGATGAACTCAGCTGCAGTAAATATATTACCACTTCCCTATTAATCATGTGTGTGCCCTATTTACCTCTTGTTAATGGCTGCTGTTCATAACCTCTCCAGTCAATGGTTGTTAGTGTTCTGGTTCAGGATCTGGTCCGGAAAAAAGATGATTGAAATGACTATCAAGGTTTCTGGAAAAACAAACAAACAAGAAAGGTATGTATATTGAGAATCCATCTAAATCTAAATCTAGATTAGTATTTTGTCTTTTTATGAAACCAAATTCAAATATTTGACTGATATTTTGTTTTGTTGTTTCATGTAGAACCCTTCATCTTCCTTCTCAGAAAATAAAACAACTGACAATTACCTTAATTTGCACATTTTAAATAACTGGACAGTTCAGGTGGATATTTTTACCTAGAAATTTGCATCTCTGCTGTATCCCTTTCAACATATTCAGCAAAGCTCATGGTTGCTTCTCCTTAGGTTAAAAACCACATGATTATATTGCATGCTACAACACACATAATTATCCATGATACAGGGTACATATACACAAGTAGATAATCACACATCTTGTAAATGTTATAGCTGTTGAACTAATAGCAATCTTATTGTTTAGACACATTAGTCATTTTGGCTAATTAGTCCTGCTGTAAATGGGGAGGGAATTGACACATCTAGCAGTGTCAATGGGAGACATAGAGATGCCTACAGCTCCTGAAACTTTTGTATGTATTTGTCTGTATTTATAATAGCTGTACACCAATCTAACCTGTCTATAATGCTTCCAGGACACAATCTTATTAAATTCCACATTGTTTATAGAATCATAGAATCATAGAACATCCTGAGTTGGAAGGGACCCTTAAGGATCATCAAGTCCAACTCTTGACACTGCACAGGTCTACCCAAAAGTTCAGACCATGAAGACCATTTAGACAACACCACAAATAGATGTGAAATCTCATGGGGTGTATGCAATTTTACAAGCTCATCTTTTTATTTGGATTTTCTTTAAAAATCATCTGAAGGCTTGCTCTTCTTGTGGTTTTGCCACAAAAGCAATAAAAATATATATATATTCTTGGCAATTTTTCCAGTTACAATGCATAAGTTGTTATTTTATGCTACTACTTTCAATTTTGCCAGCAACATGCCTGGCAATGTTCCACCAGAGTTTCTTACCAGAGCACCTACAAAGTCAAGGGGAATTTTTGTGAGAAGATTGACAGCGTACCAGAGCTCACTCTGAAACGGAAAAAGCACTCATGGGTAAAATAAAACATTACTGAAGTTTCAGGTTAACAGTTAATGATCACACAGGTCCTTACAGCCAATTACTACAGTCTTTTTAAAGCATCTTTTGTGGCTGTTGGAATTTGAAGAGGCCCTGGGGATTTCCTGTACTACTGATAGCATTTTAGCAAGCAATCAGTTTGCTTACATCTCAGAACGCAAAGTTTAACATTCTCCTTTGGTATTGCATCATGCAATATTCTCCCTAGTCTTTTAGCTGAATGTGACTTCTATTTTTGCAATGAAGAGAAGAAGAATCTGAGAACGCTGATGTGGTCTCTGATCATGGAGACAGGTATCTCTTAACAAGTTTGAAGTGTATGTATACCTATCATTGGTAGTTTTATTTATTTTTTTAATCACATATTTATGTTTATTATTTTTACTGGGTTTGTACTTCTCCATAGATTTATAGTGAGAAGAGAGTTATTTAAGAACAGACACTAATAAAACACATAACAAAGACCACTCTTGTCTTAAAGACCTTTTAATAGACATGGGCAGGATGGTAAGAGATATTATTTCTGTATTCAGTTGAGAGCCTGAAAGAGCAAATGACTAGTCCAGGGTCTATAGCTATCTTCATTGTGTGTCATAACCTTTCACCAGTCATGCAAATGGAGGAAAACAAACAAACAAACAAAAAACTGACTGTAAATGTCTATCCTAGTTTATCTGAGTGTCTCTATCATAATGCAAGCTGCTTATATGGTTTCCAGGATTAAGGCTTGAATGTCTATGTTACAAAAGAACAATGAGGCATTGGAATTATGGATGCTGTAAATGCCCCATCCCTGGAAATGTTTAAGGCCAGGCTGGATGGGGATTTGAGCAACTTGGTCTAGTGGAAGATGGACATGGAAGGGAGGTTGGAATTAGATGAACTTTAAGATATTTTCCAACCCAAATCATTATATGTTTCTGTGAATCTATAATTGTATGATACTATGAATTTATGATTCTATGATTGTTTCATTCTAATACCCATGTTTTAGGAAAATCAATCTATAATCTCCTTTTATAGGTAATGGGAAGATATAGGACACAATTTAATTCATTCTAAAGCAGGTATCTGAAAGTTAAATTCTCTAAGTAAATCTAACTTGCTAAAAAGGCTGTGATGTATCCAGTGCTTTATTTGGTGAAAACTGGATATATGCTTGTCTACATTTTGTTCAACGGATCACACTTCCTTGTCCTGTAAATGGCTCCCATTTTTTCTGCCTACAAAAGTTGAGAGACAGGGAAGAATCTTAGAAAAATAAATTTATGAATTTCTAATGAATAGTCTTGGATTACAGCTGCAGCAATTACATTCTTGGAAAATCTTTTATTTTCTCCCACCTCCTCCCCCCACCCCTCCACTCCCCCTTTGAATAGAGGCAAGTTTACAAGTTGACTTACAAATTGTAAACAAAATTTTTAGATTTATATTCAACGGATTTGAAAGTAGGTGTATCATCATTCAAAACAGAATGTAAATAAAAACATATTTGTCTGCATCAGAAAAATATGGAATTATTTAAATGTCATCATAATCCTAAAAGCTAATTATATAATTTTATATTTTTTAGAAATATATGTTTCTATTGCATTTATAATTGACTCTACTTTTTTCAACAAAGCAACTTCATTTGATTCAAAGCAAGCATGGGGAAGATTTGATTATGAATGTATTGAAGCAAAAATATGAACTGACACATTATGGTATTCAACATTAATGTCTTAAAAGAGACAGAAATGTTAGTTGCATCTATGTGACTTTGCTGTTTCATTATATATGGTCCATTAGCTTTTCTTTTCTTGCTTCAGGGTGTCTGTGATGAAAATAATGCAATCAGATGACCCATACATCCATGCATTTTTATCTGTCCATATAAATACATGGATTCAATAGTATTAATGAAACAAGATGAAGTTGATCAGAAGAAATGAAAAGTGTCTGAATCAATTATTTCTCAAGACTGGTTTTATTCCCCTTCCTCAGTGAATCAGAACAAGCAAATTTCAAAGATGTTTTGAAAGTTTATTTGCATTTTTAAATTTTCAAGCACCCTGCTTCTTAGAATATTAACATTTTTAGGGTCAGTGTAACTCTATTTCATTGTGGTTAGTTGTCATTTCCTGACAACTGTTATTGACCTGAGCAATGCATCGTTTCCACTATCTGCTCTTTAACTTTTTTGTTGTTGTTGTTAAATTTATTTATTGATTTTTGTATTTTTGTGATTTGTGATTTTTGTAATTTTTGTATGTATTTATTGAAAGAAGGTAAAAAATGGATATGCATCAGGAAATATGTTGTGTAATATATTATCAGAGAAAATATATATATATATTGCACCAGGGAGATCTGAAACAATCAAGGGACAGACTCTCTGTTTTGGCTCTCAAGACATAGCTGGTGTATTATTGACAGGAAGGATACCCCTGCTGCCATATTCATTCCTGGCTGGCCAGGTAACCTATCTCCAGCTTGTATTCTACACTTCAGTCTTTCCCCTCACACTACATTTTGTTTCATAACATTTTCTCTCTTCTTGTTCCACTCACCTCATTTCAGTGTCTTTATCTTCTGTTTTGTCTTTAATTTAATTCATAAATATAGGTTCCATACGAAAATCTTCCTTATACTCAAAACAAAGCCTATCAGACTAAGTGAAGTCATTGGAACATATTATCACTCCTTTCATTTTACTTACATCTTGTGTTTCTTTCCTTGTTTCTGTTTTATTTTTTAATCTGTACATTTTTACGGTTTATACCTTATAGTTGTTCACAGCAAAGGAGAATAGGGCTCCTGTTGTCCACTGTATCTGAATTCATTGCAAGAAAGAGAAGTATGGAGTCCAATTTGTCTTGATTCATAAGCTATAGTTAGTTGTTTGTCGGTATTTGTATAGGTGCTTTCAGGTGTAAAGAAGTTCTCTAATCCTGAGATGTTATTAAATCCAATATGTTCTTTTCTTCTTTTAAAAAAGCAAAGTCTTATTCATTCATTTTCAGCTGGATGTTTGTTTTTAAAATCTTCCACCTAAACAAGCCGCAGAAAAATGTATGAAGAATAAAATGTGTACAGAGTAGTGAATAAGGCTTGACCACAAGTCCAGTGTAAAATAAGTTTTGTTAATACCAGTATATGAAAGGCTGTATCAGCAGTATGATATCTGAAAAAGCAGCAAATGATTCAGAACTTGGAAATAATTTTTAAGTCCATTTGGTTGGCAAATTCTTATGAATAATAGATATAATGTACAAGAGAAGATATTTTCAATAAAGTCTATCCATAAAAAGTTTCTGATCGGCTTTACTTATTACAGCACTGAATCTTTCTCATTACTAGGGGAAGACCACTCTGCAAGCATATTTTAGTGTATTTTCTGTAGTTTATTTTTTATAAATGCATGTTTTATCTGTTTCATCTGTTTTCTGCTGTAAATCTTTTTTTTTTTTTTTTTTTTTTTGCATCAGAGATGCAAAAATTTCTAATAGAATCAAATATCAAGAAATTTTAAGCACTTTTTTTCCCCCAAATATAATTATATGAACAATTAATAAAGTGACTGCACCAGTATGAGTTTATTTTGAGGTTGTTTCCAACCCTTTAATTAGCTGAACTTCTCTTACAGAGGATCCTATGACCTATGGAATTATGACACTGAAACTACACCTTTCTGCTTATTTTTTGTCCATTCCATATAATGAATACTGTATTTCATTGCAATATACTGACTGCTTGTGCTTCTAGTAGCTTACGTTTAATTCTTGGAAGCTGAGAGAGAGACAGGGAGAGAGAAGATGTAAATATATTGGTATATATATACATAAATACCAAAATGTGGAAAAAGGAAGCTATATTTTTTTGGATTTCCTGTGTATATTTTGTTGTTGGATTTCCTGTGCTTGAATATACTCCCTTTAAAGAACTTCCTGTGAAAAGAGGTTGGACCAAGAAGAAAAATAAATTCAAATTAAGTTCATCTGACTTATAAGTTGTACTATGGCAGATGGCTGATGAATATGAGCTTAGAGAAGACCTTCAGGTAAATAATCTCACAGTGAAAACTAGACATCTCTCTCCAAACAATTTTCCTTTAACAGTAATGAGACTTCACCTCCTGAATACATATGAAAATTTACAACTCCTTATAATCTTCCCCATTTTTTTTAATTACAGTCTTCTGAATCTTTTAAAGAATCATATATTTTTGTTTCCAGTAGAGATTCTGTTCTTTACTCAATGTCTACTTTGTGTATCTTTTAAATAAACAGAAAGCCTTAAAAATGTGCACATTCTCAAGGCACTCCATATGTTCATTTATAGTTATTAATAGGGGTCTGGATAATATTAACACCATAAATATTATTGCTCAGATTATCTTTTTGCATGACAGTTTCCTGTGGAGACAAATGGGAATGATGTTGTGAAAGAATCTAGTATATATCTAGCTCAAGTTTATAAAGTTTTGTTATGCTGCCTATCATTAGATCCCAAAAGCTCAAATATATATATATTATTAATCAATAGATTTTCAGCTCTTGATGAAGACACATACATTTTTCTAGTCTCAACATAAATGATCACATAAACAATTTCACCAAAATGAAAAGTGAAATGGAAGCATTAGTCTTTGGACCTAGGTATCTTACTTCAAGATTCCTTTCCTTTGCAATGCCTTTGCTTTAATGTATGTTGTGATTATTATTCCCCTGTGTCACTCTAAATAAAGTACCGGAATGAGATTCATACCAGCCGACTTGGAATGTCTACAAATGTAGACATCTAAATGTGAGGCAGGCATCTAAATTCCCTTTGTACTCATTGGGAAGACATAGACACTACTTAAGTGCAATTCAACTGGCCTAATTTAGATGTCTTCATTAAGATGAAAGACATTGTGTCCTAAAAATGTCTATTTCTACTGACTGTAAATGTAGTGACTGCTGCTAGTTTAAATGAAGATATACTTGTAAATATCTCATGTTTAGCCAGATAAATTTAATCTTTTCCATTTATCACTTTTCTTTAATAATCCACTTCAACAATTCTCTTTTTATTAGTTGTCTTTTTTTTTTTTCTTTCCAAAAGAAATATTGAAAAACAACTGACTGTCTCTTCTGCAGAGACACATGAATAATTTTGTACTTAACCTTTTCTACCTACATATGTTCTGGTTAGATCTATCTCACAAGTGACTCTCAGAAAAATTCATTGCTCATTTGGTTTTGAAACTATATCTAAGATCCAGTCAATTCAGTTTTATCTTGCATATATTTTGCAATAATTATACAACTATGTTTAACAACATCATTGACTGTACTCAGCCCTTCACCTCCAGCCTTCCAGTCAACACAGAAAGCCAAATCACGTGCATTATCTTGTACATGGTTAACTTCCTCCTGGTCCTCTTGTCAGGTTCTTGCTTTATGCCTCAGAAATATCTGCAGAGTAATTCAAAGAATTAATTTCCACCTTGTTATAACCATACAATTTCAGGTCTTCTATATAAAAACTTGTGAAATTACCCTGTCTTCCCATCTTGAACCATTAAATAGCCTTTTCTTTCATGACATCCAGCTCAAACAAGACTATAACAAATTGCAAAAGTGACAAGGAGTCACTTTGGTAAATCCCACACTGATCTTTTATCTTACTTCATGTTTTATCATTATTTTTTATAGTAAAGTATACTCTTTGCCTTATTAATTTGTCTACATTAATTTGTCTACATTTCTCCAACAATAGATTCACTTTCATCCTTTCAGACAGTCAGTGTCCATTCATGATATGCCGTAAAACATTTTTTCATCTACCCACTGTACAAGTTTGTTAAAAATCTCATGCCCTTAGCAACTTTGACCTTTGATCAGTTGGTTCTTCATCCCCCCAAAATTCCCTCAGTATCCTTTTTCCTCCTCAGGAAGAGTATAATTAATTTCACGATGTGTCCAGTCTTTCAGAAATGTTTCCAACAATGACTACATGTCATAGTCAAAGCAAGTGACATGTCTTAAATGTTTAACATCAGCCATTTTGTTTCCTGGGTTTGATTTAATAAGCATTTCTTTTTCTTTCACTATCCAGTTAGTGGCATCTTTCCCTAACATTTCTTACAAATATATTTTGGCTTTTGAATGTGTTTGGTAAATACTCTAACAAAAATACTCGTGACTTCCATTTATTCCAGCTTCTTTCTAACTTGTAGTTGTACTCAACTCCCTTTGCATATCTTTGCAATCTGCAGTTTTCATTCATTAATCATTATAAGAATTATTCCTAGGACCTCCAATTGAACTGATTCTCCCTTTTTCTTGCCACTTTATCTACCATGGAGAGTACTTGCCCCATGGAACCTACAATGTAAAAGTTAGTATTAACAGCCATCCATCTAGCTTACTATTACAAGTCCTGTCAGACTGACCAAGGAAGATTAGAAATCCATTTATATTAATAAAAGGAATCCTATGACCTTGGTCAGACTTAAGATCATTTTGTCTGGTGTGTCTAAGTAAATATACACATTGTGTATAGACAACATTTCCTGAAAAACAAACAACCAAAAAAAAAAAAAAAAACCACTAATGAGATTTTTTTGTTTGTTTGTTTCTAAAATATAAAATTATATCATCTTCTAGTAGATAGGACATATGGAATCTGAAAAGTGATTTATGATGTTCTCAAGACCTGCTGCATGAATATGATTATACTGACATTTTAGTTACTGACTGACATTTTATTTACTGATAGAATTATTGAAAACTTTACAGTAAAGAAAAAATTTAAAAGATGTAAATCAGACAGTGCCACTAAAGTGTAATGTAAAATAGTATTACTAAGTTTCTGCATCCAGATGAGTCGACAGCTGTACATTTATTTCAGAGCTAGTCAATTCTCAGTGCCAAATGAACATGGCATGACCCACGGATCCACGGATGCATCTCACGGTAGCCTACTTACTTCCTTTTTTTTTTTTTTTTTTTTTTTTCCAACTTGTTCATGTTTCTGTTTCTCTTTTAACAATATAATCTACACAATGCTTATAATTCTTCTCTGTGCAAAATTTACTGTTGATGGGCAAGCCTGAAGGAACCTTAATCCTGTTTCAAGAAATTCTGGTGTGATAACTGGAGAAGACTCTAAAGTTCACTTTTTTCTCATTTAGAGAACTCTTTCTTGCTTTGTAGTTCTTCAGAACACTTTGCCTGACTTCCTCAGGAGTTACTATACATCCAGCAATACAGTTCTACCAGAGCTCATGCATTTCTGTCCTACATAGACTCAAACTCTTTGTTGGTTCATTCTCAACTCTTCCCATTCATTCATCATAAATTCTTTCACACATCTCTATAGGGATTTTGTTAATCATGTATTAAATAAGCTGTAGTTTATGTAGGCATTATTATTATTATTATTATTGTTGTTGTTGTTGTTGTTTTCAAAGTCCAGTTCTCACACGTACATGCAGGGCCAGGTTTTCAAATATTTATTCACATTAATGAAGTACTTTATACCAGAAATGATCAAATCGCTCTCTATTAAAGAAAAGATTTGTTAATCTAAAAATACATTACCGTAATGTGTCTCTTAAAACAAAATCTGCCCTATGACCAAAGTGTTCTCTTTAACTCAGTGAATATTTCTACAGTGCTGTAAAATGCACCTCCTATCAACCACCCCTGTGAAGTTACCTTGTGGTGAACTGCACAGTTCATCCAAGAAGGATATTTCAAAAAAATAATAAATAAAAAAAATGCACCAACACTAGTGACCATGCCACAGACAAGCAACTTTTCTGTTTTCCAATGCTATCAGCAATAAACTTTAAAAAACATGGAATCCGACTAAATATAGCAATACTCTATTTTGTCCCTCAGGTCTTCCACTCTCTCGCTCCTTTTTTCAAACTTTGTAGTTAGTTCTAAATTCATCCCACACTTGATGCCCCTTCAGTTAAAGCTAACTTTATCACCACCATAGAATCTAAATTTAGCTAAGACCAGAGATATGGACATATCTTCCAAATTCTTGTTGAAATTTAAAATACTTTTCAAGACCATGTACCTTTCTTTTTGCCGAAGATACAATCTGACACATAAAACTTGACAAAGGTTAAGGAACAAGGAAAGGTTAGTGTGAGAGCTGGTCTGATTATCGATTATCTTTCTCTTTAAAAAGTGATATATATGACCATATTGAACAGACGCTTATGGTCAGACTGTTAAATAAACTCTAAGTTATTGGGATCTTGATAATGGTCATTGGGTAACACCCTCATGTAGAATCAAATCTTTGGAAGTAGAAAGTCATTATCTGGACAATGACAGAAGTGTCTGTTGCAGGGGTTCTTGCAGAAATTCTTCAAGTGGACTGTTGGAAACTCACTGAACCACTGTTTTGCTGAATTCTAATGTATCCAGCCAGATATATGACTGTTTCAGCATATGCATGAGTCATTACTACTGATCATCTTAAACTACACACAAAATTCTCCTCCTTCAGCTACGTAGCAAGACTTTTTTTTCTGTATAGTCATTTCTTCATCTTCAGAAACACATTTTATGGATTATTTACAGTGTTATCTATGTACAATGCTCAATTCTGCAGCAGGAATTCGCTAGGTAGTCTCTAGGATGACCATATTCTCCATCTAGGATGTTAATTAACACTTTAAGGCATACACAAGTCCTGCTCATCAATTGGACAAGATACTGCAGGAACTCTTTGAGAAAGTCTTCTGGACATTTGAAAATTTTCATTAGGAGTGCTCCTTTGTGAATTAGGCAAATTCTTTGTAGTGACAATGACCGAGAGTTCTGTCAACTATCTTGTTGCAAGTGAGCCCATTGGTTTCTTTGTGTAGATAGGGAGCTCTAGGATGACTCAGGAATTAATGGTTTAGGTCTGGCTGGGCCCTCAGGCACAGTGTTGATACCTCCCAATGTCCTGTTGCAGCTATAGTTCAAATTTGAGTTTCATCCTACTTCTCACCTCAACCCTAACTCTCAGAGACATGGCTTACAAGATGCTTGTTCCTGACTATTGATTAGCATTGACCAGCTGCTTAATTTGGCTGAGATTTTTCTGCTTGCCAGCCAAATTTGAGTTCTTTGCCAAACAAAATCTCTACAGTCAGCCAGGAATGTTGGCACATGAAGCCTCAGTAGGGAGCTTTTGAACATAAGAGTCAATAGGCACCTGTCAAGGATAAAACAAAACTTCTGGAGGTTGTGGCTGTACTGAATTTTCCAGCCATGTCTTTTTGAGACTAGGTCATAGCTTGGTTCCAGTTGTAGACACATACGCAATCAATCTCATTCTAGTAATAGTCTGGCATGAGATTAATCTCTGCTGCAAGGGACCTTGGTCCTGGCAGGTATAATGGTGTGTGTGTGGCAGAGTAATCTAGCACATGTAAAGGACAGGAGCCTTCTTTGTGATGCTTTTAGAGAGATGCACTATGTAGGAGAAAACAGGATTGCATTGTAAGGTCACGAGGACAAGCACTGCTTAGGCATGCTTTCTGGAATGTGTGTGAGTGGCCTCAATGCAATCCTGGAATTGTACATCAAACTTTTATATGTTGCCATTAAGATCTCTGCAAGGATGCCAGAGTATTTGTCCTCTGGAACATATACAAGGCTTATTGCAATAGAACAGTGATAGTCATGTACAGACACATTAAATCTAAGTCTTAGAAAGGTGTGAAAACACATTCAAGATAGTCAATAGGAAGCAAATAAAAAAATACAGATGGCTGACACAACTAAAAATTAGTTTGAGATCTGTATGTCATGATCTAAATTCATAATCTGAATTCTTCCTACATTATGCTAGAGCAAGTCCTATTTTAAGCATACATATTTGTCATAAGCATTTAAGATGTGACTCACATTAAAGTTTGACCTATTTGCTTAAAATTAAGAGTCTGTAAACACAGCTGGAAATAAAAGAATTATTCTGATTGTGGTATTAGACCTGCCTGAGCAAGGTAAAAATACTGCTGAGAATCATAAAATCACAGAAGGATTTGGGTTGGAAGAGACCTTAAAGATCATGTAGTTTCAACACACCTGCCATGGGCAGGGACACCTTCCATGAGATCAGGTTGCTCAAAGCCCCATCCAACCTGGCCTTGAACAATTCCAGAGATGGGGCATCCACAACTTTTTTTGGGCAACCTGTTCCAGTGCCTCACTACTTTCACTGTGCAGGAATTCTTCCTAATATTTAATCTAAATCTATCTTTTCTTTTATTTTTTTAATTTAAAACCATTGCCCCTTGTCCTATTACTATGCACCCTGATAAAGAGTCTGTCTCCAGAAACAGAGGGATGCATTGACTGGATACCTCTGGACTACTGAAGTCCAGGATAACTTCCATAAAATGTCTTTGCTAGATATGAGTTTTCACATGCAGATAGAGGCCACTGATAGTACTTTCTTTTTCTTTTTATAAATGCATTTCCATTGCATTTATAGATTTTAAGCACAGCCAACACTGATCTGAGGTTGGAATGACACATATTTCTTCTTTTTTTCCAGCTTCATTCTGTAAATTACCTTCCCATGAAGATAAAATTGTAGCTTTTGGCCTTTTAGATACTGACTTTAATGTGCTCCTGTGATCACAATGTCATTTTATTCCTTTTAAACCCCTTCAAAATAAAATTGAGATCTTCTTCCTGGTTAATAAACATATTACCATCTCCAATCTGACCACAGAAACCTTAAAACTCATAATTTAATTTCTGTGGTTTTCTGACATCAGTGATAGTTAGATACCTAAAACTAATGAGAAATAAATACATATGTTCTTGTATGGACTATTATTACACTCATACCTATCAACAGCGGGAGGAATTGTGCTACATACATCCGGCCATCTCTAAAGACCAATAGCACAAATGTCAACATCTAAGTTACTCACCTGGGGATATTTATATTGTTTAAGGAGGAGAAGAAAAAAAAAAAAAAAAAAAAAAAAAGTAGGGCTCATAGGGCACAGACCAGCTCATTTTAAGTAAATATCTGATATTAACCATGCTTTAAAACTGCATATTTTACCTCACTAAGTGTGAAGAATTTAGTGTGAAATGCTCAGATGTAGATATTTACTCTGGATAGTTAAGGTTGAGGGCGATGAGCTAAAAGCATCCTTCCTCCTATACAAACTGTTGAGCTAGCACAAATTATAACCACTTGCAGTCATTCCAACAACTGTTTCTCATTGCCCTTTTTTTCCCTGTTATGTCCTCCTGTGCTACCTCTTATACATAATCACACCCTATTGCCCACCTTCAAATCTTTCCTTAAAACTTAGCTCCATCTTATTCTTTATAAAACACTGAACGCAGGTTTAGCTGGGACTGCTGCTTCAAGTGCTAGTCCTTAGCACAAAAGAGGGCAACTCTTTTGTTGCCCTTCCCTTCTTAATTTATTATATCTTATCCATACAGAGTGAGGGGCTTTTTTGAGCAGGAGTTGATTTCTCATTATATGTATACAGAACTGTTAGGACAGTAGGATCTGGTTGTTGACATAAGCTTGTAGCTTCTTCAACAAATCTTCATCCTCAACGACAACAGTTTGACTTGTCCTGTTATCTCTTGAAGTTCTATAAGCAAATGTAATTCTCACTACCTGTGGCAAGTCAAAACATGATCATACTCAGCAACTGTATTATTTGACTGTATCAGAAAATACTGAATACTCAAAATGTGTTTTTCATTTAGAATGAAATGGACATAGCATTTGAAAATAAATGCTCTTTCATGGCACCCTGCTTAAAGATTTATGCTGGGGAAGAGAATTCACCTTAAGCAAAGCATACAAGATCCTATTTAAGAAACATATATGGACCTTGAAAATTCTTAGGATCTGTTGACATTGAGCCAATTTGGTGGTTGCTTAGGGTCATTGTAGCATTATGCATAGAAAAAGTCTCATTCAGTTTTGTACATATTCCCAAATAGGAATGGCCTTTAGCTTCTGTAGTCCCAGGAGACATGCATGGCCATTTTTTCATTTGCTAATATGTGCAGACTAAGAATTCCATGTTCTGTACAAACTTCTACTGAAATTTCTGTTATTTGTTCTAAAAACTTTACGGCAGTGTTCTACAGAGACTCAGTCTAACTACAAAAAAATTAGCTCCTGTTGTAGAAATGCAGTAGTTTGGTCAGCATAATGTTGTTCCTGAGTTAATAATCCTGCTTCTTTGAGGATAGCTTTGTACTTTTCCCAGAACACAAGCACTGAATTGGGCATGTTAGAGGTACTCACACAAACTCAGAAAGAGCTTGTTTCCTCATCTCACAACTGCAGAACCTATGGTAAACAGACAATCATACAAATGTTGGTTGGAAGGAACCTTGAAAAGCCTTCAGCCTTTTGACAAAAATAGGACTGCTGGCAACAGTGAATAATTAGCAATTTTGCCAAGTTTAAAAAATAAAATAATATAAATAAAATAAAATAATAATAACATAAAACAAATAAAATAAAATAAAATAAAATAAAATTTCAGATGCAGATTTCACAGTCTTTCTGGGTAACTTCTTTCTCTTCCTGTGCTGCATGATTCTCCTAATAGAAAAAAATCTTCCCAATAAATAACTTGAACCTCTCATTTTTTTTTTATTCAATATAAGAGCACACCTTTTTCTCATATTCAGTTTAGTGTCCACTGCAACCTACAAGTCCTTTTAACCAATGAGTTCCCATCTTTATGCAATACTTTGAAGAACATCCTGGCTTACATACTCCTGGCTCAATTTCTCCTTTGTGAACTTTGCAAGGGGTCTTCTGTCTCAGTACTCCAGACTATCAAAATTCCCTGGTCTGCAACTCTACCTTTCAGTATCTCAACCACCACTTGTAATTTAGTATAATCTGTAAATTTTGCTGAAGGTTTATTCTACCTCATCATCCTGGCTTGTTGATAAGGAAATAAAAAATGTGGACCTCTGTAGGTCACTGTTGTGTCCATGACTGCTGATATGGTTAAATAAGCCATATTTATCTTAAAGCCACCTAAAGTGTCTCATGAATTTTGTAGATTATAAGAGAGATCCCCCATCATATTCTAACCTATTTGAGCTGCACATTTCATTGCTAGCTTTCCCCAGATGTTTTTTCTTCTCCAAATTTACTTTTATATGTGGTGGAAACAAGCCCTGGTAGAAACCCAACAGAAGGGCTCTCAAAATATTTACAAGTTATGGCTTTAATTATTCAGAATATTACTCTGGTCTCCTGAACCTACAACAATATAAAGAAAAAGATGTAATGGCTGAACATTTGTTATTTAGATGCAAAACCATGTATTAGGCACTAAGCAAAGTGGATTTGCCTGGATGAAAATGTATTGTGTCCAGTAATGTCAGTATGGACAGTTTATAACTAATTCAGCAACAGACAAATTGATACGTAAGGCATGCAAATTCATATGTACCAACAGCTGCTCTCCCACTTGTACTCCCTTATTATTCCCTCCATTGCTGACATATTCAATTTATAACTCATTGCAATTATCTATATCCCTCTGAGTTTAGGGCAGATCTCATCATCCTTCAATGAAGACAAGCAAAGCATTGTCTGATGTAAAAGAAGAATAATTCTGGTCATTCATTTTTCACTCAATTTTTTCAACAGAAATTATTAGATATTTTTGTATTGTTTATTATAATACATAAATAATTTATCTGAAATTGTCAGTGATGACTCTCCACAAGAAAAAAATTTCTACCACACAGCCCAGTTTTAAATTATACAAATGATCTATCTGAGGCATATCTAGGGTTATTAGCTACCATGTAAGAAAGAAACCTTTAAGAGCACTGTGGTAAAAAAATTTCCTGTCCTAATTGTTATTGACCACAGAACCTAGTACTAGACAAACTTTGCTACACGAGTTACTAGTTTCAGCAAGAATGGGATTTAATTCACATTAAAAACAAAATAAAATAATATAAAATAAAATAATAAAAATAATAAAATAAAATAAAACGAGACATTCCAATTGCCTGTTCAATTGCCTGTTGAACCAAATTCATAGCAACATTAAGGCATTAAGACTACTGCAGCAATTCTGGATGTATTTGATTCATTGTATTTGATTCACTGTATTTGATTCATTGACAACCTGTGTCTCACCTTTTAACATATAATAAATATTCTGCAAACTTCAGGAGAGGAATGTTTTTTTATTAGAAAAAAAAAAAAAAAAAAAAGAGAGAGAGAGAGAAATAGGTACCTCCCCTTTTTCTACTGTTGTCATTTAAACCATTCTAAAATAAATTCTGAAAGGGATCTGGAGGGTGAGTTCCACAGAAATCTCTACTGACTGTAGGGGCAACCTACTTGCCAAACATGTATATATTTACCATGGGAATCATCTCACCTAATGCTATATGGATGTACGTGTCTGTAACTGAAGTGCTGACCCAAGACTCCCTTTACAGACATCTTATGTCCTGCATAGGTATGTGATCTGGCAGACAAACTACCCATTACTAGAAAGCTACCTTCAAATGCAACAAAAGTAAATTATGATGCTTGGAGTATGCATGTCTCTCATAGCACACAGCTCTAGAAGTGCTGTGAAACTCCAGACAGAAATGCACTGCATCACAACAGGTATCAATCCCCTATAGATCAAAAAGACTGAGAAAGACTGAGGCAGATCTGAGTGACTCTAAAATGGTGCAGTTCTTTACGTGCCAGTAGTTTGGTACCAAGGAAACTGAGGATGCCAATTATAATCAGCCATAACTGGGGCAGACAGAAAAGGTGGGATACAATCATCTACATTTAAAATTGACAGTTCTGAACCACTGGCACTCTTGCTGTTATTAAAAAAAAAAAAAAAAAAAAAAAAAAAAAAAAAAAAGTGCTTTTGAGTTCTTTGCACACTCACATGGACAGTCCTCCTGAACTGCATAATTTCTAAGAGAACACACTTTAGAAATGCCTAACTCCCTGTTGGGAAGTTAATGGACCCTTCCAGTTTACACCAGCTGAGTGCTAGTGTGATGTGATATCCTGGGCATTGAAACACAGCTTGCAAAGAATATTCTGTTCTCAATAAAATTCAGTGCCTGAAGGTAGGTATCTAAATGTGTTTTCAGACCCTTAAATCAGTGGTATGATTTTATCTACGTGTATTAATCTCCATGGGGCATAGGTACTGCAAACATTTTCAAAGACAAAACCAAGTGGTAAGGACTCAGGGCACACAGAAGTATGTACATCAAGAAACATTAGTTTGACCATTTCCTACCTTAATCCATTCTGTTATCAAAAAGACATAATAAAATTCATCCATTTACAGATATTACTATTCTTAAGTAAGCCTTGCTTTAATACCAGTATAGGTCTTTTTAAAAGCTGGAATATTTTTCTTACCCAAAATGCTTACTATGTACAGACTTGATAATAACACCTACTGTATGCATATTAATAACAACAATAATAAATTCCAATACGCATTTCTTTAATTTGTCATATTAGCTATTTAGAAACTATTAAAGCTTACCAATATGCATAGCTTGGTAAGGTAGTATAATGTACAAAGACAGCCAACATGAAATACTGGTACTGATTATATTTAGACTTCAATAGTTATAAATAAAATAAATAAATAAATAAATTAGACACTACAAATGAAAGAGAACAACATAGCAAAAATCATTACACCTCTCTCTGTTGTAAGCAAAGAAGTGAGAGTTCTGGAAAGTGAAGAGCAAAATGAGTTTTAAAAATCCCTAGAAATTAGGCATTTCTGAGAGGGTGAAAAGAAAAACAAGGAAAGTAAAAGAGGATATGGGATAAAGAAAATTGTCCATCATATTTAATGAATGAATAAGCTGTTTATTTTTGCCTCTGACTCCTGGAATGATAAATATGGGGCACTGAAAAGTGACAGAACAATACTATTTGCTTAAATGTAACATGGGTTAGGGTTTAAATTGAAAGACCTCTTCATCAACAGTAAGGAATAGCAGTGGATGTGCAATAACATGACTTCAAGTTAGTCACACAGCACAGTATTAAGTGAGATGCAACGTACAGTTCCAATGCATATTTAGCAAGCAAGAAGGGCTGCTTTCATATGCAGCCCCATATTGGGATTAAGGAGACTGGGACCATGTAGCCAGCCCTGCACAGCTGTGTTACTTGCTGTTGTCCTGATTTAACTGTCTGTATGAGGGTGATAATAACACTTTTCCATCCATCCTCATCATTTCTGTGGTGACACTTCTGACCTTTCAAATAAGCCAGGACTTGACTTTAAGAACATTTAAAATACGGAACAGATAACTGTCTCCATCTTGAGCAGATTTTAATTTCAGTAGGAGAATGAAGTCAAGAAATGGCTGTAAGACAGATAGGAAAGAACAGAGAAATATTTACGTTAGCTGTAAGGGAGATGGAGCTTCTTATACTTCTGAACCTCTATAAAGATTTTTTAGAAGTATCAAGGCAAACGTAAGTCTCAAGGAAGGTTTTGACCTGTGTTAATGGAAAGTAAGGGCAATTTCTTCCCAGCATGTGTGAGGTAGTATCTTCCCATAGAAAAAGCACAAGCATACCTATCTGTAAATTGAATAGGTTGGAAACAGATGATTGTGTCATAGGCTGGATGAAAGCAGGAATCAATTTCTGAATGCTTAATGATAAAGAGCAGTAGAGGATGATAATGAAAGAATTTGAGATAAAGGACTTGCCAGATGCACCAGAGACACATGGGAATGGGTATATAGAATAGTGTGCCAAGGCCAAAATGAAAAGGTGAAATGAACAAAACATGACTGAAGTTGTCAAGGTCAGAGAAAATGGATAACTGAGATGCAACAGCTTGGGAGGTTGGAAGAGAGTTTTCTCTGCCTGTTATTTCTGTTTAGGTTGTGCATTCTCCAGTGTAAGGCCTCTTCTTTCAGGGCTTTGAAAGGAGAAATGATTAAGTGAAAAGCTGTGAGCTGTGTTTTTTTTTTGTTTTTGCTTGTTTGTTTGTTTGTTTTTTATATATTTATTTTGTTTGTTTGTTTGTTTGTTTCTGCCATGACTTTGTACAGGGCTAAGACCAGCAGAGTGCTTAATACTATCTACATCTGTTGGCTGAAGACTTGTAGGTGGGCATAGCTGTGTACTTAAGAACCATTACATTAAGATACTTATGATGTTAAATATAGATCTTAAAATAAGATAACCAACTATATCTACAGAGTTAGTTTTCCCCATCTGCAAAGTAGCAACTACTTACATAAGGCAATGAGAAGAGAGAGAGAGGGTTCCTGGTTCTGAAATTTAGTCAAAGTTGACAAATAGTAGGAAAGTATCCTAGGCTGTGGCTTATAGCCTACATGGAGGAGAGAGTAAAGGTCATTTTTTCTCTCTAAGATGCAGTGTAAGACATACGATCACTTTAAAAGACAGTGAGACAGTATATGCACACATGTAAGTCTGTGTTTAAGATAACCAAAGGGGCATAACTTTATTTTGATACTTTCAGCTTGTCATTTCTATCTTCTTTAACTATATCAGAGATTGGAGATGGGAGGTTTTCCTTCCCCAGTTGTATCATTTCTGAATAAACATGGCCAGAAATGTAACTGGAATGGAGTAGAGATTCTTCCACAAGGCCTGCAGTCTCTGTGTCTGTACTAAAATAAGCTCTTTCCTAAAAAACTTAGAAACACCTATAATGTAAATTGTTTTCTCTTCTGCAGAAGGCTTTAAGGACAAAAAGGAAATAATAAGAAAAGAGGGAGTGAGAGAAATACAAAGGTTAAGACAGGAAGGACACAAAGAGCAAGAAGGGAGTACACATACACAAGCTGAGCTGAAGTTTTGTTTAAAAAAAAAAAAAAAAGTGACTGCATTAAGGAACTCCCCCAGTGGGCAAAAACCTGCCTTAGACTGTTAAAGTTATACATATCGGCTCTGGATCCAAGACTTGAGAGGCTGAAGCTTTGTAAGCTTCCTTCCACGCCAATACCAAGACCTCACTTCCAGTTCCCAGCTGCTTCACAGCAATGCTAGTGATTCAGTTCTGGGAGCAGAACCAAATATTTGGCTGTGTTTCTATGTGAAATACACACTGAATTCTTTTTGTTTGCTCTGTGCAAAACTCTAAGGTAGGAAAAAAAATCGAGGCAATTAAAGCTACCAACAAGCTGTCTTACTAATTTTCTGTAATCTTCTTGTTAGAGGAATGCAGATGAAAATCCTTTTCTGCAGAAATGGAATGGAATCAGGTATTATACATCATGTTAGGCAATGGCTGCTCTGCTAAATATGATTGTAATAGCATAATAAATACGAAAAGAATACATACATGTTACTGGATGGTTGGAAAGTTTGTTTGTCTGGGACTGAAAAATAAAAATAATTCTGTGGCAACTACATAGGATTAGTAGGCTCAAAGGACTTATTTAAGATGGAAAGCAAAAACCAGTCCATTTGGCTTTTGATTTCTGGATTACACTGATTTGGCATTTTTAAGCTTTCTGCTACAGCTGAGGGACAGAAAATTACTCTGCTTGAGTGAAAGCTGAGGTTTTTTTGCCTTTTTTTTAAAAAAAAAAAAAAAATATGTATTTTATTTTATTTTCAATAGTTGAAGCTTTTAAGGAAAACAACTGTAGAGACTCAGGAAAATTGTGTGGGTTGGCAGCAGAGAATTTCATCAGTGTTCTTTGGTGGGACCAGAATGAAGAGTTTTGAGCATGTACTTACAGGGTTTTCCAGTCACAGAGATTTGCGTACCCCGTGCACATTTTTTCAGCAGAGATAAGGTTTCCCCTATAGCAAATTTAAGAATATGAATAACACATTTTTCATATTTACCTTCAATAGATTCATAACTAGTACCCCATGGATCCATGGAACTTAGGCTGAATACAAGAGTTTTTGGCTTGTCTTCCCTTCATAATAAAAGACTAGGACTTTCCAAATGTAATTCTTAGTGAATAAGTTTTTTTTTTTTTTTATCTATTCAATGCATGCTTACACATGCATTTCATATACATAAGCTTCAGCTTATATCTCTACAGTTTGCCAGCTCTGATTTTCACAAAGACCAAGGCTGAAGGATTCACGTAAGTTGTTCCAATGATTAATAACTTTTGCTCCAAAGAAATGTGCCATATGCTAAGTTTGAACGAAAGGAAATATCTTGCAGTCTCTGTATCACTTGTTATGCTTATTTTTAAGAGTGCCTCGCTCTTAAAGTACTACTTCCTTTTGCATATAAAACTTTCTGGAAATGTTGTGATGCCCTTTGTGAGCATCAGAAGTGTGGAATAGAAACACAACATTATTCCCAACATGAAGGGGAAGAAGGGAACTTCCTAACTTTTCTTATTTTTTTTCTCCTTTTTTTTTTTTTTTTTTCCTGTTGTCGTTTTTTCTCTTTTCTGATACTGGCAGCTGCAGAGCTGTGAGATGTTTGTGTAAAGAAGCATGTCAGCATGTCAGCATGCAAAGAAGAGTACAGAGCATTTGAAGAAACTGTTGAAAGAGAACTGGGGATATGAAAGAAGCATGCAGAGCCACATGTAGCAACATAAGCACCACAGTTTATAGGAAAAACAAGAGGAAGAGGTCATAGCCAAGGCAATGAACTGTCAGTCTTTGTCTCTTATAGTGTGAAAGATTGAGACATAGCTAACATCCATCAGAATAACCAATCTGATACACTGAATGACCTGTTCCATTTTGAGCTACTCTTTGCTGTGCAAGTAAATGATGTGTTCATTGTGGTAGTGCACTGGATCACACAGAGGGTTCATCCTTGTTGCTAAAGTGGAAAAAATGGCATTTTTTCTTGTTTGGAGTGAGATGTGTCAGTCCTTTACTGTGTCATCTTACAGGACCAGCATACACATTGATGCAAACTGGCTCAAATAAAGTCAATCCTTTTCCTTTTTTTTTTTTTTTTTCCATCATTTTAGGAGATAATTGCCACAGTTGCGTACACTGAATGCAGGTGGATCTTGTTCCCCATGCTTTGGGACCTCCTTGCTTTTAGTTAAAGTAACGAACGTGGCTTTACATGTGAACCATTCTGACTGTTGACTAGGACATTCTTGTCCTTTTCATTATTTTATATGTTTTGTATTATGAAAGGATAAAAGGAAAACTTTGAACAATGCAGCTGCATTCGAGGTAAGTTCTGAATTTGTTTAGAAATTGGTGGATGTTTGCTTTGAATGATACTGAATAAGCCACAGGGTGACTCCATCTTTTCTTAACCATGGTACAGTGTCTACAATTCTGAAAAAAAAAAAAAGGAAAAAGAAAAAGAAAAACACAAAAAGGTGCTCAAATGGAAGAAGAAAATACAATGACTCAAATGCATCAAAGTCAAAGGACATCTTTCCAGTGATTAAATTTGGTAAGGTTAGATGCATTCTTTACATTCAATCCTTAACCAAACAAATAACAACTTTTTTAAATTTTCCTTTGAAACCTAGTGAAGAGTGCTTAAGTATCCTTCTTGTGTAGGTGGGAACTGAACAGAAATTATCATTATTGATTTAAAGACTGTATTTTTCCTTCTGTAATGTATTATCTGAACAAAGACCATATTCTCCTTTGTGTGAAGCAAATCAGCAGAAATCTTTGCGATGTGGCCCTTCCCAGCAGATGTCACAAACTGTGTAGATCTCCCTCATACCAGCTATGAGTAGTTACATCATTTGAAGTTTGATAAAATTATCCTCTGGCACCTGCAAAAGTCATTATATCATTATATAATAAGTATTGGGCAGCCAAATGTGTCTTTTTAATGGTCCTTATAACCATTGCTGTGGTTATTTTGTTAGCTTGTTCCACCAGCCATTTTAAATATGTGCAAGATTTTTCAGAAAACATTTTTTTTTTTTTTTCTGAAAAGTTCTAGTTAGACAAGAACTGATTTATAAGCTTAAATATTTGCTGAAGAAGAAAAAGTGTTTGACATATTTGTTTTCCTGGAAATCTGCATTAAAAACATAAGAAACACCATTCCAGACATTTCATATGTCAATCTTGATGTGGTAATTTTTCTCTGAGAGATAATAAAAAAGTAAATACACAATAAATGAAAATATGACAGGATGCATTTCTCCCTTGCCTCAAGAACATATCTCATTCAGTCTTGCTAGATGATGAAGACAGCTGAAGAGTGTCATTAGACTCTAGGTGAGTTTCAATTTTTTCTTTAAACTCAGCGTATATTCCTGAGAATAAAATCGTTCTGAGCTAGGTGACAGCATCATGGTAGTATAAACATGTTTATATATCTGTGATGATCTGTATCTCTGATGTCTTATAATTCTCTTCAATAACTTAAAAATAAATAAATGAGTAATACTGGTCCATATTTTCAAATATACTAGTCTTACTCCTACCATTGCTTCAGGATAAGGGGAGCGAGGGGTCTTCAACTTCTGGTTTATTTTGTCTTTCTTATTTTGCTTGAAATTTCCCAAGCAATGACTCATGTCTCTGTCCGGCAAGCATATTTATATGTGACTGCTGAACTTTCTCAACTGCACGAGTTGATTTGTTTTTAGGCAAAGGATAATTACTTTCTTCTCTTGTGTTGGCACAGGGTTCAGAGTTGCTTTCTGATGCACAGGTGTACATTTCTATGCAACCTGCTCTTGAGAGAAGAGAATAATATTATTTTTCATATTACACAAAGATGGGCATCTGAGAATACGGAAAACCAAATTATTCAATCTGTTTTCCCTTGCTTTATATTTTATTCATGTTGATGTAGATCCAGACTTTTAATATAGTATGTTAGTTAGATACCCATTCCAGAAAAGCACTACATCTAATTAAACTGTCTGAGAGTTGTTTTTGTTGGTTTTTAATTGTTGTTTATTACATGATTTTCTTCTTACTTATTTAGTGTCTATAACATTTGGTCCTGTTCAAACCTCCTGTTCACAGAGATGATGATGCCTATGAACAGCAGTGAGAAAAGGGTGTGTGGGACTTGGAAGGAAGTTGTTTTTTTTCATGACTCTTTCATTTAAGATTTCAAAGTACTCTTTTGAAGTGGACAAGATGGTCAATTAAGACATTCAAATTTGTCACTTTTCTATTTTTTCTTCTCTTTCCATGGTCTATGTGGAAAATAAACTAAGTCCACAAAGCAGAAAAACGCAACAATTCTATCATATAAATATCAGAACAGGGGCTTCTGCTGTGTCCCCCTCAAGTAAAAAACAAAACTATAATATATATATATTTATGTTCAGATTTTAGTTATTAACATTTTTTTTTAAATTTTATGAAAGCCTATTTGAAAATTTTTACTTTCTGGATAAAACAACAAAATAGTCACAATTACATCTGAGGAGTGAGCCCACAGTTCCTGCATTTACTTTGTGGGCATTGTGCTTCCTTCTATCAAAACTATTTTCAATACTATTTTAAGTAGCTTAGCATCTTAGAAATGACGCAATAGGGATCTTTTTGCTACTTAATAATCGGAAGTCATATTTGAAACGTTTTATAGCACACTTAATAAGCAAGTCCTTCTTTTTCCCATAACGTTTTGATAAAGATCCCTCTTCAACTGTTACCAGTCTCATAACTTCAAGCAAAATATTTTTTCACAAAGATAGTTTGATCTAAGCTGCAGCCTTATGACATTGTATGACCAGGGTAGCAAAAATGTATTCCCTTTATATTTTTTGAACAGTGCTGGACTTTCAAATATGATTTTCATACATATTCCTACATGACTGGTGGATCACTGACTCACAAAGATCCATTCATGTTTGTCCTTTCATAAGCAAGAAGAGCTTTGACTCTGGATAGAGGACCAAAAAAACTCTCATAAGTTAACAAGCTGTGTTGTGCTATACAGTAAGAAGTTATCCCTATACAGATTTTTCTTTTCTTTTTTTTTTTTTTTTTTTTTTACACACCATTTGCTATGCAACAGTTTCTGACAGAACATAACACATGTCCTAAGATTCATGAAAACTTAATGGAGCTTGATTTCAAAAAGCACAGAGATAAAAATAGATGCTGGAAGAATATCTTAACATATACTGTTTTGTTAAACCTCCTGTGTCTCATAAGATAATATCTAACAACATGAATTCTGTCCTTCTTTGCTGTTAGCTCCATCCTACCACATTAACTTTTAATGAATCTTTCTTCAGTGTTGCTGACCTGATTAGTGACACTTTCATTTTCCAGTTCCAAGGGACTGGATAAAAGCAACTTGCAGAGGACATGCAGTTATCCAGATAACATCCAGTTGCTAAATGGACTGAGTCAATTGGCCCCTTTTCTTTCTAAATATTTCAAAACGAAGAAGATAATTCCTCACTGTTGATCTGGACAACCCCAGAAAATTATGGATGATGTAGAAACGGATGAAGATGAGTCAATATTGAATGGCACCTGTCAGCCATTGAAATGAAAGGAGCTTATCATTTGATAAGGAAAAAAATTGATTAAAAAAATAGAATAAAGAGAATTGTCCATGGCCACAAAGTTATTCACTGATAGTAATGATGGGTAATGACCCAAGTAACTTAGCTTCCCTTTTGGTCTGTTTTTATTTCTAACATCCTCCACTTACATTTATGTAAATTAGACATTGATAGAGGTTTTCGTCGTCCTAGGATATGAACATTTTTCAAATTTACCATGGTTCTCCATCATCTCATATCATAGTATGGTGACAGTACAATCTTCCATATTTTATGTGCTGTGGAGCCGGTAAAGCTGTGTGTTGAAAGATAATTTGCATTGCTAAGAGAAAGTACCTCTCTTTCTTCAGCAGCGATATCCTGAAAATAAAATAATATATATATATTAAGTATAAAAAATAAAAAAATAAAATAATATATATATATTAAGTATTTAAGTATTAAGTAAGTAATATATATATATAGTACTTACTAGGAATAATTAAATACAATACTTACTTACATCAAACCTTCTGAGTTTATATATATAAAATATATATATATGCTTTAAAAATCTTTTTAAAACTAGACCATTTATTGAACTTTTAATATTTACAAGATTTAGACATTTCTGCTTGTATGTGGAATAAAAATACCATTCAGAAAATACAGAGTTTAAAAATCTGCACAAGGTTGTGAGTCACAGATTTTTTTTACACTTGTATGTAAGATACAGATATGTATCTTACAGATAACAGTAGTTGGGTGTAAGGTAATTATGGCCTGCTGACCAGCTAACAGTTCCATTTTAGCAACCTTTTAACATCTTGTCTCTACTTTCTTTGATAAACATTTACAATAATAAAAAAAAAAAAAAAGAGAGAGAGAGAAAACAAAACTGGCTGTAATATTTTTTTAAAAATTTTAACTTAACTTTTAAGGGTAATGGCAGCCAAACATGTAAGAAGAAAATCACCTGCGTGAAACTGGTATGTGATGTTTTTATTTCAGTTAAAAAATGGTGTAACACAAAATATTTCACCATGTTATGGCCTGAAGCTTCTGAGCTTCACAGAATACGAAACTGCAGACATAGTGACTTGATTTGAAACATCTCAAAAAAAAAAAAAAAAAAAAAAAAAAAAAAAAAGCATTGCTTAAGTTCATGTTTTATAATTTGAATTTGAAAAAATGGAGATCACATTTACCTCTGGATTATTTACTGCTTATATGTAAGAAACTTGTATGTAATGCAGTGCTTGATAAGACTGGAACTTAGTTTGAGATACTTTTATTTGCAGGTAAAATCTCTACTGGAGACTGAAGACACAATGTGAGAGGGAAGCCGGAAAATAAGAACAGGAAAATTGCAGTCAGAAAGAATGGAGCCTTCATCATTATGACAAAGATTTCTAATATGTATTATTACATAAAATCCTTATTTTACAAAAACAAGCATATATATATATATATATATATATATAATGGTATATGTTGTAAAATATATATAATAGCATCATATTTGAATGAAACCACTATAGCAATGTGATATAAGATTGAATGGGGAAAAATTACATGTTCTTCAAAAGCAGAGATATTTGGATGATTTGGGGATGAATATTTGTCCTTATATTACTTGGGAAAGCAAAGGTAATGATTGCCCTCAAATGATATGGAGTTATAATGAATGCAAACAGTCTAATTGTGAGCAATTAATATTCAGTTAGGCAAATGGGGTAATTCATGATTCACAGACAAACAATTGCTGACTTCTCTGTGGCAGAGGGTGAGGACCTTGAGAAAGGATTTATGACTTTAATATTTAAGGGTTACTGTCATATGCAAGTTACTATGCACTTGCAGAAGACAACAAACACTGGTACACTCAAGCATTTTAAACACATTGCCTTTCCATTCATGCCTAAAATATGATTAATTTAGATACTCTTCAAAGTGGTAGAAATTTTCATAGATTTGATTCCTGTTTATATTTAAGACACTGATTCCACATATAGTTTTTATAAACCCTAATTGGAAAATAGGTATATCCTACAAATGCAGAAGTATAAGAAAAACAATGATATTCCACTTATTGAGGAGGTGGAAACCCAAAACTAATCTGGATTTTTATTTTAACCTATATATTTTTTTTCAAATTTAAAAGTAATTTACAGTATTTACAGCTTTTTGCCTTAAGCAATGAGAAATAAAGAGACCAAAAAAAAAAAAAAGAGAGAAGTCAATTAGACTAACATGGTTTGTGCCATGGGACGTTATCTGTCAGAGTTCTGGATAAAGTGACCATCTGACGGTACACAAAAGGTCCAAGATTTGATGAACCACAGTACTGACTTTACCAAGATGAACATAGGCATAACCACAGTATAAGTGATAGTTCTTATAAGCATTCAGCTAGCAGTTAGATACTTCTCTCAAGTGCTGTTATGCAATCAGTAATGTTAATGGCATTTCTTTATGTACGAATCAAAAGCTGACATTATCACGGTAGATTAAACTAGATAGATGTTTGACTTTCTGCACTTCTAAAAGACAACGAATAAAGCACCTCTAGCATCTCTTGGAAGACAGTTTCTCTGGTCACCGTGATACACATGATCCACATGTGAGAGCAGGATCCACTTTTCTTCAGTAGAATCTCATTGAACTCTGACTTGGCAAAGTCAAGAAGTGGAACTCAGCCTCTTCATTTTGAAAAATTGGCCTCATGGGTTTTTATTCATATTTTAAGATTCATACAACTGTTTGAAGAAAGAAGAGGTGAGAAGGGCAGAAAACCTTCTTTTTCTAAATGGTTCTTGTAGTTCTATCCAAGACTTCAACAATAGAAAAGATGATAGATAAGATGCCCCTGACTGATAAGGCTCTTCCTGTCCTTTAGATACCTTCCAAGTCATGTAACAATGAAACCTGCAGATTCTTAATTCTTTGGAACACCTTATGAACTCATGACTTTTAGATATTGAACTTTTAAATGAGATATGTAACAACCATATTTGAGATTGTATTTCAGTGATATTTCAGTATCCTTCTTTAACCATGCCTCAGAATATGAATGTATTATTATCTTCCTTTGCCTAAGGTCTTCCCACAGTACTTTTAGTTTATTTTTATTGTTATTGTTATTTTATTTATTTTTATTTTTATTTATTTTATTTATTTTTATTATTATATTTTTAAATTTTAATTTCTTCTTTGCTCCTTTCAGATGTTCTGTATTGTGGAGTTGTTTGTACATTTTTACATGGTGAATAGTCAATACTAAAGGGCTCGCTTATAATTTTGTCCCAAGGTGCTCCAATAAAATTTAAAACAACCTTCCAGTTTCACCAGTTTATCTCCCTTTTATGCCTTCTGAAATGAACATTTACTAGCACAGAATATTGAAGATCCCATCATACCAACCTGCGGATCAAGCTTGTTAGTCACATGTAACTTAACATTCCATTATGAAATATTTTGAGATGTACTTCTTTCCAGCTGGCAAGCATTTTCAGGAGGGATGGGGATTGTAGGGAGGGGTCCTTGTGTTGGATATTTAAAGGGTTGGCATACATAGGACAGTCTTGCATCAATTAGCAAGACCGCTTTACCCCCCACCTAACCTATGGAAATAGAACTCCCACTGGGGAGCATGACCTTCAGTCACCCTAAAATAGTCCCTCTACACCTGTTCTCTGTGAAAGTACCTTTCTGAAAGGCATTTATTCATTTAACAGGGCTAGAAACGAAATATATATAAGCCAGATGGAAATCAGTCTTTGACCCTTTGTCTTGCCTTTTTGCTTGATTTTATTAGAATCAACCTAACTGGTCTTTTGGGTCTCAAGCAGTCTCATAGAGCTTGGTGCAAGATAAGTTAGCTAAAGTATTTTTGTTGAAGAATATATAATCCAGAGCAGTGGCTATAAGCACTTACAGGGAAAAAGCAACTATTGCTTCAGACCTCTGATAAGTGGTTTTTTACCCTACTGCATTTTTGGAGGGACTTAAGTCTCTTCAATTTTGAAGTAATAGTTTTCTGCTGTAGTGAATAAACTTTGGTAGCCATAGTTGAAGCCCAGATGCTCAAATTCCTTAGTCTAGAAGACAAAAACAATAAATTATATTTTACATGTGCATATATATGTGAATAATCCTCTTACCTAGAGACAAAACATAAGTATATACATTCTGGGAGAAGAAACAAAATAAAGGGTAGGGAAGGGGAACAGCAAGGCATGATCCATGGAAATGGAGAGTGAAATTAGTTTCTATTAAAGCTTAACAAGTTAAAATATCAAGCTGTACGTGTTTTTCCATAATGCTAAAATAAAATGAGAATTGAGCTTATCAGGATCCCAGTTGGCTTTACAGGCTGGCTTCCCTCCATGGATTGATCTCCCTGGATACATCATGTATAGGGTGGTGTACTCTGAAAATACCAATTACAAGCTGGTGTTGGATTTCTCAGCTAGCAACACGAAGTTTTCAGTGGAAAACACTTATTTTATGATAGTTGAATGAAACACCAGATTTCCCAAACATGAGTATACTCTGTCCAGACTGATGTTTAATAGTGTCATTTCTTGGAAGTAGCCTCATCCTGCAGACTCTTATGAAAAATGACATTTCATGTCAGCCTGAATTTAGGAAAAGAGAGTTTATCCAGGCTGCAATCAATAGAGTATCTTATCTATTCTATATCTTTACAGTGCATTATCTTCCTTATGCATCTAATGGTTTTTGTTGTTGTTACTGACTTGGAATTTTATATGACAAATCTGTGAATCTTACAGGGTCCTTAGGAGTTCTTAAAAACAGACTTATAGACTTGGAAGTCTGAATTGTTTTTCAGCTTTATCCACAGGTGAAGGAATCAGTATACATTCCATACAATTCACAACACATCTGAACAATAGCATGTTGCAGTCATAATAGCAGGAGATTAGATTAGTTAGCATCGTGCTTTAAAGTAGATACAATACATGGTTTTAGATGAAAATTTATAAAAGCTTCTGGATATTGAGAAGCTTAAAAGGGTAAAAACAAGAACTACCTTGCAGTCATTCTGTGTGCTCACCTGATTTCATGGAATCAGAATTTCAGCTAGTTCTGAATAAAGATAGTTTTAAATTAGCTAAAAAAAAAAAAAAAAAAAAAGAGTTTTGGTCTCTCTGGCATAAGAGTATCAATCAGATTTAAGTTGTTATTACATTTTCCTTGTTAGAAGGTTTCTGTACACTCCACTAATTAAATGCTTGTCAGACTATTTATCCATGTCAATTTTACAAATGAAACAACATTATATTGCTTTCTTCCAAGAAGTGTCGAAACTAAGAACAATGTTCATATAACCTTGCTAGTCTCAAAATCAGGATATTTAATGATTATAATGTATCATTCTCATGGTGAAATTGCTGCACATTTATCAATTCATTTAAAATGTGTTTTAAAATTCTTTCATGGCATTCTTACAAAACTCCAGTCAAGCCTCTTCTTGTTTTGGTTTATATTTTGAATGAAAAATAATATAATTTTAGATAAGAAAATGTGGCTTTGGTGTATTCTAAATGAAAAGTTATATTTGAAGTAGGAGTTCATTATACAGCAAACAAGTCCTAGGGCTGGGAAGCTCTCTAAGTGGTGTTCTTGAATTTGCATTTTTGCTTAAAGCTTGAATAAGTAATATTTTCCCAGCTTTGTAAAATAGGTACAGTGAAGGTAATGATTTGCACTTGAATGAGGAGTATATACAATAGCTGAAGAACTAGTTTAGTATTAAAATTTTGGTGCAATTAATTACCTAGGCCTGAATATTGTAAAAGACTTTGGTGCCTAAAAGAAGTGTATTGAAGCATCAAACTGCTAAGTATCGGGCCCTCACAAAAAAATCAAGGATGCCTTTCTGTGTATATAGGCTCTTTTTGTTTGTGCGTGTGTACAACGTTTGAAAAGATTCTGCATGCTTTAAAAAATGTCTGAGTACCATCAGCTCAGATTTGTACAGTTTAATCATAGATTAGCACCAGCAGTTGCTCTAATGTGTACTGAACCTTAAGATAGCAAAACCACGTCCTTTTGCAAAAGAGAGCAAGCAGTAGTATGGCTTTTCTGACCCTGGAATCAGTTCAGCCTCCGTTGGTTTCAGAATCTGTGCAGAGCATTGTCTGGCATAGGTTAACACCCCTGTAGATTATTCAAATGGAATCTGAAACAATCAGCTGGCTGAACTGGGAGGTGTGGAAATGTAACCCAACATAGCTTCACAAAGAGCTGGATGACAGGAAATACTCAGAACAAGGTATATAAATAACTTTCCTGTTCTGTGAAAGGAACATCATAAACATCATAAACAGTTAAGTCTTCAAAGCAGGTTATTATTTTCTGTCTTTCAACAAACTCTCCTCACTCCCCTAATTAAAACAAAACAAAACAAAAACCAGTCTTTTTTAGTGCAGCCTGCCTTATACTAGCAGTTTTGGGATGAACAACTCACAGCTGCAGACTCCTTTCAAGTATTATTATTTCTGCAGGTTTTGTGACATGAAAGCATAACAAGGCTTTCTGGCATAGAGCTTTCTGAGCAGGCATTTCTGGCTTAGGTGCCTAATAATTCCTGCAGACCCCACATCATTATGTCCTGAATATCCATGGTTCTGTTATTTCATCTGCAGATACATTTATGTTTTAAAAGTAATTAATGAAGAATATCTGATTCAGGTGCATTAGTATTAGAGAATTGTAAGACATGCATAGCTTCTTAATTAAGAGAAAACAACTTATTCTGTCTTTGGGCTACTGATTATAATGTGTTTGTGTGGGCTTTTGGGTAGTGCCCATATTAGAAGATTAGAACCGAGTTGCATCCTATCAGTCTAGAGATTCACAGCTGAGATGTTTTGGGGGGGAGAGAGAGGGTACTTTAAAGCAGAGAGGTAATGTACAAGAAGAATGTTACTAGCAGAGAAAAAATCTGTAAGAAGCTGTTAACTGAAGACAAAAATCTCTGTGAATAATGTTTAAATAGCTCATTGCAAACTTAAGAGTGCCTTAGCTGGAAGTGGCTAGGAAAGGTTTTGGTCACAGTTGTCATCTTGGATTTAGAAGATTTTAGGTTAGTTCATGTTCCTGTCTCTGCCTCCAAGATGCACATTAAGCCACTGATTTTTTCCACACTCTTTCATCTTCTCTTGTTTATAATAAACTCTTTGTCTACTGCTTGCTTGCTATGGTCTTTCTACCATCTATCTTTCTACCATCTTTTTCTAGCAACCTATGCTTTTCTGTTACAATTTGGTAAATGAACCTAAAACACTGGTTTCCCTTACAAATACAGCCCTTGCAAAAACCCTGCTAATCAGTACTAGAAAGAAGTCCATGATGGACAGAAATTGAAGTGATGACTGTCATTAGATTTCTTTTTGAAAAGGAAAACTTTCTGGCATTCTTTGTAACATGTTAGTTGATTGAGTTGTAAGTAACCATTTTTGGGTACTACAAGGTCCACAGCAGTCAGCTGTGATACCAAACATAATTCTCTTTAATGGACGTAGCTCAGTACTGTATTATACACAGGTTTTGTAGATTCTTAGGTGTTTATCATGACTGAAGCATAAATAATCAATAATTATATGTACTGAAAAAAGATAATTTCAACCTTGTGGTCCTGGAGGAATAAAATTTCCTAACTAAGCTCTTTGACTGAAGACATTTTCTAAAAATAAAAATCAATTAGCAATAACAATACCTTCACTATTTTTAATAAGTCTCTCAAATAAGACAAACTTTCCTGTTTTGCACTGTGTAGGTTGTCTATTGTAAGAATCTTACTTTGAGCATGACATTAATAATAAGGAATGTATAGCTGAAATATATTTCAACAACATCAATAAACTATATTCTAACTAAATGACTTCACTGCCTCCAGACTCTACTTCTGGATTTTAATTCTGATAGGTGTGGATAAAAACAGCTTCAGTAGAATGACTGAGTCTGAAACCATCACTAATAAATTATCACATTGGCTCAGGCTTAACAACAAAAGTTAATACAATTCTCTCTGAAAACAGCAGCTTATTTTGTATTAATGTTCCCAACCTGGATAAAATTCACCTCTCAAAATGTTCAGCAGATATCAAGTGTTGCAACTCAGACTTATTACTTATGGATTTTTATATCTTCGTGTGTTGTCTCTTTCTGTGTTGTATTTAAATGGAAATTTTACAACTGAGGGGACATGGTAAGGATGACTTAATTGCATTTCCAAAAGGGCAGATTTCTGTTCTATAGTTGCTGTATCACCTTTGCAAAGATTTGGAAAAAAAAATAAATAAAAAATAAATAAAAAAGAACTGTATTCCAAATTTCAGTTCAGTACTGCATAACAGTCCTCTTATTACTATTCTGTAAAATGAGTTGTTCTCTGCTCTTCTTAGCATATTTAATCCTTACTTGATATGTCACTAAAGTTAACCTTCCACATCCATAGAATGTTATTTCATGTCAAGACCTCACAATAATGCCTTTACCTTCTTACAATTAAAGTCTGCAGTACTTACCTAAATAGTAACTTCTAAAAGGGAAAATCACCTGTGGTCTGTTGCTTTCCACTGTGGAATCTCCTTTGGGGTATTTTATTTAAATCTGCAGGAGAACAGCTCAGCATGTGCAAGGTCACAAGAATGTTGACCTCTTGATTGAGGGCAGGAATGGCAGAGAAAATTCTCTGTAGGTCTGGCAAAAAAATGAGTTCTTCAGCAGAAGGATTAGTCCTTTGTCCTCACTCCTTTAGTTCTCTGGCTAGAAAGCTTATGCTATCTCTCCAGCTGGCTAAAAAAAAGTGTGACAGTTAGGATTTGATGTACTGTAACAATAATGGCCTTAGAAAGGCATTTTTTAACTGGTAGGCTGAGATAGACTAAAGTCTAGCAGGATGAGAACAGCCACCTTTGAGCAGGAAACAAGTTATACACACTGGTGCACTTGGGCTGAGATAACATGCTGCTTTTCTTTGCCTCCTGTTAACCAGCTGCACTCCGTAGCAAGATGGTGAGTTCAAGCAAACCAGTTGAACTAGGGAGCTCCCAGTTTGGAGACAGCTTGCAGCTGGACAGGCCAGATGTTTTGACAAGCAGAGATGCCTGAATTTTAACATTTAGACTGTACAGTGACAATTGGATACTGTGGAAGACGATCTGATTTTCCCAACATGGTTAATGGGAAAATGCTTAGATTAGTTAATGCTAACGCCAAAGACAGGAAATGAAAGTCTGACACCTTTGGGATTTAGGTGCTATAGTCCATATAACAATTCATGTTTTGTATTTGTTGTGAGAGTCCTCTAAAGATAAATATGCTTTAGATGTAAATGGTACCCTTTCTTTCAGAGGCTTACTTTACCCCAGAGGTAAAGCAGAGTCTTTTCTGTGCACAGCATTCTCCAGTCTGGGAGACTTTTTTCATTCCATATTTCCCTGTGATCAAACTATTAATTGAACCATGGGGAAAGAGTGCGACAGCAGTGTATATTCCTATTTCAGGAATGTTTTCATCATACTCTGGACCACAGACAACAAGACTTGGTGCTTGCTTATCAAAGCATCCAGCTGGTGGGAGAGTGTTAAAAGGATTCAGTCGTTTCTCGCAGGGCAGTTGTATTTTAGCCAGGTATGAGTGCTTCAGAACAAAACTGTAGGAAAGGGAATATTGCAGGATCCAAAGGGTTACCAGCTGCTTACTTAGCATTTCTTCTCAGCTTCGCTTTCTACCTTTGAAACTATACTTTCATGTCAAAAACTAAGAAGCTTGTTTGCCAAAGTGAAGCTCACACCAGCTCCTAAAAAACCAACAGTGACTTAAGGCACTTAGCTTTCCAAGTCAAGGCTTATGAAAAATGGATATTTCATTTGTAAAAGTTGCAATATTAAAATCCCATTTAAAATATGTTCTCTAGAATGCATTCACTAAGTTTTTATATGCAGAGCATGTAATGAGATGGTGTGTATTTATTTCTCACTTGAAGTGAACTGCACAATTCTACTCTATGGAGTTAATTACAAACTTGCATTGACTGAAATGCATACTACCGTGTGTATTCTGCATGTGAGATCTTAAAAGCAATGACAGCTTTCAGTGAATTTGGCAGGTCATTTGACATAAAGGAAGAGTCTGACTCAATAAGGAAAGCTGTTCAAGCATGCGATGTCGAAATAAGCTCCCAGCTGAAGAAGACTTGAAACTTCTGCAATAATCCTCATTCATGAGAATACAATGGAGCCAAATCTCTAATTGTGAGAGCACAGTCGTGTTGAGTGGACTGAGTGGAACTGAGTGGAAGAGGTGAGGCTTCAGGCAAGAAAATGATTACACTATCCCAAGATGACCTAGCCTGTGTTTTGGTTACAGTAGTCAAACAGATAAAGGAAGAGGGCAGAAGGTACAGCACCCTTAACCCCTTTGAAGCTTTTCTTTGTTTATTTCAGTGAAGTCATCTGCTAAACTTAGGCCCTGAGACAAATATCTCAGTCTGGAAGCAAATTCTCTACCTCTTCCAGAATTTTAAAAATCTGGTTGATTTACGTAAACATATTTACCCTAAACACTGAGCAGAAGCCTCAGATATCCACATACATTCTGAATGCTTCCTACTCAAATGTACAGACCTTTATCAATACAATTTTTGGTCTCATAACCATCCCTTTTGATTTCAAGACTTCGTTTTGACATTGTCTTCCTGACCGTACTATTTTTGAGGTTGAGCATCAAAAGCAATAGGAGAGCTAGAAGCTTTGATCTTTCAAATGAATTTAAAATAGGAGAAATTTAGATGTCCCTCTTTGCCCATTTACTTTCAGTTCTCCACTTTATTCAGTTTGCTTTTTTTTTTTTTTCTGGTACATTAAATTGAAACTATGAAAAGCATCAGGAAGAATCCTTACTCCTGGTACTCTATAATAAACAAAATATTTATAAACTTGCAGACAAAAGGAGCCAGAATTGCATGCAATCTAGCCAATGGATTTTACAATACTGTGTACAGGCATGTACAGCCTAAGGTGTTGTTTTTTTAAAGCTTCATTGTTCTAGGCATGCATCTGACTTGGCAATGGAAATTAACGTTCTAGCTTTAGTAACTTCTGATGTATGGCAGAAAAAAAAATGAAATCAATATAGCTTATAAATATTGAAGTGCTACCATATAAAACAATGGAAAGCACTGAAATAATAAGAACAAGAGGAGAAAACAAATTATCAATATACAAATCTGATAGCAACCTCATCTACAATTCCTTGTATTGTGGTTCTGCAGTCAACATGGTTCCAAATGGTTGAATAATTTTTTTTGGCTGGGACAGAGATAATTTTCTTTATAGTGGCTGCTGAAGTGCTGGATTTTGGATTTAGAAAGAGAATAATGCTTATAACACACAACTGTTGTTGCTGAGCAGTCCTTTCACTTAGTCAAGAACTTTTCAGCTTCTCACACTGCCCTGCCAGTGAGGATGCTGGAGGTGCCCAAGAAGCTGGGAGTGGACACAACCAGGACAGCTGGCCCAGAGTGGCCAAGGGCATGTCCCATATCACGTGGCTTCACATGGAGCAATAAAACTGGCTGGGAGCAGGGAAGGGGGTGCTGCTCAGGGGCTGGCTGGGCAGGTGGTGAGCAATTGTACTGTGCATCACTTGTTATTATTATTATTATCTTGTTACTATTATTATTATCATCCTTTTGTTTTCTGTCCTATCAAACTCTCTTTATCTCAACGCATGAGTTTTACCTTTTTTTTTTTTTTTACCTTTTTTACCCCATCCCATTTAACAGGCTGTGTGGTGCTCAGCCGCCTGCCAGTTAAAACCACAACACTGAAGTGTTGAAAAATGCACAGCTCAGCGCAACCCACCCCAGAAGACAGCTGGCACAATCCACTATCCGTGCTAGGAAATGATTGTATCAACAACACAAGGATACCAGGATCCTCCTTACATCTATGCAGTAACTTTGTTAGCCAGGACCTTGCCCCATTTCTCATTAATATTATTTCATATTTTATTATTCTTTTTTATTATTATTATTTTGTGTGTTTCTTGGGTTTCTTTTCTCTGCCTTTGTACTTTTCTTTCTCCATCCATCTCTTCCCAATTAATTAGTCTCACTAGTTTTTGTCCTTACTGGTATTGTTTTTGCTGCTTCCATCAGAATCTGGTATTTCTGATATGTTTAACTACACAGAGTTAATTTTATAGTATTTATGATATGGTTACCTAAGTTTTCTTAAAAAGGTTTTTCTCCTCAAAAGGTCCCCCAAACTGCCTTCATGTTATCTGTGAAGTTTGCCCACTTATTGTCAAAAGTCTTGTAAAATCCAGCTATCTCTCATGGCCCTGTCTGTAGCTTCTGTCATATTATCATGTTATTTGTCACATCTCATGTCATGTCCAATAGTTTTCTATATCCACCCCTGTTAGCTAAACTCAAGCCAATGCTGAGCCATTTACTCACAGGTCTGAAAATATACAGAAATGAAGGAAAAAAAAAAAAAAGTTGTTCCTGACATGAGACAGCTACAACAGCCTGAGAATCACTCCAAGGGTTGTATCTGTTACTCCTCTCCAAGAACATAAGCACAGTTTAATCTGTCCCTTATAAACCTATGCTGCTATATAACCTTCCACTTATTTAGGGTTAGGGCTAGGTTATCTTGCCCTTCCTGTGAAAAAAAGGTCCCACACAGCCAACATAACACCAAAAGTCCAGGCAGCCACTACAAGGCTTTTCAGAGATCATTTCTTGATATTCCCAGAATTTAATTGGAAAACCTCTGCTCTTGGCTTAGAAAGAAAAACAAAACCTCCTAATTCAAAGAGAAATGTCAGTTAAGACAGTAGACAAACTGAATAAAAAATGTAGTTTTATCATTGTTAGCATTTCTCTTATGGCACATCTAGCCTGCAGTATTTTGCTCCCTGCAAGTTTATGATAGCCTAGCATTTAGCCACAAATTTCTATTGAGGAATTCCTCTTTCATGGGACATGCCATCAGATAAATTCATTCTTTGTAGCATTATTATTATCAAGTAGATGTGAACTCATAGATGTGAACTCAAGGCTTGCATGCAAAACTCTTGAAAACTTTGAACATTGCAACTAATTTTTCTTTCTTCTGTGTTATATGTGGAACATAAAATATGAAAAAGTCTCTAGGCTTTTTTTTTTTTAAGCATATGAAAAACTGCAATGACTGATTAATGACTCTACAAAATTATTACTGCACCTCTACTGAGAACTGCCATTTATCCACTTGAAAAACTCTCCCTAAAGAAGCTGGCTTTGACCTGCAGGTTTACAGAGCAGATGGTATACTGCCAAAATATGTTGAGGTTTCCTTCCAGAAGACATAGGTCTGCTGTAACTCAGGAGAAAAGAGGCGAGCTTGTGCAGAGCACTCTGCCCCAAGACAATTTACCAGAAAAAATTCCACAGCTCATATAACCTCTGACCAAAAAAGACCAACCCCAGTCATAGGCATCAGATTCCTTACAACAGAGGTTTAGCAGCTTTCAAGCATTATATGACAGTTCTATTTGGTTATCTCACAAAAATTATTTGGTTTTGCACAGTCCTCATCCACTGCTAGAGCAGGTGAACAAATGCAGAAGAGATTTTTCTATTTTATTTCTCAGATGAGAATATTGCAGCTGTAAACTGGAGAGTACTATTTTCTTATTTACATACTGCCATTTCTCAGAAATGATTTGTTTACATTTATATGATATTGAAAAATATCAAATAATATATTTCCTAAAATTATTCTATTCTTCTCTGTTAGAAATAAGGAGTAATTGCACTACTAGCAGAATTCCAAGGGGTTGAAACCAATAATTTAAACAGCTGTATTTTTACATTTTGTTTAATAAAATTGCTTTTATGTAAAGGTCTGCTATTAAATATTTGATAGCTTCACACAAAAACAAATCTCTGGTATGGAAAGGCAATTATAATTTGAAGAATTATTCCTATAAACTTTAATGTTTTTCAATTTCAATCTATTGTAAGGCAAGAATCTCACTAGAGCAGTCACATTCAACGTTTCATCATAAAAAAGAGTTATGGAATAAAAAATATTGTGTGATGTATAGAATTTAATGACTAAAAGGCAAAAAAAAAAAAAAAAAAAAAAGTCTGTCTGCAGTCAACTCTACCTTTACTCTAATTAGTTGCCAAGAAAAATATCTCAAAAACTGTCTTTAAGCCCAAATGATTGTGTACCTAGCTGCATAACTTGTTGATAGAAGCAGAATATCTAAATATTTTTTATGCTTCAGCCTTGCAGCTAATTCATCTTGCCACTGCTGTGTCTAGATTTATGAGCCTTATCTAAACTCTCTCTCTAGACACTGGAGAGAGGCATCTCCAGAAGGTGATTTATCCTGTTCCTCCCTTCTGGCATTAGATAACCAGGTAAAGGCAGCTCTGTTTCACTCCTGGGTTGATAAAGAGAATTCCTTTTCTAAGTAACTAACCTCAAGGAGAATTAGGCCTTCAATGATCGTGACATTGTAAGCATGGTCAGGTCGTATAAAGACTAAGGCAAAGGTTAATAAAATCAGTGTGAAAGAGGGTCCAAGTCAGTGCACTAGCTGGTATTCAGATGACTTCAGGAACCGGAAGTCTTTGCTCCAGTCCAGAGGTACAAATTGCTCATCCTATAAGTTCCGTGGGGCAAACTTAGCATACTTGAAATTCCTAACATATTGTTCAAGGTATGCTGAGCTCAGGATAATCTCCTTCACCCATTTTTCACCTGCTGGAAAAAGACCATCCTTTGAATCCCAGAAAGTACCATCTGGCCTAGAAATTGCTATGTCAGGCAGTCAAAGGGAAGACTGTTTGCAAAACCTTAATAGTTTTATTTAAAAGCTAAAGACAAGCGACTGCCTCAAACAGTTACAGGTTCCACAGCCTTCCAGTGATGGAATGTGACTGGATTTAAATCACAGTCCTAAACGTTCCAATTATAAAGTTCACATTAACAACGGGCTAAAAGGAGGAATAAAACATCAAACTTGAGAACCTCTCCTAACTTCAGTGATCATAAAACTGCTGATCTGCTGTAATTCATCAGGGTAGTTAAGCATATGCTTATTTTTAAGCTTGCAGGCTGGCACGCTGATTTCAATGGAATATGAATTTTATTAAGTACACCAACTTAAGTGCTTTGCTGGCTCCTAGCTTAACACAAATGCTTCTTTAAATTATTGTCAGCATAATTCTGTAAGAGAAATCAGTGACTAAAAAGAGTTGGAAGTGAGCCTAAGTAAGCCATATTAACTTTAAAGTTTTTGGGATGCCAATACAAGGTTTAGTGTAAACATGATTTTTTTTTTTTTCCTCAGGTGGCACTGAATTTGCCTTCAGGACCCCCCAAAATGGAAATGGTACAGTCTAAATTGATTGCTAGATCTTGTTTTGAAATCAAAATCCCTATCGACACAAATATAAGCAAATAAATATATGAAATACAATAAAATTACATTAGGGTATTTATTTTTAAAATTTGTAGCATCAGAATAATTATCATTAATTAAAGGTGTTATTTTAAACAGATTTTTCTTATTTCTTCCAAAATTCCTACTACACAGGCATTTATCAATGCAAAATATGTAAGAACCATAAAATGGAATTTTCTTTAGGAAGACATCTCCTGAGCGCATATCACACAAATGGTAGCTGTCAGAGAAAAATCATACACAGTCCTAAAATACTTCCATTCCTCAATTTAACTCCTTCTTTCATGACAATCTCCATATCCATTGACTGTTCTTCCAGCAGCTAATTGTTTCAAACTTAAGTCTTCAATGATGAGTAAAGGATTGAAATTATACCCTTGTTTTTCCAGAGTGATTTGGTATCTGAAGCATTCTTGGAGACAAGCAAATGTCTTCTGAGTTGTGATGATAAGTAGAAATTCAAAATTAAGGCATAACACAGCAAAGGGAGAATTCGTAAGTATTTCTTCTGTAAGTACTGCTTATCCAAGTTTGCTCATGTACTATATAGCTAGCAATTATTTTATTTATTTATTTTCATGTATAGCAGCCATTTTAGAATGATAGAGAGCCAAGTCCACCATGTGACTCCCTCACTCTCCCTTCTCAAAAGAGCTAAGGGAGAAAATAGAATGAAAAAAACTCTCATGGGCTGAGATAGGGGCAGAAAGTTCTCTCACCAATTACCATCACAGGCAAAACAGAATCATCATAATGGTGATTAATTTAATCTATTGTCTATTACCACCAGACTAGAGCAGTGTGAAACTAAAAACAAACAAAAACCACCTGCCACTATCCACCGTATTCTGCATCCTCCTCCCAAATGGGGGCTGCGGTCAGTCCCTGACACATTGCCTCCGCCGCTCCTTCCCGGTCCCTCCTTGCCCCTGCTCCACGCGGGGTCCCTCCCACGGGATGCCGTCCTTCTGAACTGAGCCTGCAGGGGCTGCTCACAGGCAGCAGCTCTTGAAGAACTGCTCCCACACGGCTCCGTACCACGGGGTCCATCCCCCAGGAGTAAACTGCTCCAGCACGGGTCCCCCACGGGCGGCAGCTCCCCCCAGACCCCTGCTCCTGAGTGGGCTGCTCTCCACAGGCTGCAGCTCCGGCCCGGGGCCTGCTCCTGTGGGGGCTCTCCGTGGGCTGCAGCCCATGGAGAGCAGGCCACATCCACCTGCTCCACCGGCGGCTCCTCCATGGGCTGCAGCGAGGAGATCTGCTCCATGTGGGACCCATGGGCTGCAGGGGGACAGCCTGCTCCACCAGGGGCCTCTCCACAGGCCGCAGGAGAACTGCTGCTGTGTGCCTGGAGCCCCTCCTGCCCTCCTGCTGCACTCACCTTGGCAGCTGCAGGGCTGCTTCTCACTCTCACATTTTCTCACTTCTCTATCCCAGCTGCTGTAGCACAGTAGTTTTATCCCTTTCTTCAATCTGCTCTTCCAGAGGCCCAGACAGTGTTGCTCATGGCTCAGATCTTGTCAGCAGCAGGTCCCTTTTAGAATTGGCTTCGATCTGACGTGGTGCAGCTGCTGGATTCTTCTCACAAAGGCCATCCCTGCAGCTCCCCTGCTAACAAACCTTTCTACATAAACCCAATACAGTATTCATTTAAAATACTGAAATGGATTCTTTTAGGATGTCTAACACTTAATTGCTATGTCCATAGTGTAAAGAAAACTTCAGATCTTTTAGGGCCAAATAGGAGAAATAATACTATTTTCCTCTTTCGCAGCTGTGGTGGAATTTAGGTTAACTGGCCATTTTAGTATTGTAGACTAGCTAATTTCTCTGAGGAGTAAAAATTATCCCCACTAATTGGGAAGAAATAGGAAGGAAAATTTTGAAGTGTTAAGAATGTTGTGGTACTTTATGTTGGCATTGTAAAAAACTTTTTTAAAAAAACAGTTTTATTTTAAAATATAAAGTCAATGGAAGGGTTAATACAACATGAAACCTGAAATCCTGAAATGAAATCTTTGGGTTTGGGCTGACAAGGAATTTCTATTTTACCATTACTTAACCTGAGAATGATTGTTGTGAGGAAACCCGTTTCACTATCCAAAAAAAAAAAAAAAACTTTTTTATGACCTGAATTTAATTTTTATGTCAGGCAAGCCATGCCTTGAATTCTGTAACTGAACACAATGAAGGAATGAAGGAGATGAAGGAGTGCAGATGGAAATGAGACAGGAAAATAGGCTGGTGATTTGTCTAATAATCCTAAAAGGAGGTCTATTTTGGAGAGTAATATAGGCAAAATTGCTTCTAGAAAATCTCAGAGCAACAATTACGCTACCTAAGGGTCCAATGGTACATGCATCTTAGTGACTACTGTCTTTAACTGCAGAGATTAAGTGATTTTCCAAGGTCCATTGGTGAGAGGTGTTTTTTGATTAACCATCTTTTATTTATTTATTTATTTTTATTTGAAACATAAGAATTTTTATGGGAATTGGTTACAATGAGTGCAAATTGTAAAAAAAACGAATGGGCAAACAGACCATCAAGGTTGGGATTATGCTATGTTTTCAGACCTAATTTCCCATTCACTTTCCAAAGGATGGGAATGTGCGCCACAGGAGGGGGAATGGTTACTCCCTGGTTGTTCTGTGCCCCTGGGCTCACGAGTAGATAACTAAATTGCACAGACAGTGTCACTTTGGAAGTGTGCTTCTGATTCTTCCTTTCCAGGTTGTGTGCTGATGCTAAAACTGGCATTAGAAAACCACACAGTTGATTATTGACATTATCTTGTTTCTCTAAATAAGTAAGGAAACTGATCTTTGAACAAGCAGTGCAATAGAAACTCCATATCTTATTTGTAGAGCTGCCATTTTTTCCATGATGTAAAAGCTTAAACTTGGAACCCCAGCTGCGAAATTTGGAATTCACCATGATCTCAGTTAAACTTCGTGCCTACTCATGGACTTGAGATAAATTTTGGGGTCTAACTTTCCAAATAGAGACATAAACTAGGATACACTTGTAGATTACATGAGGTGACCAGACTGAGGGGAACAACATAACATCAGATCAGATGGCATTCTAGTTTTATTGTCACGATACAGGTGACATTAATGGAACTACTCATATGAAGGGATCTTGGCCAAACCTGCTCAGGAAGTGATGTGAAATGAGTGCAGCTGAAAGTAGCCCCTTGCCTGGCTTTTGATGAGCAAAAGAGACATAATTGCAGTTCACCTGGTACTTTCTTTGAGTGTCAGCAAGTCCCTAAAACTCAGTGTGTTTTCAGAAAGCCAAGTCTGACCATAGTCCAGAGAGTTAGTGGAAGAGATTTAGTTTATGTTGACTTAAAAATGGAGTTGTGGTTCCAAACTATTTGTTTATAGGCACAGTAATAAATTTGGGGTTTGAACACATAAAATATTTTTTTTTATTATTATTATTATTTCTTTTCCTACAGATATTAGAGCTCTAACAAGTAAAAGCTTGAATATTTTTCTTTTTTGCTTGCCTTGAGTTTCATAATAGCTCTCATAAACTCTGCTATTTTAAAATACTGAAATTTTCAGTCATACTGTATAAGAATTATTTTTCTGATCTAGGGATCAATCTTGTGGGTTTTAGCATGGAAGAAGGAAGTGGATAGGTGTATATAACTGTTAATTTTAACTTTATTGCTCTTGGGCTCTAGCAATGTAATTTATGTTTTTAAAATTTGATCTACTTTTATCTTCCCAATGAAATGATAATCACATTTTGTTCTGTATATAGTTACCACTATATGGACTCTAAGTTTCTGTGAAGAAAGCTGTGCACTCTCTGGGTCATTCTGCCAACAGAAAAGCCATTTCAGCAGTTTGACACTCTTAAAAGGACAGAGAGAAAGCCAGAATGAAATAGCTAATGTGGTTTCAGATGTCAGATTCTTTTGGCAAAAATAACTGCACATTTACCTTAAAACTATATATTTGTAAATGTGTTCTGTGATTCTCTACTGCATCCAGAAGTAAATTGTAGCTAGTTCATGAACTTCTCTGAAAATTTAAGTTCCAAGGGTGGAATGTTTTTCACCCAATAACCTATTAAAAAGGGATCTTGTTCAGCCATAAATTAAGATCAGGGGAGATACAGAATCTCAACAGCTCAAGCTAGTAGAGTTGCTTGCACACTTTTATAAAAAGCTATGTTTAAGCATTTGTTTGCAATGGCCCTGGTGCAATGACCACATGCAGGCCTTGAACTGTGGGTTCTTAGCAGGTGAATCACTTTACACCTGCTGTGCTAAACAGACTCAGTATTAGTTGCATATTTTTATTCCCGTCTCTCTGCAGGTAAGCTATATACTTGTGATTTAGCTGCTGTTATTATACAGTAACACAGTAAAATATGCTGGACGGAGTTTGGTTGCTTAGAGAATGATTTTCATACTTTGGCCAGGTTGAATTTGGTGACATTTCATATAATGCTGCTCATGCGTAGCATCAGCTAAGAACAAGACCCTGTTCTGCATCAATGATTCAGTCTGTCATCACAGCAGCATTTCAATAGTTTTTATTATCATTATTATTATTTAAAATGTTGTTGTTTATATGCAGCTCTGGAGCTTCAATCTCAAGTGCTAGTCACAGCTATAGCATTTTGTAGCATTCAGTGGAGTTGCATAAAATTCAAATCAATAAAAACTGGCATGGTGTGATACATGTGGTGTTTAGTAAACAAAGCAGATGAGGCTGACCTGACTGAAAGATGTGATCAGCACAAAATGCACTGAACACAAAATGTGGTGCTAAAGCTTGGCATAGCTGGGCTGCATATGAATGCATTTATCCAGCTACTTTGGAAAAGTGTTCACTGTTTTTTCTTTTTTAAAAAAAAAAAAAAAATTACATGTCTCTATCTTAGGTGCAAACCCAAGCATCCACAGACTTATAAAGCCTTTACATTTGTTTCCACATTTGAAAAATGAAAATATGTCAGATCCATTTATATTCTGAGGTCATAACAGACACTACTGCTTTGCTCTAAAATTATAGAATTCAGTTCAGAATGCTCTTGCTAGTTAGAAATTCCCTAAAGAGAACAAACAGAACAGATTTTAAAAATCTTATAAATGCAGGGTGGGCTCTTAGTGGATTTGGGGTGAAAGAGCATTATGGCAACAAATCCTGTTAAGTAATCTTGTCAGGTGTGGAAGCTACAATGACAATCCACCAGGTTTATTTAAATCCTTCTTTCTTTCTCTGTCTTTTAAGTAAACAAAAATATGAAATGGAGACAAAGGTAGGAGAAAATATTTGGCACAAGAAACAGATAACTTGGCTAGTTGTCTCTTTTCCTTAGTAATAAATTCAATTCTGTTCATTTAGGACAAAACAGCTATAGAAAAGGAAATTAGAACACAACTCCAGCTTGCATAATATTTTGGTAGCCTAATATTTCCCTTGCCTTTCAAGAATCCATAGAAATGTTTATTTCCCATCCAGAGTTGCTGTTTTGGGACTGAGGAGCTTAATGTTAATTAAGTGTCAGGAAGATGTATGTCACTTTAATAGTTTTACAGGTGGGGACCTGAAATAGAGTAGCCAGGTACTGTGATTAAGTTCATATGTTAGGTCAGTGGAAAGCAAGGGATAGACTAACTTTCTTGACTTCTATTTTTCCCTTTGAATGATCCAAATTCTGCTAATAAATACTTTGTTACCTAAGACACAATACCAACTGACTCTACAGGGCACTTGCAATGAAATGGTAGTTTATCCTACATAATTTTGCTAAATCTAGAAGATTGTTACTTAACATATAGATAAAATGAAATGTTGCCATGAATTCTGAGGAATATATACCAAACTGTGCTTGAGCTATGGTGGCTAAATATTATCCCAGTTTGTTTTGTTTTCTGTAGTTTGTTGCAGTTGCTATTTCCTACTGAAAAGAAAACCAAACCCCTGATATTGCCCATTAAAGGTCATATCCAGATATTTAACCCCACATACTGATAATAAAGGGCGGAAATGGCATAGAAATAGAGATATTTTCTTCTACAGCATCAGGCAAGTTGCAGAGAAACAAAACCAAGTTCTTAGGCTTCTCCAAAACAAGACTCAAACGAATTTGGGAGAGATCTAGTCAAGTGTAAGATAATGTAAGGTAAGGTATGTAAGATAATGCCCAGTATTTCAGCAGACAAGGAGAGAGAAACTCTGTTCAGCTCAGGGAACTGGCTACCAACATGCTTGTGAATTACTACATCTGTACTAACATTCCATCTGTTTCCTAGGTGGAATATTCCTTATTGGACAATTAATTTTTAGATTAATATGGGAAAGCAGAAAAAAAAAAAAAAATGAAACTGGACTAATCACTACTATGTACCTCCCAAATGCAGCAAAGTTCAACCCAACCCAACCATGTACACATATGAAAATCTTGAAGATTACTTCTGCTGTTTCAGAAATCAAGTGTCATTCAGCTACGATTTACCCTCTGCTATCCCAGACAAAGGTTTGTATAGTCTTTAATACTCTATAAATCCTAATCCCTTACTACAGATTCTGTCAAGAGAAGAAAGGTTAACAACACGCAACAGATGGTGAGCAAAGATGACTGACAACAGAGTATTGATCAGGAATTTAGACCCTTACAATCCATTATCCGAGAAACTGGTGATTTTACCTTCTTGGCTGATGAAAAACAATCAAAAAAATGTCTATGGTTTGCACAAGTCTTTCAAAAATACAGGTTTTCATTAATTCAGAAAATTTTGCACCAAAGGTATAAAAGTTATTTTATTACTTATAAACGCCCAGCGTTTTCTTACACAAAGAGGAAGAGGCCTGGTCGCCCATTTAAGTTTATTCTGTTATTTTACTGAAGTCAGCAGACGTATTATCAGGGCAAGCATATAGCTTAAACTTAGCTGTGGAAGTCGATTTGGGCTGTGAGACAGCAGTGAATACAGATTGCTTTAATATGTGTTTTCTGAAACTATTAGGAATTTTGGGGAGAAAGCTAGAATAGACAGGGGATGTTGATCAGGAGAAATTGAACTTGAAAGGCTCCAAAATCTGATTTTGCAGTTCCTAACACATCAGCATTCCATCAGTCTTCTCAAAAGACTGAAAAAAAAAAAAAAAAAAAAAGTCAGAGAGTGACACTAGACACTACTCACAATGTATCAGAATGTACAATATATCTACGTAGGACTACGCAAAAGTGAATTCATTATGATTTAGGGTGGCCAAACTTTGCTGGTATTCGCACTCTTGAGTGAATGTAATATAATACCTGCCCATTGTCATGGGAAATGGAAAAGCTGACATATGCATTGTCTGCTGAATGTAATACAGCAAAGCTCATAAATTGATCAAGTGTAACTGGAGTCATCATAGACCACATTCCAGCCAAAGCAGAGACAGTAGCTGTCCTAGTTCCTCCCTTCTTAACTTTCTCTTCTAAAGCTATACTGAGTATGTTTGTTTGTTTGTTCATTTGTTTTTTCCATCTCTTTCAAAGGAAGATGCTTCTTCCCATTCCTATGCAAGAAGTCTGGTTAGACATTGTTTTCATTATTCTCCTTTTCATCCAACAACTACAGAAAAAAACTGAGTTTTTCTTCTATTCACATTCCACTTTTTACCTGATCCAATTCAATTTTACTTAATGTAACACTAGCAACAATCTCATCCCTGTATTGAAAGTAGTTTTTTCATACCAGTCCAAATTTACCATAGGTGTCTAAATTTGTGCAGCTTCACTGATCCAGGGAGCTTGATCCATTATACTATCAGAGAGTCTGGCAGAGCACATCAGGTTAGAAACAAAATATACAATGGTGAGAGTTTGCCCTCAGATAGACCCTGCTGTCAAGAGTCTCAAGGTTAACAAACAATTTATGGTCTGTTAGTTCCAGGGACTGGCTGGAGATTCAGATTCAGTTTTGAAATATACCATAAATTTTCCTAATAAAAATGTGGAAGACAGAGGAGGGAGAATATGCAGAGAAGAGAATTTACTGCCCTTTATCATCAGGTAAGATAGTGCCTATGTCCATGCAACATGATGTAGTAGTGCCTATGCCACCCTTTACCACCTTAAATCCTAAGAAACTCCTGATTTATATGGATAATTCAATAAGACATCATTAAAAACATGGAAATGAAATTTACCCAGCCCATGGTTTTAATATTACAAGAGATTTAGTCACGTCAGTCACATCCAGCTGCTTCCTAAGCCTGTATACATTGACACTCCCTTGCCAGAAAAATTACATGACATGTAGACTTCCACTGATGTGTGTTGATATTATTACTTATGTTCCACGGCTCTGTTGGGTTGCCCTCTGGTTTTATTGGAAAGTATTAATGTTTTGGTAGGCTTTTGTATAGAAAGTTGGTGTGAGACCTGTTCTTAGATCTTACTCCTACTTACTCTAGAGCAAAACCTTGAACATTATCCCCATTACAGAGCTGTTGATCTAAGAAAATGACAGCTGAATGACTTACCAAATGTGTCCAAATAGAGGTTGATTCACATCTGCTGTGGTCAACACATCTGCCTACACAGTCTATATGCAGTCTATACTGCCAAGTGAGGCATCTCAGCTCTCAATGAACAAATGGGAATGTGTGGGTCATAGAGGGGAGTTTTGTTCTGACAACAAACCTCCTCCAAGAGCAGACAGTAAAAATGGATGAATGTGCAGAATGAAGTGCATGTGATGCTTTGAAAGCCTGACTCTGCCAGCCATAAGAAGTATGACTTTTTTTTTTTTTTTTTTTTTTTTTTTTGAACAAAAAAAAAAATAACAATGTTAGGGCTCTTTTTTTTATAAATTTAAAAAATTTTTGAAAACAAAAATGACCGTTTGTAAAAATT
>CM021734.1:91611244-91661669 GCA_011075105.1 Heteronetta atricapilla
TTTTTTTTTTTTTTTTTTTTTTTTTTTTTTGACTGCTAAATAAAATGCACATGTTCAGGTCTCTTTCTTTGATAAATTAATCCCTTTATGCATCCTAAACTGCCAGTTAGGAAGAGATTATTTTTGTCTAATTCTGATTAAGTGGAATGAGCTAAATATTTTATTGGCTTAACTTCTTTACTGATGCTCTAATTAAGGGCTGGAATAGTCCCCCAGTTATGGGTTTTGATGAGGTAACCAGTGAACTTGATTGCTCATGTTGGATGGCTTTGTTATGGAATTAACAAGTGAGAGTGCTTTGAGGAGTGCAGTTAATTTTTTTTTCTTTTCTGTTTTTGAAAATATTACATATGAATCAAAGCACTTGAAATCAGACTTCTGTATGAGAGAGAAAAAAGCTGGATGCTCAGGTTTCAAAATATTTTTTTTTTTTTTTTGTGTTGGATTTATACTCCATATTTTGGTTGCTAAATACAATTAATGTTTATCCTCATCCAACAACCTGAAATCAAAACTACACATCACACTGTATTGAAATGCATATTCTTTCTCATTTCCTAGAGCTCCTGAGAACCTCTGCTATGATCACAATTACATACCTGACTTTAGTTTCAGCCCCATGGCTTCACCTCTCTCTCCGTTATTACATTCATCCCAGATAATCTCATGGACTTTTTCTGTCTCATCTCAAGTCATCTAAATAAATGGATGCCTAATTCATGCTAGTTATGTTCATCTTGGAATTTCTTATAAACAACTGTGCAGCCTTACACATCTGCTTCTTCCCACCTGAAACCATAACCTCACTCACCACAGCCTCATACCCTGGGACCAACCTACCATCAGCCTTGTTCATGGAATGGAAAATATCTCTTCTACTTCCATACAACATGACAGAATAATAGGGCCAGAGTTGGCCCCAAGGTTTTATAATGAGCAAGGTAGAATGGATATTTCAGATAGTAGAAACTAACATTGCTTTCTGGAAGACAGAGTTACTACAACAACACTCAGGAACTTCAGGGAGAGTTTTCCAGCTGGATATCTCTGTCCTGGGAAGCCTGCTTTCAGATTTCATGTACTCCAAATGAAGGCATATTTACAAGGTCTACTAAAATACAACAAAATATAAACAACAAAAAATGACTGTAAAGACATATTCATTTAGACCTCTGTAATAAATTCCACTCAGACCATTTATAAATATCTCAGAGCTCTAGGACCATACATCTAAAAATGTATAATTATTTGTTAATCACAGAAGATTCAGACTTTTTCTTTTGGTGTCTCTATGTATCTTTAAAGTTTAAAAACAAACAAACAAAAAACTTAAAGTATCCTTCTGGGAGAACAGCATTATTATAATATTTTATTTTGTCTCACACTATTTTATATGCCTTGTGGAGGATGTGGAACACAATTTTTCTTAAGATCTGTAACAGGATGTTCATGAAGAAAATATTACTATATGGGGAGAGGAGAAAGGTTGATAACTGGTATACTGTGGTAAGGTATATAATGGTATATATAATGTAAAATAGCATTAAACGCAAGCTTTCAGACAGGAATCATTTAGGTGTCATCCTTGGAACAGGGCAAGAGACTAGGTAATTTCTTTAGGTATATTTGACATCTGCCTATGATTTTATGGAAATCAAAAGATTAATAACTAGATGAATACACACTGCTGACATGAAATCATGCTAGCACCCACTTCCAGACAGTTTTAAGATGTGGCTGTAATTTGTACTCATGCATAAGAAAAAATCTTTGCATCATAGTTTCAAAATAGGTTTATTCAATGTAGAATTCACTTATTTTGTTGGTAATAATACTTCATAGTCACTAAAATTCTTGCAAGGAATCACTGTGTTTTCCTCGTAAGTCAGCTGTAGCTCTCTCTCTCTCTCTTTTTTTTTTTTTTTTTTTTTCCCTCAACATTCTGATCACCAAGCACTAAGATTACCAATACTTTGATGTTGTGGTGGTGTGGAATGTTGGGAATGATGAACAGATTAATTGTCAGGCAGAAATATCAATTATACATATTGCCAAAAAGCTATAAATGTTAATTGACATTAGAAAATGCAGGGATTTCTACTGATTAAAGAAATGTTTCAAAAATATTAAATTCTTTTTTATTTTTCCTGTGGATTTGTTGTTGTTGTTGGCATTTTATATTACATTTTCACAGAATTTCTTTTGTCAGCTTATAAAATGCATTCTCTTCAAAGATGAAAACAATGTGTAATTTCACATTTTATGCAGATTTATATTATTGAGGGACATCTATTCTGTAACATAACATTGAATATTACCAAGGAGATTTTTTCTGATGAGCTGTGGTAAGCCTTCAAAGTATGTTTACCTGCAGCTGACACAAAAATCCTTGGAGCTGCATATAATTGCCAACTTCAGAAATTATATAATTAGCATTTCAATATGGATTAAGGCAACTAGCTTCCAAGTGTGAAATTTGGGTTGTCATCATTGTCAGTATACATTGTTATACTGACATCGATACATATGTATCGATGAAGCCAGTAAGAACAGTACAACATACTTCAGCTGAGAGGATATTTGAGTATAAAAGAAGATATGTATCTTATTCACAATGTCATATTATGGGCTGAACCTAATCCATAGTAAATTCTAGGCTTGTCATCTCAAAATTTAATTAATCTTCACATTTATAAGATAGCACAACCATGCAAGCATGATGAAAATATTTGAATCAAAAACGTTTTCCTGGAATGAATTGAAAGTTGATCAAAATCTGGAAATCAACATTAATTATCCATTTCTACCAATGGTCAAATGAAAGAAAAAAAAAAATATGTGGATGGTTTGAGGGTTCAAAAAGTAAACAGAAAACAAATAAATATTTTCAGATGCCAAAAGCAGAAGAATATTACATTTTAAATATGACAGAAGTTATACAATTAACCACACTTAAAACTACGAATTTATTCTATATTTAAACTGATGAAGAGTATGATATGAGACCCAGAAAGTGAGATATATTTCTCCTAAAGATGAGATTGTAATAAAAATAACTTAATTTTCCATGCTACCAAAAAAAAAAAAAAAAAAAAAAAAAAAAAAACCTGCACAAGTGGCAGAAGTTATTGAGATGTTATGTCAATAGTGTCTGATAAAAAAAAAACAAACAAGCAAACATACATAAACCAGTAATTAAATTTTAAAGGATTAAATAAATGTAAATGTGAGGTGCAGAGAGAATTGTTCTTTTCTGTCATGAGATTGAATACCAATAAATACCAAGACTTCTGATTGTCAAACAGCTGCAAAATATAACTCAAAGTCTAAACAGATTTGTCTAAGTTGTGTCTTGTTCGAACTCATGATGATCAGATCCTGATGTTCTGACTGAGAATATGAATTGTTACTAACTTACGATAGAATTAAAATGCTAAGTTTTTATCTAATGATGAAGAAATTATGGATTTTTCTATTACTGCTTTGCTTTTGGTAGGTAGAGAAATAGGAAGCTGAAGGCATGGACTTGCTGTTTTATCAGTAGAGACATGGTCCAGAAATGAACCCTGATGTTCTGAATGCCAAGCATCTATTCTCAGTACACCAACCTGGCATATTTCCTCTGTTCGCTGGAAAGGCAAGAGATAAATTTTCATTAGAAATGAAAGTTCAGAAGCATATCTCCTAGGTTCTTATGGAAGTCACTTATGAGGACTTAAATCCTTGGTCTAATGTACATAGGGTACAGTTTTGTTACCTTCAATAGTTTATTCCTTGTCTTCCCCAGCTGCATGAGAACAGCCTCTTAACTGTGCCTTCTCAGCTATTTGTGACAGATAGAAAGGAAGAGAGAAAGAGAGGCAGAAAGAGAGAAAGAAAAAGAAATAAAGAAAAAGAAATAAAAAGGGGAAGAGTGGAGGAAAGAGAGAGAAAGAGGGAGTTGGAGAGGGAAGGAATGTAGAAGGAGTGTACTTCCATAGTGTACCACTCCCATATTTGTGAAATAATATTTTCTTATAGAGGTCAGGAAGTACTAGTTTCCATTTGAAGATGGATAGCCTATATCTGGTGTTGAAAGCATCCCTGCTTCATGAGGTGAAAGTAGGAAGAGATGTCCAGCATAAGCAGAATATGTAGATGCTCTGCATAATGTGACACAGGAAGGGAAGTTGAACCATCCATTACTACTGTCATAGTGTCCTTCTATGCCCCTGACTACTCTTCCAGAATTTCCTGATATCACTATGTTTTTTCTCTCTATTTATTTATTTCCCCCTCACAATTAAGCTATTAGCATACAACTATTTGGGCTACTCTCTGAAGTATTTTTGTTTGAACATTTGACCTATCTGTAGTATAAATGTAATTTGTCTGAGAAGTTTAGGAAAAGAAAGCTTGAAAGACACAGTCTACTTGTATCTCCTGCACAGATACTTGTTTTCCACTGGGAATCATGAAAAAAAAAAAATGGCAACACTAAGATTAGACGTATATAATAAAATAAGACCAAACTAAATAAAATCTTCAGAGGAAGCTTTAGAAGCAATTTAAGGAAGTATGTAAGTCAAACCTTATAAAAAAGATTGCCTACTAAAGAGAAGCTGAAACTACAAACCTATTTCAACAACTATACTATCAATTAATATCAAAAGCTAAATCTTTAGATAATGAGAACTGGCAGAATTCCAGTGAAAGTAGCTCACAGGGTACTGCAGCTGACATCACTTAATGGATCTAGCCCCAAATATTTATATACAAATCGCAGTTTTTTATTGTTTAGCTTGCTTTGAATATTCTTGTTTATTTATTCTCCAAATTTCAGTTGACAAATGTAATCAATATATTTTGTTTCATACTCAAATATTTACTATGTATCTTTACATGAAGCTAATACTCAACTTCATTTTTCTTTTCAATCATTAACATATTCAGTAAATTAGCTTCTCAAAGTCACTAGAGAACCACAAAGTAAATATGAACAAAAACAGGATTCTTTTTGCTTATTATTTATGAACAGAAGAACTTCAGAAATCTTAATTCCAAAAATGAAAGCAAAAATATACAGTTCACTGAGACAGTAAAATCAACTCAACTGTAAATCATCAGACATTTTTTTTTCCTATTTTAACAGTTGTCCATGAAAGAAAAATGTATCTCCATTGACCTATTCATAATTCATTCATGTTTGTCATTCTTATGATTGAGATTTGTCATAATAATGCTTTCTTAGCATATATTTATTTCAATCTCAATACTTGCTACAGTTTTATAGGCCAACAGGTAAGCAAAAGGTGACTCCAGCTGACCAGCCCATTTGACCCACTTTTGTGACTAGCCTTTCCTGGTTGTTGCACTGTTACAAGAAAAAAATTCCATTATGTGTTATTGGGTTTATTTCTGTATGTGAAACCTTTTTGTATGGGACATAGGCTACTGATTTTTTTTTTTTTTCATTACTTTTTTCCCCCAAGATCTTACTACCTAACTTTTTCATATCAGTATCTTGCAAAATGATTAAATGTTTTAAAATGATTCATCACAGAAAATGGGGCAGGATGGAATTTCAAGAAGTCATTTGTGCTATCTTCAATCTATGGCCCAGAGATAGGATTAATTAAATATAAATGTTAATTACAAACATTTCTCTTTTTTTTTTTTTTTCTGAGAAACTTTCAGAGTTGCTGATTTCAGAAATTCCCAGATATGTCCTATTCTAGTGTGTTTTCTTCTGCAGATAAAATGCTTTTCTTACTGTGTAATCTGGATTGTTTTTGTTGGTGCTTAAACCCCATTCCTTCTCACTTTCTTCAGAGAGTACATAGGAATAAGTTCACTATAATGGTTTGTTCACTTTTTTCAATGTAATACTTAAATAAGTAACCAATAGTGGTAAGACAAAAATATTTTATTCCTGACTCAGTGTCATAATGCATGGCCATAGGAAAACTGCTAGAATCAAGGTTGAGTATGTCAGAAAGAATAATTTTTTATAAAAATCTTTTCAATGCAAATAAATTTCTATTGACCTCTAATTGTTGATTTTAGAATTACAGAGTATTACAAGTACCTTTACTTTTTAGAAGAGCTGACCTACTTGCTTTTAGGGTCTTATGGACCATAAGACACACCAGACTTTGGATTATAATTGAAGGTTGAGCCAAAGCTATTCAGAGCTCTAACACTGAACTGCCAGCAAAATGTGTTATAATGGAAGCCGAGAGCTGAATCTAGTATTGATCTGTAATAAATTCAGATCTCCCTTCCTCTCCATTCTGAAGTATTATAAACAATCCCATTACCCTAGATACATTATTTTAAAAAATCTTTTACTTTTGGGATGGTGATATTTCCCAGAGCCTTTGCCCATGTTATTTCATATAAGCACATAGTACCTTTCACAGGTGGAGAAATTGCAGTGGGAATTAAAGTCTTCAAGGAAGAAGAAATGGTCTGATTAATCAATGATCTGCATTTCAGGCTGTTTGAATTAGTTAACAGATCCTTTCTCTGGCTGCATCAATACCCTATGAATAAAAAGTAACCTCTTTTACCTCAGAGAGGTTTCAGAAGAGGTTCACAATATAGAGAGGTAAATAAGGTAAATATGCTCCAATCTTGCAATGGAGCCTCAAACAGAAGCAGGGAAGAATGTAGTATATGTTCACTAATTATGCTCAAAATGAGTCAAATATTACTTACAGTTCAGAGGGTTGTGTAAATGTTTGTAATAAGATGTTAAAGGGGAATTAAAAGCACAGTCCGTGTACGAAGAACCTAAATATTTTTTGACAGATTTACTATTCATAGTGTCCCCACTTTTGTACTACATCACAGGCTCATTCAACTTAAAAAAAAAAAAAAAAAAAAAAAAAAGAGCAATGATACACCTTCCAAAATAAAATCCCATAAATGTGAAACTATTTCAAAAGTAATTATGAATCATTTCTTTCCCCATAGGATCAGTGAAAAAGTTATTCACTCATTAGGAAGCAGTCAGAAATTAATCTCTATAGTGTCCAGAGTTCAAAGCTGTCATACACAACATTTTGGTATGATTATGGCAAATCACTATGCTATGTTCCTTGATTTGCAAAAGCATAATGATCTGTAATTGCACAGATTCGTATACACAAGCTATTATGTGATATTGCTTAATTTAATTCCCCAGTACTCAGGTCACTCAGTTGAGTGAATATTTCTCTTTTTGAAATTAGATACATGAACTAGAATCAGAGGGAAAAGAGGAGGAGAAGGAAGAAAATACAAGGCAGTAAGATTAAACTCTAACAAGTCATTCAAACACAAAGAGAATAAAAAGCTAAGATATTAGGAAAAAAATCTGTATTTCTTTCTATGCTTTCCAGTCTTTCAAATGTAGATGCTCCAGTAACAGAGGAATAATATACAAGGAGTTTACACAAGTAGATCTTAAGGTTTCAAGATATCTCCATAATATCAGTGCAAACATCAATATTAAAACCATATTTGCATTCTGCAGAAGTTGAGACAAACAGAGGCTTTTAATTTTGTGTCTATGGTATTTACTTTTTATCCTAAAGCCACATTTTGTTTAGGTAAGATACATAAAGGTCAAAGGAAGGTTGAGTAATTCCGAGAAGTCTCAGTGGAGTTCATCAACATTGTATTTCAGAGATTTTTATTTACCTCATGATTAGGATGATTTTATACCAGATACAGATATTTTATATCTGTATCAGATATAGGAAGAACTTTTTTTTTTTTTGGGGGGGGCGCGCGCCTCGGGGGTATACTCCTATTCTCCCATTTCATTCCTTTGAAGATGGTTTTAAGCTAAAGTAAAACACTGTGGGCTTATCAAGTCCAAAAGAATCCAAATCAAGCAATCAAATTGTAATGACATATCATTTTCTTACTATCTTCTCCAGAGTATGATTTTATGTTTCTTTCTTCAGATTACTTGCATCAAAGGATATTTCCTTGTCCTTGTTCAGTTCAGAAGAAAGAACCAAATGGGAAATGGGTTAATGGGAATATATTTCCCAAAATGGGAAATATGGTTACCTAAATTTCATTCTGGCACTGGGGTACTTGTGAGACTTGACCACAGGCCATCATCGGGTCCATAACCTCTATGGAAAAGTCTTGTGCAGTCAAGACACTCCTTTTTTGAAATGGCAACCTCCTTCTCTCTTTCTCTCTCTCGCTCTCTCTTTTTTTTTTTTTTTTTTTTTTTTTTCCCTGTCTTTCCTAAACAGCCTATTTCTTCTTACCCAGAAGACAAGAACACTGTGAGCCACCTTATCTGCAGCTCTGAACATATCTGTAATTCCTCCTCCTGCTTGGTACCAATGCTCTCCTCTCAAGGAAAGTAGGAGTATCTTCAGACTGTCATGCTATCCTCCAGATGCTTCCTCCCTTTCAATCAATCAAATATATCAATCTTTTGGGGCTTTGGTATCCACTCCCAGAACAATATAGTTTAGAGCCCTCCTCACTAACTTAACAAGCCTGCAAGCAAGATGCTTTTGTCTGGTTTTGTCAAATTGTGTTTGTCTCTAGAGGTCTTTGTTCTTCAAAGTGGGTCCAACAAACATAAGAACAAAAGTCACAAGCTCTGCTAGTGACACCAGATGCAGAGCTAGATAATGGGTTGGGGTTCCCTCATGGCAGAAGAGGGAATATTACGAAGAGGGAATATTATGAAGATATTCTTCACTTCTTTGCCAATAGAGTCACCAAATTCTCCCCATGCATCACTAAAGGAATACCTAGCTGTATCGAGAAACCTAAAAATCAGGATATGCAAAACCAGACAGTAATGTTGTGTGTTAATATCATGTGATCATTAAGTTAAAATTTCTTGTGTCCAGGAAAAGGTGCCATGAATGTACTACAAGTTAGTTTAGTAAACAGAAGCATATACTTACAGCCTGATCCTACTTTAACTTAATTCAATGTAGAGTCCTATTAATTCCAGAAAAAAAATAAAAATAAAAAAATAAAAAAAGGCCTAGAATTTCATGAAAAATATGCATACTATTTCTATTTTAAAGAACATAAAGAATCAAAAAATAAAAATAAATGCTCTTTTCAACAATCTTTTAATTGTTATAACTTGCTGCCTCAGTTAAGCTATTAATTATAGACAATATGACAAGTTTTCTTTTGTAACGTAATTAAAAACCAGATTATTACTGTCTGAAAAACAATAGATATAATGTCACTAATTCAACATCAGACATTGGAAAACAGCAGGTTAGGATTTCATTAACTTATCAGGCATCTAGTTATGTTAAAGTATTTTGCTGGCATTTCAAAAACCATTTGGATATCAATAAAAAGAGAGCTAAACTGTACTAATTGACACTTTGGAAGTGGTGTAGTTGGTAACTTCTAGTTGCTTTAAAATAGTTCAGTTAAAGCATAATTGTCTCTTTTAAGTAGATTTTGCTTAAAATATTAAAATGGACATAAGTAAAATTTAACTGCTTATATGATGTTTTCTTCGTAATTGGCAGAGAAAAATATGTATCTTCATATTACTATGTAGTAGGTGTTCTTGTTATCAGTTTGCATTAAAACAATGTTGCAATCACTATTCTTTCATGTTTAGAAATTTCAGTTCAGAATTGTTGGAAAAAAGGGATTAATAAGATTGTCCAGATCTTATGTAGCAATGAAATTGCTCTACTGGATCAGACCTATAGACTGTCATCCTCGCTGGTAGTTTTAAGTACCAGATGTTTCCCAAGAATGCATAAATCCACCCAAATCCAGTCAACAGATGTGTAATAATCTGTCCACATTAAATCTTATTCTAATCTCAAGGGGTTTGGTTTAAACCATGAAGCACACAGATCATTTTGTTTTACTTTATTCTGACAGTTTTAACTACTGTATGTCTGAATATTTATTCTCTACATAAGTACACAGTATCTGTAAAAGTTTCTCCAATTCTAGCTACTTCTTTAGTGAAGTCTACTTATTAGAGTAAAGTACACTATAAGGTAGTAAATTCAAATTTTTGCAAAAAGTCCAGAGAAAAATATGTCTGAAAAAACAAATGCAGGATTTGTATTTTCTCCAGATTTGATGTATACTTTCTATTAGGAGCAGAGACACTAGACTGAAGTAGAATCTTACAGAACAAAAGTTCAGATCTGAAAATTTATTTAGATGAATATTACCATTCCACAGAATTCCTGTAAAACAAACCAACACAAAATAAAACAAACAAACAAAAAATAATAGCCTGAAAAAAAATAAGGAACACCAAGTCTTTGTGCTAGAGAAATCACAGATGCTCCCCAAGAATCAGCAGCAAATGGATAAAATAGACATGATCCGTGACAGTTTTCATTAGGAGTTGACAGGACCATCTGTTTGGCCAACTCTGTCCTAGGGATATCACAGATTTCTCACTGCTAGGATACATGTCTGTCTGGGCAGCATGAATTTACTGATGAGCTGGTTTTCCATTCTCCTGATTTCTGGCCATGTGAGGAGACAGCTGACCTGCACAACTGGAAGTCCTAAGCAGTTCACATATAAAAGCTTCCTCAAAACAATGTGTTTCTTGTTTCCTAAATAGCTCTTCAAAAAGACAGATTGAAAACCTTCCTGGTTCTCAACAGCAGTTAACCAAAATCTGACATAGATCTAAACATTTTTTCTTATGAAACACAGACATGTTTTAACTGAAAATTCTCAACTAATTTTATTCCCTGAATATGTTAAATTCCAGGTGTAATTTCTGAGGAAGGTATACAGATATACCTCACAGGGTATGTTGAATAAACATACCCAAGTTTCCACTGAATTCTCATCTTTTCCATGCTCCCTCCTATTTTTCCTAGGCAATGCTGTGAGCCTTGAAAAAATGTTCACCCTGTGTCATGTGGCTGTCTGCAATGTGAGTGCTTCACAACTGAAGATAAATATATATGTATTGTCATATTCATTATATATAAAAGATTTTTTTTTAAAAAAAAAAAAAAAGCAGAAAAAAAAGACATGACCAGAAACATGAAGAATGTCTTGCATACAGTCTTGCATATAAACAGTGAGAAATACAGAAGAAAGTCATAAATACCAACTTATTCACTACTATCTGGACTTCAATACATGTATTTTCAAAGAACTAAGAATGAATAAAGCTTCCACCTTCTTAGCCTAGTGGTTAGAGAACTCATCTGGGAAAAGCAATTTCAAGTTTCATTCCTTGACCTCTTGCAAATTTTATACTGAACCAAAAAAAAAAAAAAAAAAAAAGAATCTCTTCTCTTGCCTGAGCTACTTGATAACCTGGTTGCAGGAGGAAGGTCATACCAGTCCTACCTCGGGATGGTAGAGAGTAGATTAGAAATGGTAGAGGGTGATTAGAAAAAACATGGAAAGCACTTATGAACAGAAAAGAATAAAGTGTTAAGCTTCTCCTTGCTTTCTTTCTGATAGTACAAGCATTCATTTCCTTCTAACACAGTGACCCAAGATGAACAAAAGTTGGAATAACCAATAACACATTTCTTTGAGACAAAGATGAATATTCATGCCATGATAGATACATAATTTTGAAAGCCATTTCAGTATATCCATCCATTCCAGTTCAAGGCATAGTGAATACTATATTTAGTCTCCAGCTTCCCAGATATAGCATGCAGCAGAGGGAGAAGAAATATGGACTGTGTGGAAATTGTAAAGGGATGTATTACAAAGTAATTCATGAATCTATTGTAGCTAATGCTGTTATCATGAATCTATTGCTATTTACGCTGCTATGATACACACAGAAGCACTCTGTTCAGTTTTACATATGTAAATTAAACATATAAAACTGTACATTTATCCTTATTAGGCTGTGAAATGTTATGACTCAAATGTGACAAATAAGTTATTCATAGGTAACAGTGGCTATCCATTTTGTACAATTCCCTGCAGACCACAAATACCTTTATAGCCTGATGAATTTCCTGACTCTGTCGCAGAATGAGCCAAATAGGTTTTAAATATTTCAAAGCATTTCTGAATAAGATAGTGGAGAATACATTCCAGATCCTATTATATTCCCCAGAGGGGAAAAAAAATAAAAAATAAAAAAAAAAAAAATCCATTTTGTTTCTCTCTGGGTTCAGTTTCTTTGCATTTTGGCTAATTGAAGAAAGGATTGATTGGCTTTAACAGAGATAAAGAGTCATTTGGGTTAAAAGCCACCCTGATGACTGCCACAGTCCATCTTCCTGCAATGATATGGAGTTGAGACTGCCTTGTGTAAATATTTTGTCAGTCGGTATTCTCAGATTTGAAAATGCAAGGCTGGGTTCCCTTATTTGACACTGAATTTGCTCATGACATAAAGAGGTCCCTAAATACTTTGCATCTCCTAGTAATATATGGAATAAATATCTCACAGTTCAATTTAATGTATAAAAAAATAAAAGGTACTTACATAGTATCATAGGCACACCCTTGCAATGTGCCAGGGATTCAAGGACTTATCCTAGGCAATGGAAAAAGTTCAGGGAAAAGAAAGAAATGTGGAATTGATGTCAGAGATCTGTTCAGGTTGCTAAAAAGAGCTGATAAGTATCAGAGACAATGTGATCCTCAAAGTATTATGAAATTCATCATTATCTGTTCTCTGGAAGTTCAGCTTTTCCTGTTTGTTCTAGGATTGGGAGCACTACACAATGGAGGAACTGTTAATCAAGAGTAACTAAGTAGAGAAATTAGATGCTCCTGTGTAGTCATTGCAATCTTTTAAAAGTATTTGTTTATGGCCAGTGGCCCTAAGAGAATATTAAGCTTGATTGATGTTTGATTCAGTCTAGAATTCTCTAAATGTCATGGTATGTAAGAAAAAGCCATTTTTTCTTCCAAGACATAAGTTTGAAAAGAGTAATTGGGAGCCATTACAAACTTTCCTCCTATACAGAATACTTCACTCTATTTGAGACACTAAATTGTGCTTCAGTGCTTTTAGTAATAGAGTGTTAGATAGCATATGCTGAAACACATTATTATGTTGAAATGTCATATTAAGCTAACTTTTGAACAAGACATAGAAGCCAACTCGATAAGACTCACAACAGAACTGCCAAATGTTTTGACAATGTTAAAACAGAATGTTTTAACTTTTTTTTTTTTTTTTTTTTTTTTTTTTTTTCCCATCAGAGATATGTCATTGATTGGCTGCTGTGAAACATTCAGATTTTGATGAAACTTCATTATACGGTATTACTGTGCTATATATTTGGTTAATGACCTCTAGTGAAGAAAATGCAAGCTCTAAGTGAACATGTGCTCACTGGCTAAAACATTTACATGATTTTACCATCAGTTAGGGAAATCTGATGAAACATTTTGTGATAGATGTTAAAGGCTGCCAAATCTACCTACTAGTCCAGTAGAAGTGAAGCTGCTGTAGCTCTGTGTCCCCAAGCCCAGCCCACAGGACAGCTGCACATGGATTTCCCATAGGCACATACATGCCTGCCCAAAATATACATATACACTGCTGACCACACAGAGTAGTACAGACAGAAAACAGTGTTCATGCGAACATGAGTGGAACCAATGGCTTGATCCTGTCCCTTCTCAATGGCTGACCAGGATGGAAATCCACCAGTGGAATATACGTATGTGTATATATACACAAAGGTATAGATATAGATATACATATATAAATCCACACACAATGTGGGTCCCTCTAGTAACTGCCTCAGACACCCAGCCTAGCCTGTAGCTGACCTCCATGTTCCTGGTCTCCCTGATTCTGGCATCCCGTAACCCACAACCCCACTTCAGCTACAGGTACACAGATTTACACACATGCAGACACATACATACATGGGTCTTTGGGAGCTGGTCTAGATCTATGTTCTTTGAAATAGCTAGCTCTTGAATTTGTATTCTCTCCTGTAGCTGGCCTCCAGACCCCTTAGCCTACGTGACAGCTTCTCCAGTTGTGTTTACTAAAGAATTACACACGTATAAACATATAGGATTGAAGTTACATAGGGAAACACATGCACGCCAGTTGTCTCCTGTTGGTGCCCTCTTAGATCTGTGACCAAGGTCCCTTCTCCAGCTGCTGCCATTTAGACTTCCTCATGGTTACGGTGAATTATCCCTTAGTCATATACTTCAGCAGCAGACATCAAAAAGACACAAGAAACCACCTAGAAATAGTGGGAAATGTCTGGGAAATGCTGATCTACTGATGTACATCTAATTATAATGAATAATAATACTGGAGGTTTTAGCTGTCCCCAAGGCATAATCAGGAAAAAGCACTTTGCAAACTTTTACCTACTGTCAAAATTCCTTATGCTATTTATGTTAACACACAGGCTTTTGCTTAAAAATGAAACAGCAAATAAAATAAATGAAAGAAATATAGGTACAAAATATGTAATGGTTAATAGTTTCTTTGAAATTATTCTTCATTTAGTGTCACAGTTAACTGATGTCTTATGAGCCACCCACCAGCTGATTTTTATGTAATCACTGAGCTCATCTCACATTGTTTATAATTCTGCTAAATTGTCATATGCTTTATAAATTCATTGATCCTGAGCTACCATCTCCAACCTTTTGAAATGCCAGGCCTGCTTGTTTTTGCCATCTCTTTCCATTATCCAATTAACGACCACTTTTCATTCAGTAAATTGATTCTAATCCACTTACTTCTGACTATTCTCTGCATTTTGTGGAATAGAGGTTCAGATCTTAATCTTGTGTAAATAGGAAAAATTCAAGCAAAACTGAAGAATACCATGATGTCAATAGTTTTAGACATCTTTCTACCTAGTGAGGACAAGATATGTCCGCCCCCCCCCCCCCCCACCCCACTCCGAGAATAACAATGATCTAGTAAATCAAAAAACACCAGTGGGGTCCCTCAAGGCTCCATTTTAGGGCCGGTACTTTTCAATATTTTTATAAACGATCTGGATGTAGGAATAGAAGGTATTTTGAGCAAGTTTGCTGATGACACCAAACTTGGAGGAGTTGTGGACTCGGATGAGGGTGGAAAGGCCTTGCAGAGGGATCTGGATAGGTTGGAGAGCTGGGCGATCACCAACCACATGAAGTTCAATAAGAGTAAGTGCCGGGTCCTGCACCTGGGACGGGGAAACCCTGGCTGCACGTACAGACTGGGCGATGAGACGCTGGAGAGCAGCCTAGAAGAGAGGGATCTGGGGGTCGTGGTAACAGCAAGTTGAATATGAGCCAGCAGTGTGCCCTGGCAGCCAGGAGGGCCAACCGTGTCCTGGGGTGCATCAAGCACGGCATCGCTAGGAGGTCGAGGGAGGTGATTGTCCCGCTCTACTCTGCGCTGGTGCGACCTCACCTCGAGTACTGTGTGCAGTTCTGGGCACCACAGTATAAAAAGGACGTGAAACTGTTGGAGAGTGTCCAGAGGAGGGCTACGAAGATGGTGAAAGGCCTGGAGGGGAAGACGTATGAGGAACGGCTGAGGGCACTGGGCCTGTTCAGCCTGGAGAAGAGGAGGCTGAGGGGAGACCTCATCGCAGTCTACAACTTCCTCGTAAGAGGGTGTCGAGAGGCACGAGACCTTTTCTCCATTAACACCAGCGACAGGACCCGCGGGAACGGGGTTAAGCTGAGGCAGGGGAAGTTTAGGCTTGACATCAGGAGGGGGTTCTTCACAGAGAGAGTGGTTGCACACTGGAACAGACTCCCCAGGGAAGTGGTCACTGCACCGAGCCTGACTGAGTTTAAGAAGCGATTGGACTGTCCACTTAGTCACATGGTCTGAACTTCTGGGTAGACCTGTGCGGTGTCAAGAGTTGGACTTGATGATCCTTAAGGGTCCCTTCCAACTCAGGATATTCTATGATTCTATGATTCTATGATATTACCATCTTTCTTCTATATTCCGTATTGCTCTTAACTCTGTTTCCACCTAATGAATCCTGAATATTCTGCTTGGCTTTTCTATCAAATTCTACTCTTGGCTGCATTGATTTACATCATAAATAATTATCCTGATTATTAGATGTGATCTACATTGTGTTACTAGGAGAAATTTTTAGTTTTTTGTTTTGTTTTGTTTTGTTTTTTTTTTTGCGGGGAGGGAGGGTAATAAATACCAGAAGAAGTAAAACAAGCAAATTGAAACTGTAAAATTAATTTCAGTCCTGGTGAAAGACTTAGATAAAAATATGTATAATTTAATATGCACATTCAGGAGAAATGCACAATATAAACAACACAAATGGCTATTTCTGAAATCATAAAAAATACAGCCAGGTGAGAGAAGTTGGGAAGTCCTTGTAGCAAGTGCATTTAAAATACAAATTTTCTGTAATGATTTATTTTTTATTTGTAGCTTTACCCTCTCACATCTGGTCTGTCTTTCTTCTCTTCTTCTCTTTTTTTTTTTTTTTTTTTGTCTTGATATGCTTGCAGCTTTTTTATTCTTTGGATATTTCCAGACATATCTGACCTTTAGAATAATTCATTTATTCATTTATTTTGAAGGTTGTTCTGTATTTGTCATAATATATCTGAAGCATTTAACATTTAAAATAATTTTTACTTTTGATGCCTAGCAGGAAGGAAAAAAAAAAAAAAAAAAAAAAAAAAAAAAGTAAGCTGTGGTTATTCTTTTGTGTTTGACAATTATTTTTTATTTCTAAATATGCCAAGTCTAGGTTCTGTAGAATGAACGGCATTCTGCAGTTGTACTGTTCTCAGTATTGTCTCTGAATGGCCTGTTGAAATTTTTCAAACCTTCTTACAGAAGTGCCTGTATTCATTCAGTTCTGTATGTTTACCTTGTGTAGCAGAATTTAAATGGGACTCATCCCTTTCTGCACCCTAGTAAACTATGTGTTTTATTCTTAATGCTTTTTTTTGCTTTTTTTTTTTTTTTTTTTTTTTTTTTTTTGAGCTGGTCAGGACTCTGAAACATGGGATAACAATATGGTATCTGCTGAATAGACCTACAGTGTAAGTACAAATATGTACATTCAGCTTGAGCTCAGGTGTATGGGGGAACACAACAGAGCAATGAAATGTGAGTTGATATATAATTTATAATATCAGCATATTTTAAGGATAATCACTGCAAGAATATGAAATCATTATTTTCTAAGAGACCACTAAAGAATAAGTTCCAGAGGTGACCTAGTGCCCTTGACATAATGTCATCTCCAACAATTTCAACACCAACCCTGAAAGCTTTACATCTCACCACATCACTGCAATATTACCTGGTTTTGAAATTTTCTTTCCCAGGTAATCGATCCTAGAACATTTTCCACTCATAAATATGCCAGAAGACACTAGGATAAATAAATCTTCCACTCCAAGGTCTCTCAGTCATGAACCCTCATGGATTCATTCTGGATTTACACAGTTGGAATAACTCTGATGTTCTTGAACTTCTTAGTTACTAACTGGGCTTCAAATGAGTAATTATACTTCTTTATGGAATTTCCTGAGTACAATAAGTAGGGAGACTGTTTTAGCTCTCTCAGTACTACATTGTATATTCGTTGCTGTTCCTGACCCTGCTGACTGGCTTACTGCTCAGCTGACAGTAGTGCTAGGTAAGAATCAGTTTTGGTAAGAGATACCGAATGGAGTTATCCAGACTCAATGCATAATGGCTAAGAAGGCAGTACCAATGATAACAAAACAAAGTGGTTTTTCCACCACACATCTTATTGCATCTTTTTTTTTGATTTGATAGAAGCATACACATTGATATGCTCACGTCACTTAGACTGCCCCTAAGGACTACAGGGAGAGAGAGAGTGAATTGGGGCAGGAGGTACCTTTGAGACTGTTGCTCTTGCAGTGGATTTCTAGTATTAGAATATTCTGATCCATAGGTCAGAATATTCAGGTCACATTTTGACCTGAATTAGTTGGAAGGTATAGATTTTTTTGAGCATATCTGGGAAAGCAATGGGAATTTAAACTGAGAAAATATATTAAGAAACTCACTATTTAGTGCATTTCTGGACTAAATATATACTATCAGATCACTCAGGGGATTATGTCTTCCCTAGACTAATGCAATGCTTGTTACACTCTAGTACCAGAGATGAAGGCTTGAGAGAAATGGGATTAGAGAGCTGAAAACCATAGAAGCCTATGATTTATGTAGGTTTGCTTACTGAGGTGACAACATAATTTGCCAGTTTGTACTGCAATGGGGTATGGAAAGAAGTGAGATCCGTGATTAAAAGCAGGAAAAAAAGAGCAAGAAAGTTTGATATTTTTGACACCATAATGTTGTTAGAAATCTATGTGCTATTGGAGGATGGAAAAATATTTAAATATTTAGTGAAAATAGTTTTTTTTTTTTCTTCTTTTTTTTTTCTTCTGTCTTTCTTTTAACAAGATTGCCATAACTTTGTAATAGAAGGAATGATAATTTTAACTAGAAGACCAAGTAGCTATGTCAACATTGTAGGGTAAAACATTTCAAAAATTATGCAGTTAGCAATTTAAGAGATTTCATACTGCATGTCAACGTCAAAATATATACTTGGACTGCATTGAGTGGCCATCCATCATAACTTGAAATGTATTTTCTTGAGGGTCTCATTAATAGCACCTTCAGTTGAATGTTTCAGCCTGTCTAGATGCAGTAACTTGTTATGTTTTTGAAAATCATACTTTTGCCTTTTCAAGTTGTATGTGGGTATAGAAAACTAGACCCATTTCCTCAGGCATATTTTTCTACTTCTAGAAAGCTAAAATGACCTTAGTAATATAATTTAGTATATATTCTGTCAAGTTTATTATAACATAAACTCCAAATTTTAAACTAAACTAAAATCCACTTTTTAAACCTAAAAAGTGGATTCAGAAAATAGGATAAATAAATAAATAAAAGGCAAAATAATGCTTGAATAAGAGTTAAACATGGCCTTGATGTTAGACATTCTCTTAATTTCACCACTGTATTGCGCTTATATGGCAAGGTTTTGGTAGCAGGAGGGCTGTAGGGTTGGCCTTTGTGAGAGGTGCCCAAAAGCTGCCCCGTGCTAGATCAGAGACTGCTCCAGACAGCTCCAAAAGGGACCCAACAACAGCCAAGGCTTGAGCCAATGAGCACTTCTGTGTGAGCATATTTAAGAAAGGTGAAAAACAGCCACAGAGCAGAAGATAGGAGTAAGAAAATGTGAGAGAAGCAGCCCTGCAGCCCTCAAGGTGAATGCAGCAGGAGGGCAGGAGGGGCTCCAGGCACACAGCAGCCTGAGGCCTGTGGCCTGAGGAGAGGCCCCTGGTGGAGCAGGCTGTCCCCCTGCAGCCCATGGGTCCCACATGGAGCAGATCTCCATGCTGCAGCCCGTGGAGAAGCCCCCGGTGGAGCAGGTGGATGTGGCCTGGAGGAGGCTGCGGCCCATGGAGAGCCCCCACAGGAGCAGGCCCCGGGCCAGAGCTGCTGCCCGTGGAGAGGAGCCCACGCAGGAGCGGGGGTCTGGGGGAGCTGCCGCCCGTGGGGGACCCGTGCTGGAGCAGTTTACTCCTGGGGGATGGACCCCGTGGTACGGAGCCGTGTGGGAGCAGTTCTTGAAAAGCTGCTGCCTGTAGGCAGCCCCTGCAGGCTCAGTTCGGGAAGGACGGCATCCTGTGGGAGGGACCCCGCGTGGAGCAGGGGCAGGGAGGGACCGGGAAGGAGGCGAACCATCAGGGACTGATTGCAGCCCCCATTCCCTTTTCCCCTGCGTTGCTCAGGGGGGGAGGGAGAAGATGGTACATGGTGGGAGGTGTTTTTAGTTTACTTTTAGTTTTGTACTGCTCTAATCTGCTAGTGGTATGCAATAAATTATATTACTCTCCCTATGTTGAGTACGCTTTGCCAATGATGATAATTGTTGCGTGATCTTGCCTTTACCTCAACCCATAAACCTTTTTTTATTCTATTTTCTACCCCAGTTCTTTTGTGAAGGGAGAGTAAGAGAGCAGCATGGTGGAGCTTAGCTGTCCATCAGGATGCAACCACAACAACCATCAGTCAAACACAAATATTGAACAAGACTTTTCAGAAGCAGTATTAAACAAACATCATATGCAGTCGTCTCCTTTATCAAGCTCTGTAAAACAGCCACTAACAGTAACTCCCTCTAAAAGGAGACATACACAAAGCATTTGTATTCTAGAGAATAAAGTGAATTATGAGGCTTTCTTATCAACTGCCATAATCAAAATTAGAAGATACACGAAGGCATCTAAGTTAGATTAGTTCATCTTGTAAACCAACATTAGTGTCACTGGGGCTTTCCTGAAGATGTTTACTAAAGGTCACTTACGTCCTGGAGCATCAAGCCAAAGGCTAAATGTGGGTTAAGAAAGCAACAAATTAAACAGCCAACATTAGGGGACACTTATTCATTCTTACAATAATAAACATTTGGGACGGCTTACTTCATGCTTTTTTTTTTTTTTTTTTTTTTTTTTTTTTAAAAATACATGAGTGTCAGCCCAGAAAATAAGATTTACTCCAGAGAGAACTACCTACTGTTCTTAATGATTGCTAAGTTCTCCTTGGCCTGTATTTTGATTTAATTGTTTTGTTATTTGTGTTTCTAAAACACATTTTCAGCAAACTAAAGACCCATTAAATTAAAGAAAAGAAATCTCGGAGTTCTTTCGCCCAACACCTAGTGACTGAGAAAACAAAATTAATGTCTAATCATGAAACATGTTTTGGTCAGTATTCACAGAAAGATGCATCCTCTTAAAGAGCAGTACTATGTCAAAAGACTAAATTATCTACTCCTAAATGTCCATCTATCCCTTGAAGAGATAGTCTCTTTTGATATTTCAAGACTGTATATATATATGAGTCAAAAGCACTAGTAAAAATATACACAGAATTTGAAACAGCAAATTAAAATTAAATGGACATTACATGAACAAACATTATTTTCAGTATTGTTGTTATATTAATCAAAAATTAATATTTTTATAATTGGATATGTAATAATCCAGAAGAAAAAAAACAGTTGATATTATGAATAATAAAATTTTTCAAGCATTAGTAATAAGATGTTCTAAACTGCACTGATTTTTATAATTCTCATTTTCATAAAGGAATTATTCTGCAGCTTCCATTCTGTCCAGGCAAAAGAATTATGTATGGAATTTTTACTACAAACTCAAAATTAAATCATACATTAAATCAGAAATTAAAATATCTCCACTTTATGAGACTCATTTGTTTAACATAGCTGTTCCTTTCTGATTCCTTTGGGTTCTCTTCTGGCTGTATTTGGTGGGATTCCCTCTGGTTGGATCTCAAGATGCCTTTAAATCTGCCCAGTGCAGTCTTTTACCTCTGTGTAAATGTGTCAATGATGAATCCTATCAAGGCATTTACTACTCCAGTCTTATCAAAAAATTCAGTAGTATCTGGGGAAAGCCCTGCCTGATCAGCTACTATAGCCACTTCACTGCCATGGTGAGAAAAGCAATCAAGAGGAGAGGCAGAGAATATTCTCTCAAATGTTATGCTACTAACATCATTTTCATCAGAAGAAAGGAGCACCTATTAAGACCCAGAAGCTCAGACAACTCTGTTTCCTCTTGTTGTCTCACAAGAACTGCAGTCTGTTCTCTGTCCCTTCACTGTCTCTGCACTGACTTGGTGAGATATAAAGTGGGTAGAGTGTTTTCCAGTTCCCAAAACACTGTGAATAATGTGTGTGGAAGATGTATGGATGAGCACAAGCTCCCAGGATCCCAGATTGGTCAGTCAAGGATAAAAGATTCAATAAAAGATGTGGAGGAAGACCCAAAATTACAGGTATTTACACAAGTGAAATATGTTTGTTTTGTTTCTTTGTTTGTTTTGTTTTGTGTTTTGTTTTTTGTTGCATCAACTAATGATTTTCCTGCAGTTGAATTGGCTAAAAATGACATCAGAAGCTAAGGTCAGGAGAGGAAAGTAAGCAGTTCTCTGTTCCTTGAGAAATTCATCACACAATAAGGTAAGATGTCCTGGTGTGGGAACCCTCACGAGACATATGTACCTGATTACTTTAAGGATGCAAAAATAATTCAGACTTGAGTCCATCTGGCAGCAAGCCTTCATTACTGTACAGAAACAATAAAAAATAATATTCCAGGAATGTGCAGATAGCTTGAGATTGATTTGACACCCCCCCCCCCAAAAAAAAAAAAAAAAAAAACTAAATAAACATATGCACATTTACTTGTTGAGCTTGTGTTTAAACTCTGATAATAATTTAGCTGAGGATGCTTTCCTCTTTTATTGGCTACAGATTTACTGGGTAGGAAAAGATAATTCTGCTCCTATCTGGCCTGAATTGGCTTTTGTGCAGAGGCCATCCATGTGTTAGCAAAGTCAGGATGCTGGCTGGCAAGGAAAACTTATTGGAATAAAAATAAATAAGTAACCCCTTACCTAAACAAGTAACAGAAAAGCAAACTCCATCTTCCATATGGATAACCAGACTACTGTTTTATTCCAGCTCATCAGAATCCAACATGATATAAATGAAGTAATTTGTAACATAATTTAAAGTGCTATTCCATTTATGCTGTGCTGTCTCTCAGAATATATTTCAGCAAGTGCTCCTTATTGGATTAAATCTTGCCTTCCAACCAAAAACAGCTGAAGCAGTTCATGTAAGGTGAATGGCATCTGCATGTAAACAAAACACAAGAGGCTCAGCAACCCTCTCTGTAATTCCTCTGACATCAGTGTGTCTTTAATTCATAATCATACCTAGACTCATAATGTTTTTTCTTTTTCTTTTATTTTTTTTAAATTATCAAAAGTATTAGTGCTCTACTTACTCTCAAAATAATAATTATTACCCCCTCAAAATAATAATTATCACCCCCTCCCAAATATTTTCACACCAGAGCCTTCTGCTGATAAGCTTCAATCGGTTATGAATTCTGTTAGTGATGATCGTGTTTGTGAACAGAAACTTAGAACATCATTATAGCAGACAGCTAGGACATTTGCACTTTAAAGCAAGTTTTATATTATAACAAAAGCAGCATAAATTGAAATTGATTTCATTAGAGGAATTTAACACCAGAACAATAATGGCACTGATTTTTCTTTAGGGACACTCTTGCATTACAGTGTTGCTTCACTAAATTAAAAATGTTATCAAGTTGGCAGTAAATTCTGGAATGTGTTACTGTGCTAACTATAAAGTCTGTTTAATGGCTGAGAGCTCATATATAACAATGGAAACATATAGCACAAATTAAAAAATAAATAAAAAATAATAATTCCAGGAAACTTTGAGGGCCAATACTTAAGAAAAAAAAAAAAAAAAAAAAGGAAAAGAAAAGAAAGAGATAAATATATTTAGTGAGTAGTTTAATGATCCGCTAGCACTGTTGCTGCTGCAGTTAGCTTTTACTGTTACTGGAATTGTTTATTGATTGGAATATTGAAATGACTAGGGCATTCACATACCAAACTAGGAATATTTGTAATTCTAAAAAAAGAGATGTTTCATGCAAATGAGTGGGGAAATTTTAAGACCATTCTGGAACTCATAAAGTCCTTAGTACTGGTGTGTAGAGAATATAGTCATTGATAGATTTTAGTTGAAGGTAAGAATCTATTTGACAGGTTCCTATTCTCCTTCACTGGTTGAGCAGTACATGGAAATGAGATGCCTGTCAACAACTGTCCCAAGGATATACCTTGAGGACCGGGAACATACAGTGGAGTGTTTCCTTCATTCCAAGCTTCTTCCTTATAAAGTGAACTATATGTGCTAAGATATACACACACACAAAACAAAACAAAATAAAATAACAACAACAAAACATGATATTATATGTGTGGTGGAATTTATCTTGTTTGAAATGACCATTGACAAGCTTCAGAAATACCCATAATTTCCAAGTACCCATGTGAAGATCAATAAATCCTGCTCGTTGTCTGTTTTATATTAAATAGTTGAACTCACTTAAAAATGAGAAACCATAAATATTAATTCATGCAACCTGCACTGCAAATATTAAGATCAATTCACTTACCTAAGCAAAAAAAAATGTCTAAAGTGAATTAAGATGTGTTCAGATGGTCAGCCTGTCATCCACTTGCCTTTTGACAAGCTTAGACTTCCTGTAAGCCTTCAGTCTGTAAAACTTCTGTCTGAGACACATCCCAGAAAACCCAGAACATCTCAGATGCTGACTCCTATTTCTAGGTACCTGAATTGCTTCTGTTGCATAAGCATCATCGGACAGCTTTTCATGTTATCACAGTATTCTCCTTTTCTATTTAATATCATGTATTCATAAGGTTACCTGGAACTTTCTATTATAAAATTATGCTTTCAAACATTTACAATACTATTCAACTTTAGCCACCGAAGCTGAAATTTTCTATCTCAGGCTTTGTATGGAAAGCATCTGCAAACATGGCATGATAATACTGGAGACCAGAATCACTGGATCACAGAAAGAGAGACATCACTTTTTCTACATTTTATAACTATCCCTTGAAAAACTCTTGTCAATGGCATAATTTTGAATGTGACATTGTGCCTCTTGCCAAACCCACAACAATTTGACCAAGTTACAGATCTTTGGGGAAAAATAACAAAATAAAAACTCACATATTTTTAATAAAGACTTTCAAAGCTTAAAAGAGACTGTGTCTACCCTGAGCATGCTTCAGTTCTTCTTGGCTTCAGTTACCTTCCCAAGAAGATATTAGAAGCTTTCACCTGACTTAATATAGGTCCTACCGTTTAGATGAAGTAGATTTTTGCTTGCATTCCCAGTTAGTGGCCTGGAAAAGGGAGGAGGGGAATGAAATTTGATTTGACTTTTAAGATTTATGGGTGGAGAGAAAATTAGCTGATGAAAGAGGATAAAGCAAAGCAGAAAGTGGTTAGAATTACATAGTGAAGCCCAGAAGTTTTGGTGGTGAGACTTGAGGGTCAGGATGTGAGAAGTCTTCAGTTTTCTTTTTGAGAAGCAGCTGCTCCATGAAGCATAGAATGGATTAAACTTGATTTTCCTTTTATTTCTACATCCACAGAGCCCCTAGCTCAATTTCATCTCCTTATCAAACTCTCCTAATTCCCAGGACCTCTACATTTGCCCTCAGCTCTTTCTTGATCTGCCCTCTGCACTGCAGTGTTCCTTTGGCCAACTTGTAGAGAAAAAACTGTGAAGGAAACCATGTGTAAGGACCAGCTAGAATTATGAGCACACAAAGTAGCTAGCTGAGTATGATAGGTGAGACACATTATCTACTTGCTTTTTCCTCAACAGAGGAGTTAACTCAGATTTCACATAAACTTTCTCAATACAAGCAGCAACCCACACAAATACGCAAATAATTAAATAAATAAATAATAATAAAAAAGATTTATTGGAATTTGGGAAATAAATTTAAAGTTTACATGTGGACAGAGTGTCAGCATTTTTTCCTTGGAAAACCTAACTTGAAATGATGGCATGTTGGCAGACCATAAATTAAAATAGAAGATGATAACTTATATCATAACATAATGTTATTATATTTGGGGTTGTTGTAACTTTGTTTAACTCCAATATCAAGATTTCTCAAAATCCTTAACTTCTGGATTCTCAGCTATCTAACTTGACTTTTCTTTGTCCATACATCTTATGAAAAAGATGGCCAGAGCGGGAAGAGGAAGCAAAAACGAGCAATAATTTTCTTATACAGGAGATTAATTACCTCGGTACAGAACAGAATAAAGCATAATTTTATTTTTATTATTATTATTATTATTATTATTATTATTATTATTTAGAAATAAAAATAGGAGACTCTTTCAAAGCTTTTGCTAATATCAAGGCAGCTGATCCTACTGTTTGCTACCGTGAAGCACTCTGAATGCTAAGCATATACTTAACTTTAAGCACATAAATAGTCCCAGAGGAGCCTTTGTTGTTGTTTGTATGTTTGTTTTCCTGTGGATTAAAGTCACAATTATGAACATTTTAGAGCCCTGAGCTCTGAATTAGTGTATCTATTGGGGGTGTGTAGGGGATAAACAAATACTTCAGTTAGGAGGATTAGAATAAATCTCTAGCACATAATTTAGTTCACGTTTCCTTTCTCAGTGCTGATAATGGCTAATAAAAAGAGCAATATTAAGAGAAAAAAGTAGCCCAGAACACCCAGCAGCCACCTCTAGAGGACATTGCATGAAACAGAAGGAAAAACTGTTCCTGGACAGCCACTAAGCATTCCTATGTTGCCTTTTCAGCCTTATTTTTTGATTACTCAGTAGATTAGGTAAAGAAACCAAGCTCTTTTTGTAACTTCTGCCATGCTGTGAGAATAAAGGTTCACAAACACACAGGAACTATTTTGAGACATTCATCTTCTTCTTTCCTTAAATTTATAGATGCAAACAATATGCAAAATTTAGTGCAATATCATGTAAAAGCAAACATTTATTTTTTTTTTTTCTCCATGTGAACATATACAAATGAAAATGAAAAGGGGAAATTGCCATGGGAAATAGTCTCTTTTCTAACCATGCATCACTATGTTAAGCTTTTCTTCATGCCATGAAAGAAATCCCTTAAATTGTTGAATTGGGATGCTAATGACAATGGTATAAGATTTATGGCCAGGAAGCACTAAAAATATCCAAAGCTGCAGATGATTTATAAGGCAACATTCCCTAGCAACTGCAAATGCAATTTATATAGACTTGTAAGAATTATGGTTCATAGCAGTGCTTTTAAACAGTGATTTTAATTGGTGGTATACTAAATGCATTCCTTTAATGAACAATCAGCACAAGATAGACAAACATAATAGAAATATGCTATGTATAACAGAAAATGCATAAAGGGGGAAAGTTCAATGACTGCCAGAGAAAAGCATGAAGCATAACAAACATTCCATCTTGTTCCCTTTCCTACTTATGCCTAGGTATGAGTGATGACCACAGTGGAAGCAATCCTAGTGGATGTTGGATTACCTGAAGCCTCAAGGAGCAAAGACAGGTACATCTGTCTTTGGACACCTGTGGTCACCTCCCCCTGGTTCCTATCTTAGTGCACTGTATCCTGTGTGTTTGGACTTGAAATAAAGCTCTAGCTGAACCTCCTGCACATGCATAGGCTCAACAAAGGTGTGTCACCTCACCTTCACCTTCAGAAAAGCTCAGTGGTTAAGATTAAGGTGCAAAATTTGAAAAACAACACGAGAGACTGCCATTTCTGTGAATGACTTATCCCAGCCAAGCAGGTGATTTGTTTGAAAGAGGATGAAAAGCTTCCTGTAGTTGTCTCTATCTTTATAGATTATAGGGGAGCCTAGATGACTGGTTAGACAATGATTCTTATATTTTGGAAGATTACAGTCAGATAAGATAGATCCAACTCTCTGTAAAGGCCTCTTTATACACAACAAAACAAACAAGCAAACAAAAAACACCTGAAATACAATGATCTTTCCTGCTTTCAAATGTGTTATAAAATTAACTGCAATAAGGTCATGAAAGAACAAGCTATTTTATACAAACATATTGAAGAAAATTCTTTTTGTGCGCAAGATCAAGTCTATTTCTGACAAAAGTTTGCTAGTGCAAGGAGACATATCAGGAATAAATTTATGCTAACACATTCAAAAAATTAAAATTAGAATTAAAAACACAAACCACAAAGTCTAGCAAAACTGATATCCTGCAGGTTGAGTTTGTATTTAGTTCTAATGTGCTTAAAAAAAAAAAAAAAAAATCAATTTAACTTTAAAGCCAGTGTTAACTTTCAAATCAGCAAAATTATTGAGGTGCTTCTTTATGCAAATAAAGTGCATGTGCTTTAATAAATGAAAAGAAAGAGAATACAGAAAATGTGCAGGGAAATATAAAAGAAAGAGATATAGAACATGCAGAAAGAACATGCACTTGTGATGATAGAAGTGCAGTCTGTGAGGAATGACCATTTTGAGCTGTGCTACCTGTGAGTGCAAGATCCCTTTGGGTCATCTGTAAAGTCTTCAGCTCAGGTCTCTGAGAAAAGCTTGAATATTTTATTTCTAATTTATTTGGCTACTCAGGTATCTTGATTGAATTTAGTAAGAAACTAGAATGACAAAATTTAGGGTCATAAGCTTTGTGCAATATTTTAAGGCTAAAACTGTTTTTGTTTGTTTGTTTTTCCCTCCTGTATTTGAACGGTTTGGGATATTGGATCCCATATAAGTAGAAGGAATAATACCAATAAAAAAAATAAACACCCAACATCCTCACCTGTTTTAAGAGAAGCTGCTGAGGAATAATACAAGTTGGAATAAGTTGCAAAGCTTTTTACTTTCCATTATTTAAGGCCATTATTTTTTTCATTTCTTCCTCCTTCGGGTAGGCCTCTGTTAATCATCCTACTTTTATTTGCAATCATTTTCTTTAGAGACTGAGTGTTCTGAGCTAAAACTCTTTGAATCCAATTCAACTCTTTGAATCCAATCAAGCCCTTTAGGGTACTCATTTCATCTAAGATTAACTCCCTAAAAGTTTGAAGTCTAGGTGAAGTTGTGGGGAGCTGGGCGTCAGCCTCTTCTCTCAGATAACTAGCAATAGGACAAGAGGGAACAGTCTCAAGTTTCAACGGAGGAGGGGTTAGGTTGGAAAGCAGGAGAAATTTCTTTTCAGAAAGAGTACTCAGGCATACAAGTTGCCCTGGAAGGTGGTAGAGTCACAATCCTTGGGGATGTTTAAGAAAAGGTTGGATGTGGTGCTTGGGGACATTATTAGTGGGCGATATTGGTGGTAAGGTGATGGTTGGACCAGATGATCTTGGAGTTCTTTTCCAACCTTAATGATTCTATGTGACATCACCAATTTATTATCCATAGAAAGTCATTGAATAGATATCTCAACAGGCAGATTTTTTCTACCCTAGACAGGGCACCTACAAGAAACAGAACTGGTGACTTCTAGAGATATTTCTTTCTCCCCTGAGCACACAGGGAACCTAGAGTGCTGTTTTTTGTTGTTTGTTTGTTTGTTTTTATTATTATTATATTTTTATTTATTTATTTATTTATTATGTTAGACATTTATCTACTGAGTTCATAAACAAGCGAATATTTCAAAATTCAGAAATTTTGAATTCAAGAATTCCTCCAGTTCTAAATTTCTGCATAAAGACAAATAAAAGTAATTAGTTTTGACTTTCCTGTGTATTAGAGTATGTAATTTATTACAGAAACTTATAAGAGACCTAAGTGCAAAATGATTTTGAACTCAGACATCAAAACATTGCTTTAAAAATGTCAAAACTGTATGTTTCATTTTGTTTGCAAATCCTCTCTCCCTTCTGTCTTCTGCATTTTGTTTTAAGAACATATATATATATGCGTATATATATTATTTTTTTACGGGAAAAAATGGACTTCAACACCATTTTCATAGAAAGAGTAAAATAATACTGCATCAGGTATTGCCAATCACTTATCACTGTGAATGATCTTTTACACAAGAACTGTCATAAAGTCATTCTTGTTCCTCAAGATCTCAGTTGTTTGCATTGATAACAGCTAAGCAAACAAATACAGTCTGCTACTGATCTTATCTGAAAGCTGTCTTGCTTATACACACAGCTGTCCTCTACATATGAATGGTCTCAGTGCTATTTCCAACTCTTTTGATCTGTGTTGTACTTGTTTCAGTTTAATTTAGACAAGACAGAATCCCTTTGGTGTAGGAACATTCTGGTTTATAATTGCTACAGAATTTGTGCAACAAACTACAATGGATATGTGGGAGATAACCTCCTGGTTTTCTTTTTCAATTTAACTTGAATTGGAAAGAAGCAAGGCTGATCAAACAGACAAGAGTTCAGATTTGCTCTTGGATTAGTGTAACTTGTTCTGCTTAAGTTAGAAAAAGAAGTTCAGAGCATAGAGATCTGGTTGTATGATATTATAGGCCTTATAGCTATTATCAGGTTCTTAACTTATAGGTCTACTGTAAATAATTTGGAAGATCTTCATATTTGTTTCTAAAACTTTTTTTCTCTTATCTTTCCTATTTTCTCAGCTCTGCTTCTTATATGTTTGTCTAAGATATTTTTATTTCCCCATGGATGTGTTCTGATACTTGTCATAGACAGAAAATCGACCTCCTGTCACTCTTTCTGTGCTGTAGGAATGCAAATAATTTTGAAGTTTGGGATACATAGTATTTATTTTTTTAAACAAATTACCTCTATGGAAAGGAAAGGTGGTCTAGTATATACAGGAATTACAGTAAAATCCACCCTTCCATGTTCCAAATAAGTGCATTTAAAGAGAATTACAGCAGATAGAAAGGCTGTCAAATCCCTTGTCTCTGTTCCCTTAACTGAAAAGTATAGGTCCCTGAAGAATCTATATATTGCAAACAAATACATCCTATCTTTGTTATGAGAATCAGTCTTTTGGAACATTTCCTCATTCCCTCCATCCTGCATCCTAATTTAGCATCCAATTCAACTAACAAGGATATAAAACAACTTCTATTCACTGATATTGTTAACAGGAACTAGAACCAATAGAGATACTATCTGCTGCTTTATTTAAGAAAACACAACTCATGAATAACATCAGGATGTAAAAGATGTAGGTCTGGTTCCCATAAGACTTTGAAGACAGTCCCTCATGGGAAATTATTGGTTCAGATAGAGAATAAAGGAGATGAAATTTAATAGTACACACCCATGTACACACAAAATTATTTGATAAAGCCTCTACTATAAGGTACCAACTTGGTTGGAAATAATAGAAAGGACAGATACTCTAGATGCAAGGTGATCACAGGGTGTCTATAAGTCTTCAATGTGACAAAATTTGAAGACCTATTAGGTGAGATATCTTCAACAGCAATAGGAAGCACTAATATTGTTTGTATTAGGCATTTTTAAAGTGTTAAGAATACTGTATGCAGTTCTAGTTACCTACACTCAATAAGGTTAAATATAAACTCAATAAAGTTAAATATAAATGTGAACAGGTAAATGGGTAACCTGGGTAATCACAGGAAATAAAGACATCACTTTTAAAATAAAGGTTGCAAAGGTTGCAAGTTGTTGCTAGTAAAATTTGAAGTGAGTTAATAAAGCAGAACTGTAGGGGGGAATTGAAAACACTGTCTGTGAAAAGATTTAAGACAAAGAACAGGTGGGATTGTAAGAAGTTCTAAACACAACACCCTTCCAGCCAAGATGGTGAGGTCTCATAAACAAAAACTCTGTGTAGTTTTAAATCTATTAATGGCTTTTGTCTGTGTCAACAAGCTTGAACCACTGATCCAATCTTCTGGACACAAGTTATGGGGTAAAGTGTTCTACAAGAAAGTTAAGCATGTGAAGCAGGATAAACAAACAAAAACACAAAAAACAAACAAACAGAAGTTGTTCAGCTGGAGTTTTATGTTGAGTTATCTCTTTTTCAAAGGCTAATAAAGGCAGAAACAGTAAATGAACTCATGCATTAACCACATGTGCATATCTATATCCATGTCCTGTGATAGACTGGTAATATTTTCCCTTCCTGTAATTTTCCTATTAGTTTTGGAAAGGATGTAGCCAATAGTTGTAATGGTGAAAAGGAAACAATCATGCCAGGAATCCAATTTCACCTTTCAGAAATGCCAATACAGTGGTGCAATGTCTTATTTGAAAGCAGACAATACACAGACTGGGAATGGGGAGTGAAAGAGATTCTGGTTTATTGAGACTTCTGTGAAAAACAATAATAATAAAATAGAGGTCCCCACATCAGTGATGTTTCATTTCTTGTTCAGCATCAAATGACCATAAAGCTGTGTTACAATGAGGTAAAAGCCATTTATTAGGTGATACTGCATGTAGTTTTCTTTATAGCTTTGATTTACCTTGTCCCCAAAGAAACTGATCTTTTTATAAAGACAGAGATCACAATTTGTGTTTACAAAGTTTATTATAAATGTCCACAGAGGTATAGCAATTGTGTATGGAAAACCTTTGGACTATCTGAGCTCACAAAGGTGGCTGAACTATATTCTCAAATTATTTTTCTTTCCATGCCTAAATCAAGCACAAGGGACTGTGAATATTTACCTAGAGTTAACTGCATGTAGGTTATAGCAAGGTGTGCTTCATCCTAGGGACATCCCTAAAACACGACTACTTTTAGAGAGCTAAAAGTTTGGCTAGTTATAACTTCACAGATTTATGGATCTCCAGAAAGCAGGTGATCAAGATTTTTTTTTTTCCCTTGACAAGAAATTTTTAGTAACAAATGTATTTTTCCACTACAATATATGGTGGAAAACTTCCATCTGATTTATCATGCATTAAGTTGCCTTGTAGTGCAGCAGCTATACATGCTATGAATGCAAAGCCACGTGATTGATAGATTGGCTTTTTTTTTTTTTTTCTTCCCATTATTGAAAGTGAGAGGTAACTACTGGAAAGTACTTATACCCTAGAAGTACTGAAATTTTATTTTTGTTCTAGTTTAGGACTTAATTTTTTCACATACATGACTAGGCCACTGAGAAGGATAGCCATAAAGAAACTATTCTGTTAACCACAGGTCTCCATTAAGCATTTTCAATATCTACAGGGAACTGAAACAGATTTTCTTTAAGGCAAGAAAAGCCCTTCAGAGTACAATTAACCTCATCAAATTGAATTTTTATCTATTTACTTCTACAGGATCTGCCCTGTGTGTATTTACTGGCTTGTGTTTCTTTATGCTATATTGTTTTGCTTTAGAATAATATTGTTCACTTCAACTTTCTTACAAATTACAGTCCTTCAGGGGGATTAGTCAGGAGTCTTATGCAATAAACCTAAAAAGAAGTGGAGGGAATATCAGCCGGTGATTAATCACATACGGTTCCCAAACAGAGTTTTCTGTTCCTTTTACCAAATTTCATGTGCAGTCTCTTGACTTCCATGACAAAGCTGAGTTTATCTGTAGACAACTTTGTGGAGGTGAAGAGAAGATAAGCCAAGACTCTTTATTGAACTGCTGCTGGCAAAATGAATACACTGAAGGACTTGAATTGGCAGTTAACTCCAAGCTGTTTTCTGAAACAAAACAAAACAAAAACACCCAAGCAAACAAATAAATAGACATTAAATTCTCCACAGCAGGAAAAAAAAAAAAAAAAAAAAAAAAAAAAAAAAAAGTGAAATCACCACATTTGGAAGAGAAAATGTTCTTTTAAAAAGATAAGCATTTTCGGTTGCTGGAATAATAACATCAACTGCAAGGTTTGTACCCACACACAAACATCAGATTTCAGAGCATCTCTAATGTTGATGTAGAGGTCCTTTAGGTGTGTTCTTGGGATTCAAAATGAACACAGCAGCATGTCCGGACTTAAATTAGCTGATTTTGTTGATGTTCCGGTGTGGAGCAGGTGGACTTGATCATTATGGGTCCCTTCCAAGATATTCTATGATTTTCTGACAACATGGCAGACCAGATGAAGAAAATAGACTCCAACACCACAGCTAAAGTAGATCACAGAATCACAGAATCACAGAATTTCCAGGTTGGAAGAGACCTCAAGGTCATCGAGTCCAACCTCCAACCTAACGCTAACAGCCCACCACTAAACCATATCCCTAAGCTCTACATCTAAGCGTCTTTTGAAGACTTCCAGGGATGGTGACTCCACCACTTCCCTGGGCAGCCTGTTCCAGTGCCTCACAACCCTTTCAGTGAAGAAGTTCTTCCTAACATCTAACCTAAAACTCCCCTGGCTCAACTTAAACCCATTCCCCCTCGTCCTGTCACCAGGCACGTGGGAGAACAGGCCAACCCCCACCTCGCTACAGCCTCCCTTGAGGTACCTAAAAAGAGCGATAAGGTCACCCCTGAGCCTCCTCTTCTCCAGGCTGAACAAGCCCAGCTCCCTCAGCCGCTCCTCATAGGACTTGTTCTCCAGGCCCCTCACCAGCTTCGTCGCCCTTCTCTGCACCCGCTCAAGCACCTCGATGTCCTTCTTGTAGCGAGGGGCCCAAAACTGAACACAGTACTCGAGGTGCGGCCTCACCAGAGCTGAGTACAGGGGGACGATCACCTCCCTAGCCCTGCTGGTCACGCTGTTCCTGATACAAGCCAGGATGCCGTTGGCCTTCTTGGCCACCTGAGCACACTGCTGGCTCATATTCAGCCGACTATCCACCAGCACTCCCAGGTCCTTCTCTGCCTGGCAGCTTTCCAACCATTCCTCTCCCAGCCTGTAGCTCTGCTTGGGGTTATTGCGCCCCAGGTGCAGGACCCGACACTTGGCCTTGTTGAACTTCATGCAGTTGACCTCAGCCCATCGGTGCAGTCTATCCAGATCCTCCTGCAGAGCCTTCCTACCCTCAAGCAGATCGACACACGCACCTAACTTGGTGTCATCTGCGAACTTACTGAGGGTGCACTCGATGCCCTCGTCCAGATCATCGATGAAGATATTAAAGAGGACCGGCCCCAGCACCGAGCCCTGGGGGACGCCACTAGTGACTGGCCTCCAACTGGACTTGACTCCATTTACCACGACTCTTTGGGCCCGGCTATCCAGCCAGTTTCTAACCCAACGAAGCGTGCGCCAGTCCAAGCCAAGAGCAGCCAGTTTCTTGAGGAGAATGCTGTGGGAGACGGTGTCAAAAGCCTTGCTGAAGTCAAGGTAGACCACATCCACAGCCTTTCCCTCATCCACCCAGCGCGTCACTCTGTCATAGAAGGAGATCAGGTTCGTCAGGCATGACCTGCCTTTCATAAACCCATGCTGACTGGGCCTGATCGCCTGCTTCCCCTGCAAGTGCTGCATGATGACTCTCAGGAGGATCTGCTCCATGAGCTTTCCTGGCACTGAGGTCAAACTGACAGGCCTGTAGTTTCCCGGGTCTGCCCTCCGGCCCTTCTTGTAGATGGGCGTCACGTTTGCTAGCCGCCAGTCGATTGGGACCTCCCCCGATAGCCAGGACTGCTGATAAATGATGGACAGTGGCTTGGCCAGCTCCTCTGCCAGTTCCCTCAGTACCCTTGGGTGGATCCCATCCGGCCCCATCGACTTGTGCACATCTAAGTGCCGTAGCAGGTCACCAACCAGTTCTTCATGGATAATGAGGGCCACATCCTGCTCCCCATCCCCTTCCACCAGCTCAGGGTACTGAGTATCCAGAGAACATCCGGTATTGCCGCTAAAGACTGAGGCAAAGAAGGCATTGAGCACCTCCGCCTTTTCCTCATCTCTTGTAACTAAGTTTCCCCCCACATCCAGTAAAGGATGGAGATTCTCCTTAGTCCTCCTTTTTGTGTTGATGTATTTATAGAAACGTTTTTTGTTATCTTTAACGGCAGTAGCCAGATTTAGCTCCAGATGAGCTTTGGCCTTCCTAATTTTGTCCCTGCACAGCCTCGCTACTTCTTTAAAGTCCTCCTTAGTGGCCTGCCCACTTTTCCAAAGCTTATAAACCCTCTTTTTCCTCCTAAGATCAAGCCACAATTCTCTGTTGAGCCAGGCCGGTCTTCTTCCCCGCCAGCTCGTCTTTGGGCACGTGGGGACAGACCGTTCCTGCGCCATTAAGACTTCCCTCTTGAAGAGCGCCCAGCCTTCCTGGACCCCTCTGCCCTTCAGAACCACCTCCCAAGGGACTCCACCAACTAGTGTCCTGAGCAGCTCAAAGTCAGCCCTCCGAAAGTCCAATACAGCGGTTTTACTGGTCCCCTTCCTGGCCTCGCCAAGAATAGTGAACTCCACCATTGCATGGTCACTCTGCCCAAGACAGCTCCCGACGATCACGTCCTCCACCAGTCCTTCTCTGTTTGTGAAGAGAAGGTCTAGCGGGGCACCACCCCTGGTAGGTTCACTAACCAGCTGCGTCAGGAAGCTATCTTCCACGCTCTCCAGAAACCTCCTAGACTGCTTTCTCAGGGCTGTGTTGTGCTTCCAGGATATGTCAGGGAAGTTGAAGTCCCCCACGAGTACAAGAGCTGATGATTTTGCAACCTCTGTCAGCTGTCTGTAGAATTCCTCATCCGTCTCCTCATCCTGGTTTGGCGGTCTATAGCAGACCCCGACCAGGACACTAGCCTTGTTAACAAACATTGATTTTGTAATTAACATCCACTGTGCTAACTAAGGGAGACTTGTTTTACCAAGTTGGTAGGTCACCATTGAGTAGAAGTCTGTTCTATCCACTTCTTAGTGTCTGGGAATTACTTGACAGGAGTGGGTACCCTCCTGTTCAACTTGTCAATGCTTAGCAGAGTTTACTTGAAAGCACATATCAAGATGTCAGAATACCAACTTGAGTATAACCACTAGACTGAAAGGAGACACAGGTGGTACAGATTGCCACCACAGAGGATACATAAAGCTCTCAAGATGCTGGGGCCTCTTCCCCTCTTTTTTAATATAATATCAGTGTAAGGACAATTCATAAATATAGTGCTATTAATAGCAGTGTAAACATGGCTCTAAACACATACAGTGAGTACCTATCCCTATTTCTGCCTGGAGCAAGAATACTAAGCAGTGAGTAGAATTCCTAGGCAATATACTATATTCCATCACCATCTTGATTAAACAGCTGGGATTTGCTCTGAATCTATCTGATGCTGTAAATATTTGAATGACCTTATGGAAGAAGTGAGACTGCATGACTACTCAAACTACTATAATAACTAGTTGTGATGCACTCACACTAATTACTCAAATAATCATAACTTGAATATCTCCTTCTCTGAAGATATTCAAGGCCTGTCTGGACACCTACCTGGGCAACCTGCTCTGGAGAACCTGCTTTGGCAGGGGGGTTGGACCCGATGATCTCTCAAGGTCCCTTCTAACCCCTACAATTCTGTGATTCTGTGTGATTATGAAATAGTTTCATTTATTATATCCTGCTACGTACATGACATTAGGTGCTTGCTTATGTTGGTTGTTGCCCAGATTGCAGAACTGAAGTATTCTAAAGCATGCCATTAACAATGCCTATCCACCTCTAACATACTAGGCTAAGAGAGGTTGCAAAATATTTTTACCTCTTGTCCACCTCAGCTCCCTGTATTTGGCAGGACACTGTTGGCAAGTGTGATTGAGTCTGGTTCCCTCATGCTCTGAAAAAGGTAATTGGGTTGCACCCAAGTGCACATGTGAAGGATCCATACCTATACAGAAAGCAGGTCTAGGAATAACAGTCTCAGGCTTTCTTTGCCACAGAAAGTAGACAGAATTTGAATTTTTCTATTAGTTTACAAAGTCTCATTACAATACCATTCCTGTTGCTTTTCTGGTCTCCTAGTACTAGAACTGAACAAAACAATTAAAAATGTTCAAGACTCGCTATTACTCATTTATAAAAAAGGAATGTTCAGTTCATTTCTAACGTTGGCATGTACAGGGATTACTAGCTTGTTTTACAAGCATTATGTAGCACACAATTCCCTTGTTCCTGAAGTTAAGAACTCAGCTACAGACATTTTGCTTGGGACTGAAATTTGGCATGCACTGCTTCATTCATAAGCATAATTCTTTCAGCAAATTGCCTTTTCATACTTCAACAAGTCTTTTTGAACAGGGATTTTTACTCTCTGCATTTCTACTTCTCCTTTTTGTTAAAAAGCCTTTAAAAAATAATAAAAAAATAGAAAGTAAAGCAAAGCCTCTACTTTATTCTTGCTTAATGTGTGCTTGAGAGAAAATGTTTCTCCATGTTTCTAATTGTTCTCAATCTCTACAATATTTCGTCCTTCCATCTATGTTTGAAATAGAAAAATAATAATAAAAAACTGCATTAATATACACTAATGCTTTAATTCCTATGTATTTCAATATAAAAATTAAAAGTTAATGAAACATTAACCTTTAATAAGAGACAAACTGTGTATGCCACTGCATATGTATGCCACATATTCCAGTATGTGTTAAATATATATATATATTATATATATATATATATATATGTTAGGGTAATCTGGAATCCAATAAGTGTTTGGACAGTGCTCTCAAACATGTGGTGTGACTTTTGGGTCATCCTTTGGGGACTCAGGAGTTGGACTCGATGATCCTCATGGGTCCCTTCCAACTCCAGGATATTCTATGATTCTATGATTCTATGATTCTAAGACAGACCATCCATTGAAAGAACCTGGTTCCTAGCTTGGGCTTAGGCTTCTAACTCGTAAGCAATAATAATTGAATAAATAATTCCAACTCTGGATTTAAATTTTATATTAAATTTAATACAATATTTTTTCTCATCATTTTGCTTCCCAAGGGTATTTACACAACAAAATGGACAAATTATCCCTTTAGCCTGTGATTGCTACTTGACCTGTCAAAAGCTGTTATTTTCATTTTACACAAGACCAGCTGATAAAATTTGATGATCTTGTGTTGGGTGTGAAATTATTCATATAACTACAGGTTTTACTGCTTCTCATGCCATTTTTAATCAAATTCCCTTTACATATTTATTAGCTTCCACAGCTGGTGACATAAATCAAAGAAAAGAAGTCATTGAAGAACTGAGGACTCATTTCAGCAAACACTTCTATGAAGTTTGGCCCAATATCACTCTCTTACTCTCATTAGAGTAAAACATAGATTAAAGTAAGGAAATATATGGCACCTCTCTAAAAACAAAAAGTTTCAAGTGTTATCTAGCTTGCATAGTGAAGTTAGCAGAAATTATGTTTTGTCCATCCAGTCCTTGCTGTTTTTGCCTGCAGCATTTCCACTGGAGAACATCAGACACTGGTGGCTGCCACTGCTTTAATCTGAACAACAGGGGTTTTTGAGTAAAATACCTGAGCAGCTAAACTCTCACCTGAACATATTAGTTTCACATGACCTCCTGTGTGAAATACAGCATGTGTTCAGCAATTAATATAAGATACATAGAGAAGATAAACACAGGCAAAACAGGTAGTTTAACATCTGGGGGAGAAGTAAAGTTACTGGACAAGTCAGAATGACAAGTTTTGCAGCAAATTTAGGAAATCAAACAATTTCAGTGTTGGTGTTTTGCCTTTTTTTTTTTTTTTTTTTTTTTTTTTTTTGTAGCCTTTTGGACTGGCAAATTTTGGAGTTGGGATTGAGTAGAGAGGTTAGAAAGGAAACTAAACACGTCTAACAGGACTGCCAGGATTGTTAATGCCAGGACTCTTAATCCAAACAGCTCTGCAGCATTTGGCAGCACTCAATTCCACTTGTGAAACAGGAGAGAAAAATAAAAAGACTGAGCTATTCCATAATTACTAGCTAAGATTCAATTTGTGGAACAGCTGAAAGAAGTGAGAGAAGGACATATCAAATTAGAGGCCAAAACTGAGGGTTTCTGATCTTCTGAGCACCTCTAATTTGCTGCATTGGAACCACTTTTCAAATTCTCCTTGTTTTTACTGAGAAGAGTATCAGACATTAATTTTCAGTGATTTTGGGGAATGTTTTCTTGGAACACCAATTCCTAGCGTTGGTGAAAAGAACCATAGGTAATGATGAAAGCAGTTTGGCTACAATTTAGGAAACAGTTATATTATTTCCAAGGAGAATGGAAAGCTACAGATCTGAATCATCTAAATTAATAGGCACTTTGGAATGAAGCTGAACAAGAGGTTAGCCAAGATCTTTGCTGTTGGAAAACATGGAGTTTATGGTTGTATATAGCCAGCTGTGTATGTCTTTAAGCCTTTAGGAGGTAGTCTAATGCCAAGGGTTGATTTGATACAAAATTAAATACTAAGAAAGCAGATTTAGGATGAATATAATATTTTGAAACATTCCTACTTGCCTCAGCCAAAATAAAATAATAATAAAAAATAAAGCACATACACACACACACACACACAAAAAAAAAAAAAGAAATCTGTTTTAGTTTCCTAAGAAGTAACAGAACATTTATTCCTGGAACGACGGGGTTGGGGATGAGGGGGAAAGAACAGAAAAGAAAGCTGATAGGGAACATTTGTTGCATGCAAAATTGACTGCAGTATAGGAAGTACTAATGTGTGTGCCTATAGTGTATCACATACAAGACATTGCATGGCACATATACTAAATCAGTGTTCCTCTGCACCTAGTAAATACAATAACTAACCCCAGTGTTTAGATATTTCATCACTTGGATGTCTTAAAATAAAATGTTTCTCCTTGGTCTTGTTTAAAGAAAGTCTATTTGAAGGGCCCTGACAAAGCTGAATCCTGGGTCAGACCTACATTTGTGGTTGAAGCTGAATTAGTCTCTTTAATTCCCTTCTCTGCCCCTCCTCAGTTCAGTCTGGTGCCCTTTAGTTTAAATTGGAATCTGGCAGCTTTCCAAAGACTAATAGAAAGTTTGCTGAGACAACATTGTGAACATCTGACTGCTTATCTAAACAGTGTCCCAGTTTCCTCTGTATAGGAAAACTCTTACAAGGAAGGGATTCAAGAGCTGAACATATTTAGACCAGTGAAAAGGCAATTAAGAGGGTTTAAATCACAGTTCACAAGTACTTTTGAGGGACACAAGGCAGTAGACATTGCATTTTTATATTGCAGAATACATGGGGAGTTTAATTGGTCAACTTGCCTTCTGACTGTGATGAAATGCAGGCTTAACATCTTCATGAACTGTCAGAAAAGGTAGACCAGAAAAAGCAGCAATATTCGGTACTACCATTTCTAAAGCTTTTCAGACATACATGAAATACAAGCTTTGAGTATATATTCAGATAAATAAGTTAGATAGCAGCAGACAGCAAAATCAGCCCTTTGCCAGGAGAGCATTTCAGTGTTTAGCACATCTAATCAGTCAACTGAAATAGAAAGAATATAACTCAGAGTAAAATTGTTTACTTTCAGTTCCAGGCCATTGGCACCATGTTGAGAAGCAGAATTTGGTGCATGAAGTTTAATGGATTTGAAAAGCATCTGTTCTGTCCCTTTGCCAATTAAAGGCTGTCTTCACACACCTTAAATAAGTTAATGAGCAAACTGTGAATAATTGTGCAGAGGGCAATTACTTTAAAGATACAGGACAGTATTTCAGAAATTCTATGATACCAACACCTAAATCAATTTTACAGGTGGTGAAAGAGCCAAAAAGTTTACTAATGGTTATGTGGTTATGCTTTTGGCCCTAAACTGATACATAAAATGCTTGCTTGAAAGACCAAAGTGGTGTTTGGAGTGGTATGTCCCTCAAACCTGTCTACTTTCTCTCATTAGCTGTAATCTGTGCTGCAGGTTGTATTTATATCACTGTGTTTTACAGCTGCTGAGGGAACTTTCTTCCACAAAAGTGTTTGGTTTTAAACCCATTTGTACAGTTGACCTTCTAAAAATCTTGTGGCATTGAGTTCCACAGTATATACTGAATGAAAACATGCTTAATTTTACTAGCTTCAGGCCATTTTTTTTTTTCATTTTTTCTTCTGCTAGTAGTGAATATTGAACTTTGACCATTCCGCAGTCTCCTTTTCCATGCAGCTCGTGATTTTGCATCCCTCTATCTTACTCTACCCAGCATTTCTCATCTGAAAAGTCCTAAACTACTTTCTGGCTCTTTACAGAGAAGATTCCTCATGATTTTGCTCTTATCTTTCTTTATTTCTTTTTAGAATCTCCTTTTTCAGATAAAGTAAAGGAATTCTATACAAGCACAAAATACAGTCAGACTAGTCACACTACTTTTTTTTTTTTTTTTTTTTTTTTTTTACTTTGGCTCAATGCTTTTTTATGTTTTATTCTCTGCCATTTTTAACTGCAATGTTCTATTTGCCTTTGTGACAGCTCTTCAGGACTCAGTGGAAATTCTGAAACATCAGAAACAGTGGCTCTTAAATCACTTTGCACAGTGGCAAAAGCTAATTTAGAGGTTGCATCTATTTATATGCAGTTGAAATTTCTTTCCTGTGTGTACTGCTTTACATTTAACAAAAATTGCCTTCCAGCTGCCATTGTATCTCATCACTCAGCATCCTGAGAACCTTTTGCAACTTTTCACAATGTATTTTAGTCTGCAATGTCCTGACTCATTCTGTGCCATCTGCAAATTTTGTCACTTCACTACTTGTTCCTTTTTCATAGAATCACAGAATGGCTTGAGTTGGAAGGGACCTTAAAGATCATCTAACTCCACCCTCCTTGCAATAGGCAGGGATGCCACCCACTAGATCAGGTGGATCCCTTACAAATATTTCAAACAACACAAGTCTTGCACAGATAAACACGTTACTTTGGTGACAATTGACTCTTTCTCTATTCTTACTAATATATCTATACTTTATTATTATTATTATTTTATTTTAAAAGCTTTAAGTAAACGTATTCTTTACTATGAGGGTGGTGAGGCACTGGCAGAGGCTGCCCAGAGAAACTGTGGATGCCACATCCCTAGAAGCGCTCAAGACCAGGCTGGATGGGACTCTGGGCAACTTGGTCTAGTAAAGGTGTCCCTGCCTATTGCAAGGGGGTGGAATTAGTTGGTCTTTGAGGTCCTTTCCAATCAAACCGTTCTGTAATTCTATGATATGGACTTTATATATATGTATACTTATATATGTATATGTGTGTGTTGAATACTAATAGAGGTGTGAGAAATAACTGTATTTTTACACATTTTTAAAAACCCTTTACCACTGTATCACAGTTAAACACATTCTTATTGATTCTAGTTTTTAAGATGCAATTTAACCAATTTACCAATTGGTAATTTAATAGTCTAAAATGGAAGTCACACCTACATTCATAGTCTTGCTAATATGCTTCTGTGTTACTTTTTCCAATAATTCTTTCTGTGATGGTATTTTTGATCTCTTCTTAATATTCAAATACCTAATGCAAGAATAATCTCTATGGCATTATCTATCTGGTTGTATAGGCACAATGTGTGTATGTATGTGTATAAGTATCTATGTATTCTTTCTACTCCCCGGGATTTCATAATGCACTTTATTTTGTTTCTTTCGATATTTAACCTCTGATAACCTGTTTGCTTTCTGAAATTACAATCACCATTTTATTCCATGGCGCAGCATCCTGCCTCCACCTGGTATAATTGCCCCCTTGCTGGCTGCCACTCTGGTGTTACATCTGCAGTCAGTGGCTCTGAAAAATAAATATGTGATAGAATTTCTTCCTCCCCTGAAGAGATAAGCTAATAATGATGGGCTCAATAGGTGCTGTGGGAACAGTGCTCACTGCATGCACATATGCTGGTGAGTGGCAGGAACAGTTGCTGATGGTGGAGTCTCCAGGGAATCCAAGGGAACCAGGAGGTGAAGCAGGAGGTGCTACTACAACAGCTGTTGTTGGCTGTTCAGCATCTGCCCTTGGTACTCCCAGAAAACGTTCTGAGGCTTCATAGTCTGCCCCTTCTACTTGTCTCTCTCATGCAGTTTAAAAATGTAATCATGCTTTTAGGTAGCTATTTTCTATGTGCAATGCACTAAGCTTACTTCAACAACATAAAGAACTGGGAAATGATTTTGCTTTATTTATGTTTTCAGTTTCCTCTCATCTTTGCCATTGTACCACTAGTGCATCTCTCAACTCACTGCAACTTTCCACCTCTTGTGGAGTTTCACCTCCACCAAGAACCTTTCAAATATTTTCATTCAAAATAGGGCATTGGCCAATTTCTTTCCTAATAAACTTTTATTTTATTTATTTATTTAAAAAGTATTCTAGGTATTCTTGTATGTATTATCCTGGTGTAGATTGATGAATTTCCTTTCCAGTAGGGTATTCACCCTTCCCTACTTCTTCTTTTACATGCATACTTACACTTTAAAACTGTTCTTGAAAGTCCTGGAAAATTCAGTACAAAAAAAAACTAATTGATGATATTATAATTACTTGAACAGTTAATGATTTTTGAACCATTGTTTCCAAAATATAAAAACACTCAGTCCTCAAATAGTAAGCTAGAGGAACCACTATGCTTACTTCTTTCCCTACACAGAAGAGTCATTCTAAAAAACACCTACTTTTTTTTTTTTTTTGGTATTAATATGTTCCATGTGATTACATAGACTCAATTTTATTCATTTCAAAAATGTAGTCATGAGTTCTTTTATTCACTGAAGTGCATTGCTTTCTTTTATTTGATGTCCATCAATTGATTTTGTATTTTTAGTACAATATCCTCTTGCTGAATAATATTTTCTCCTGCTTAGGAAGAACGTAGATCCACACAATGTTCTGAACAGTCATGCCAGCATGAGAAGGAATCAGAATCTGTAGAGTTGAACAGAATAGCAAATCATCCCAGTTTATATAGTAATCAAATTGTTCTTCAGCAGCTGGAAATTCTAGCATGTATAGAGTTAAATATGCCTTATCTCGGAAACAAGATCACTTCAAGATTACTTCCTGGTTTTGAGGTTTGGTTTTGTTTTCTGTTAAATTCTCTGTGTTGAGATAATACAGATGAAATAATTTACTGAGATTAGGCTCACTGTGGACATCATTACTATGGAAATGTAAGAGACAAAATTAATGACAAATGTCAAAACCTATTACTTCCTTTCAAAAATTAGGACTCCTATTGGGATAAAATATTTTAAAAGGGGTGTTTGCTTCCCTAAAAAAAAAAAAAAAAAAAAAAAAAAAAGTTGGAAGGGACCCAGAAGGATTATCAAGGCTACCTCCTGGCTCCACACAGGACCACAGGCCCCTATGTCTGAGAGCATTGTGTAAACACTTCCTGAACTCTGGCAGGCTCAGTGCTGTCACCCCTGCCCTGGGGAGCCAGTCCCAGTGCCTGACCACCCTCTGGGTGCAGAACCTTTTCCTAACTCCCCAGCTTGACCTTCCCCTGTCCCAGCTCCATGCTGTTCCCTCGGGTCCTGTCACTGTCCCCAGAGAGCAGAGCTCATCGCCTGCCCCTGCGCTCCCCTCTTGAGGGAGCTGCAGGCCGCCGTGAGGCCTCCCCTCGGCCTGCTCTGCTCTGGGCTGAACAACCCAGGGATCTTGGATGCAGTGCTCGAGGTGAGGCTGTATGAGAACAGAGCAGAGCAGGACAATCACCTCCCTCGACCTATCCCAGGATACATTCAGCCCTTTTGTCTGCCAGGGCACACTGCTGACTCACATTCAGCCTACCATCAACCAGAACCCCCGGACCCTTTTCTGTGGGGCTGCTCTCCAGCCTCTTTTCCCCCAGTCTGGATGTGCAGCCAGGGTTGCCCTGTTCCAGGTGCAGAATCTAGCACTTGCTCTTTTTAAAATTCATGCAGTTGGTGATTGCCCAGCTCTCTAATTTGTCAAGATCTCTCTGCAAGGCCTCTCCTCCCAATTTAGTGTCACCTGCAAATGTACTCAGTATAAATTCTAGTCCTGCATCCAAGTCATTTATGAAAACATTAAATGAACCGGCCTTAAAATCAAGTCCAGGGGAACCCCACTAGTGACTGACTGGCAGTCTGATGTAACCCCATTGACTACAACCCTTTTAGCTTGACCCTTCAGCCAATTGTTCACATATAGTATTATGTATTTTTCTAGTTGTATGCTTGACATTTTGTCCAGAAAGATACTGTGAGAAACAATATCAACAGCTTTGCTGAAATCCAAAATGATTACATCAATTGTCTTCCCTTGGTCAACTAGGTGGGTAACCTTGTCACAGTTGTAGAAACTTACTCTGCGAGGAGAGTTTTGATTGTCCTCAGTGGTATTTATTCTTTGTTTCAGCTAACAAACATCTGAAACAGCCTTTTGCATTAATTAAAAGTGAATTTTTGATTGGAAACAATGGAGTAATTTGCTTTCATGATTTAGGTTATCACATTTTAAACCAGATCAATTATATTACATAGCTATTATAGTCTGTGCATTAACAACTAGCACAACATTGCATAATATGAATACCAGGAGATATCCAAACCAGGCTTTATCCACCTTCCAATGAGTTATAAATAAATTCACATTTGAAATGACTGATTGATCCTCTCACTCCAAATTTGATTAACAGATAAAACAAACCATTTTTGGAGCAGGGTCTAGATGTATTTAGGATAATTCAAGCCTCAGAAAGGCAAGATAGCTATGGCATGTGATAAATGAGATAGAGTAAAATCCACCATATGGTGTACTGAAAGAGTAAAGGAAAATTAAAGTAACTGAAATGAAGGGCCTAATGATCATCAGTAAGGGAAAAAATCTGATGTCAAATCTGAGCTCCTTAGGTGAGATGCAAAGAAAAAGAAGAGAAAATGAAATCATTGTACATTTCAATATATTTGGGAAAACATGACCACAGTTCAAATGGATATGACCAGCCTTCCCTCCCAAGAACAAGGAGCACCTTTTTCCCATCTTGGAAAGATGTCTTAAGGTTCTCATGATGATAATAAATGATAATGCTGACGAGAGAAAAAAAAAATCTCAGTGCGGTACCTCAGTGCAGTTTAAGTGAAGAAGTTTAATGTTGTCCCCAGTATAGCATTTTATATTTCAATCGCATCAATGTTTACCTTTGTTCCTTCTTGCCTGCCAGCTTTCCTCTCACATTCTACTCCAGGGGATCAAGTGTGAACTTTGAATATTTGATTATTTTCTTCAAAATATTGCTTAGAATACTTACAACCATAAATGTGTAATGTTTCCAAGTACTCTGTATCCTTTCATGATATTTTTAAATATACATATTTTTTTCTTCTCCCCCACCAAGGAGTAGGAAAGTACTGATAAAACAAGAACTGAGAATCCAGCTGTTGGTGGTTTCTTTCTTTTCGTTTTATTTTTTTTCCTTTTTATTTTTTTTTTCTTTATAAAAAGTATAAGATCAGGACCCAGGCAGCTGATACACAAGAACATCTCATTTTTGTTCCTCTGCTATGTATTTTTTTTTTTCATCAAAAGAAACAGAGCCTCTTTTCCTGAACCATTGAAACTTGAAATTCAGTGTCACCCTCCTCATCACCAAGTCTCATATTACTGCAAAAAAAGGAAGCACAGAGGTAGCCGAAGCCAGGCTATCCCACTACTGCTGAGCAGGAAGGCTGACACTTGAGTTCTGCCTGCTCTGCCTTTGACCAAATTAATTAATTTGATTCCTTCTATCGACTTGCTCATCTTCATAATGCTTGTCAGTACTCAATTATCTTCAAAAATTGTATCCTTCTTTCAAGCTTGGCGAAGCTGGTCAACAGATCCAGAAGTTATTAGCTAAGCTAATAACTTGCAAATGAACAGCCAACACAATCATGTCAGAAAAACTTTCTTAAGGAAGCAACCTAAAAACAGTAAAAAACTACTAGCAATAAATTAATGGCAATAAATTTAGACACTGAAATGGGAACCTGTGACAAGACTTCTTGCTGAAGCTGATCTGGTTTTAATGAAAGAATTAAAGATTCATCAGGCCACAAAGAAAGAGCAAAAGGAATCATGACTGTCTAGTGGTTAGGGTACATGCCTGGTTTGAGGAAGGATGAATTGCAATTACATGAGAAGCATCAGTGCTCAGAACATACGTGATGAGAATTGCTCTCACCATATACTTTTTCATACCTGATTGGTTGCAGTATTCATCTGTGATGTGTAGTTTGTCCCTACAGGTGAGGAGGAAAATGGATCTGAATTTCCTGAGTGTTCAGCAACACTTTGCTCATGTAACTGCAGCTGCTGAAGCAGAGATTAGTTTTGGCTAAGCTCCTGTGTGTTGGGCATCCTCCAAGGCTGCCCCTTAGATCAGGTTCTGTAGGTGAAGTAAGAGGAGGGGTGGCCAGCTGGGCTTAAGCAGGGCTTAAGCAGGAATCATCACTACTATGAAGATGAGGCATTTTCAGGCTTTCCTAGAAACAAATAAACAGTCTGCAAGGAAAAAAAATGTGGAATCACAGTCATGGAATAACAGCTTTGATGACTTTGTCTGCAGTGCCTATCTGTAGTTAGAATTCAACCAAGTTAAATGCCTTTACTCTTTTGTGAATGCATATTCCTAATTAATTGGGCTACAGAATGCTCCACCAGCTGTAAGACCACATATGTTTCTCCAAGACAGGCTCCCACTGGATTATTCTAGCAATCGATAATAACTATACAGATACTAATTTCTAATTTTATGTAGACTACTAATGATTCTTAGTCGTCACTGATTTGGATTGGTTTTGCACCAGAAGCAAACTGGAAATTGGAAATTTTTACTTGCTCTCAGAAAATAATAATAATAAAACTATACACAACAAAGCAAACAATAATAGCAACAACAACAAAAAAACTAATGTGAATTTTGCTAACATTTTCATATAAATTATAGATTACACTCATATGATACAAAATAGCATTTTTAGCTACTATGATAAAAAAAATTGTGTGTGTTTTTGCCTAAAACTGAACTAAAATCTATACAGTATCTCAATTAGGAATATATCTTAATGTATTAAGTCAGAAATCACTATAACCTGTTAGTATATAATTAACTGCATACTTCTAGCAAAACAATGGGATTCTCAGACAGCTATCTCAGATAAATTTAAGCCATTAGCTACACAAATATTTTTACCACATGGATTAGTACCAACACATGTTACAAAATCATTGTTTATAATTGATCAATACTGTTGAGTACTTCCAAATATTATTCACTTTCCCCATGGCAGCACACAGGGCCAAAATCAGATTACAGCAGGTCATTGAAGAGCGCAAAGAATGACTTAGTAAATTCAATATAAACTGCTCTGGACCTGCCTGTCACTTAAGCATTATGGCAGAAAGTAAGCATACTCACAAGGACAATTTCATTGAAAATGTGGTGGTCGTGCTGTAGCTTCTCTTGTGTCTTTTAGTCCACCTAGGATATAAATGGGAATATAGTACTTTATGCACATTTCAAGCACTTCAAGTAGTGATGTGACAAGAACAGAGCTTTGCTTTCAGGTCACTGCACACCACACAAGCTCTGAATGTCAGGGTGTTAGTGACGAGTGGTCTAGTAGAAGTCAAAAGAGTCATGGAAATTAAAAATCAGCAGTTAAAAGAGAGGTCACTAAGTAGTTAAAAGAGCCAAAAAAAAAAAAAAAAAAAAAAAAAAAAAAAAAAGTCTTGGCTTCAACATGTGCCAACTCAGGTGATACACCAAAATGGACATTTGGCAGGAGATAGAAGTTAAAGGAAGCAATCCCCCTAATAAGTTTTGCTTGAGCATCTGCCTGTGTAATAAACTTTCAGCAGGGAGAAGGGTATGACCCTCTGATCTCTTTTTATCAAGGGCAACATCTTTGCAAGAGGATGGTTTTTCACAGTGGAAGCAATGTCAGCTTGTGAGTTTGTTTCATTACCAACATGCCTGTTAGCTGCTGGAACAGAGAAGCCCATCTTTGATCTGCAAGGAGCTGGCTAGGAATACTGTCTGCTCATCTCATTTTAATTTTGCAAAATTACAGCAGGTAACTCCAATTTCACACCCTGCTTCCCTCACAACTTCTCTTCTCAGTGAAGGTCACAACCTACTCTGGATGCTCAGTATGGATTTCTCCTCTAATCTCACTATCAACAACAAAAGAAATTCAGAACAGGTGGTTTCAGTGCAAAGCCTGTCTGTTCAGTACTCATGTAGGTGACTGGGGTTTGCAGAATGCCTGGGCTAACTTTAAATTAGCTGGCTTAAAGCCCCCAAATATTGTACATTGTGGACTGTACAACTGAGGTTATAAAACCTTCTTTCAACCCTTAATTAGTATTCAAGGATGACTTGTGCTGAGCTCCAGTTATTTCCACAGCTGTCAGTACTACAATTTGTCCTCATGGGCTAGTTGGGGTATATAGCTGGATTCCCATGAATGTACCAAAATCAGAGACCCATTCAGCATGCAAAACCTGGCTCTGTATTATGTATACTTGCCACAAATTCCCTGAAATTGCCCTGCCACATCTTTTCTCTGTTCCTCTCTCTCTCTTCCCCACCCTGCTCTCCCACTATCCAGTGGTAATTCTCTATTATCTCTAGAAGCAAGAAGCTGGAGGTATTTAATCTCAAGGCTGGCAGTATAGCTTTCTAGACCTAATGGACTTTATTATTCAGTAAAGAGAACAAGTAGCTTAAACATAGTAATTTTAGGTTTTGTGGAGTATCCCACCCAACTGTTGCTTCACCTATTTCTCAGGAATGGCAGTAGACCAAGGTATTCTCTAAACTATAATTATAGTAATTACTGAAACATAACTATGGTTAGATGCTGCAACAGTTTCCTTGAAGGGATAGAATGAGAGAATTCCTAACTCTCAAGGTCCCAGCAGGAAGACAAGCCAATAAATTCTGAGGCAATAATTGAAAACAGCTAACCGTAGCAGTCAATGCAATTATATTGGCTCTCAGGATGAGAGATTCGATTCATTGGATCAGTGGGCATGTTTTTCCATGTATTTCTTGTGCATTCAGGGTGCACACAGAAAGCAACATTTACTGCTAATATTTTTTTAAAAAGAAAAGTAAAGAAAAGAAAAGAAAAGAAAAGAAAAGAAAAGAAAAGAAAAGAAAAGAAAAGAAAAGAAAAGAAAAG
>CM021734.1:91670272-91733145 GCA_011075105.1 Heteronetta atricapilla
TTTTTTTTTTTTTTTCAGAACTCTTCAACTTGGTAAATACATTTTTTAGCTTAATTTATCTCTGATTTATAAGAGTGTAAGTGCTGGGAAAAGGAGTGCATGCAATATTAAATAAGACTATAAAAATAGTTAAAAAAATAAAATTATTAAAAAATAAAATTAGAAATAAAATTATTAAAAATATAAAAATTAAATGGATTATTCAGAGCACCAAAAGATACCATTCTAACCCCTGCAAGTGTGTCACAACTTTAGTTGATTGCTACAATCAAAAGGAAAGATTCTTCTAAGTTATTGGTTGTTCCTGGTGATTATATCAATGATTCTGAAGTGTTAGTCTAAAGAGTAGACTAAGAGGAATATATATATACTTTTTTTTTTTTTTCCTTAGGGTAAGTATTTACTCACTATTAATCTCTGAGCATACAAGTTTTAATCACTTACTACTCAATTTTCAAAGTAAGTGCAAACTTTGAATTTGCTATATCTTGCTTTTTCCCTTGAAAACTCTTCTTGTTCATTTTTTTTTTCTACTGATGCATAAAAATAATATGTTGTTGCTTGCTGACAGCACAAGGCTACCTTTTCATTCTAAAAGACAAAGGTCAATGCTATGTTTGTCAGAGTCAGGTAAAATTTCTGTGCTGTTTTCTTTCTGTCTAAATTTCTGCTGTCAAGAGAAGAGTAAAGGATCCTCTTTTTGTGTTTGTGTGTGCTGAAAATTACTACTTTATATATAGAGAGAATGCTCTTGCTGTGCAAGGAGACAAGATACAGAACTATCGGTAGCTTCCACTTGTCCTCACAACATGCGATCCAAAAAGTGTAGACACTTTTGCTTAAAGTACCTGAAAATGACTTCAGAAATTCCAAGTTTTGTTTTCTTTGTGTCCACCACCCACCCCCACACCTGCCAATATCTGACAAGGCATAGATTTAAAAGTATCAAAGTTTCTTTTTAGAAATCTACTTCTACAGAAGCTGAGCTAAATAGGCTTTCCTTCCATTGTTACTTTTTTTTTTTTTTTTTTTTTTTTTTGTTTTTCTCAATGAAATTCATAAGAATATAAATTCCACAGAACAGCTGCCTGGATTTAGCAGTTGGTTTAGAAACTCCAAATATGTGGCTTCTAGGCTTCCAATACAATGAGGAGGAGCCTGTGGGTCCTGTTATCACTTGTTGCCTTGGCACTTCAGATCCTGGAAGCCCCTGGTATCCAGATCTTCCAGGGACAGTCTGCCTGGCAAGTCTACTTAGTATTCACAAACTGAGTCCCTTTTCCAGGACAGTCTGCTCCCGTGTCCATCTCAAAGACAAAAACTGCATCCAGGAGGCAATCTACCACTAACTGCAAGTCAGATTGCATTGGAATTACAGCTAACACTCATCTGAAATGCAACCTGATTAAAATTGTTCTTTCCTGAAAAACATTTCTTTAACTGGAACATTTTCATTCATTTAATCTTTTCAGAGTTTCTGCAATGACATTAGTCTTACTGAATGCTTTCTGGGTCTTAACTACCAGGTTAACCTCATATGAATATGTCTCTGCCTTCCTTTATTTCCTGCCAAACACCCAGCTTCCAGGCCCATGTATATACCTTCAATTCATACATATACATGTATGGAGGGACATGGTTTATGGTGAAGATTTTACCATGGTTATAGTGGTAATTGCAAGACGGTGTGTTTGTCCGCTGCAGGTGATTCTGGGAAAAACAGCAATGGTTGCCACTCAGACCACCTTGCCTAAATCCTTATACAAATCTAAAGCCAGTGGCAGCCAGAGATAAAAGTGTTTCATGGTCTTTTATTCATGTTTGTCAGCTGAATTTTACTGCTTATAGAGACTAAGTTAGTTTTTGTTTTGTTTTGTTTTGTTTTTGTTTTTTACTTATTATTTACTTATTATTTATTTTCTGTCATTTGACCAAGCTATGCAAGTTTTAAATATTGCAGTTCAAAGGTTTGATTCTCTGTTATCCTGAATCTTGGGTATTCAGTTACTCTTAAGTGAAGTAAGTGTTATATTCTGTTCTAGAAGCATTTTGTGTTTACTTTTCCTTGATGGAAATACAAATTGAAAGCCTCTATATTTGATGTTTACAAACTGTAGATTAGAGACATAAAGAAAGAAATCATTCACCTAAACAAAGAAGCTCAGAGCACATTTAGTCACGAGAAACAAAACGCATATAAAGCTTGTAAGCCTAACAACTGATGCTTATCTTCCTTGTGCAATTAGCTAAGAAAACATTTCCAGTCAGATAATATGAATAGATGAGGGGACAAGTTTATCATCCTATGTTTAATTGTCCATGGTATAATGCAATAAATCTATATTCCAAGGAACACTTTGGAATGAAATCACTGAATATATTTCAGAGTTCTGAAATTATTATTGATTCAAGAATGTTTTTACTGAATTGTACATATGCAAAGAACATTTCACATTGGAAAGCACCTGGGTGTAATACAATAATCCGCAGAATGCTATCAATAGCATACTTTAAGGCCATAACCTCCCATAATTGAAAAGATGTGTCACATTTGCAGTCAGACTATTTATTACATTCAATTTCTCAGTGATACATGCAAACATATGTATTTGTTCCATTCTTTCATTAGTAGAAGAGAACCTTCACTTACTTTTAGATATTTGGTGATAGACGTTGCAGTGATTTAATTCATTATTTCCTGATGTCACTGGAGTTTGGGTTTGGCTTCACTGTGAAGTAGTAGAGCAGGATCTTGCATTTAAATCCAGAAGTTAATCACAATGGTTGTTTCCTAGATCAGGCACTAGCTTGATTTCTCTTAGTCTTTTGCTGAGTGTCTTTTCCAACATTATTCATCTGTCGCTGGCACTTACCATAGTAAAATATCCAAACCCAGAGTAGTCATACTACGATGACTTTTAGTTTTTAAGAGTACTTCCTGCTTCTCCACATCTCTTCTGATATGCTGCTTCAAAGAGTTCCCTGCTTTCTCTTTTCTCCAGTCCTCTCCCTCAGCCGTCTGGGAGTCTTTATCTCTTGTATCAAGAAATACTCCTCAGCAATTGCAGTGTATTTTAGCATTGCCCAATACATGCTAGATTGATGCCATCAATTCAATTCACATAAGTAATCAAACTATCAAACGGCAATAACTTTTCATCACTGATGTTCTGGACTACATTCAATCTGTTTATTTTGTGATGTTTCAGGACTTATTACTAACATTCTGAAATATACAACTGTGTTGAAGCTGTTGTGTGCATGACTGTAAAGGTAATTTCTTTTTCACTGCAGATATATATGCCACAATTTCCAGAGGTTACCTCTGGAAGTGGTCAGAAGAAATTTTTTTTAAAGGAAATGCCTTGAAGAAAGAAATCTTCTACTTAAATAGTTGACATCTGTTAAAAGTTTTTTCAAAATGTCACTTGAATCACAAATACAAATACAAAAAATCCTCAAAATGCTTGAATAGAGGCTGTGATATACTGTGTCTACAATGGTTGGATGCTTTTAAGTAAAATGATCAAAATATTTTGGTTTACCTTAACGCTGTTTATAGCACAAACTGATCTGTGAGCACTTCATTTTAGTCTTTTCTAATCAATTTTTGGAAATATTAATACACTGGGCATGTAACATTTCCCACATTCTTCACCTGATACTTAAAGAATTGTGGAATATAAATATATATAACATATAGAATATATATAGAATATAAATATAAATAAATGAATTTTCAAGCAGAAATTCAGTACAATTACAGGAAAACAAAACAAAATGAAACAAAACAAAACAAAAAAAACAAAACAAAAACATGATTTATCCCCAGAGGAAATGCAATTAGGGATCATCTTATTTGGTGTTTCCATGTTGATATGCTCTTCTCAGCTGCCAAATGCTTCCATGTCTCATAACAACTTATTATTATTATTATTATTATTATTATTATTATTATGAAACCATTCTGTTGACTTTTCATTTATGCTTCTTTTAAGCCAGAACACTTTCCACAGGCTATCCATTATTTTTCTCTTTTGCATCTTTATATTAATCTATTTTTAAATAGTGTAAATAATTTTACAGGGGAGAACCAAATGGCATATGAACCATTTTAAGGATGTTGTATAACTACTTTGTGCTGTACATAAGAACACATACTGTGACAAATACATGCAGTCAGTAAAACTGGACTTATTTATAATCTGATGAGGAAGGGAAGGTAAAAAAACAGAGTGTATGCAAATCAAATAAATTAACCATTAACATTTTAGTAATATAGAGTTTTGCAATAAATTGCAAATGTACATGAAGAGGTGTCGCAGTTACTGTAAAATCCTTTGGGCAAAGCCATAATTTTCAAAGACACATAAACTCCAATATAAATATGCAATGCAGGACTGCCACCAGCTAACTGCAAAAATCCCTTTCATGATTGATTGGTTTCAGATATATTTGAAATGACAGAAATTGACTGCCTCTTGGGTTAACTAGCAGAGTAACAAATTACATGTCACCACATTTTTTTTTTTAAAAAAAAAAAAGGACTGGACATCTTTACCTGAAAGAGAAAGTGTTTTCAAGTCCAGTGCAGACAAGTTGCTGCTTCATAAAAGCAAAGTGTATTCATGTTGTTAAATGCCTTATATGCCTTATTGTAATGCCAGTAGAGGTCACTAACAACTGCTCAGGATCACTTACATAGAGCAGCTCCAGGTTCATGATCATTTATGCAGATGCAAGTCAAATCATAATTAATGTAATAACATTTTCTGAGCCTTTGTTTTCCAAATCAGTTAATGCTTTTGTTTCACCAAAGATGATGCCTTGCTGGACTGTCCATTTTCTTGCCAGGTGATTTTAGATGACTGTAAAATTTAATACAGGACACTAAAGCTTACTAAACCCTTTAAAAAAATGTATCACTTATAATACAAAGAAAAAGAGTAAAAAAAAGAAAAAGAGAGAAAAGCACAGTTTTTAGTGTGTATGATCTGTGGAGCTGATATGATAAAAGACTGTTAGGAATAGATCTTATTAACTCAGGGATTAATTGTCAGTTTGTATGAGCTGGATTTCCTGTGAGGGACTGGCATATAGTCTTCTATATGTAATATCAGTCACCACAGAAAAACAAAATGGACTTATGATAGCAACATCAGAAAACAGCCAGGGAAGCAGAAACAAATTCCTAACTGTGTTGTAGATAGTTCGATCTTTCTTAGGTCTTAAATATTCATCATTTAGAAATGCAATAACAGTATTAGGATTTAGTCAGCTATCTGCAGGTGTAACTTCTAAAGTTGTATTTCCAAATGTCCTCATCTGAGTTTCCTCATCCTTTCAAAAAACCTAGAGCTCATTTGTTCTTAGATTCATAAGGCAACTTTCTGACCCATGCTGAACTTTCAAACTCATCAGCTTCCTCAGTAGGATCTGGATTCGTCAATATACTTAGGAGTATACCTACCTTCTGTACTGGGTTGGCTCGGGGGGAGTTAACTTTCCCCAGCTTTCCCTGCAGCAGCCCATACAGTGCTGTGCTCTGCATTGGTAGCTAGAACAGAGCTGGTATCACACCAGTGTTTTTTCTATTGCTGAGCAGTGCTGGCAAAGCACCAAGACTCCCTCCAACCTTTCCCAAGAGCCAGCAGTCTGGGGGTGGGCAAGAGGTGGGGAGGGGACATCATCAAGGCAGCTGACCTGAACTGATTGTTCCACACCATATGAGGTCACACCCAGCAATGAAAGGTGGGAAAGAGCAAGGAGAGGCTCTTGTTATGATGTCTGTCCTCTCAGACAACCACTATCCATATTGAGGCTCTGCTTCCCGGGATGTGACTGATGTTGATGTGATGTTGTTTTTCTTCCCAGCATACTTTCTTCTCCCCCTGGTCTTCTGACTAGGGGAAGTGAGAGAGCAGTTGTGGTGGAGTTCGGCTGCTCAGCAAAGTAAAACCACCGCACCTTTAAGTAGAATGAGAAAATTTGCATTGAACAAAATACTGAGGCTTTAATAAAGAAATAAATAAAAATAATTGTCACATTTTCAATTTTCGTCATCATGATCTTAGTGAGTCCTGGGAACTCTAGACCATTACATGACTTGATCTACTAAAAAAAAAAAAAAAAAAAAAAAAAAAAAAAAAAAAAGGAACAAATTGTTTTCTTCACTCTAGAGAGAAGCATAGATCAAATACACAAATAGATACCATCAGAGAGATAAGCTTAAGAAAGACAGTGAAAAGCTATAAGCTAGCATGACAAGTCTTAGTACTTCAGAGGCCTACTAACAGAGGATATAAATAACTTGATAATTTCTTCAATACATAATTCTATTAATATAGAAATGTGACCTTTAAGGTTTAACAGGTATGTAGCGAGGACATCTTTCAGATCTGACTAGTGATGGAACTCACCACTTGCTTAATTGTCATTCTGACTGAAAAAAAAAAAAAAAAAAAAAAAAATCAGTCAACCGAACAGGCAGTGCCTCATTCATATTGAGTTAGACACTAAAGATACCTTGCAGTACTTTATATTTCAGAGTATCCCTTGTATCATGTATGGGACTCAATGCCAGCACCATGTCTAAGGTAGAAACAGGCTGGGCTACTTTCTTCTTCATTCCCTCTTTTCTGCCAAAGCACTCATCAAATAGTATGAGCTGATAATTTTTTCTAGTCTCCTTCTAAGATGTTTTGTCTACCCGTCTCTGTGCTCAGTGGTCCACAGAAATATTGGAAAGGTGAAAGTGCCCTTGCCAATGAAACATATCTTGGACAAGAAATAAAAGCGGGGGGGTGGGGGAGGAGGCGGGGAGTAGACATAGAAAAAGGGGCTGTGACATCATAAACCCATCTCTTGTTCCAAGTGGTGGCCAGGATTTAGCTGACATCTAGGAAAAACAACTACATCAGATTTCCATGGTCTGATAAACACATTGCTTAAACTGAAGTTAGAAATCACAAATATAAATTAGAAATCGGAATAGCTCACCTTGAAAGACCATCAAGTCCAACTGCCTGAGCTCTTCAGGGATAACCAAAAGTTAAACCATATTATTAAGGTAATTCTCCAAAGGCCTATTGAACATTGACAGGCATGGCGCATCAGCCATCCTGACCGGAAGCCTGGTACTGGTCCTGTACCACCCTCATGATGAAATTTTTTTTCCTAATCTCTAGTCTGAACCTCCTATGGCACAGCTTTGTGCCATTTCCACTTGCCCTATCATTGCTTACCCAGAAGAAGAAACCAGTACCTCCCTCTCCATTCCCCCTTCTCAGGAAGCTATAGAGAGCAATGAGGTCACCTCTTAGCTTCATTTTCTCCAAACTCCAGAACTGAAGTGTCCTCATCCTCTCATTATAGAACATGTCTTCCAACTTTTTTACCATTTTGTTGTCCATTTTTGTTTTCATTTTTGATGCTTTTATGTATCTTAACATCCTTTCTATATTGTGGATCCCAGAACTGCACACAGCATTCAAGGTGAGGCCATAGTAACGCTATATATAATATACCTCCAGACTCCCACAGCCTTTGGAAATTGTTGACAGGGGTCCAGCTATAATGTCCACTAAGTCGTTCAGTACTCCAGGGTGAATCCTGTCAGGCTCCATGGTCTTATGAACATTCAGCTAATACAACTGGTCCCTTACAATGTTGGTAACCACAAATAGAAATACTCTGCTCCCCCAGTTGTGGCCCTCCAACTCAAGACCAACCAACCAAATATTTATCATTAATACTAAAAACTGAGACCAAAAAAAAAAAAAAAATAGTCTCCACCTTTTCCTCATCCTTATTTGCTGGGTGACAGTCTTCACTAAGTATCAGTCCAATGTTTTCCTTGGACCTCCTCTTTCTGTTGACATACCTAAAACCGCCTATCTTGTTTTTAACAGCACTCTGGCACCACTCTGACCGTTGTCAATTCAAGTTGAGCTTTGGCTTTTCTTGTTTTCTCCCTTCCACTGCAGCTCTCTGATCTCCCTGTTAAGACTGACGTTGCTTCCAGAGATCACACATATTCTCGTTCAGTGAGGAGTTCAGCTAAGCTGGTCTTCTGGCCTCTTGTTTGACTTGAGACACAGTGGGATTGCCAGCTCCTGTGCTTTCAAAAGGTGGTTCTTAAAAAGCGCCCGGTTCTTCTCCAGCTATTATGGACCGGACCCTGAACCCTTTAGAGCAAACTCCCAAGGGACCCTACTAACTAGCTCCCTGAGTAGCTTAAAGTTCACTCTCTTAAAATTGTTTTGCTCCTGAACATTGTACTGCTCAGGGTCAGAACTAGAAAACCTGACATAAAAGTGGTGGTACAAAAGTGACAGATTTCAGGGTTGACACTGTCATTATTAATTTTTAGTGAATGATTCTCCCAAGATGTCCAAGAAGGACATCTGTGATTTTATTATGTTAATGTTTGACATATTTCAATCATTTTGACTGCATCTCCTTTCTGGAATCTTGTATCTCATTGTCATGAAAATGTATAACTATTTCCAATGCCTCAATTACTCTAATACTTCTTGCTATAGCTAAAACAGAAAAATATGTTTTAGGTTATGTGCCTCCAATTATAATGACTTTTATGGGAAACTGCACATGTTTGAAACTGCAAAATTTGAACTTATCTCCTAACAATTTAGTTTTGTATAATTTAGAACAAACATTGTTATTTTGTTATTATCTTTTCATGCCTGATTCCAAGTTGTCCCCAATATATCATTCTGGTTGTGATATGAGTCTTCTGTTGAGATAACCCTGTACCTAAATTTCAGAAAAGAGAAGAAAAAGACAAAGTGAACTCCCACACATGCTCTTTCAAAAAACCCCTCTACTGGATGATGTTTTTTATGTACAAAAACCTAGGGAAAAGCTTCTGTAAGGAAAAAAGAATATATAATTTTTACACCAGCACAAACACAAATGTGTTTAATGACTTTTACTCCTAAGCTGCCTATGTGGTATCTACAGACAAAATATATCTGAGGTTAAAATATCTTCCTATCAGAAAAGAGCAAGTTACTACATGATTTAAAGGTCCAGTGCTAGACAATGGTCTAATGCTTAACTACTAGATCACCTTTACTCAATAAGAGATGATCATCAGATCATACCCTGTGCCGTGATTACATGCAAGGGCTGTTGATGTACATGTGTTGAAAATTCATTATGAATTGCTCACAGGTGATTAGTTACACAGAAAAACAGGGTTCAATCTACTATATCCATTTATCACTTCATTTTCCCCATAGACAGTGGCAAACCACCTCACTAGAGATTACTAATACAAAGGGTGGATATGAAACGCTTCATTCCAGTTATTGACAAAGTTATTTAGACCAGATGCTCATCCATTAGGATACACTGGGGAAATTAAAAGTGTTCAATAGTCCTCAACTTCATATTTTTACCAGTGATAGTGAAAGCTTGTTAGAGTATGATATAATCATCTGGGGAAACTCAGTGATTCCATATATAGTCATGCTCCATAAACATATACATTATAGTGGAAGATCATTATGGTCCTAGGTCACCAGTGGCTTAATTCACTGAGTCAGTCCCATGAATCCTAACCATGAAACCTTCCAATTGATAGTCCCATTGAAGGAACTGAAATTCACACTGGGTTGTAGATACAGAGACAATGAATACAAATACAGTTAACATTATTAGAGGTTGGGTTGTATAAAGGGTCTGGACTTTCAGATTAACGGTTTACCTCCGTGATCATTTGTATTAAGTAGGCCAAGCAAGTTAGAAGGTTTTGCAACTACTTACATACATTATCCTTCACATAAATACTAGTGGTACAAAATTAAAAGATACACTACCTAATAAGCTCACCAGTGATAATATGATATATGTACACAAGACTTGATTGTGTCAACAACAAAATTGCCAGTGTTGAACTCCACCCTCCCTCCAAACACAGACAACTTTAGGATTGGATGGCATGACTATTTCAAGCTCCATAGATACAGTGAACAACCATGGGAACAAAAATTCCAATCACAATCAGAGCAGATGTAGCAGTGAGAAAAAAAAAAAAAAAAAAAAAAAAAAAAAAGTAAATTTGGGGAACATCCAGAGCTGTATTTAGCACATATCTCTGATGTTTCATGTGCTCACGGGTCATAGCAAAGTGGAAAATTTTACCTTTACATCCTTCTTTGAATATCCATTTTTAATGAGAAAGAAGTGGCAACATGTTTAAATGACAAAAAATGACTTTGTTTAATCTTGGTTGAGGGAGACTAAGAGGACCTTCAGAAAGCAGTGACAGGTATGATTTGCTTCAAACATCTGTCCAAGCTCTAGAGTCTTTCAGTGGTGGACAAGGTGAATAACTATTGCATGTGCTACTGAGAACTTAATTTAATTAACTTACACATAGACACACCTCACCATGCTTTGTGTTACAATGGAATGGCTGCTCAAAACATTATTGTTTATTTTTAGACTGCTGCTTTATTCTGATGCTTATTACTTAAAGAAATTAAGCTAAATTAATTTTTCAACTTCATGTATAAAAAACACATTTACCTGGTCCTTTCACATTCTCCCAGGGGACAATAAAAATATATATATTGTAAGGGGACAATATATATATATATTAATTATTTTTATTTTTTATAGAATAGTTCATTTCATCAGCAAGTTTTTGTTTGTTTGTTTGTTTTGTTTTGTTTTAAGAAGCAAATTTAACAAACCACAAAGTTGCACCTCAGAGACCTTAGTTTTACAACAATGCTTCTAATCATCTTAGTAATATGCTACCAAAATACAGAGTTCTTAAGAAAGGCATCTTGCAGCCTTCCTTGGATAATGCTGTTTTGGAGTGACTGGTGTACTCATGTGAATATACTGCTTGCATATTTAATAGGGAAAAAGAAGACAAAATTGCTATCAGAGTGAAAGCATGAAAAAACATTAAAAGCAAAAATCAATTACTTTTTTAAAAAACTGATTCCATATATTTGTTTGGAATACCTTAATAAAAGTGCTTCTGTCCAAATACTCATTTTGATTATGTAGCTTTTTTTTTTTTTCTTTTTCTTTTTTTTTTTTTTTTTTCCACTAACAAGACAATCTCTGTTATTTTGTAGAGAAAAGGTGTCCGTCCATTCCTGGCTTTCTTGGTTTCAGAGTGTATATTCCAATAGAAACATTTTGGGAACAGAGTCTGTCTGAATTATTTTGTGATTCAGCAATCTAAATCACATCAAAATTATCTTTGAAGTTTTATTTATTTATTTGTTTATTTATTTACATATTTAGTTGGAGTTATTCTGAGCATTTTAGCATTAGAAGTCCCACAGAACCGTCATGTCAACATCTGGAAGGACTGAAATGATTTTGAAATCCTTGCTAGAGCTTGTGGCTGAGCACCAAAATCACGTTCAAGACCAGAGTTATTGATGATGTGAAAATAAGATTTCAGTCAGTTTAGCCATTTTTAATATTCTATTTTCTCCTTTTGTAAATGCTGTGCCTGATTTCCTAACTTAGTTGCTGAACAATTATTCATGAGGGTTTTTATTATTTTCATTTTTTTATATTTTAACAGTTCTCATCTTGGCAGAGCAGTGACTGTGATAAAGTCTGAAACTCTGTAGCTGAGAAGTATTTAGGAAAAATTAAAGTACCACAGTGGCATTACGGGATAAATAGTTTGGTCTTTAACATCCATCTTTCACTGACCAAAGAAGTCCAGTTCACTCCGTCTCCAGCACACTAGGATATTTTCCACAACTACTACATTTACTTTACACTAATAAATACCATTGCCAGAGGAACTACTCCTGCTAATCAAGCTACATTTAAAGGTAGTAAACTGCAGAGATTGTGTAGAGATCATGTAACCATGACACTATAGTGTCATGGTTAAGAACTCATCCTTGTGGATCCTTTCTTCTCTAGATGAGACACTTCTCTAGGTGAGCTTCCTTATTTAATGCTCCGGTGAGGTACCTGGCCTCCTAAATAGCTAACTAGAATCTGCTTTTGTCCATATGAATATTTAATCCATCATTACCAATTGAAAAGTTTCCAGTTTATATCTATCTAAAATATCCAGTTTGATTCAAGCACTCCTTGGTATGCAGGTACAATTTCTTTCAACAAAAACTGGGTGACAAGTGAATTTGTCCTGACATCTCAAGGCAATACTGTAATACAAGGAGGCATGTGGCAAGCACATTCTTTCTGGGATTCTCTCGTGGACAGGATAAATAAAAAGGCCTAAGTATGTACCTTGAGAAGAAAATTTGTAAATGCTGAAAAAGAACAAGATTGGTTCTTAGCTGCTGAGGTGGCCAAGCTTGCTTCTCAGTTTGCATTTTCCTCCCAGCTAGTTTATAAAATTCACTGCTTAAGTAACTCTATTATTATTATTTAATAAGAGTTCCTTGCCTCGGGCAACTAATTCTGCTCTCCTAGAGGGGACCCTTAGGGACTAATTCAAGGCTAAGAATTCACTGGAATGATGGGCAGCCAATGTGATGCTCAGCAGTGAGCAAAGTGAGTATTTGTGACAGTGAAGCTTTAATTGGAGCTGACAATGTTTGTTTCCTGGAAAGAAAATTGAGATGACAAGGGTGATTCTGTTCATAACTTACCAGAACCTAATCTTCTTCCTAGAAATGTGTGTTTCCCTGTGTGTTAGAAATACAGTAATCTCTTTTTCCATTCCTTTCTAGACAGATCAGTCAGCAATAGGGTTATAGTTTAGAGTGTCCCATGTAGGTGGTGATGGGTTTAGAGGGGAAGGCATGTGAGGAGCGGCTGAGGTCCCTTGGTTTGTTTAGCCCAGAGCAGAGCAGGCCACGGGGAGGCTTCATGGCAGCCTGCAGCTCACTGACAAGGGGAGTGCAGGGGCAGGTGCTGAGCTCTGCTCTCTGGGGACAGTGACAGGACCCAAGGGGACGGCATGGAGCTGGGACAGGGGAGGGTCAGGCTGAGGGTTAGGAGAGGTTCTGCAGTCAGAGGGTGGTCAGGTACTGGGACAGATTCCCCAGGGCAGTGGTGACAGCACTGAGCCTGCCAGATTCATTAAGTGTTTGAACAATGCTCTCAGACATAGGATCTGATTTTGGGGTGGTCCTGCATGGAGCCAGCAGCTGGACTTCGTGATCTTGGGATCCCTTTCAACTCAGGATATTCTATGATTCTATTGTACATTTGTTTTATATTCAGTTCACATGAATAGCTCACATCACTGCTTATGCGTTCACACAATCATTTCTACTTAGAGATTAATACTTACTGACTTTCATCTGAATTTTGAGCCCTCAAATTAGGCAAAATTAATTAAATTAATTTAACTTAGTTAAATTAATTGGATTAATTAATTTAACTAAGTTAAATTAATTGGATTAGTTCACAGCTTTAGAAAATTCTGATAAATTCATACACTTTTCCCCGTCTTTTTTAAAGATCTGTAGATTTACTTCATATTGAAGATGGAATGAAAGAATAAAAGATTTGCATAAATCTGCAACAAGTATACCTCTTTTGGGCATGGAAAGGATACTTTTGCAAAAAATTTGGTGAGTCTTTATTGAGCTCTGCTGAGGTCTGATCAATTCGAAGATCTATTCTTCTAGATGTTAATAATTTTTTAAAAAGGGAAAATGAAATGATGCCGACAGTATTTCTAACATTAAATCTGAAATGAACGTTACAATCAAAAAGACTTGTAAGTTCACTTTCCTAGACAAAATAGTCTGCAATGCTGTTACAGAAACTGTATCAGAAGCCTAGAGCCTGGATTTTACTCAGTAGTCCTTACAAACATAATTTTGAGTTAAAAAAAATAATAAAATAAAAAAAGAGAGAGAGAGAGAATGAGGACAATGAGTTAGCAGCTGGGGCCTACAATATGTGAAACCTTGTACCGTTACCAACTATCATCCAACTATCTTGAAGAGTCTTGTAGCAGAACTGCAGCATTATTAATACATACTGCTGTACCTATGCTCGAACATAACTATGTTCACTCCAAGGAGTGCGGAGCTTAGTCAACTCGTCCCTAATGCAACCATTAAGGCCCTGTTTTTGCAAAATTAGGCAGTCTTTGGCAAGCAGTTGGATAATTAAAAGCAAATCCTTTATATGCCACCACAGCAGGAGTATCAAGGACACGGGTAGATTAAGCATACAAATTTCTATTGGATTTCTCTGTGTGTTCAAGATTCAAGGAACCTAATGTGAATGATGCCATTTGTGTAAGTATAATAAAAATATCAGTATGATTGTCAATATTAATAAGATTTATATTGCTTTTTAATGTGCCAAATTCTGGCTTGTCTTGGAAGCACTTCAGGAGAGTTTAAGGGCAAAGCTGTAGCCAGCACCCCAGTAAAGGGGTTAACATTACATCCTCCTATCCTGATACTTGATAACAAGGGAGTAATACATGTATATGATATTCTGCAACTTTATGGACTGACATATTAATGGTGACTGTTAGCAAGATATACTTCAACTAATACTATTTATTGGAAAAATGCATATTTATCGTCTTTAAGATTAAAGACAGTAAGTATGTGCTTATAAAAATAGCTTATATTTTGGGTATGTTTCTGAAATATTTACGTATATACATATATATATTTATTTTATATATCTCCTTAAGCTCATTCAGATGCACTATTAATCATAACACATTAATGACCTTTTTTGCTGTGGTCCAATCACACTGTCAGGTTAACAAAGCAGCTTGTACACTGTGGATGTTGGAACACTTGTGCAGTATGTTAAAAACTAAAGTGGCTTCATGCTGTTGACAAAGGAAAAATCCCCATGCTCAGTATTCAGATTTTTCCATAAGGTACCTCCATGTTATTTAGTAATTCTCTACAGTTCATTTCCTCCACTTATTCATGCAACAGGATATTTGCATCTCAATTCCTATCTATAGAAAAAGAAAATAAAACAATTACTTACATTGATATATATTTTTATTATATATATATATTTTTGTTGTTGTTGCCCATTACAATGTTTATGCCTTCAGTTTTAATCTAAATGGAATTTTCTGGTTTCTCAAGAAGTGTCCTCATCATGTTGTATAATTTACTTGACAGCTTATACATATTCACATATATAGTCATAGCATGTAATTTTTCGTTATATCCCAGTAAGTTTATTTATTACTGCTTTTTATATGGCTGACAGTTTTGATCAATGAAGTCTATAAGTTTATATGCAACACAATCATGCTCACTTAAAGTTTACCAAAAAAGAAGAAAATGCAAATATGTATTACATATAATGTCTTTGCTATATTAAAAGCAAAGAAAGCTTATGCAGACAAAAAACATTAGCTTCTCAAACCTTATTATTTTAGCTAAAATTTTAGACAAATATTGGTCCTGCATCATGCCATTGTTTATGACAAAGAGGACATGCCTTTTTTTTTTTTTTTTTTTTTTTTTTTTTTTTTAATACCAAAAAGAAATAATAGGTTCAATGCAGGCTCCACATTTAAATGTGTTCCCTAGGATAATGTGCCTGTGGTAATGTGGTGGTTTTACTCAGCCAGGCAGCCAAGCTCCACCACGACTGCTCTTTAACTCCAGCTCCTCAAAGGGAAAGGGGGAGAAAACATGATGAAAAGGGCTCAAGGGTTGAGATAGGGACAGGGAAATCACTCAACAGTTATCACCACAGATGAAACAGACTCAGCATAGGGAGATGAATGCAATTTATTACCTATTACTATCAAGCTAAAGCAGTGAGAAACTTAAAATAAAATAAAAATAAAAACTAAAAGCATCTTCCTCCCATCTACCCTATTCTACGTCTTTTCCCCAAGAGGTGCAGGGGCACTGGGAATGGGAGCTGTGGTCACTCCCTGACACTTCCTCTCTGCCGCTCCTTCCCGGTCCCTCCCTGCCCCTGCTCCACGCGGGGTCCCTCCCACGGGATGCCGTCCTTCTGAACTGAGCCGGCAGGGGCTGCCCACAGGCAGCAGCTCTTCAAGAACTGCCCCCACACGACTCCGTACCACGGGGTCCATCCCCCAGGAGCAAACTGCTCCAGCACGGGTCCCCCACGGGCGGCAGCTCCCCCCAGACCCCCGCTCCTGCGTGGGCTCTTCTCCACAGGCTGCAGCTCCGGCCCGGGGCCTGCGCCTGCGGGGACTCTCCATGGGCTGCAGCCTCCTCCAGGCCACATCCACCTGCTCCACCAGGGGCTCCTCCACGGGCTGCAGCGAGGAGATCTGCTCCATGTGGGACCCATGGGCTGCAGGGGGACAGCCTGCTCCACCAGGGGCCTCTTCCACAGGCCGCAGGGGAACTGCTGCTGCGTGCCTGGAGTCCCTCCTGCCCTCCTGCTGCACTCACCTTGGGGGCTGTAGGGCTAGTTCTCACTCCTCGCTCTCCCAGCTTCTGTTGTGAGGCATTTTTTTTTCCCCTTCCTGCTCTCCCAGCAACACAAACATCCTTGATTGGCTCAGTGGAGGTCCCTTTGTAGCCCGCTGGTGCTGGCTCTGATCTGACATGGGGCAGCTTCTGGATTCTTTTCACAGAGGTCACCCCTGCAGCCCCCGGCTACAAAACCTTGCCACGTAGACCCAAAACAGATATCTCTGTCGTGTCACATCCTGAAACCTATAAGAAAACCATGCTTCTCTGGACTCACCTTGTATTTCAACAGGGTTTCACACAAGCCATGAGAAACTGTTGGGATGTCAATGGTGTAACCTGCTAAAATCCAGAGAATGAAAAGAGCTGCATGTCCTCACCAGCTGAGACCATTACTTATTTTGACAATCCTCCTATCAAGCAGGATTACAGCTCTGTATGATTCTTTTGTGTCTTAGTGGTTACCTTGAATGGTTAACACAGGAGTGAAATTGTTTGTCATCTTGAGAAAATGCCAGTTGATGTATTTGATCCTTTTGAGCAGGACTCACCATTGCTTATGGTTCTATTGACAACAAAACCCTGTTGTAAAATTTGGCTTTAGTGTAAAGTATTGAATCTGTAGAGACAGAATTGATACATGGCTTCAGGAATCAGAGCTGCAGAAAGCAATTCAAACCTTTTAAGATACGTAGTAAGTTTGCCATGGCAGACCTTAAAATACACCGAGACACAGAATCTCAAAATAGGTCTGAGATCAAAGTATATATATTTTTAGAAACTGCATTAGTGATACTGTGTTTTGTTTCCTAAAAAAAAGGAAGATTAAGTAGGTATTGCTCATTTGTTACTTGCTGACTAAGTGTGTTAATGGGAACACATTCAACACTTTTTGAATAATTTCTTATTGCAGATTTTTAAGTGCTCAAGTCTTCTGACACATAATTGTGTTTTAAAGTTTAAATACTTCCATGATGAATTTTTGAGGCAGGTGGTGGTTTGATTAAATTTTTAAGAGTCCTAATTATGCAAAGAATATGAAAAGTATTGCATACATTTGTAAGCTGTTTTTTTTTTTTCTTTTTTTTTTATTATTTTATTTTATTGTGTAGATGTGTTAGGTGACTTAAAGGTAATTTAATTTATGATTAATATCTGAAATTCACCTTTGTCTGAATGCAGAGTTTAGGAAAGCTTCAACAAGTTTTTTGTTTGGCATTTGGGATTTTATTTTTTATTTTTGGTGGTGGTCAGTTTTGTTTAACCTTTTTTTTTTTTTTGTTAGTGTGAATGATTTAATTACACAGATTCTCTTAATCTAAAGCGATCTTAATGTTATTCAGACACTATCACATAGCAATAATCTCATATATTCACATATAAGCAAACCTGATTAAACAGTAAATTATCATATGTTTAAATATCCCAGTGGAAAGATTTAGTGAAAGAAATTCACCCAAGCAGCTGCTTCATATGGAGCACTGAGCAGACAACATTACCAACTCTAACCAATGTCCAGACACTACAAAAACAAATTGAAAGCCAGGCACGGATCTATAGATACGCCATGATTGAAAGATGGACCAGATATCACCTAAGTGTGTTCTCTCTGCTCTTGTGAGTCTTGGCTTGACTGAAACCAGTTACAGATAATGGTTACATGAAACAATCAAGGACCAAATATCAGAGCCTAAGAGTGAGGTTCCTCAGCTAATTGGAGCCATCTAAAAGTTCGGTGACCAGTCAAAGCTTGTTTTTCTATATACCTTTACAGTAAGTGAAAAGAATGAAACACCTTAAAAATTCAGTTCCTCCTATCCCTTTAATACTAAAATAGATATATGGAATAAAATGGTACCTGAAGCTAATAAGTTTAAATGGCATTCCTGCAATGTTCCTTTGAGTGTGAACCTATGTTTCTTTACATAGTGAAGGAGTAGAAGGAGGGGATTCCCAAAGAGAGATTAGACAGCTGAGAGAGCAAAAATAGTCTTGATGTAGAGATTTCCTTGAACCATGTAGATTGTTCTAGAACCAGAAAGAAACCTCTACAGTGGTTAAGCTAAGAAGCAGATTGCACAACAACATTGGCAGCTCTCAGTGATGCCCTCAAATCACTAGGATACCATCTATGGGCAAAACACCAATCCCTTCCTCACACGTCTATCTTTATGAGTATCCTTAAACTTTCTACAAACATGACAGAGAAAACACACTGCAAATAAAAAGCAAGTCATAAAGCCAGCAAACGCTAATGGAGCTACCTCAAACAGCAAACTCATTTGCTCTGCAAAGGTTGCTAAGAGGCTTCTTTCTTAGTTAAATTGTTGAAGTACTCATCTCAGACCTGAATGAATGAAATTCAGGTTCTGCTGAATTCACAGCTGAAATATTAAGGGATAATAAATTGTTCTGATTCAGAGCTCCACTGAGTTTCTAAACCTGAATCTCCAATAACCCCAGCAAGTGCCCTGACATGATGCTCAGTGCTGAAAGAAATAACTATTATAGGATTTGCATTTCCAGGCTGTATTGGCAATGCATTTTTTTGCTTCTCATCTTGATGTATCCACTCCAAGCACACAATTCAGGCTTCTGGATACATTAAACTGATCTAAGAAATACCTACAAAGAGTTGTATATCCTTATTTGTGTATGGAATGAGTTATTCTTGGCAAATAACATACATTGAGGTGGCAGTTATCCCTATAATATAAGCTACTTGGAAGGCAGTTCAGTGCCAAGTGAAGAGTTGAAAGAAAATGCCAGATAATTTGTTTCTGGGGATACAATAAAGGAAAGAGCATAAAAAAATAAAACAAAAACTACAAAGACAGTAATTCTGATAATGGTGATGTTCCTATTCCAAGACAACTGGCAAAGCCCTGAGAACAAACTGCCAAAGATCATAGAAACATCCAAAGAGGTGGACAAAAAAAATAAATGACTAACACAGCACAGTACTGCAGATATTAGAAACCAGAATAAATAGCAAATGCTAAATAGAAGGTGAAAGTATGGCTGAAAAGAAATGCAAACTGTTCCCGTAGGTGAGAAAATATACTTATGTGAAAGAAAAAAAAAATAGAAAATGAAATCTTTTTATTTTATGTTTTTATTAACCAGTCTTAAACAATGGAAACTTGGGTTTGCTTCTTTTTCTTGATTTTTTTTTTTTTTTGTGTGCGTGGTATTTTTTCTGGTTTTGTTTGTTTGTTTGTTTTTCTCCCAGAAATGTCTTTAGCCATTATGTATTCATAGAATCATAGAATGACTTAGAATGATTTGGGTTTGAAGGGATCTTAAAGATCATCGAGTTCTAACCCCCCTGCCATGGGCAGGGACACCTCCCACTAGATCAGATTGCCCAAAGCCCCATCTGACCTGGCCTTGAGCACCTCCAGGGATGGGGCATCCATAGGTTCTCTGGGGAACCTGTGCCAGTGCCTCCCCATGTTCATAGTGAAGAATTTCTTCCTAATATCTAATCCAAATCTACACTCCTTCAGTTTAAAGCCATTACCCCTTGTCCTATCACTACATGCCCTTGTAAAAAAGTTGCTCTCCAGCTTTTCTGCAGCCCCCTTTAGGTACTGGAAGGCTTAGGTACTGGAAGACTGTAAGGTCTCACTGAAGCCTTCTGTTCTCCAGGGTAAACAACCCAAACTCTCTTTGCCTGTCCCCATAGGAGAGGTGCTTCATCCCTCTGATCTTTGTGGACCTCCTCTGGACACACTTCAACAGGTCCACATCCTTCTTTGTGCTGGGGACCCCAAAACTGAATGCAGTACTCCAGGTGTGGTCTGTAGAATACAAAGATTTAAAACTTTAAGTGAAATATTTTCTACTTACCTTTCAGGGGTGCCTGTGTTTCAGAGGATAACATATTTAACACTGTGAAAAAGTAAAACATTTTCCCCTCAGAGCTTTTGTTAAAAAGAACTGAGAAAATGTGTGGTCAAAACTCTGTTTTGCCCCATGCTACAAAAACCCATGCCACAAAACAAAAGGTAGACACATGATATGGGAAAAATAAGAACAAAAGCCTATTCAGTCCAAATAATCTCTGTGTGAGGTTAAAGGCAATAAAAAGACAGTCTTTTAATGTAAAATGCTGGGCAAACTTAATAAAAGGCAGTGTCTTCTTCCTGGCCTTCAGTGTTTGCAGTTCATTTAGGAGATGGTGGTGATATAATTCTCAACTACATTGCAAGAGACCAAAACTTCACCAGCTATGAATTTACAAACTGAAGGCTTTTAGTGCACATTCAGATGCTGTTTTCATCCATCAGAAAGTAGAGTTGCAATATTTCTGAAAAATGCATTAAGGGGTTTTGGTGGAAGTCTGCTGAATATTTCATTTTCAATCATCTAAAATAGTAAAATTACAAAAGAATGCCTTTAAGCTGAAAATGTAGTTTTACAAGCAGAACGGCTCGTAATGGGGAATGACCAATGCTTTTCTTCCATTTTTGTGTTTTCAAGAGAACGCTTTCAGCAGCTGGCTTTGCAGTTTTTATTTTTTAGTGTTCTATATGATCCTGTTTACTGAAAAAATGCTGCCAGTTACTGGTCGCATAATCTGAAGACCGTATACTTTATCACTGATTGGCAGAATAAGGATTTTTTTAAAAAGCTGCTGGCTCCAAACATCTTTTTTTTTGCTACACTGGAAGCAGCTATAGCAGGTAAAGTATACACTGAAGTAATTCAAACCTATCTAGGACTCAACAAAGTTGGCTAACTGTGATATTTGGAAAAGGCTTTTATCATAATAGCCTTTTTTTTTTTTTTTTTTTTTTTTTTGTAAATCTTGAATTCTTAAGGCTTGATCTTCCATTAAGTGCTGTAACAAAGAGTTCAACAGTTTGTCACTTGCAAGAATGCCCTTTCGTTCTATAGGTTTCATGCTATTTTTCTTTCATATTCTTTGCACATACCTTTATGTTTTGTTAGAAGAAAGAGTAAGCAAGTACACGTAATTTACCTTCTTTGTAACATTCATTACTCTGTACAGCTTGATAACATCTTCTCCTAACCACCTCAATACTAAGCAGTCTTTACATGCTTTCAATAATTTCATCTGTATTCCTGGGATCCCTTGCATTTCTGCCATATATTTTTGAGGTAAGGTAACTGAGAACAAACAATATTACGTCAGGCCAAGAGAGGAAAAGGTATGACATTATTATTATAGTTTTAAATTCGTTTTCTAGACCTTCTTTAAATACTTACATTTTTTGTTTGTTAATACAATGAAACATCTGCAAAGACTTCAAGGACTTAGTTCTGTAATATGAAGTGGACTGTAAGTAAGTTCCAGTATATGCCTGACATTGTATTAAAATTTCTTGCCTTCCTCTCTACTATTGAATGTTCATCTGCTCTCATTACATACTTGCTTTAATGGTAACTAAGAACTATAGTTTAGTTCAACCCTAAACTAATACCGCTAATAGAAGTGTAGAAAACCATATGATCTCTGGAAAGGAACCATGGATAAACAGAAGGGGGCACTATTAGAGGTCATCTCCCTGCACCAAACATCAACCAGGCCCAAATCATCGAGATGTTTTTCTAAAGGTTCTTTAAAACTCAAATTAAGAATGCTAAAGCACTTTTGCCCAGGCTTCCCCAGTGTTTAACTCAGCTAATAACTATGGCAAATGAAGTTGCAGCTCACTGGTATTTGTTTCACCCTAGTGAATATGTAGTGTAATTGCTCTTTATAAAAAATACTCATTAAGTATTTGAACACTGTCTTCCTTCAGTCACCTCTTTCTCTTAAACAAAAAGACTGAATTCTTCCAACCTTTCCTCATAGAAAAACACAGTAGTTGATCGCAATGACTCTGGCAATCTGGAAACTATTACTGTACACATTTATTAGATCTATCTGGAATATCTTACAGTCCTATCTGATCTTCATTGAACTAGAAAATGTGCTCTTGAAAAAAACGTTCATTTTTCTTGCATAGCACTGACTCCTTACAGCTACATTGCCTTCAAACAATATACCTACAAATATGTATTCCAAAACCAAGCACAGGATCAGGTTTTAAAATGCATGCCATACCTGGGATATGGTCCTGTATGGAATTTCCCCATCTTAAGTTTCCCAGTCCTGTGTTTTCCCTTTGTCATTACACAATGCTCCTTAACATAGAGTGCCAGGTTTTTACAGAGAAAATTCATTGCCTTCATTGCCTTAAAACCCAGGAAACTTCAAAGCATAGGGAATACCTGCAAGTTCTGAAATTCTGAACATATTCTGAAGAACCCATAAGCACAAGGGAATAAAGAAGCAATTATTATCAATTTTATCAGTTTTCTTTTACCTGTAATGTCAAGAAAATTTTCTTGTCTTTGGAGAAAGTGAACATGCTCCTTTGAGAACTCAGACGTACAACAGAATACTGGGGGAAAAAAAAAAAAAAAAAAAAGCTCATAGGATAAGAAAATATCTTCAAATAGGAAGGCCTTCAGGATTTCATGGTAGCAGAAAAGAAAGGTGTCCTAAGTTTCTGAGACAATTAGTGAAAGAAAACTGATAAAAGATATGTACATGGAAGGATTACACTGATCTGAAAAATGTAGCAGTCTTGAAATACCCTTTAGCAGCTCAAGACTTTCAGTGCTTAAGTTAATTCAGCATGATAAAACCATGAACCAAACAAATGCTTCCTGATACATTAGAAAAAACTCTGAGCTTTAGAAAAGAAAGCCACATTGGTTTTAATGTTTTTAATGGCTACATCATCTCAGTATAGGAAATGTCTTGCTTTGCTTGTTCTCACTAATTTAAAAGTACAAAAAAAAAAAAAAAAGTGCTGGTGGTGGGGAATCTAAAACATTTTTATTATAAATTTAACTTTTGATATTCTGGAATTAGAAAAAATAAATAAATCTTCTTCCTTAATCTTAGACTATTCTTTGGCAGAGAAGGAAGCTTTAACTAACACTTGTGAATAAAGGGAAACTAAAGCTGCGTTCAGATGGCTGCACAAAAGAAACCATGCAAACCACACCATGAATTGGAGATATACAACATGATGTATTACTGCAGGAAATATCAGCGTGTGTGTACCAGGCAGAAACAGAGAAAGAGAGACCTCAAATTGTGTATAACAGGGACTCAGCAACTGGAGATACAGTAAGGAGAAAAAAAAAAAATAATCTGCTTCTCAGTCATCATTATTGTCCTTTCCACTCATTTCAAAATATGGACTGATACCGTAAAGTGAGTTTGCAGTATCTTTAAGTACACAAACCATGCTCATAAGCTAGTGGGCCTGATGCCTCCATTTATACTCAAGGAAGACTTCTGGAAAAAAAAATCTTATATCTCAACTTCTTCTGATACTCACATGTTTCAATCTATCAGGATTTAGTATTTTAAACTCTCTGATTCAGGCTGTGCCAGGAAGAGTCTGTCAGCTCAGTGTCTGCCCAGTTCCCTGAGATAAAAAAAAACAAGCCCTTGATTTCTTCTACACTCCTCATAACTGATCTGAACGGGCAGAAATGTTTATTCTGAGGATGTGGAGCTGCCCTACACCTCTACCAAAGAGGAGAGGAACTGCTGATGCAATACTATTTTTAGTATATTTTTGAAGGAATAAAAAGACCTATTCAGTTTCCTTCTGCTGGAAAACACTGACTGGGAGCAGGATTTCTTCATCAGGAACCTCCTGTCAATAACATTTTTACAGATTCTTCTTCACATGAAAACCTTACCTAAAGGCTGCACCTGAGATGGGGACCCCCTGTGTACAGCCTGTACGAAGAGATGAACAAAGCTCTCCTGCTGATAGACAGAGCAGCAGAGAATCATATCTTCTTCTGCATGGCATGAAATACACATTGGCCTGGGGTTGTGATAATCTCAGTGATAGCTGTCACATTTTATACCTCCTGAAAATCCATTCTTGTGAAGCAAAAATCACTTCTCCAAGCATCTCATAACTGAGATTTTACAGATGTGGTAGTAACACGACATTGACTTTATAGATAGGAAACTGGAACAAAGGAATATTTATTAATTCACCTAAGGCTGCAGAATGAGCACAAGGTAAAGGAACAGAATTCCAGGAGTGAATTTACAGCAGTAAATAAAATAGGACTAAACCCATTCTTTGTCCCTGTGGTAAAAAGCACACCGAGGCTTAATGGTGGCTGAACTCATTTTCCCAGAGAACAGAGCAGCTTCAGTATGGCTATGGAGAACTTGGCTGTTGATATGCAGCTGTGTCCAGGTACTCTCTAGAAGCAAGCTAGCTGGCCTGGGTCAAGACTATGTCAGGTAGGGACAGTCAAGAAAGCCAGTATTTTTGTGTAATGATCAGAAGCAGTGAACACATTCTTGTGTTAAAGCTGCAGATGAAGAAGATTGTGGGAAAAAAAAAAGACAAAATACTGGGCATCATCTACTGTTTTAACTCCTTAATTGAGATGGAGATTTTGGAGATTTTCTAAACCAGACCAGACTTTGCCATCTATTGCTCAGTACTTGATATGTATTTCAATCTTTACATTTAGTTGAAGTTTTGTGCTACAATTTGGCTGCAGTTGTCCAGTACCTTTGTTTGAATTTGTACAAAAGTACAATTCTAATTCTGCTATGTGCAGTAGAAGCAGTAACACTCAAAACTTTGCTACTGTTGTTCCTTGCTTATGCCAGAGATGGCCAACTGTCAAGAAGATGCATACAGACCATAAAACATTTTTTCTGGATCCCCTGAAATGTAAGGCAAAGAGAAGACAAACCCAACTCATGGTATGGTTTTATGTGTCATAAATACGAACATGAAACAGATTGAGCATGGAAGTCAGGTCAGCTCTGAATACCACAATATGACTGCAATGGTGTGGCCCTAAATGTGATTAAGAAAAAAAAGAAGAGCCTTTAACACCTGAAGATGTACTCACTGTTTTATAGCATGTTATACTGCTGGACTAAGAATATTTAATTGGAATCTCAACTCTCATTCTGTCAGATTTTTTGTCTGAGGAATATAAAAGAAGGGGTGGAAGGGGTGCTGGACATTACAGACCCCACAGTAGTGCCATAAAATCTTAGCTGACAAAACACGAAGCTAATGAATTGATTAATGCTGTTATCAGAGTAGGTTTACCCTTAGAAAATTCAACAGATCAGGGCACTAATTTTATGTCTTCTCTGTTAAATGAGGTATGCAAGCTTTTAAAATTCCCCCTTCACACACAGTTTTGTATCAGCTAGAAACAGATGGGCATGTAGAATACTTTAATCAAACACTTAAGCAGATGCTAAGAAAATTCATCAGCAGTGAACCAAAACATTGGGATAAATTGTTACCTTTTGTTTAGTTTGTCTATGGGGAGGTCTCTGAATCATCAATCAGCTGCTCCCCACACCTTTCCAAAAATGCTCAGAAGGCATGAAATGCTCTGAAGTTGTGACATCTGCAAATTACCCAACATTGGCAGCATCACATTTTTGCCCAGTTAAGATTCTTTTTAATTCTGTTAGGTAGGTAGGTAAATCAAGATAGCTATATCAAGACCATGATCCTGCAGATAGATCCACACAACTGGAAGAATAGAATATATACATGAATGACAGCAACAATCAGAATTCAAAATAGGGAATCTTTATGAAATACTGGGACCTGAGACTGAAGAAGGAGAACAATTCTCAATATAAAAACAGTGACATTGAGACAAAGATACCTATTAGTCACTTTTATGCTCTTCTGAATGGACATACCATTCTCTAGAACAATTGAGAGTAGTGTTAGGATAGGCTAGCTTATTCATGGCCAGATCCACAGAGATGTTTTAATGCTCTGGCTTGCTAGATTAAGGTTAGGCATATTGGTCTGAATTGACCTCAGTGAGGTCAATTGACATTGCATTAGACCTGGAACAATAAACTCTCATACATTTGGTAGCTCAGATCTGTTCTTACACTAGCTGGACAGAGTTGGTTATCTAGAATGTATCTCTGCATTGTGCTGGCCAGCAAAAGACATACAAAACACAATGAAATCTTTCAACTATTTAATTTTCAGTAATGCACTGTATCTGGCTATGCAGGATCCTACCTGGCCACTGCAAGAAAGAAAAACTGGTAATTAAGATGGCTGTAGAAATAATAATGAAATCATGCCAAGCAAAATCATATATATATACCTTTAGTCTTTAGGAGCCCCATTCTGTTGAAAATTGTGGGAATGTACAGAAGTCTATGAATGTGAATGTTCTAAGTATGCATTAACTTAGATATGTAGAGTTCAGGTTATTCTTTCCATACAGGAGGCTGTTGCTGAAGTTTTTCAAAATGTTCATCAAAATCAAAATGCTATATGGAAGAACAAAAATTGTTCTATATTGCTCTAAGATAAACATTTCAATTTCTACTCTGTACACAAAGAGTAAACATTAGAACATTTTTCTTTTTTAAACTGCATAATTTCTTATAATTTATATCCAGTCAAGTTTTTTCCAAAATGTCCTATGGAAATCAAAAAGTTCCTTTCTGAACTGTTGTAAAAAATGGTGCAAGAGTACAGGGAAATTTTAACTGTTTTAATTTCAGAAGGCAAATTGAGAAATGGATGAGGAAGAACTGGCTGTTCAGAAAATATTTGTGAATGATTCCTGAATTCTTCAGGTTATCATGAAGTTGCATTTGTGTCACCTAGATAAAAGCAAAAATAAAAGTAAAACCAACCCCCATGTAAGGAGCCATCAGGCAATTAAATCCAAAGACATGTTTTGAAAGGAAATTTTGCCTCCACCTCCATATAATGATATAATGATTAAAAAAAAAAAGCATGAAGAAAGGAGATACCTTTCAGAAAATTTAAAATACATCCTCCTTCCAATTCAAATAGCTTCTTCCCCTCCTGATATTTTTTTAAGTTTTGTGAATATATGCTATATTGAGAATATCTATTTTCCTTGTCTCCTTTTTCTTCAAGTTTCCCTTCATATTTTCCTTTCCTTGTCATTTTAAAATGCAAGCCTTATGAGAATTCAGAAGTTAAATATTTGAACTCTGTTTACAACATCACAGGATTTACTTCTTTTTCATCCTTTCCTTGCTTCATTCTATTATTTAATGTTATCAGATTGAAAAGGCTTTTTTTTAAAATAGCCAAGATGAAAAAGTAGAGGGGGAATAGATAAAATTTAAAAAATATATATATTACATAGCAGGATTGTGGCTACCTCAGAAAAAGTTGTATAAGAACATCTGCTTATCTGTGATAAATATTATCTTTGCTTCTTACTAAGGAACCAAGTCACTCTCAGAGGAATTGTGAGCAGCCACTTCCTGCTGTGAAGAGCTTTGTGTAGCTTTTAAGCAGAGTGGCTCACAGTAAAGTTATCTGCAACTCTATGCTGCTTTCAGCTTGAAAATATTTTGTTTTGCACAGCAGCTCCACGGTCTAACTTGGTACCCCTCCTCTCTAAGCAAAGGAAAGCCAGCAGAGCTCCACCTCTCCATTTCACTAGATGCAATGGGAATATGGATCTTGCATGCCATTACACAACACGCTGAGGGATGCTGTCTTGTGCACAATTTAAAGTCTAGGGTAGCATAGGGAATATGGCTGTCTTCCATGTGTCCCATCTCGGAAAGTGAATGGGGGAAAAAAAAAAGATTAAGCTAAGACAAGAGAAGAAAATTATCTTACACACAGACAAATGTAATCCTTTAAACTAAGTGCAAATCACTTGTCAAAATAGGTCATTTTATCTTCCTGTTGCAAGTTATCAGTTAGAGTTGTTAGAGCACTGGTGCAAAAAAATATAATGATGAAGGTGACTCAGAAAACATTTTATATGACCAAAACAATAGTGTTCTGTTAATCATCCCTAAAATTTAGAGCTGGAAATTTTTTGCCTATATCAGTGAACTTAATGTTGACCACCAGTGACTTCACTGCCTTTCTTCCATCAGAACATTTTGATTGCCTTGGCAGTGGTGTGAGCCTTTTCTCCATTTTATGCAAAAATGTCTTTGCATGAAAGTATTGCACTTTGTGTATAAGGAACTCTGGAACAGCGTAAAAACATTAAACTAGCAAAGGACTAAAAGCATAGGGGACAAATTATTTATAAGTCAGATACAGGGAATGCGAACCAAAACCTGACTTACAACCCAGCACTTGACAGCTTCACAAACTCTCCATCATCCAGTTATTTCCATTTGGCACTCTTTATCAGATTAGATAAATAACCATCATCATGGTCTACCTAAGAATCAACGTAGTTTCTCTGCTACCTACTACTGTCACCTAAATGATTTTCTAAATTAGATTATAGATATTCTTGGTCAAAGACATTGCATTTTTTGTTTCTTCACTTGTTTGTTTTCTCAGGGAATTCTGTGGTCAGTGTTATGCAGTGGATGAGACAATTCATAATGACAGGTGTCCCTTCTATGAGCCTGTCCAGTTCGCCTAGGAAGGAGCAGCCATTACATGTACTAAAAAGGTGGGATTCTGAAGTAAAACCACACATTCCTTTCTGAAATCTTCATCCTGTTAATACATTTTCCTCCTTTTATAGGCAATGCTGTGTTCAGCATAGCATTTATTACTCCTTCTCCATGTTATATGTTTCTTTACCCAAGAGGTCTTCATGATTAATTATCTGGCTAGACTTCTCAGGTAACCAGATCTCACACTGGTTATCTTTCAAAATTCACAATTCTGCAAGCAAAGGACAAAAACAGAAATAACCCCCGAGTACCTCTTTGCTTTAATCGAGCATCCCAGGCTTTTATTTTAAATGACCAGAAAAGTAACTTTTATTATACTGTTTAGCTTAACTGTTGCTCCCAGATTAGCATCTGATTTAAAAGCAGCTATCATTTTCCCTTTGTAGAAATTATTTTTCATAGTAACAGCCTTCAAAGTAGTTAAAGATATCCTTGCTATAAAAGAGCAATAAATGTTTGCAGATATGAATTGCATTATAGTTTATGGTGATTAAAACATTAAACAGGACTTGGTATTTGGTCTTTGAGACTTTTGCAGTCATTTGAAGCAGGCAGAGCTAACAGCAAATAATATTTTTGTCTTCCATATTCTCAGGACTACAGAGAGTGATGGAGATAGCTAATATCTTTTTTTATGAAAACACCTAGAAGATATCCTACACTGGGTTTTGCTGTTTTCTCCTCCTTTACCTCTAGTGTGTTAATTTTCTAGTTAATTTCATTAACTACTCCGACCAGAGACCTACCAAGAAAGAGGTTGAGATAGTGGATCATGACACATTTTTAAGAAAAGAGGAAACAAGGGGGTATCCATCCTTTACTATTTTTTTTTTAAGCAGGTACAAAAAGTTATTAAGCGCATTGTGTAAATGGGCAAGTCTCAGGCATACATAAGCCTCCTATAAATCAAGCAGTGGTTTTGTTGGTGTTTTTTTTTTTTTTTTTTTTTTTTTTTAAAAAAAAAAAAACTATATACATAGCTCAACAAAGAATCTAAAGGATCAGGCCATCACCTCAGAAAAATCCTGAAGGATATCCATGTGCTGCCTCTGGACACGGAGGGACAATGGCATAAAAAGGTGTACTCTCAGCAGCAGTATATACTGAATGAAATTCCTCACTACAAAAATTCAATCTTTATCTATGCCAGGCAATACTCATTTCTAAAATACACTGCATAGGGATTATTTTTTTTCTCCAATGTAATTCACTCTTAAATACTTTCTCGTAAAAAAAAAAAAAAAAAAAAAAAAAAAAAGGCATCTTTCTCCCACAAATGTTCTGGGACAAAGTGATTTCATTTTTCATCAAGACAGCTTTTACTTTTTTACTTCGTATTGCGCTTGACTAGAAAACTTTACACAGACAAATACAGTTAAAGGTGATTATTTTAGAGTTCTTGCTTAATGCCTTCCAGATAAGGCATTTTAACTTGTTTATGTCTTTGTTAAGAGGTACAATTTGAAGATTTATTCAGAGAAAGAAAACAACTAAATTCAGGCACAAGCATCGGGTAGATTTACCTGAACACATCTAGCTATTCCAAGCTTTAGTCTGTACTTTGGCATAGTGCTTGAGATAAGTGGATATGGGCTTTTTAGGGAAATAATTAACAATAAAAACAAAGAAAAATTTTCCTAGCTGCATAGACACCACAAGAAGCAGCTACACGTGCTGTAGGCTACATGCTGTGACTCAAACTTTAAGTTGTTGGGAGTTTCTCAGCCACAACCAGAGGCATGGGCTTAAAAGCACACATTTTGAGTGTTTAAAAGTACTTTGAACAAGGAGAGTATTATTACAAGAGCACTTGCAGGCTTGGGCTGACAGTACAACTCAGCTTGTGATAAGGGAGTCAGTTATCTCCCCCATCCAAACACACGTGCTCAGAAAAAAATACAGACATTAACAGAAATGGGAAAGGAGGACAGTATTAGGCTAACTTTTTAATGTCTCACAGAACTCTGATCAAAAATGGCTATTACATGTGGCTTTAGCACCTTCACCACCACACAGGCTGTATTAGTAACCATTTATATATTCAAAACCCTGCTGTCTACCTAGGACTTGTCCTTAGTATGTAAAAGATTGGATGTATGCTGCCTTTTTTTTTTTTTAATAATTGAAAGCTGCAGATTAACTGTAGGCACTTTATCCTTTCTAGATCATTTGTTCAAAACTTCTGTTTCTAGGCTGAAATTTACTCTTGTGAGAGTAACTGAATTCTGTGGGTTGTTTCTTCGTTTTACATGGCACTTGTGAGGTCTTATTATTATTTCATTTTAATTTCAAGTGACATTTGGGAAGGCTGGTAAAGCATAAGGATTCCTTACCTTAGGAAACTTACTACTTTCCACTGTAGAATTTTTATTTTCAGAGATTGGTACAATTTTTAAATAGTTTACAATAGTGACAATTTTTTTTAAAAGCCTATTACCATAAAATAGCTGAATGTCAATGAAATTGTTTTTTGCAAATGATAATTGTGCATCTAAAGAAAAGCAAAGAAGAAATTACCATATTTAAGATGGATATATCTTAGGGAAAGTAAGATACTCTAACAGCTGTATTTAGGACATTACACTCCAGTTCTTGTTAATGCATTCTTCAGCTTCATTGCTCCCACCCTACTCTTCCTCTGATGTTTTCTCCAAGGTTATAACACAAATTTGCTCAAATTTTCTGGGCATGGTTTATCATTATATTCAATATAATTTATTCAATGATTAGAAGAACTTGCCTGTATAAATGTAAGGAAAATTTTTGTTCAGGTAACTGTTTATCATGACAGCAGGACTAATAGCTATGATACCAGCTCTGATGACAGACGTTGGGAACAGGGGAACTACTTTTGATGGCTGGATTAATTTTAGGGTAACCAAGATCTCAAATGTTACACGATCAGGCTGAGTTTTCACTTGCCACTTTTGGTTGGAAAGTTTTCTGTTTTCTTGTGAAACCTGACTTAAGAAAGAACCAGAATTATTTTGCACATATAAATAATTCATAGCTGCCTTTGTTGCATTTTTCATTTGAGAGGTTTTTATCTCTATATAGTTGTATCAGTGATCAATGTGCATGATTATTAGAACTGCAGTTGTTGCTACCAGATCATATCTTGTCCTACACAAATAAACCATGACATTTCTGTTGGGCGTATGCAAAATTTTTGGTCTAGTAGATCTATTTTATCCCCAAAGAAACAATTCAATTTTATAATAAAAGAACTTGTGCAAGTCTGAGATACATTGAGTGATAATTTAATGCATCACCCTTCGGTTCTTTGTGCTATCAGATTCATTGTGAAGACGCATGTAGGCAGCTAATTCTATAGCAAAAATCCCACCTCCTCTTAAATCTCATAATGACTAAAGCTTGAGCAAATAACTGACATTTACCACTTTCATTGACATGTTGAAGCAAGTATGTGTGGAAAATTTGAGCTTAGCAATATTTTAATATATTTTGTTGGCTCACTTACAAGCTGACTACCATGCCCAATACAGCAGTTTCAGAAGTTCAAGAAGCCAGAAGCAATCACACTCTGTTACACCTATGTTTATTGGATTACAAACAGAAGCCAATAATTAAATGCAAAGCTAGTATCAGTGACAAAAATGAAAGTGAACAATCTCTGAAAAGAAGAGTAATTCTGAAAGTTAGAGTTTCTATGGTAACATTGACTTGGACAACCTGCTACAATAAATACATCCTGCTACTCTGTTCCTTTGTGGTGGGGGATGCAGGTAGCGAGAACACTGGTAGAATGAAAACATGGACAAACACCTACACTATCTGATCATGTATGCGCTGACACTGTATGAAAATACATGCAAGTCACAAGAGCAGGTTTTTGAAGGTGTTTAGAATAGCAGTAAGAAACAGGTACACTGCAGGCTCTGTGCATTAACAACCACATGGAGTATAAATCAGTCTGCACAAACATATATGCCTCTGAGGGTCATACATTGTTTACTTACCCTATATTGCTTTCACTTCTTGTTTTAAGGGCTGTTCCTGCAGCCAGCTATAGAATTTACTCTGTTCTTTTAATCTCCTTTACTCCAGTCCTCTGGTGGATTGCTTCCTGTAAACAAACATTGGAACATTATTTGAGAGGAGTTTACTTGCATGCGATTAATTACTTCTAGTATCTGAGTTATGTTGTAATGCAAACCAAGACTTAGAAACTCATTACAAGGTACCTTAGTCAAGATCTTGCATCACTGATCTATCTCCAGAGGAAAAACTGCCTCCACATTCCTAAAGTTCTGCTAACGTTCCCAGAAAAAAAAAAAAAAAAATTAATAGCAAAAGACAGGCATGGAAACATTTATGAAGTGTGATGAAAAGCATCTGAATGACAAAAAAAAGCTTAGAATTGTAATTTTGAGTTACTGTCTCCCATACACCTGTTTAAATCTCCCTGAATTTTCAGTATGCGTTGCATCAAGACAGACCAAGAATTACATTTTAAAGTCAGCTTCGTTCCCAAATATCACCTTTTTATTTAGGTTCTTAAAGCCTACACATTGGCCAGAATGTGTTTTAGTCCAACACAGATTTGGTAATACTTTTGCCTTGAAGAAATACTTTATTACATCTTGATATCAAGTCACAGATATGACATTACTTCACACTAGCTTTGACAATTTTAACTGTCACATCTGGATGTCAGTGACAGCACATTATGACATACATCCACATCTTGATAATGTGACTTCCTTTTTCCTAAGGCATCTTTGTTCCTGGAGTTAATGCATCTGTGCTTAAATAGTTCAAACAGCAGAACATCTGCTCCCAGGATGGTGTAAAACAGCTTATTTTATCATCATACTTCTTTAATATACTACTACTGAGAATTTTTGTAATCCAACAGTAACAGGACCACCTTCAGGTCATGAAGCATCACATGAAGCCATTATAACTTCCCCAAAAGAAGGTTGAAACTAAGGCTACTACCATAGTGAAGTTGGACATCTTTGTAAGCTTCTGGACCCAGTTCTTTTACCTCATCCCTTTCCCCTCCTCTCCAGAAATGCCATTTGAATTCAGATAATGGCTCCAAGAATATTATTGACTTGTCAATAAGTGAGCAATAGCCTAGCACTGTAATTCCTGCCAGTAAATGCCGAGGGCAGGCATTTTTCCTGCAAACAGGGCAGATCTTCTTGCCTTTTAGTGTGGGAAGATGACCTTCATAGTCTGTGAAAATTGTCCCTATATGGGTGGGAAAACAACTTTCATGGTGATTTTGAGTATGAGAGACATTACAGTTTAAGACAGTTTAACCACCCAACCTTCACAACTTGCCCATAAAGACATTCCAGTTTGTTCTAGAATAGACCTCATGACATTTTCAAATGAAAATTTTACATGTAACATATACTGTAGAGTGTTATCAGGATAACATGCATCTCCACAGAATAAAGGGACTGGCAGATAGATGACTCCTTCCTCAAAAGGCCACAAATATTCTTGTCACAAAAACATAGTATTTGCAGACAACTTGGTCTCAGGCAGAGTGAACTGCATATAAAAACACTCCTGAGTGGACAGTGTTTCAAAACTGTGCTCAGATCCAGGCTACACCGTGAACACTCTGAATTCTACCTATTTCTAAAACACCTCTTCAGCAGAGAAAAAGAAATCATATACCCATTTTGAAACCTTTTTTGGAAAGACAGTTCTATTCACCTTTTTCTAAAGGGTTACTGTCTGCAAGGCAAAGTTTACAAAAGCAATGCTTAAAAAAACCCACCACATAGTTTATGGGTCAGATTTAAAGAAATTATACAATAAATAAAAGGCAAAGCAGCAGAAAAGGTTGTCATTTTTTTACACAGAAAGCTGTTTTATGAAATCCAAATAAACAATTTCAAAGCATTTTATTGTCTGTTTTTTATACTAATAAAATGAAAAAAAAAACCTTGAAATGTTAGAGGTATTAAGATATACAGATCATATGGAAAGGCTCTTCTCAGCATCACAGACACTGAAATAAATTTTGCGTTTATCTTAATGTTCCACAGTAAACTGACCATGGATATAATCCCACTCCTTAGCACCCCTCTTCTCTTTCTGTATTTCACTGGCTTTGTTGCAGGAGGCAAATACAGTAACAATAATCATCTACAAGAGAAAACATGCTATGGTCTCCCCCAGCTGGTGGAGATTTGGGTAGGGGTATGATGCATGGTTTCAGAGGTGATAATACACTTTAAAGCAAAGCCTTTGAGAGGCCTGTAGATCTACTTATTATTGAATTGCCCTACAATCTCATTTAGCTTCACAGTACCTTTTCTTGTTCTTTCAGAATTACAAGAAAGATGATCAAAGATACAGGTCTACATTAGCATGATGAGCGTAAAATAGAATAGTACTTTTCAGCCTGGAAAAAAAGCTGAGTGGAGATGTACACGACAGATGCTGTGAGTGACACATAAAAGGTAAGAAGATAGCAAGTCATTCATTGTCTCTTTCAATAAAATGAAATACAAAGCAGGCAGTAAGTTTGCACTTTCAGTGTGTAGCTAAACCATAGTGCTCCTTGCCACAGGCATTTGTGCATCTAAACTTTTAGATGCATTTAAAAAACAACTGAAGAGGTTGAGGAGATTTTTAAAGTAAATTAACCATGGGCTATTAAGTAAAGGCATTTTCTCTGGTTTGCAGGACTCTGAACAGTAATTTCCTCAAGTGGGGAAGATATACTCTGGAAAAGAACCACAGCTTCTCCTGTTCTTGGACCTTTATACTTTCATCAAATTCAGGTGGGTCATGGTGCGTGACAGCATATACGTCTAGATGCACACTTCACCTGATGTGCCACAGCCATTCCTATGGTGCAAAGCTGTGTGGAAAAACACCATGTTCTGTCTGGAAAATACAGGGAAATATAACCATATTTTCATGTCAGGAATACACTTACCTGAATGCTTTGCAATATGACTTGGAGTCTAGAACAGTTCTGAAGCATATACATGGAACAAATTAATTTCCTGACACACATCATTATCTAAATTATGTATGAAGAAGCCTGACCAGACACTATGTACAGTTAAAAAAAAAAAAAAAAAGTACTGCTTGGAACCAGTAGTCTCCTAACCCAGGGAAAGGAAGGGCAGCTTCAGAATCTTGAAGGCACCTTACAGCAAAGTAGTTGTCAATCTGTGGTTAGCATCTACTTTTCCATTGTAAATAACGTACAATGTCTAATGCCAGAGAAAAGCAGAGCCAACGTTAGTCTCTATTTTTCTACCTTCTTTAGAAATGGATGAGCATTAGTATTGTACACATTGGAGACTACCTGAAAAGGGAAGCACTAGCTGTCACGATAGCATTCAACAAGTTTGTTGCCATACACTAGTTCCTGGCTGCTACCACTCAGCAACCAGAGCAGCAGATTAAGGGAACACTTCTGGTACTGTCATCTATTCTGCTTTAAAACAAATTTGCAAATGAAATTCAACAGTAAGATTGAATAGGTATTCTGCTTTATCATAAGAATAGGAAGTACAGAATGAAACAAAATCCCTGGTTACGTCAGTATATCAAAAGCATGAGAATATACTAAATTTACTTAGAATTTACTGACAAAGTTACAGTTAATTAAGAGCAATCAGATCATATGCATTACTGAAAAGAACCTCGTATCTGTATTATTGTTTTATAGACTTATAAAACCAGATTTCTCTCTAATCTGAAATGGCCAGATCTATCTCAGCATGGCCCAAATTACATGAAGTGACAAGTACACAACCACAATACCTATTCCTCCTTTCTCTGATTTATGTTCTCTTTTCACAGTTGTCTAAGTGCCTAACTCTACAGTATGTTAATATTGGGCTAGATTGCATACATATCTGCGTTATTTATTACTGAATCAGTTTTTCTTTAGTTCTTGGCCCAGCAACTGACTTGCTGTGTTTTGTTGTCTACAATGTAGGTGGAATTCAAATAATGGCTAAATTGGGGGTACACGGCAATACATTTCTTCCTCTTAGTACATGTTAATAACCATTAACATACATAGCACACACTGTGCTGGAACATCTGCTGTTCAGTGATGAGACTGGATGTCTTTCATGTGCATAAACTTCAGTCCAGGTGCAGTACCTTGCACTTGGCCTTACTAAACTTCATGAGTTTCACATGGGTCCACTCCTCAAGCCCATCAAGGTTCCTCTAGCTTACCAACTGTACCACTGAGCTTGGTGTCACCCTCAGACTTGCTGAGGGTGTACTCAATCCCACTGTCATTGATGAAGATACTTAACATGCCACTTTATTATTGATGTCAAAGGAAAACTTCACCAGCTGAGACAGGAAACAAATGTACTTATCTCCATCTAGTTGTTCAAGTGTCTGGCTTAAGCAAGTAATATAAATTGTTGTGAATGTGCATCTTCAGTATTTTCAACATCACATACTCAGAATATGCACTACTAAGTGACAAAATTATTGCACCTAATAGACACATTAAATGAAGTTCCAGGAAATAACGTTGCACAGGTGGAGAAATCCTCATGAGCTACCCTTTGGTTCAAAGAACACCTTTGAATTTATGAACTGTCCAGCTATCACCTCAAAGCTTAGCTATTCATGCTCATAAAGTGGAAATACTGGAAATGATAGAACTGCTCTGCAAAAAAGTTAGTGTTTGCATATGTCTGACTTAAAACATTTCAAAGAATCTTGATAAGGAAGGAATTTATTCCCCCAAATACCCTGCATTGTAGAGGTGCATATGCCATTTTTCAACATTACATTAATGTTGAACTACCAGAAACTAAGTTTTTTATGTTCCTGGCTAGGAAAACCAGTGCTTTCAGAGGCTTTGGAACAGTGATTCATCTCTGTCCTTCCTCTTCTATCATGTTCCCTGCAATTTTGCTTCTTGCTAATTTAATGGATCTTTATTTGATAGCTGTGGAGGGATGAGAGCCCTATTCATAGTTTAAGTTTCTGCATATAAATACAGGGAAAAAAATCATACAATAGCTCTGTGTTCCCTAAAAAAACAAACAACCAAATACCAAACTTCACATTAGTGTGTCCCTTGATAAGACCTCAATCTGCTGCATTCATACAATATGAAAAAAATAAAAATCAATCTCAGCTCAATTCTTAGTGGACAAATATCTAATTTCAAATGTGAAGTGACAAATAACACCTCTGGCAATCATAGCAGACACTTAAGGATTAAGGTGAAGTATGGTGGCAATGCAATTATGTTTATGTAAAGACCTAACTGCAATGCAGTTGCTTACACTTTTAACTACTTCAGGGTCTAAAACATCAATTAATAGGAAAATTATGCATTTAGCTTTGTTTATTACAAAGTGAATGCTAGATGGATCAAGTAAAAGTATGTTAAGCTTTTTGAGTAGTCTCTAAAGTCAGTTATTTTTATTTTCTAACTACATCACTAATAGCTATGTGTTTTATCATATTATTTTGATAATACACTGAGATGAACACAATGAAGAATCTCACCTATTCCACATTCTTTGATTTTATTGCTTGTAGAAGTGGACTTAAAAACCTTTGCATGAGTGATCACCTGGCTGTTCAGCCACTTTTCAAACCTCTTCACTGTCTGCTCATCCTGGCTATACACTAACAGTTTGTCTACAATGATCTTACAGGGCACAGTGTCAAAGACCCTACTGAAGTTCTAGTAGTCAATATTCATTGCTCATGCATCAGGCTGGTCATTTCACCACAGAAGCTTATCAAGTTCATCAATGTTATATATATCTATATCTGTTTATGCTCTAACCGATATCAGAGTGGTTATATCAACTGGCCAATGAGATTTTTCTACCCTTACATCAGTCTTAGTTTTGCTTACTTGAATATTTTTGTTAATCACTGTATCAAAAACATTTCATATAGGAGGCTTCTGTTTCACCCTTATTCCTTCTAGGAATTCCTTTTAGGAAACTGTGATAATTTACCTTCCATTATTGATTAGTTAATTTTTTAAACCCTATTTACCCTCAGGAGTAAGATTGGATTTGGGTTATTTAGAAAAAAAGCATGACTGTACATTTTCAGGGATAAATTACTCAATTGGAGGGAAGAGCCTGGGAAGGTATCATTTCACAAGTGAAGTTTTATTTAATGATTTGTTCACAGGAAGCTCTTGGAATAAAGGCTGAAGAAAGTTTTAGCTACTGTCCTAACAACTAAGTTATAGGCATATGACTAAGGTATTCAAATGACATTGAAATTTTCTGCAATATTTCTTTAGAAAACTGCAGCCCCCAGTTTTGTACACACACAACCCTGTTTATCCTCAAGATCATTACAACATGAACACACTTCATTCCCATTTGATATACTTCAACTTATTTTTGACAGATAGCGAATCTCCATTCTTTTGGACTCATGCTAGTGAAATACACAAGAATACAATTATACATAGGAATTGGCTTTAATTCCTACAGAATTAAAGAATTCCCCTTCTCAAATAACCTCTATTCCAAGGCAGCTGAAGTCAACCTAGAGTTATAAAACATGAATAACTTATTTCCTATTTGGTTACTAAGCCTGATTTAATCCATTTATAAAGGAGGAATCAGTTTTATTTACCTTTTGTTAACAAGTCCTTGTGCTGCAGAAAGTTTAACCTTCAAATTATGACCCTTGCCTCTTAAATGGAATCTAGTGAGAGAAACCCTGTTCTGAGTCAGCCACCTCTGTATTCATTTATTGTTGAGCTTTATCATATTTTCCGTCCATTAATTTAAGTTGCAACAACTAAAAATTATAGCAAGGTTTTATTTCTGCCTCAATTAACATTTTAGATTTTGCTTTGGGGTCTTCATTACAAATAAACTGTCAAACTAAGTGATGTGCCAAATCATCTGTATTTAGCAACCTATAATTTTAGATTGTGTTTTACTGGTTGAAAACATGAGCCACTGACATCACGGCACACAGGAAAGAAAAATGAACTAATATAAAAACCCCCAATAGCATGCATTAATCTTACCTAAAATGCTCTGCCTGGCCTTTCGTTGAAACGTTTTCAAATTGATTAAACCTAGAGGCAAGCATTTTTTTTGCATATATTTTAAACAAAACCCTGCTCTAAACTTAAGTCTTAAATATAGTTGTGAACAAGTTCTTCTCGTAGTCACATATGGGTACAAAATCTCAAGGTATACCAAATTTTATAATGTATATTATACATTATAAATGTATATTATACTACTCTATATAGTAGTGAAGCTACTATATAGGTTTTTTTTGTAAATTTCAAAGTTGCCTGCAGTTACTTGACTTCATCAGATACACTAGAAGCGTGCCTGAGAACATGATTCTGACTGTACTATTAATTCTGGTAGAGTTTGTTAAAAAATGTCACCTACTCCAAAGTAGATCAATATATCTCTATTACACTGGGAGAGCAGGGCAGACTTCTTATAGTACCTTGAAAAAAAAGTAATAGCTTTTTTCCTTTTTCTGATCACTGTTCTCTTCCATATTACTCAAATTTCAATGGACTTCTGAAGCACCGAACAGGTCACAAAAATACTTAATGGATAAAAGGCAAGGGAAATAACCCAGGAGAAATATGTGGTAAGTTGTGGGCAGCAACAGAGCCAAAGCAACCTTGAAGCCTAAGAAGCTCAAAGTGTGTAAGGTTATGCACAAACTGTTAGGACCTCTAGGTAGAGAGTAAGAAATAGGCTCTAGCCTGATGTCCTGGTGTCACTGCAACTCCACCCTTTCCTTGAGTATCACATGTAGTGACTTAATAAAAGCAAGACTGTGTATGCTGCTTAAAGGATTTTCTTGGTCAATGTAATTCTCACTGGAAATTTGCATTCAGAACTAACTAGATTTGGAAGTAAAGACAAAACAGACTGCTTGAGCCAGGGCCATAACTTAGGCAGAGTATTATATTACAGTCAATCCAAACAAAGAAATCATTCTATTTAAGACACTAGCTTAATAAACCTTGGAAATCTTGAAATAGAAAAGACTCAATGTGGTTGTCTGATGCTATCTTTATTAGCTATGCATTCAAACTCTCCTTGCTTTGGTAGTTTTGACAGTATTAAGTCAAAGTTTAGGATCTTAATTGTTCACAGACTAAACAGGACAGGTGATTGTTGTCTTGATGTACTGTGATAGATTTCTACATCCCAGTATTTTTCTCAGTTTTAGGAAGGCCAAAAATAATTCCCAGGGGAGAGGAATTCCTCTGTACTGTCTCTCTAGACAAACTATGTGCGGTTGCAGCCATTTTCAGTTACGCCTATCTGAAGGAGCTGAAAAGTCTTATAAACTAAAAGATAAAACACCCCAACTCGATAGCAGGACACAGCACACAGTAAGCGTGGCTTACCAGAAAACCTTACTAAAAATGACTGATTAGCATAATGAGTTAAATTAGTGCTGTTTGGGAGCTTTCCAAGATGGAATCTGACTTCTGTCCTTCCGTCCATCAGTAGAACAATATCTGTTCCTAAAGAAGAACACTATGAAGACTGTTAAACATGGGATGAACATTGCAGAAATTTTACGTTATAACTTTCAACTAATATCGGTTGACAGGCACCTGAGAGTTTTGTAGTGTTTTTTCAAATATTAATTTTAATACTTTGTAATAAAATTGTTTGCGTGATGCATAATTGCTTGGAGAGAAATTAGGAAATTATTTCCTAAAATGTTAAGAACTGAAATCCTATAATAGCATACAAGCAGGAATAAACAAACATCAACATATTTAGTACAGCATTTTAATGTACCCCATAACTCTATATATCATATACATCCAAAGAAACCCACTACCTCCCTTGAAACCCACTACCTTCCTTTGCTTTCCTGGATATCTCTTCTAGAAAAGATAGGAGTATCTTCTACTAACTTAAGCTGTGATCCATTGTCCTTGCTGCTCTAAGCAAGAAGAGTTCACCTACCCCTGTTGAGGACATGCTAGACCAGCAAGGAGATACAGAAACTGAAGTCCCTCCACTCAATACACTGGCAATCAAGATAGCAAGGAAAACTGGGTTTTCTCATTTCTGTAGTTTTGCTTATGCCCAAATTGGGCTAAAGCAAACAAAATTGCTGAGACCCAGAAAACAAAATTTTGGATTATTGAAATGCTAACAATCCTTTCATATTTTTTTTTTGACCTTTACTTTAGCACCTCAGATTGGGTTTTGGAAGAGATTTTGGATTTCTTTAAATCCTTACCATACGACATATCAGCTGGCGATTCAAACATTTACGAATGCTGATAATCATACAAACTTATGTAAAATTTTCAAGGAGATAATGGCACTGTCCTTAAAGTTAAGCTACAATTAAAAAGGTCACATAAGGTTGATTACCAACTACTTTAATATTAACATTAATGTTCTGCAAAGATGCTTCTAGAACTTAGCATTATTTCAAGTTCTTCATTTGAGCAGAGCATGGGGAGAGGTACTGTCAGATATTTATACAGAAAATTTAGAAGGTTCCACATATTTGACTGTTGCATGAGATCTTAGGTTTCTGTGCTTTTTTTTTTTTCCAGTTGCCTAAACTAACACCTCAATTTAAAAGTTATTTATGGATTTAAGATGCATCTATTTTTTTTATAAAACATCAAATAATTACAAAAACAAATTATTAAACCAGCACAAGATGAATCAAATATCATACACGCTATTTTATTCAGATCATAAAAATCTGAACAAATTACCATGAATTAAACATTTGCACTTTCTTTTAATTCTGTATCTGCTATCAGACTTGATGAGGCAAGAATCATAAGATACAAAGGTGTTAGGAGGAAAATAATTATAATCAAGTTTAACATAGCCAGAAGCCAACACTTCATTAGAGCACAGCAGAAACTTTATGTTGATGAGAAGACATCTTCTGAAACAGTTTCACAGCTTTTAAAAATAAGAACTGTTTTTCCTTCTAGGCAAGCAAACAACAAAAGTTATTTTCCAAGTTTGGAGGACCTGCCATGACCTACATACAACAATATTTGGATTCCTCTGCTTTCCACACAAGGCTACCAGATCACTTCAGTAGCATTCTACTAGGATTTCAGATTTTGCTTGTAGGCATCACATTCAGAGACATGCTATTCCAGATGTTAACTGCCACATGACTTGTTTGTTTTTCCTTCTTTGGATACTACTTTCAAGTTTACATACTAGTCTCTTTTGGAATATTACTACATGCCATATCTTCACAGCCATGAACCTCTACCCTTACCCTATAACTTGGCTGTCTAAACGGCCTAACTTCAAGATCGGGTTCTTCAAGATAACTTCAAGACAGATTCTTCTTCTAGCTTTCTTCCCTGATGAAAGATGTTTCAGTATAGGCCACTTTCACATTTGCCATTTTCCTAGTTTCATTTACCGTATTCAATCTCATTGTTGATGGTAAAGCATGATGCCTTTTTCAATGAGACCAAGAGATTGGGAATTCAGCTGAATATATCCTTTGGTACTAAACAGTACTTTTTTTTTTTGGAAAAAAAAAAAGAAAAACAAAGCAAAAAAAGTTCTATGACTAGACACTGGAGAGTTATAACAGATTGTTCAAGTGTCCAAATGGTCAAATTGAGATATCTTTGTGTCAGGCTGTGTCCTTTTTTGTACTCCAAACTCAGAGTTATTAATGAAAAGGACAGTATTTGCTCCTCCCTCTGCTATTAACTGTCCTAAAAAACATACCACTGAAATCAAGTAAAAACTAAGAAACCACATAATGCACTTACACAGTACTAACTGCATTTTCAGCAGTATCAAAGTATCTTGGACCAACTCAGAACTAAAAGGCATCCTATATTTTATGTCAGGCAGTATGTCATATTGAACATGCCTCTAGACCATCCACATGATTTAACAGCCACAAGATATATAATGTGTTATTGGATGGCTAGCTCACCAGAGAAGCACATGAAACTCAACTGGCCACAAGAAAAATACATTTCATAAATTCACTAGACAAATTTGCACTGACAGTTGCATTCAGCCTAAATAATACATGTTATCTGAACTAGGCCAACATATTTTCATTACATCTTGTGGCAAAAGCAGAATCAGTGAAACTATTAGCAATTAAACTTTCTGTCTATACCTTTAGAAATTTTGAGTCTCAAGTTGGACTTCAAGGAAATAAACAAGGAAGGAAGAAGTCTGTTGCTTAACCATCTCCTGTTTAAAACAACACAAAGAAAAGTGCAAAAAGCATTGCATTCATAAGGTGGATGGGAGCTAAAAGACACCAAGAAAATTTATTCTGGGATAGGAATGCCTTCTTGATGGTGCTGTTGTGAAGAGTAGACATATCCAGGTTTTACTTAAGCAAAACCAAAGGAGCACCAGAGAAAAGAAGTCCAACAAGACACACAAGCTGTAACTGAACAGTTAACATAGTAGCTGGCATAGAAGAAGGTACCAAAAGAGCACAGAGAAGTCAATGGAAACTGACCTCAAAAGTCAGGAAGAACCTCTAGACACTGTGCTATACCTAAAGCAATCACACCCACCACATCAGGAGTCTTGCCCACAGAGCTCCCGAGGTAGGGTCACACTAGGGGCCAGCATTGCTACAAGATATTTATGAATGTCACAGGTGAAGATGCAAAACAGCAGTACCAGTACTGTCCCTCAGAAAAGACCACTCAGTGATCCACCAGTTAAAATTCAATAAGTTGGTCATTTGCTTTTCAAGTTTCAAAAAATTTCTACCCACCTTGTGTTCCTCACACCTGTCCACATATCTCCATCTTGACAAAAAAGGTTCTATGGAAGACCATGCTGAAAGCTTAAAGTCAAGGTAAATGTCATCCACTGCCCTCTCATTGCCAAGAGATCCAGTAATTTCACCCTAGAAAGCAAAAAGCTTGGTCAATTACAAGTCACCCTTGATAAATCCATGTTGCCCATTGGCAGTCAACATTCTGACCCTCACACGTCTGAAAATGTCTTCCAAGAATACATACTACATTATTTTCCCAGGGACTGAAGTTTAGAGACATTTATTTCCCTTCATGCTCTTTCTTGACATCTCCTCATGCCCTAACAAGGTGTGCACAGAATCTGTCATTTTTCAGTCGTTAGAAAAACCTTGACATCTCCCCAGCTCAACCAATTACATTACAATGTTATTGAATAGTTGGAAATACATTCATAGCACAGCCCTAAGGGGTTGAAGTTTTACACACAGTTATCTTCCCTTTCAAGAGACTCCCTTGGTAGGTGATGTCACCCATACAGCTAGAGGCTGACCCATAGGCCAGATAACATTATAGTCAAGGTCAAAATTTCTCATTCACCTTCTCATGCCATTTAATAATGCAGCCTTTTCTGTTATACAGCATCCTCAGATTGATAGAGTTTAGGGAGCAATAAAGAACATCCAGATCCAAGTTAGTATATTTTTCTAAATACACCCACAGAGCACAAGACATTAGTACCATCTTGTCATTACCACATAGGGAATACCTCTATTATTATTTTTCAGCAAGGGTAATTAATTATTATCTGGTAAACGTCAGAAGACTAATCCAGCAGGTGTTTTTTTCCTAGATAGATTTTTATCCCTTTCCATACTTCAATTAAGTAGAATTTAGAGCAGCAGGAAATACCAGCCATGCACCTATTAAGATCCCCCACGCAAGAAAAGATAAGATTTAAATAAACCAAGGTTAAGACAGTTCTTGTAAACATAAAACTACTTTATGTTCTGTGAGGAGATACAGACCATAGATAGCCAAACAATTCAGAAATATCTCATTACTAGGAGAAAACTGGTATGTTTTTTAGTTATTGCACAAAAAGATATGTTACCTGGTAACACAATGTAGAACTATCTGAATAAATGACATGGGAAATAAAATGAAATGAATAGGAAAAAAAATTCTTCAGGAAACAACAGATGTAGAAGGCTAAATTTCTGTACCTGGTATCTATTGATCTCCACGTTTAACATTTCTCTCCTACCTGAGCTTTACACCCAAGGAAATCCTACACAATTTATTATTATTATTATTTTTTCAAGAAAATACCTATAGAAGTTCTCAAATACTTCTAAATTTAATCATTTTTCTTCTCTCCCATGCTAGTACCACCCACCCCAAGCTCTCAAAAATTGCTTTAGGGAGCGGCTCTGTATTATATAGGGACATAGACTTCTCCCACTTCCACAAGCCTTACTTGCTAATTAGCCCTTAATTAAAATGAGCTGCAGCTGGTTTGAGACACTCCCCTCTCCCCAACCCTAATGCCCTACTTCTAATTTCAGAAGTAATAAAAATTCCCACATGCTAACATGGTCTGGATTTTTTTCTTGAGAGAGTGTATTCAGCATTTCTTTAGCACTCCTTTCCCCCATCTCAATCCCAATCTCTGTGTGTATTTAAAATATATAATTTTAGGAGTAACTTTTTCTTCTTGCCTTTTTTTTCCTAATCATTCTTTGCTGTTTAGGAAGTATTGTTATAGGCAGTGTTTTTCTTTTGCTTTTCTTTTTCATTTTCTTTTTATTTTTCCTAAATTGGAAAATTGTTTCAGTTGTTGATTTGATGAGGCTTTAGATTTGAAGAGACTGAAAGGCTGACAATAAAGGCTTGCTAAAGGATTGTGCAGATGTCTTGCGTGTTTCCCAGATACTGCTGCCAATGCACTTTATCTGAGGCTTCTGATGTCTTGCTCACCAAGAAATAAGTCAAGGTCCTGCCTTTTCACTCAATTGAACCATTTTTATTATCATTTTTTTTTTTCCTGATGAAAAGTTGAAATCTATTAGATCTTTTACTTGCCTTGTTGCTTCTCCCTACCTCTTCCAGAAAGAAATTCTGAGATGGCTCATAATATTTAGCTGTTAAACTTCTTATGAGATTCCAGTGGAATGGCCTTTTTTCCTAATGGTTTTGGTTTGGTTTTGTGTAGATGAAGATGAAATGCCATAAATATAAAAACCCTAAAAGGAGGAAGGCAAATAGAGGACCAAAGTAATAAAGACAGCAGAAGTACTACTATAAGTATTCTGGGACTAAATGGCTTCTGTTTTTCCATCTATTGCATTGGGAGAAATGAAGTCCAATATGTATGTATTTCATGTATTTATTCTCAGTTTAGAACCATAGAACAGTTTGGGTTGGAAAGGACCACACAGTTCCAAACCCAATAGCATAGGCAGGAACACCTTCCACTAGATCAGGTTGCCTAAAGTCCAGTACCATCACTTATTACTATACTTTGTGTCTCTCATGATATATTTTTGAGACTGAAGTGAAAAAAGTCCTTACATTTATATCTACAGGACAGTTTGCTTTTGCCAATGGCAATTATAGTATGTTTGTTTGTTTGTTTCCATCAGGGTACATTTAAGTGTCCTCCTCAATTTAAAAGGTCCTCACAAATGGACTCTTAGATCTTTCTGTTTAGAAACACTCTGCAGATGTGACAAACTATTGTTGTGTGCTGATATCTTTCTATAATCTCTGTTTTTTTTTTTTTTCCTTTATAACAAGTGATAAATTCACTGAGATACTTTTAATAGTATCCTCCAAAGACAGTTATGTCAGATGATATTGAATGCTTTGTGTGCAGTCAACAAAATACATGGTCAATGGTCGATTATACTTCCTGCCTTGTATCTCAGTATTGATCACATCAAAGAGTGTGTTTGGTTCCTTTCCTTTCACAAAAACTTTTCTTTCACTACAGACAAATACAGTCCATTGAGTGACAGATCCTGCCAAGCTGCAGTGAAATTTCTTCTTGAAAATTCAGCAGCCATCATCAAGGAAAGACAACACCTTTTCTTTCTTCCAAAAGAGTCTTTCCAGAAGTTCATCCTAAATATTTATGATGTTAATAATAATAATCCATAGGAAGTTGACAAGTTTTTTTCAAATTCTGTGTGTCTGAAGGGTATGATAGAAGGAAAAAAGACACATAAGAATTTAGTTACTTACTGGAAGCATAGAAAAACAACTTTGGACAGAAAAAGAGCTTAGTGCTTTTGATAAAAGCACAGTGTACAAGGAGAAATGTTTCATTCAAGCAGATGATTAAACATCTCATTGTGAGGGAATGAAATAAGATGTTACAATCAAGTGTTGGGATTTGCACAGTTGATACACAACTGAAATCAAAACGCATTATGGGAAATATATATATATGTATTTCTAGCACTGCAATTGTAGTAGTAGAAAAGTAGTGAGCTAAAAATCATTATTTAAGCAACTGCAACTCCAGCATGTTTAGCCACATTTTGCTCTTCTGTAATTAACCCTGAAAGTAAAGGGCAGCGAAGAATCAGTTCAGAAAATGACCAAATTCACTTTGCATGGACAAAGATTATTATTATTATTATTATTTTTTAAAGACAATGAAATAGAACACTGGGGAAATAAAGAGATCTTGCACACTTTTTAATTTTTTTTAATATATTTTTTTAGCTGATGATAAGACATAAGTATGGTATAAAGGAACCATAGAAAGAAAATTACTCTGAAAATCTACTGCAATAACTAGCTTGGATAAGTTAACTTATGTCCAAAGGTAGTCATTCTAAAATGCATAGAATTTTGTCACAAGAAAGCATTGATTTCTCTATGTACGGGCAGTCTTACCTTCTACGTATTTTTGTTTTGATTACATGTGGCGTACCATTTGTAGCAACACAGCTTTATCAGGTAAACAGAGACATACAACTAACTTCATATATTTTACAGAAAGTGCGATTTAGAAATGAGTAAAAAGATTAATTTTCTGTCTACAAGAAATCAACATATTTCAATACTTGGAAAAATCATGAATACATGAATATCTGTTTAACAGAACTGACGCACATATTTTGGCATTCTTTACAGGATAAAGTTAAACATCAAACAGTACATAAAACATCAGAAGAAAAAGATTGTTTGCTTACTGTACTGTTTTTTTTTGTTTGTTTGTTTGTTTGTTTGTTTTTAAGAAGAGTGTTAGCCTTGTGTGATAATGTGGTATTGAAGGGAGGGTAATATAAGGAGGCTTGGGGTTCAAAATGCATTTCACATACTAGGTCTGAAGGTGTGATGCATCGTATTTCTTTAGAGGATTAGTGAACTGCATTATAGGAAACATAGTCTGTCACCAGCTTGCAGCACTTAGGACAAAATCAAACTGATCTCAGTGCATGTACAATGTGGCACCACATAAAAATGTGGCATTCTGTTTAATGGAAATAAAATTTCAACTGATTTAATAAGCAATAGTATTTTACCAGGGGTTCAAAATAATATGAAATAAAGGTGTATTATTTCCTTTTCCAAAGACAGTATCATACCATTTTAAGGAAATGGTATTGACAAGGCTTAATCTTTTCTACAGCTGTGGGTATCTTGTTTTTTGTTTTACCCAGGTTTTTTTTACTTTCCCTACGTAAGGTCTAAGGCTATTCTGACAAAATGTTTTTCTAAATTGCGTACTTCCCACTTCAAATCACTGAGGCTAGCATGTAATCTTAGGGAAAAAAAAAATGTTATCCTACCAGATTCTGATGACTGAGCTCTACCCTAGGGTGTTCTTAAATGGTGACCTGCTATCTGCAACAAGCTCCCACAATAATGGCTTCACCTTGCTGGGCAGCTGAACTCTGCTACACTGCTCTCTCACTTCACCTCCTCAAAGGAAGATAGGGTGAAAACATAATGGAAAAGCGCTCAAAGTTTGAGATAAGGACAGGGAGATCACCCACCATAAACCATCACTGGCTAAAAAGATGCATATGGGAAATTAATATATTGTCTATTACTAAAAGAGCAGTGAGAAACTAAAATTAAACTAATCATCTACCCCCCCAACCCACTTTCTTATCCCTCCTCTCCCTGAGCAGTGCAGGGGAAGGGGGAATGGGGCTGCGGTCAGTCCCTGACGCTTCCTCTCTGCCGCTTGTGGTGGTTTGACCGTATTAGGCAACTGAACACCACAACCGCTCTCTCACTCCCCCTCCTCAGATGAGGAGGGGAAGAAGTAAAGGGAAAAAAACAACTCACGGGTTGAGATAAGGATAATTTTAATAAAGAGAGAAATATATTATCAAGGAAATATTATATTAATTAAACAATTATTAACAATATTATTATTATTAACAATATTATTATTAATTAAACAATTCAACTAAAGGGAGGAAAGGGAAAAGGGGAAGAGGAAGGGGGAAAGGGAATAACAAAACAAGTAAAGGCTATGTGGAAATGCAGAGGGGAAAAAAAAATTACTCTCTACTTCCCACAAATAAGCGATGCTTGACCACGTCCTTGAAGCAGGGCCTCAATGCACGTAGCCGGTGTTCGGAGAGGAGGACAGACGTTTTCGCAACGAGAGCCCACCCCACCCCTCTTCCTCCTTTTCCCACCTTTTATTGCTGAGTGTGACATCATATGGTATGGAATATCCCTTTGGTTGGTTTGGGTCAGCTGCCCTGGTGATGTTTCTCACTTTTTGCCCACCCCCTAGGAAGGCTAGAGAAAGTCCTGATGCTGTGCCAGCACTGCTCAGCAGCAGACACAACACCAATGTGATACCACTGCTGTTTTAGCTACAAGTGCAGAGCATAGCACTGTATGGGCTGCTGCAGGGAAAGTTACCATCCCAGCTAGACCCAGTACACCGCTCCTTCACGGTCACTCCCTGCCCCTGCTCCACGCGGGGTCCCTCCCACGGGATGCCGTCCTTCTGAACTGAGCCGGCAGGGGCTGCCCACAGGCAGCAGTTCTTCAAGAACTGCTCCCACACGGCTCCGTACCATGGGGTCCATCCCCCAGGAGCAAACTGCTCCAGCACGGGTCCCCCACGGGCGGCAGGTCCCCCCAGACTCCCTGCTCCTGCGTGGGCTCCTCTCCACGGGCAGCAGTTCTGGCCCGAGGCCTGCTCCTGCGGGGGCTCTCCATGGGCTGCAGCCTCCTCCAGGCCACATCCAGCTGCTCCACCGGAGGCTCCTCCACGGGCTGCAGTGTGGAGATCTGCTCCATGTGGGACCCATGGGCTGCAGGGGGACAGCCTGCTCCACCAGGGGCCTCTCCACAGGCTGCAGGGGAACTGCTGCTGCGTGCCTGGAGCCTCTCATGCCCTCCTGTTGCACTCACCTTGGGGGTTGCAGGGCTTTTCTCTCATATTTTCTCATCCCTCTCTCCCAGGTTCTGTAGCACAACAGTTTGTTCCCCCTAGCCCTTCTTCAATCTGCTCTCCCAGAGGCCCAACCAGCGTTGCTCATGGCTCAGCTCTGGCCAGCAGCAGGTCCCTTTTGGAGCTGGCTCTGATCTTGCATGGGGCAGCCGCTGGGCTCTGCTACAAAAGCCTCCCTGGTACAAAAAACTTACCATGTGCCCCCAATATCTACTTTAAAAAATGGGAATTTTATATTTCCCACAAGTGTGTTATGAAGCAAATGTCTTTAATATGTAGCGGGCATTCAGATGTACTCAACCTTTCACTTGGAATCTATTGTATACCTAAATATACTTCTTGTGCAGTTAACAGATTTTAGAAGGAAATCACGACCACTTTGTTTAGAAAAGATATTAAATAACAGAAGTCTTTGACAACTAATTTCTAAAATATTTGAAAGAAAATACAGAAAAGAAAAGCAATACAAAACATTTTATAGGCTATTTAAAGATCTGGCAATCAAAGTCATAGCTAAGAAAGCTATTTCAGACTTTGTTTTTGAAACAAGCAAAATTTATCTCTGTGTTTTAACCATTGCATTGGTTGCGGTAAGAAGAAGGGAAGAAAACAAAACAAACAATCAAAAAGGTGTAATATAAGAATGTTTCCATAAGAAAAATAATTGATTCTAGCCAAAGCACAAATTTAAGGAGGCAAGATTCATTATTTCTTCAGGAATTGTACTAACAGGACTCAATTTCACTTAATTTTCTTCTCATTTTTTTTTTCCTTCTAATAAATATTTCAAAGCTCAGATTTGCAAAATATATTTTCCATCAACTTAAATTATTATAACATATGAGGTAAAGGAGTAAAGATAAACTTCAGATAGAATAAACTTCACAGAAAAATAGTTATTGAAATGGACATATTCTACAGTGAAGACTAGGTACACGGAATAAATACCTGCATATTTACATAGATTTTTCTTTTTCCTTAAATTTTACATCAGCTGTCATAATCTGTAAACATAAAGAAAATCTTTCTTCCTAAAATATTAATGACATGTCTAAAATATTAATAGGAATAGTAACTTAATTCAAATAAAAAGTAAACATATTTACAATATGCTCTTCATTTTTGATGCAGAACTGATTTAATCAAGACATTGCAATTATTGAAGAATTGCATGATTCTCACATTGTATTTACTATACAACACTTTTAGGTACTGATTTAAAAGTATATTTAAAACTCAAGGCAATATTATCACATCGCACAGAAAGTGTGAATGACTGAGCATGCTCAAAGATATTTAATGAAATTTATTTCCTGATATTTGGTGTTAATTTGTGACCTTACTGGGGGAGAAAAACAAACAAACAAAAAGCAGATAAAAATAAGGAGTTTGATAAGCAGAACTAATACAAATAGCTATATATGTGTTTGTGTGCAAGTGCCTATATATAGGAGTTGTTTGAATAAAATATTGAAGTTATAAAATATTGAAGTGGATTTTGCAAACGTTTAGTATTCTTCCTAATATATTATAATTTTGAACACAGCTGCTGAAAATGCAAAGGAAACAAAAAGTCTTTAAGGTTAACAGCAGGAAATATAATGCATTATTGGTTATTAGACAATATTACTCACTACTCAAGAAATCAAGGGATATCTCCATATTTTATGGAGAATAAGCTGTATATACTATTTAGCTAATGGTCAGTAGATTTTTAGATCAAATTGCAGAAAAAATGAGCATTGAAAGAAGTACCAAATTACCAAGAAGTTCCCATAAATGTATAAAGAGATTCAAAAAGTGATTCTGCAAACTCATACAAGATTGGTGCTTCGTCTGATTGTTAAACACAATTGCATGTATAAACCCGTATCTCAGTTCTTCAGTTGCTGATTGAGAAGAGATTCTCCTCAGAGAAGAATCAGACTATATCTTTCCTTTTCTTACAATCTGAGTATCTCCTATTGTCAACTGCCAATATGTAAGATTAGGAACAACCTTTAGTCTGACTCAGTATGTCAAATCTTTGGCTATTAATTGAGAGAAAAGAGAATTTAAGTGCCTCAGCACTTTACTGACTTTATAAATATATTCCAAACTTAAGACTGAGCATGTGATTAAGTTATTTGCTGATTTGGTGCTTTTGGATTTCATTCTGCAAATAATTTATTGCAGAACTTTAAGAGATTCCAATGATCACAGCACAGACATTTTGTAGGAGTATACCCTTATTTTGCCCTGCTTTACTACTTCTGACACATGAGGTTTCAGATCTTTGAACTAAGAAATGTCTATTTAAAATTTTCAGATGAAATGCAAAAAACAGTAAGACCAAATCCAATTAAAAAATAATTACTCAACAATGCAGACTTACAGGTCATTCATATTTTTAAGCCATAAATAATATATCTTTTACCAATTAGATGTGTCTACCTTATCATCACATAACCTGTATAATGAACAATATGAGAGTGTTATGGTAATTTAAAATGATTTACTTCATCAAAAAAAAAAAAAGTCAATTAAGCAATTATTTTCAAGGGGTACTAGTAGAATTCAGGATAGGAATATGCCATTGGACTTCCTGTCTTATGGGTACTTCTGAGATTTCAAAGTTATTCTGTCCCAAACTGAAACAATAAGATTTATTATTATTGTTGTTGTTGTTGTTGTTTGGTTGTTGTTGTTGTTTTGTTGTTATTATTTTCTAAGCAAGGCAAAGGCATGTCAGTTTGAGTCAATCACTCTGTATACCCTTATTGCTTATATTTCAAGTACCTCCTGCAGTGTGCTGTCAGTACATTGGATTAGGAAGAACCTGTAGTGTAGCAAATCTTAGTTTGCTGGAAGAGAAAATGAGATTTTTCTAAATAATTTTGAAGGGTGAAACATATTCCATATGGTCCTGTGATATGGCTTATGGTAGTCTAGGGGTAAGTGTGGTGGAGAAGGGTTTCCAGCACAGTCATGGCCAGACTTTTGGCTCTTCTCTGAGTCGATAGCCCTCTCACTTTGCATATGTAAAAACAGCTCCATGGTTGTATTAAAAATTTTAAACTAGCTAAGTTAGGAGTGGGATTCATTTCACATAACCTTAACTAACTGTATTTTCTCAGATATGTTGACTATGTCTACAAGGATGTAGACAGCTTGCTCATACAGAGGTCTCGGTACCACAGGCTTCTAAAATAAGACAAGATAACATCTACCACAAAAGCCTTGAACTGTTAAGCATAAGTTTTTTAGATTTCCCCTCCTTAAGGAGTGTAAACTACAACTTTTTACCTAATTCTTCAAAATTTTCTTACAAACTCTGTCCTTACAATATTAGAGCCAAAACTTTCAGACACTGGAAATGTAGAGATGATCTTTGTATATATATGTGTGCATATATATGTCTCTCTCTATATATAAGGTAGCTGGCTTGTACAAAATGCCTATGTTTCAGATAGGAAAACTGAGATGCTAGTGTGAGAATCTACTCATATAAGTCAGGATGCGGGGGTGGAAAATGAGAGAGAGCACAAAGGTATAGATATACTATGGAGTGGCAACATGACTTGTTTAGGAATTTTAAATTTTCATGGCAATTTAATATGGATTATCTTGAATTTCTTAGCTCCTCTGACTGAAGAAACAGTCACCTCATCTTTAATGAGAGGATAAGTCTAGAGAGTGTACAGTGTAAAGAACAATCTTAGAAGAGCAGAGGAACAGATTAGCTGTCTTTCAAAGGTCATTATTTTCACTATGTTGCAGTCACATTCTTTCTCTTGCTCAAATAGAATATTTCACATCTGCAGTATAAGAATATGTTGCACATCTTTGTACCATGAGCACTCAGAGTTGGGATTGCATGATATTTAGATGGAAATATCATGAGCTTCAGACCCTACTTATCTTCAGGTTTTCAGGTACTTGCCTGTCTTTTGTTTGATGTTGAAATAATTGACTGTGAATCTCTTAGCACAGCTTTACCTTAGATATACATCTTGGTTCTAACACTCCTTCAGATTTCTGCTAGATAGACTCTATGCTTGCTCTCAGTCCATCTCCAGCATTCAATAATGTCAGTGGGAACTGTGAGCCTACAAATGGGAAAGAAAACATCATGATGTGTTCAATAGTAATTTAAAAGTGTCTTTGAGTAGGCTTTAGAAGTTGCCTTTTTTTTTTTTTTTTTTTTTTTTTTTTCCACTGGAAAGATAATAATTCTCCTAATCTAGATGTAGCAGTATTCCCAGGACCAATAAAACAACACATTAAGCGTTTCTTAATGAATTTGCAAGACAATCAGATATCTATTTCCAGGAGCACTCGGGATTCTGACTTGAAATACTCTCTAAATATTAGTATGAAATTAAAATAGAACATTGATCTTTTACAAATTGTGATGTCACATACTTATTCTGGGCTATAAACTCTCTGGGAATGCAGTTTCTTAGCTAACTCAGTTCTGATCATAGAATCATAGAATCATAGAATATCCTGAGTTGGAAGGGACCCTTAAGGATCATCAAGTCCAACTCTTGATGTGTGTCCAACTGATGATGTGTGGCCCAAGTTGTATTTGTTCCAGTTCATAAAAGAATTCTACTGTGAACTACTTCATGTTTAATAATTTCATCTAAAGTTAAAAAAAAAAAAAGTAAAAATATTATTTATTTTTTTTAATTAAAGTAAATAGGCACACTGAACAATGAACCTATTTTAGAGTCCCACTGTTCTGAGAAGAAAATACAATGAAGCACAAAGTAACCATGCAATGGTAAAAATGCTGGTTCTGAAAAGAAATATTAATTCATACATGTTGTCAAGTTAAGTGACATTCTAGAAATTCAAAATGCTACTTATGTATCTGTATTCTTGTATCACCACAGGACAGACATATTATTATTTTTTTCATAAGAAATTTTCATTTATGAAAAATAATCTAGATAGAAATGGTATTAATCCTAAAGTAATTTGACATTTCTCTGTTGACATTTCTCTAGTGATCTCTCGGAGGAAAGAAATTTGAATAGACCTATGCTACAGATGACACTAGAGAAGTTATTTGTCCCCGGTCCCATCACAGGCAGTGACTGAGCCAAGAACAAAGCTATGAATCTCTTATCTGTCTTCAGTTGGTTGGTTTTCTTCAGCACCACCCTTCTTCACTACTGTGAATAGTTCACTGCAACTCTCGTTGCTCATTTGAGTATATTATCTAACCTTCAGTTCTTCTGCCAGTCATTTTTTCATTTTCTTCACAGTGCTGAAACAGTTTAAGCAATATGTCACTCATGCCATTTCGTTACCTTTCAAACTCAGATTTATGATGTTCTTATCTACATGACATTGGTAACTATGGTTTGATGCAGTATGATGGTTTTATAGCTCCATGCACAATTTGGTGTGTATCTCCACTGCATGAAAGTAGTATTGAACCAGTTGATCTATATTTTCAGTAGTAGTTCACTGACAAATTTCTCAAGAACTAGAGCTTAGCCTTTCCATTATGGGAACCTAATGCCCTTCTTAAAAATAAAACTGGTATCTGCTATCTAAATTTGTATGATAATGTCACTCCTCTAAGACTCTTATACTAAAGGTTACTCTGCTTCTCCAAGGAGTCCTTAAGTTTTATGTACATTGCTAAATTATTGTGGATTGATTAATATATATAGATATATGGTAAAGTATCATACAAAAAAAAAAAAAAAAAAAAAAAGAGATAGAGAGAGAGAGAGGAAAAACCTAAAATAACAGCCACAATAACTGTCATCTTCCTCCTAAATAAACTCACCTTTATCATGAGTAAATATGATGAGCCTTGTAGGTTGTTGACCTCTCACGATTTAATGTGGAGCATTAGGGATGGGTCCAATAGAAGAAAAGATAAACGAAGAAAAAAGGTATGAAATTATCTTGTCCATATTTCCATAGCAGCAGTTCCACACAGTGCTTAATTTGTCCTCTGAAATGATCTCAGACACTATCAAAATGTCAAAATGTGATTATTTCATATAGTCTAGGGTTTATGAGTCTGTTTCAATTTTTCCTGGAAAATTTTCAGAAAAACCTGAGTCTCTAATAGGAATAAAAAGGAAAAAAAAAAAAAAAAAAGTGTCTGTCAAGCAATATACAGATAGGAAAGTGAGAAAAGAAGGTATCATAGAAGAAGGAATTAAGAAAAGAACACACACTATGTATGTGTTAGTGTATCAATGTGTATGTCTGTAGATCTGTTTATCTATGTTCTCAGTCATATTTACATATAGCTTTGTGCTGTTACAAACACAGAAAAGTTCACAACAAATTTGAGAGAACAAAATCATTGGCACCGTGTACTTTATTGCTCCTTTAAAGACAAGCTGGTTTTCTGCAGAACACTTTTTTTTTTTTTTTTTTCTATCTTTATCAGGGCTGCCATAATTCCAATTTCTTGTTCCTCATAATAATAATTTTGCTTTTAACTTATTCCACTGGTATTTATATTAATAGCAGAAATCTTCAATAGCTCTCAAACTGCAAATGATTTTGATGGGCAAACACCTGTACGTATTACTATTCTGACTGTAAGTTTCTGAAGCCATTTTTCTCCCTCAGCCATTTACATTATTGTAATTTCAGAAAGAAAGTGGCTTAGCTTCATTGAAAAAAACTGCTTATTCAACATATTCAACAAAAGCAAAGATGGTTGGTGAAATATTACCTTTCTAACCAGAATCAAAACTGGACAGATAGTTATCAAAATTCCATGACAAATCTTAGAGGAGTCATTACTCTTCATTTTATGGCAACTTCTGGCACAGAATGAATAGATGATTTTGAACAGTCTCTGTGTTTCAGAACAGAAGTGTCTGGATTTAGTTTATAGAGGAGAGGTGAGTTGTTTATAATGAGAACAATCACAAAATTGCAGGACTCTACTGCTTTTGGCTATGGTGGCTACTTAGTACTAAGAAAAAAGGGAATGCTTTTAGAGCACTCAGTAATCTGCACCCCTCTTACTTGATACCCCAAAGTATCAAGTATTTCCTTACCCTTACTTGTTCACCATTTCCCCACCATTAAAGATTCAGATGTGACAGTAATCACCACTCTTAGCAGTTGTAGCAGATGTTGTTTGTAGAGTTGCTTCCAAAAACCCTCTTCATAACATCATTCTTAAGTTAAAAGGAATCCAGCACCTCTTAATTCTTCTACTTTTGTTTCCTAGAAGAACAGATAGTTCTTTGGATATGACTAAGATGATTGGTGAAAATATTTTTTGTCTCCTCTTTTCTGATAAAGACAGAATGTAAAAGGTAATGCTGAGCAAAGTCTTTAGTTTCAACCTATTTAACACACGTTGGCCTGTTTGAGAATGAAGCATATAAATATATGTGCACATATTAGCAGAGGGCACCTCATTGACAAAGTCTTTTTTACAAGTCCCATCTTAGGTCAAGTTGGCACAGTTATTCAACACTCACGAAGTGAGAATCCACAATACCCACACTTTAAGCTTCCAACAGAGCAAAACAAAGAACCAGCAAATCATTATTCATTAAGTTGCACCAGTTGCACCCTGTATGCAAAGCCTGTGAACAGGTTTTGAAACTGAAGTGTTCCCAAAGGCCTGGCCAAGATAAGATGATTATTGAAATGTCCTTTCACAGAATCACAGAATTTCTAGGTTGGAAGAGACCTCAAGATCATCGAGTCCAACCTCTAACCTAACCCTAACAGTCCCCACTAAACCATATCCCTAAGCTCTACATCTAAACGTCTTTTAAAGACTTCCAGGGATGGTGACTCCACCACCTCCCTGGGCAGCCTGTTCCAGTGCCTAACAACCCTTTCAGTAAAGAAGTTCTTCCTAACGTCTAACCTAAAAATCCCCTGGCGCAACTTAAGCCCATTCCCCCTCGTCCTGTCACCAGGCACGTGGGAGAACAGACCAACCCCCACCTCACTACAGCCTCCTTTGAGGTATCTATAGAGAGCGATAAGGTCGCCCCTGAGCCTCCTCTTCTCCAGGCTGAACAAGCCCAGCTCCTTCAGCCGCTCCTCATAGGACTTGTTCTCCAGGCCCCTCACCAGCTTCGTCGCCCTTCTCTGGACCCGCTCAAGCACCTCGATGTCCTTCTTGTAGCGAGGGGCCCAAAACTGAACACAATACTTGAGGTGCGGCCTCACCAGAGCCGAGTGCAGGGGGAGAAGCACTCCCTTCCAAGCACTCCAATACAGACATTTGTTTCCAAGATGTGAAACAACTGTAAAACAGCATAGACTATGTGTTTTTGAAGACTGATCTTTCATGAAGAAAAGCAAATGAAGACAAGAAAATGAAAACAAGAAAATGTCTTTATTCCTGCTCCAGTCTTTACAGTCCCTCTGGTCATGTTTTAGAAAAGCTTTTTGATGTATAGAAAGATGTTTACAGATCCTAAAATAAAGTTAAGTTTGCAGTGAAATGCAAACCAAAAATGTGCTTGGAAAGATTTTGTTTGTTTGTTTTTTACACATGTCCAGTGATAGATACGTCTTATTGTAGGAAATATGAACTATTTGATTGGACTAAAAATTAAGGAGGTACATGGCATTCTACTCAGAATCATAGTATAATCTGGCTTGAAAGGGATCCATGAATATCACTGAGTTCAATCTCTAATCAGAGAAACTGTAATCTCAAAGTTACATAAATTTACTTAGGATCTTGACCAATCAAGTTCTGAAAATTGGTACAGATGACAATTCAACCACTTTTCTCAATAATCTGTCCCTTCTCAGATTCAGTATAGATAAAGGAACACAAGAATTAGATCTTTTTTTAGCCTTCTTTTCCCTTCCATAAGAAAAGAAAAAAAAAAAAAAAAAAAAAAACAACACTTGTTTTCCCCTTCACATCATGTGCTTTGTCCACTAAATATCTTAGCAGTCCTCCACCAGACTCATTTCATTGTGGGAGAGTTTAAAACATGACATTTATTATAATTATTTCCTCCAGGTGCATCTTCAAAAGTTCATAACTGCTGAATTAGGTTATTCTGCTAGCTAAGTGCTGTTCTGCTTCCCATTTACGTTAAAAGAGGAAAATTGTTTTATTGCACTAATGTCTATTTATATCAATAAATATTCTGATGTTCCTGGAAAGATGTGAACAGCCAGCTGGCTAACATTTATTTAAACATTCTATGGAAATAATAAAACTCAGTTTGCTAAAGAATTCTTCTCCTAAGTCAAGAATTATTCTTTCTACTGGATCCATACCAAATCTTGTCTCCTGAATTCCAGTACTTAGGATATCATCATTGCCCTGAAAAAAATGCTGAGAAAATGTGCCATAAATTTAAAATGTGATTTTACCACCAAGTTTCTGAGGTTAAGAGTAACTTCTCTATAAGTAAACATGTCATTTCATCCACATAAAGCAGTCAGTTTAAATTATATCTAGAGACAAAGACTGTGAATCTTGTCTGTGTGAAAACTGGTGCCTTACTTGCTATTGATTCGTATAAGTTATTAATACTCGACTAATGAAGCATTTGCTTAAAAAGAGTTCTGCTCAGAGGAACTCTTTCAAAAGAAAAGATCACCACCACCAACCACAAAAACATAATTACATATGAAAATATCTTCATGCATATTTCTGTATTTAATATAACTACTTAAAATACGTATATGCCTTAGTACACTTAATTGTGGTCATTTAACTATTAATTCCAAATTGACTCATCTGAATTGTTTTGTGAACATACATTTTACATATGTGATCATTTCTTTTAGTTTTCCAGGTTTTAACAATAGATAGAACTTTGCATTGTCTTTACTAAGAGTTGTCCTGAGATGGAGACTGTTAACATATACTTTTAATTGTAATAGATCACAGTTGATTTCACGTGTTGTTTTGGTTTTGCATGCTCATGATATTGCTTTCACCTAAAAAACTCTCAGATTCTTATAGTATTCTTTTTAGGAGCAAGAGAGAGGAAAATAAGAATCAGCTCACAATAGCAGAAGGTTGGCTAAAGAGCCAGTAATAACATTAGTCTTTCAGCTCTACTGAATTAAATGCAATAGGACATGATATCGCTGGGTGGATGAGAGAAAGGCTGTGGATGTGGTCTACCTTGACTTCAGCAAGGCTTTTGACACCGTCTCCCACAGCATTCTCCTCAAGAAACTGGCTGCGCTTGGCTTGGACTGTCGCACACTTCGTTGGGTTAGAAACTGGCTGGATAGCCGGGCCCAAAGAGTCGTGGTAAATGGAGTCAAGTCCAGTTGGAGGCCAGTCGCTAGTGGTGTCCCCCAGGGTTCGGTGCTGGGGCCAGTCCTCTTTAATATCTTCATCATCAATGATCTGGACAAGGGCATTGAGTGCACCCTCAGTAAGTTTGCAGATGACACCAAGTTAGGTGCGTGTGTCGATCTGCTCGAGGGTAGGAAGGCTCTGCAGGAGGATCTGGATAGGCTGCACCGATGGGCTGAGGTCAACTACATGAAGTTCAACAAGGCCAAGTGCCGGGTCCTGCACCTGGGGCACAATAACCCCAAGCAGAGCTACAGGCTGGGAGATGAGTGGTTGGAGAGCTGCCAGGCAGAGAAGGACCTGGGAGTGATGGTTGATAGTCGGCTGAATATGAGCCAGCAGTGTGCCCAGGTGGCCAAGAAGGCCAACGGCATCCTGGCTTGTATCAGAAACAGTGTGACCAGCAGGGCTAGGGAAGTGATTGTCCCCCTGTACTCGGCTCTGGTGAGGCCGCACCTCGAGTACTGTGTTCAGTTTTGGGCCCCTCGCTACAAGAAGGACATCGAGGTGCTTGAGCGGGTCCAGAGAAGGGCGACGAAGCTGGTGAGGGGTCTGGAGAACAAGTCCTGTGAGGAGCGGCTGAAGGAGCTGGGCTTGTTCAGCCTGGAGAAGAGGAGGCTCAGGGGCGACCTTATTGCTCTCTATAGATACCTCAAAGGAGGCTGTAGTGAGGTGGGGGTTGGTCTGTTCTCCCACGTGCCTGGTGACAGGACGAGGGGGAATGGGCTTAAGTTGCACCAGGGGATTTTTAGGTTAGATGTTAGGAAGAACTTCTTTACTGAAAGGGTTGTTAGGCACTGGAACAGGCTGCCCAGGGAGGTGGTGGAGTCACCATCCCTGGAAGTCTTTAAAAGACGTTTAGATGTAGAGCTTAGGGATATGGTTTAGTGGGGACTGTTAGGGTTAGGTTAGAGGTTGGACTCGATGATCTTGAGGTCTCTTCCAACCTAGAAATTCTGTGATTCTGTGATTATGCTTAGTGCTTTAGGGAATAGTGATCTGTACATGGAATCTCTAGTTTTAAAGGGCAGATTGATAAATTCAGAAGCAAGACTATGTGTGATCTAAAGATTACCTTGACTTTGTTAGAATTTACTTTTTTTTTTTTTTTTTTTTCTCAATACTGTGAAGAAAAAAAAAAACTAATGAAAAACATCCAAAGGAAATATAAAGCTTTGGGAAAATTTTAGCTGAGATCCAACTATTTGTGTTCAGAAGCCACCAAGCTAACCTAGAGGACTTGTAATGTAGATACTTCATAACCCAATCTCTTCTAAACAAGACTCTCATTGAACTATGTATTCCAAAGTTCACCATAGCCTCACCTCTAAGTTCAAGGAAATGATTTATCATGACAGACAGAGGTCTATTATGCATGATAACAGAAGTCAGCCTGAGGGCCCTTGACTCTAGAAGCAGAAGTTCACAACTCAGGCTCCCTACAAGTCCTGTGGGATATGGGAGAAGAATTTGAGGACTAAAATACTCTAGTTTTCACTGTGTTTAAAGAAATGAATTTCCAGTCTCACTTTTAAAAAGTATTAGATACACAAACACCTGTAAACTTC
>CM021734.1:91733245-91800895 GCA_011075105.1 Heteronetta atricapilla
TGGTTAGATTGGATTTTTTTTTTTTTTCATAATGTTAAGGAGGTTGATCAACAACTTTTAATCTAAACTGTTTAACAACACCGGTTTAAAAAAAAAAAAAAATCCTTCAACCTCCATGCTTAATTTTGCAGCGTAAAACCTCATTTTCAACCAAAAAGAATATTTGTAGAACTCTGAATTCATCTGGAGCTCCATTCATCCATTGTTTCTGAAAATCACAATCTAGACATGTCAGAAAACAGTAATGAGCCAAAACAAAATATTGTGTCCTCAGCTATCTTCTTAGCATGTGTGTAGGTTTTACAAACAACTTAGAATATAAAAACAGTCCTAACTCTGTAGAATCTTAGAATCATAGAATGGCTTGTGTTGGAAGGGAACTCAGAGATAATCTAGATCTAACCCCCCTGCCACAGGGATGCCACCCACTAGGTCAGGTTGTCCAGGTCCTCATCTAACCTGGTCTTGAACACCTCGAGGCATGGGACATCCACAATCTCTCTGGGCAACCCATTTCAGTGCCTCACCACCCTCTGAGTGAATAATTTCCTCTTAATTCCTTTAATTTAAATCTCCCCTCTTTTATTTTAAAATGATTCCCCCTTGTCCTGTCATTATCTGATTGAGCGAAGAGTTTCTCTCCAGCCAAATATCCCACTATTCTATGTAGTTTCATTACGTAACTCTGAAAGGGCTACAGAGAAGAGATTGTCTGCTACAAATAGTGTAATGTTCCTTATTTGAAGTTTCAGGACATAAGCAATTCAGACTAAAGTGTGTGAAACATTGGCTTGTCCCTATTTCTGCTGGCTGAGTGTATTATTCATGTTGGGTTGGAAGAAGTATTAAAGTTCCTCTGGCCAAAAAATTTACCTGGGTCAAAACTTCCCCTCCCCCCCCCAATAAAGTTAGTGCTAACCTGGATTCCTGCACTAATTGGAGAAACTCTATCACACAAAACAGGGGACATAGTTTGAAGAATTATCTGTGGTACTAATAAGTTGAACACAGAGTCATGATCATTCATTTTGTTTACTTTTTAGTTTCTCAGATGGGGTTAGTCACATGATTCAACCATTTCTGGGCAAGTGCTTGGCTGGATGGATGCCTCTTCAGGGAGTACAAGTCCTTTTATACCACTTTCATGTCTGACTGCACACCATATTTAGGAAATTCATATATTCTATGAACCATCAAAGAGAAGGAATAACTATTAATAATTATTACTAATTATTAACCTTAAAACTATTATGATTATTACTATATTGAACATAAATAATCCATAAAAGCAAAATATGAAAATAATCCATAAAAGCAAAATCCTGAAACTGTTACTTCAAAATAAAAATAATAATAATAAAGGCAATTGCTAATGGATGAATAAATTAAATTAGTGAGATTGTTAGTTTGTGTGCTAATATTGAAAATAGCCCTGACTACTGACTGGATATAAGAATGAATTTGAAATTCAAGGTTGCATCCAAAATTTTGGATGCAAATTTACAGGAAATATTTGTCAAAACAGAGACGGGATTAAATCCTGACACCACAGAAGTTAAAAAGTGTTCTGAAGCCAATTGCCAGAAGTTCTCTTGACTAATGAATTCAACATTTTACATGCAGAAAAGCCAGGAGGTCAGGAATTCCATTTATATGCAGAGCTCTCTTCATGGAAACATGAAGTGTCCCATTTCCCACTGATCAGGAGATTACAAGAGATGGTAGATCACATAATATTATGAGGAGAGACTGGTGTAAAATTTGTGTGAATTGAATTTTAAATTCAGTATGCTAGAAAAGATAACGAATAAGCTAATTTTGCACTATAGGCTAAGTAAATGAACTGTCATGTAAGTCATCTGGAGTTTTTCCAGTGTATATATTTGAACTAGACAATGATATGTACTTATTTTATTGAAATAGTATAAAATTCCAAGATCCTACTCTAGCCAGAGTACCTGAAGCCACAAGGACCTCATAAGTCCATACTCGGTACTTGTTAACATTATGCTATGAAGGAAAAAAAAAAAAAAAGTTTTTTTTTTTTTTTGGGGGGGGGGTTATAGTTAATTATAGTTTGTTTTGTTATAACTACTTCTCCATGAATATACATAAGCCTAAATATCCCATTATGGTTTAATTATACAGCCATTAGAAGAAGAAAATTGCTAATGAAAGCAGCTATGAAAAATGTATATCATTTACAAAACCACACATAGTATACCACAGATTACGTTCAAATATCACAGTATAAAGATGTCTCTCTGAGGATTTCAGCATTTCATTTCATAGTTTTTTATACATTATCAAACCTTTAATTATGTAGAATTATGAGGAAGCTCAAAATGTAAACCCATTTGTGTGCCATTTTAAATTATACATCAGGCTTATTATAGGATATGAGGTTGGCACATTCTTTCACCTGAGTTGTTGCTTTACCAACTGGATTTTTCAGTCATAAACTTCAAAAAAAAAAAATCATTAACCTTCAACACAAGATTTTTAGACTATAGTCTCCCTAACTTTGTAATATTGGCAAGTTATTATATTGTCTTTAGCTTTTTCCTGTTAGTAACATTTCATGTAATGATTGTCATCTGCAATGCATCATCTTGTTCTTTGTTGAATAAACTGAATAAAATAAAATAAACTGAATAAAGCTACCTATGCAAAATAAGGAGTGCATATGCTGCTAATAGCTGCTACAAGACATATATCCCTAAATTATTTATTCTGCCAAAAAAAGTGTTGTGATTTTACATAGCAAAATCATTTTATTTACTACTAGACTGAAGAATTTATAGATTATAATGAACTTTTTGTGAGGTTATTTAAAGTTATCAAAAGGGTTAAACAAATACTTTTATTTGTGTAGATGTCATGCTTATTTTGTAATGTCTTATTCTGTGATCTAAAGTGTTGAGTTGAGGATTTGTATTTCTTACAGCCCCTGTGACCACTTATTTTTCAGACTGAGAAACTGAAGAAAGCCAACATCATCCTTAAATTTTCATTACAGAAACCATCAATCTTTAACCACAGTTAAGTTGTATGTATTGAAGCTGTAACTGAACTTGACTTTACCTACACAATTATTTGGGCAAATCCAATTGTCTGTTTCCCATACCATGTCTACATTAAATCCAAAGCATAGGCAAAATGTTAACATCATTGGAAATGAAGACTTGAACCTTTGCATGGGCCCTGCATGCATATTTGAGCTTCATGCAGAGGAAAGGTGCTGTATGCATTAATGGACCTTCATCCATCTGACTGGTAGACCATAATAAGCAGACAACAGTACAGTACATTGACTCGGTACAACCACTACTTAAGAGTCCTTGGAAAAATCCAAGACCTAATCCTTCTAAGAGGAAAGTCTTAGCTGTCTGTGATCCTAAGGATGGAGGACAAACACAAAAAAACCTTATCTGTCTCAGAAAATCCAACAACTAAGTTCTATCAAACTTCTTGAAATCAAGATATTGGTATTATTCACTCAATTTGGATGGAGGTGGGTTTGAAACCAGTTTCCTTCTACCAGAAAGCAACTGAAGACACCCACCAGAAACAGAAGCATCTCCTCCAGCTGCATTTCTGAGACACAGCAGCAACTCCCTCTCCGTGTTTCATTAGTGTGTTGATAATTTCTAATCAATGCTCATGAATGAAGATTGTTTCTGTAATTATGATTAGAATAAGTATGACCAGTCTAAGTAAATATTTTTCAGAGTTTCATAAGGAGGTTTTAAGTATGCCAGTGTGAAAACTCAAGATTGTGGGACCTACTGATAGCTGAGAAGAGAAGGTAGGAAATGAAGTTCAGGATTTAGGTTCTTGGAGGGATTCTTCTGATCAACTACATATGTGTGAGCTGATCACGCTAGACAACCTCTATGGTCATTGGATGCAAATAAAAATGATTAATCTACGTATCATCATTTGAGTTAATTGGACAACTAATCTTTACCTACATTAATGTAGTCAGTGCAGGAGGACTCTGATCTGAATTATGCTTCTGTGTTGGGGATTAAAATATGTGATATTGATAATTTTTCTATTTGGGCTGATACTAGGAGTGCACAATAAGAAAAAAGTATTGTTTTCAGTAACTTACAGGTGAAACTATTTTTCAAAAAATGAAGGCAGAGAAAGAGATTTGTAAGAGAAGTTTATTACTGGCATATTAGTGCAATAGGTCTGAAATATTTTCAGTGGGCATTGACTGCTGTTCAGTTAAGTACCATTCTATAGTCTCACTTTTGCTGTGGCTGTCAATGAATATTTACATGCTCTAACCACAGCAGTTCATGGATATATGAATAAATAATTCAGGAAAACACATTTTAAATCTGTGCTCAAAAAGTTTTAGTGCACAGATTTCTGGTTCTATAACAGCAGGCATTATAAGAAGGTACATAAACTACTACTTTTTTTTTTTTTTTTTTTTTTTCACAAATGAGAAATTTCTGTTTATCTCCAGGCTTTAAGTGAACTGAAAATAACTTCTTTAGAGATATTTAGGGCTCTTATATTTCACATATATCCATTAGCAAAAGCAGAAGACAGAATAGCTTTCTCCTTATAGACAAGTGGACATAACAGCCTATCTATTTAAAACAAGACAAACAAATAGGCAAAGAGATTTAAAAATAAAAATAAGGGCTTCTCATGAAAATACTCAGACCCAAAATGAAATTATCTCTTTGGTCTAATGACATCTGTTGGAAAAGAAAATGAAAGTGCACATTTAAATTCTATCATGTCAAAAACAGCAAACGTGGAAGACAAGAGGTTATAATAAACTGATGCAAATCTCTGGGGTGGGTTAACAGGAAAAAGAAAAGTTGGATAAGAATTGCAAATAATTCTTCTATGTTGAATCATGAATGTGAAGAAGAAAAGTGATTTATAGGAGTAGAAAATTGAAATTGAATAGGCATAAAGAAAATTTAACTGATTTTAATTATGCTATAGCATAAAAATGAAAATGTTCACAGTCAGTTGAGGAGCAGAGAAGATGACAAAATTTTATGTCTAATTTTCTGTTTTGTGTAAGCATACATATAAAATTAGCAATCAGCCAAGAGGAAAATTATTTTTCATTTTATAATGAAGTATAGTGTGTGTATGGATTTCCTTGATTCCTAAATATCTTTGCTGATTGAGTGATTGAAAACTTGTAGCAATACCAATTTCCAATAGTCAAGTACAATGAACGATCAAGAGTACTGGGAGCTGCACAATGTGGACAAAGAACTATGTTGCCTATAAACATTGAATTACCCACCTGTCTTTTAAAGTGTTCTAAAGAAGTTGCCTGAGGAACTGATTCCAGAGACCAAAAATTACATAAATATTTTTAAAATTAATCTTTTCTTCTTGTTCGGGATTATGGGTGAGTCTAGAATGAAATGTAAATATTAAATAATCTTCATTGTACAAGATTTCTATTTGAGTTGTTCCAGATTTGTTTCCATCATGTCAATGACATGTGTGCTTAGCAAACATCTTTTCGATCATGAACAAACACCTTGAAAACATTTCAGGATGAGGTGGGTTACATGTCTAAAATTGAATATAACATCTAATTAGTTAAAACGAACAAAGATCACAAGCAGCACTTCCAGACTTACCCAGTGCACAGTGCAGAGGAAATGTATACTCAGGCCTGTGGCAACTTAAGGTACAACTGGATTCAATTTCCCACCAATACAGTAATCATGCACTGGGGAATGGCCAAATACCAGTTTTCACCTATTTCATTAGTACTCTCAAGATTATTGGCTCCGGATTTCCACCTGGTCTCAAACACGTACTTAAATTTTTGAATACAGTCTTAATTTTCTTTCACTTTTTGTGTACATGCTCCATCAACTTCAATTAAATTCTTAATAGCTGTAAAGTTGTACTACAGTACAGTAGCATACAAACTGTTCAGAAAGGTTACATGAATTATCTCTACTATTTTTTTTCTTTTTTTTTTCTTTTTTTTTTTCTTTTTTTTTTCTTTTTTTTCCTGTATGGTAATATCCATTGGATTGAGACAATGAGGAAGATCTATGCATTTGGTTGTACTGTCTTCTTTTAGCAAAACATTCCTTTAACCAAAAACTCTTCTGCAGGTAATATCTTCTTCCCACCACCCATGGCCTTGATCTCTTAGATTAAATATATATGTATTATAATAATAAATGAAAATAAAAATAAAAATAAAATAAATCATAATTCTCTTTCTTCCTTTTTGGCCAAAGAAACTTTACTAGGACTACACCCGTGAAAAGATCACAGAACATTCTTTAATCGATGTACTGCATCATAGATGTCCTAATGATAGAATTTGCCAATGTACTTGATATATTCTAATCAGTTTTCTGATGAGAATGCTCTTCTAATTATTCTTTACATGCTGAAAGTAGAGATAGACCAAACTAAGTTGCAATTGCTCTGTTTTTCCTGTTCCTGGTATCTAATTATTCAAGCTCATTAGTATCCTGTTATACTAAAAGTCTTGTTATGGGCAAAACAGAGTATGCCATATATAAGGAACTACAAATTTATTGTTAGTGCAATTAAAATTTTAACAGTCTTTCTAATCCAAATCCTTTAATTACATAGAAAATTACAGGAAAGATTAATTATTTTTAAAGTTTTTATACAAAGACCTTCATCTATAGAACCCTTTCCCTTCCCTTCCCTTCCCTTCCCTTCCCTTCCCTTCCCTTCCCTTCCCTTCCCTTCCCTTCCCTTCCCTTCCCTTCCCTTCCCTTCCCTTCCCTTCCCTGAGGTTGTGCAGTTTTCTAATATAACTTATTATAAAGCTAAACCAAATCACAATTTATTAGTCACCACCCTTTGGTTAAACAGTTCCTACAACAGAGAAAGAACCCCATTTCGGGGTAAACCAAGATAAGCTCAGCCAAGTCCTGAGACCTCGCACTGTCAGATCAATACAAAGGCAGCAGTCTTTCACCAGTAATGGCAAAAAAAAAAAAAAAAAAAAAAAAAAAATGTTTACTGTCTGTGATCTACTTCAAATTTTATTTTTCTTCACATCAGACATATACCAAGTCATCATGTACTTCCTTCCTCTCTTTTAGGGATGTCCACAAATTAACATCTACATTAATTTACAGCTCATCGGGTCTAAACACTGTTTCTGACACCATAAAATGTGGATAACTAACCAGACTTTTCTGTTCTCTCCGTACAACTAATGAGACAAATATGTTCCTGAATCCTGTTGCCTTCATATAGCCACACATAACAGAACAATGCAGAATGGTCTGGACATTGCTTGGAGAAATATGTGATATTGCTGCAAACTTTGCCTTCAGAGGCTGTGTATATGCCACATTGCGACTGACTAAATTTAAACATCTTAAATAGGTGTAGTGGGTTTACTTGGCAAGATTTTGGTTGCAGGGGGCCATAGGGGTGGCTTCTTTGAGAATAATCTAGAAGCTGCCCCATGTTTGGTAAGGGCCCCACTGTGGAGGAGACCACGGTGGAGCAGGTGGACCTGCACCAATGGAGGCTGTGGCCTGTGGAAGACCCCTGCCAGAGCAGATTCTGGGCCAGACCTGTAGGCCGTGGAGAGGAGACCACGCAGGAGCAGGTGACCTGGCAGAAGCTATTGCCAGTGGGGGATCCAGGTTGGAGCAGTGTGTTCCTGGGGGATGGACCCCGTGGTACGGACCCATATCTGGAGCAGTTCTTGAAGAGCTGCTGCCTGTGGGCAGCCTATGCCGACTCAGTTCAGCAAGGACTGCATCCCGTGGGAGGGACCCCACAGCACAGGGGACAAGAGTGACCGAGAAGGAGTGGCAGCGAAGAAGCGCCATAGACTGACCATAACCCCCATAACCCCCATTCCCCTGTTCCCCTGCGCCGCTTGGGGGAAGGATGTGGAAGAGGGTGGATGGGGGTGGGGGGGTGGGGGGTGGGGGGGGGAGGGAGGTGCTTTTGGTTTCTTTCCTTTGTTTCTCACTTCTCTAGCTTGTGAGTAATAACCAATAAACTTTACTCTCTAAGCTGAGTCTGTTTTGACCGTCACAATAATTGTGTGATCTCCTTGTCCTTATCTCAACCCTTGAGCCCCTTTCATCGTATTTTCTCCCCGTTCCTCTTTGAGGAGGGGGAGTGAGAGAGCAGTTGTGGTGGAGTTTGGCTGCCCACCCAAGTAAAACCATCACAATAAGTCAGATGACTCCTTTAAAATTGTCTGTTTCTTTCTCATTACAGTATAGAGAACTGAATAACTCAACTGTAGACGTTCATAACATGGAGATTGAGACTGAAATGTGGCAAGACGGGTCCCTCACTAAACCTCTAATTATACCATTCATTTTGCTTGGGTTTATGCTCTGCTTTTGATTATAATTTAATATCTGTCAATAACATGCAGCTACAAAAAGAAACAGATGGCTGACTATAGGGAAACAAGTAAGTTCTTGTATTTCTTTGGCTGCTGCTGAAAATCTTACATTCTGTAAAGAAAAAAATAAAATAAAAAAGAACAAGCTTAACCAAAACCTAGTAAAGATGTAGTAAAAAATCAGCACAGAAGTCCATTTTATCCCAAGCACATCAAGTGAATATGCTGTCAATTCTGGTTGTTTACAGAGCTGGATGTTTACGGTATTCATCCCTGGATGCAGTTTTAATTTTCCTAAGAGACAGCTGATTGTGCATGCATGCACACCCATACACACTGAGACAGAGCACCCATAAAATATTTTCATATTTTCCATCCATGGCATCATTTATCTTAATAGTTGTTAGAGCTGCAGTTTCCATTTTAACAGTAATCATGACACATTTGTTACTCGATTTATTTGAATAGCACTGTCAAACACTGCATAAACAATATTGTTCTGGGACCTGGCCAAAACTTTCAAATTGCATTTTAATATTTATGTGCCTTCAAACTCCATGAGGAAAAATACACATGCTAGCTTGCCATTTGAACCACTTTAATACTGAAGCCAAAACAATATTTTTTTCCCATAACTTGTGTAATCTATCATATTTCTCTATGCTGATCCTGAGTAAAGGGAAAAAAAAAAAAAAGACATTAGTTTATATTTTTAACAACTGACAGTTACTGAAATAATATTTAGCTGGAATTAATGGATGCTTGAATCTTCCTGGATTGGCTTTCTAAATAGCTGCTGATCATCTATGTGACTTCACAGCAACTATCACTACTAATTCATGAAAGCAACATGAATAGAAACAGCATGACTTCTGAAGTTTGTTTTCTGAAATGTAGCACCTCTCTTTACTTTCCTTGTCCCAGATAGCATCATCCATTAACTGCAAAATATTATTTATAACCATAAGCTGGTGATAAATTAACATTAGGACCACTATGTTTGTTAATGTTACATTTTTGATTAGCTGACTCTAAGGGCAACCATTTTACCTTTTTAATTTTTGCAGCTATTAAGTCCTACCATCAGAATTGCAATCACGGTAGGATATGTTCTGTAGCAGAGTTCTGATTATTACTTTCTGGCTGCTAATGACAAATGATGAGGAGCGTTTTGTTCCTCTTTCCATTTCACCATGGTAGTTTGAAAATCAGCCATCTAAACCACATCTTTACATAGGTGGGGTTGGGCTTTTACTTGTTTTAATTAAAAAGCTGCTCTTTACCAGTGACAATCTGGATCTGAATATGTTATGTTCTATGGCAAATTAAATAATATCACTGTGTCTATCATCTCATTTAGAGTGGGCTAGTCATTATATGACCAAATGACAATAGTAATTACTCTTTGTCCTTTGGAATAATAATGATTCTTATAGAGTGTACAGGGCTTGGTCCCATCATATCTTAGGTAAAATTTCCTGCAGAGAGATTTTGGAATTAGTACAAAAATGGATACTCTTCTTTGTTACATGGCTGGGGGCAGTGGAATGGACCAAGAGCTGATGAGTCCCTGCCCTAACCATCTGAGGAGTCCCTAATACTCTCAGCACACTGCCCCCTCAGAACCACCAGACCTCAATGCATCCTGACAGCATTTTTGTTTGTTTGTTTTTACTTTTTTTCAAGATTAGTTTCCATCATATGTCAGAGAATATGAAAGACACAACACATTTGTTTCCTCCCCTCTCATTTTCAAGAAGCTGTCATGAAAATCAAGAATGCAAAGCAGATGAAGAAATGTCTAAGAAAAGCACAGCCTTATTCTTCCTTGCAATTCCAACATAGTTAAGGCAAGACAGTATTTCAGAATGGTCTTTTTGTTTTTTTGCAGTCCTCTTGGTCATGAACTTTACTGGTATACTGAGTCAAGGTAAAAAATACATCTACCTTGGCTGGTTTCATCTCTTTTCTTGACTTATCATCCTACCTGGACATGAATTTACTTCATTTTCTTCCTCTTGAGAATGTAATTCTTGAAAAGAGATCTACTGGCACCTCCCACATCCTCCAGAATTGTCAAGATAACATTTGTCAGGAAATCAGCATGTGCAGTTGTCGTGTGAGGAGTTGCAGATGCCAGAGATTTACACTGTGCTAGAACTACACAGCACTGTATCTACCCATCTAATATTCAAGTAAATTCCAACAGATCTTTTCTGCAGGGCTGATTGCTAGCCACTGTACAATAGCCTAGCCTTGTCTTGGCATGAATGTCAGCTAAGCAGTATGTGATGATTCTGTAACTCAAAAACATTGTTATGACTGTATGTTTATTCAGTTCAAATTTTATACATTATTATGAACACCAGGATGACAGGGTCAAGTGTAGCCTCATCAAGTTTTCAGTCAAGAAACTGTGGAGATTAGATGACATGCCAGAGGGTAGTCCTGCCTATCAGAAGAACATCATCAAGCCTGAGTAACAGGCATCCAGGAACATCATTAAAGTCATTAACAAGATGCAAAATATTGGATTAACATCATTTACTGCAGTTTCACAGATTGGAAAATAACTGGGGAACAACTTTGCAGAAGTCTAGGTGGTCCTGGTGGACAAATTGGCCATGTTAGCTTTGTGCCCCTGCAGTCTTTAAGGCTAACCACACAGTGAGCTATGTTAGCAAAAGCACAGCCAGCATTTAGAAGGATATAGTTGCACTTGTGTGAGTGTGAGTGCACTCACACAGCACTTGTGTGAGTGTGAGACTGGCGTGTCCACCTGTAGGACTGAAAGTGGCAAATGGGTGTAAATCCAATAGATTGTCACTAGGATGAGCAGAAGGGTGGAGCATGTAGAATACAGATGGCCTCTGAGAGACTTGGGTTTCATCCTGGAAAGAAAAGAGTGAAGAAAATCTGACTGATGTCTCCCAATATTGAGGGTGCCTAAGAGAGGCAGATCCAGACTCCCCTCAGCAGACAAGAAAAAAAAAGAAGCAACAGTCACAAGATGCAATAAAACACATCTTACTGGATTTAGGAGCAAATTCTCCGAACTAAGAATTGGAGCAAGTTGCCTAAAGTGATGTGTTCTCCCACGTGCCTAGTGACAGGACGAGGGGGAATGGGCTAAAGTTGTGCCAGGGGAGTTTTAGGTTGGATGTTAGGAAGAACTTCTTTACCGAAAGGGTTTTTAGACATTGGAACGGGCTGCCCAGGGAAGTGGTGGAGTCACCATTCCTGGAGGTCTTTAAAAGACGTTTAGATGTAGAGCTTAGGGATATGGTTTAGTGGGACTGTTAGTGTTAGGTCAGAGGTTGGACGCGATGATCTTGAGGTCTCTTCCAACCTAGAAATTCTGTGATTCTGTGATTCTGTGAAATTTCCATCCAGGGAGATTTTCAGAATTCTACTAGGCAAGGCCCTGAGTAAATTATCCAACCTGGAGTCAGTCCTTCTTAGCAGCAGGTTCGATTAATGAACTCCTGAGATCCTTACAATAACTCAAATTTTGCAATTAAAGCTACTGTCAAGAGCACACATGCTTAGTACCAGGGGAAACTAATTGGTTTGTTCAGAATTGGATGAAGTAACATTCAGTAAATGAAAGGTCAAGGACTTAGAACCTGGAAACATACCAGAAAGCTACATTATTTGCTAATGTAATGAAACATTTGAACAAATACTTAGAGTCTATACCTCAGAGCAGACCAACTTGACTCATGAAATGCAAGTGAGGGCATACTAGTCCACAGACACTACACATCTCTAAATCTTCACTGCACACTTTGTTCAGTCCAGAAATCTTAACTGACTTTCCTCACAGTTAAATATATATATATATATATATATATAAAATTGGTGCAATTAAGCAGTAAAATGGGATTTTGGGAATCTATTTCACTCATTATTTTTCTGTTTCCATATTCAACTGGACAGAATACAGAAGTGTCATAGAGACTACTGTGATTTAGATAGGGATGTGAGTGAAAGCAATGCTAATGGTACATCTAATACACTTACATATATTTGTACTTTAACTTCTGCAACCTGTGTATTGTAGTCTAGCCAATATTGTACTCCAGTTACTAATTTATCATGAGACATTATTACCACTTTTGTCACCTTGACTGCCTGATAAACAGATTGCTGTCTGTTGTAATCTGTGATGTACAGCAATTACTATAATGCAAACCTTCTCTTTATGTTTCGTGTTCTGGAATTGTTCATTTCATGCATTCCCCACCAGCTTAAATTTATTTTCAGAAGTCGTTGAACTGTTATTAATGCAAAATGACTACTTCTTCCCTTACAATCTCCACTGCACCACACAAGTTTGTGGAGGGAAAGTGAACTTATTTTTAAGGTGGTTATTGCTTTTGTCATTGTTATAGGGATTCTGACAATTGTACAAAGAATATACTGTATACATTAATGGTCAAAATATAACTAAGATATTCCATGGAATATTATTCCCATATACTTTTGCCTGTATAGACTGCTAATTGACATCCCTGTTTCCCTGAGAGGCTGTTTTTTACATTGAACATAATGTATGGAAAATATTCTCTCATCTTTCCCTTAAAGACTTACAGAGGAAGGTCTTCTTTCTATAACTAATTACTTTCTGAGATGTGTTTGCTGCTTAGGTTCTTGTTAAAGTTGATGCTTTCTTGTATCTTTCTGTGTTAAGGGAGACTATGTATTATTCAATGTTCTTGGTATTACAGACTTTAAACAGAGTTGACATTTTCTATTCCCAACAGTTAATCCACATGGGAGTATGAATATCTAATCCTTTAAAACATTTTCCCTTTGGAAATGTTAATATGTGCATCTTCTTATGGAAATCCACTAATTTTTCTTTATACAGTTATTACAGAAAAAAATGGTTGTATTTTATCCTTGTCCTGATTTATTTTTTTCCAATCATTGTATTTAATTGTAAAATCATTTATTTGATTTTATCATATCATTTATCATTATCTTTTTCATCATTATCTTATACCTTTTCACCCTCCTGTTTTCCTTGGAATATTTGAGGAACCATATAATTAAAAGAAATAACAAAAAGAATTTTCTAATAATAAACAGATATATGCAGATATGGATTCTATACACTACACTGAAATAGTACTTTTACATTTGAAAGCTAAAAACAATACATAAATTGATCCTTTTACATGGAGAAAACTCTCAGCAATACAAGACAATATAAGCCAATTAAAATTTAAAGTTCATGGCTCATATACAGAACACCCCTAACTAATATCATTTGTTTTCTTTCATAACTGGTGTAAGGCTGCTTGTTAAGTAAGGGAGGCAGATTATCTTCAGACCATATATATTATATCACAAATATATATATATATCACAAATATATATATATATATATATTTGTGATATAATGGTCTTATAAACAGTATGCAGTGGCTGGTAGAGAACGTTGCACATATAGGGCCCCGCAAAGGTGGAAATCTGCCTGACTCAGTTGTCTGGAGCTGACTAAACCCTATTATTCTTCACACTAATTGACTTTTCCATGGCCATGGAAACTAAAAATTCCAGGGAAATAATGGGCCCTTGTATCATAAACTGGTGTACCAGCATATTGCCACAGGGAAGGATATCTGGTATTGACATAGTAGAGTTGTGGTATTAGGACCACAAATAGGAAGGGACCTCTCCTGTGAGGAAAGGCTGAGAGAGCTGGAGCTTTCAGTCATGGAGAGAAGGCTTAGGGGGATCTCATCAATATATGTAAATACCTGAAGGGAAAGTGCCAAGAGGATGATGTCAGGCTCTATTTGGTGGTGCCCAGAGTAAGAGGCTAGGGACACAAAAAGAAGCACAAGAGGTTCAGTATCTAGTTTGTATATTTGCTCATGCAAAACAGTCTGTTTAATGTTAATAATTGATATAAATTAGCTATGCAAGATAATTTATCTTACACAGCTAATGTAAGATAAGCTCTAATGTAACTGACTTACATTAAAGTTACAAGGGTAAGTTTATGGAGGCTAATGTAAAAATGTCTGTCATGCATTTATCATGGGATAAGAGCATGTTATAGGGCTTATTCCTTGAATGAGTTTGTTGTCTGGCTTAAGAATTATAAAGAAACTCTATATAGAAATGAGACACTATTCTTAACTGATTCTTCTGATGTGTTTTGTACTGATAGTTCCAGTTTTCCTTCCTACTTGGTCCTTAATCTATGTATCTAGTCAACCTCAAGTGTTGACCAAGCACATATAACTGGTGAAGTAGTATCATTGACCTCAAACCAGGAGAACAGCTCCAGAACATCCACTCCCCCACCCTCTGAACCACCATAAACTTCTCTCATGTTTCTCTGTCATACACATAAAAATTTGAAAGCTTGCACCTGAAGCAATTCCTGTTTATGCAGAGGAAGTAGCATTTTCTGACATGCTGCGTATCCACAAAAGAATCATGTAAATTGACAAAAAAAAAAAAATGACAAAATGCTGACATGTCAGCAAAGCCTGTTATAGATGGAAGAAAGAGGGACAAGGTTTCTCCATGTGCTTCTATTATACCCATAAAATACAAGATTTCCAGTTAAAGGCATGCCACAAATTTACAAATTACTATTACCATAGTTATGATTAAGTGTTCTAAATTAGTAAAAAAATCATCTACAAAAGGGAAACCTTTTTAAGTGTTAGAATATCTGTTTACATAGATAAAATAATAGTGGAAAAAATAGTGAAAAAAAGGGAACAAGAAAAAAATGAGTAAAAAGGTAAAGAAAAATATTACACTGGTGGAAATAAAGCCAGTGAAAAGAATGTAGTCAAACCCATCATGAAATAATAAAGTATCCTTAAGGATTATTGAAACATCTGAAGAATTTATCGTTGAAAAACAGCAACAAACAGTTCAAGAGAGAAGTATAGTAAGAACATGAATTACAGAGGAGAATCAGGAACAAACAAACAAACACAAAAAGTCAGTTTTGGGAAACTTATGTGCACATAATCATTATTTTAATTATTTCTACCTTTTGCAAATTATATATGTGAGTTCATATGTGAGAAACTAACCCCTAACATCCTTCCAGTAGATATGCAAATAGACACAGCTAGGAAGCTATCACTGAAGTTATTGGAAAAAAAAATACCATCTGTTTCTAAAATAATAAGAAAATATACCACAAGCTCAGATGTTACTATTGCTTTTCAGGTCAAATGTTGATGATCAAATAAAACCCATTATGAGTAGCTGATAAGAAAATTGTATGGTTATGTATGCATGCATGTATTGTGGTTATTTGTGTACATGAGGTCAGTAGGTAGTTCAGATTCTTCAAAGTGAGAGTTTTTAATAGACTATGGAAAGAGAGATCATGCCTTTTTAGAGGTTAAGAACAGAACTGCAAAAAATAATTAACTGGAGAAAATTCAGTGTCCTAGCCTCTCTGTAATAGTGATTTAACTGCTAATGCAAGGAGAAATTATGCTACAGGAGAGATGGAGAGAGACATAAAGCAGTTAATTTATTATTATTATTATTTCTGTGGAGCTTTTTTTGCTCTTTCATTGCCTACAAAGAAACTAAGAGCAACTAGATGATCAGGTTACAAGCCTCAAGTTAGGTGAGATGAATCCAGATCACAGTTTGGGAAACTTCAGCTGTTTTCTCCTAAAGGAGTAAAAAGACTGCAAGGATGGTTGGTCAGATTCTTGAATTTTAAGGTCTCTCTGATCTGACATCCTGCACAGCCTAGACCAGAGGGCTCTGCCCAGGTTAATGGGATAAACTGACAGTAGGTAGTAAAATACATAAAAGAATAGAAAAGCCTCACGGCAGCTATATTATATATAGATGTATGAGCACTGAAAGCTTGACAGCTCTTTATTTTTAACACATGTTTACAACCCATTGGCAGAGAAAATGAGGTTAACATAGCAGCCTCTTCCCCATCTTTCTGTCCCCAGCCAAAGCCAAAATGCCTGTGAATACTTGACAAATATGAATTTCTATATACTCTAATACTTGTTTGTTTCCATTATCTTGGGGAACAGCAACCACAGCACTGAGTAAAGGCCTGACAGTTACCCTAGAGATAGAATAACAATTAACTCTGCTTCCAGCCAGCATCTGAGACAGGAAGAAAATCAGTGTGAAGTTTCTGTTATTTTTCTCATTAGCCTGTGCAATATGCTAGGAGCTGGATTGTACAAAGAAGAATTTATATCTGTAGCTTATTGTTACACTTAATCAGGATAGCTGCACATCATGGATGTTACTTAAAGGATATAAAAATAAATAAATAATAGATAGATAGATAGATAAATATGAATTTCAGTGCATCCTCAACTGTAACTGAAATTAAAACCTATCTCTCCCCTTTTAGTCCATTTCTTCATATGTACTAGATCCTCGCAAACTACATTAATGATAGATATGTTTAGGAAGAATTTGACATTTTTCCCTTGCTCCTACCCTTTAAGTAACATCTGTGACCAATTTAGAAGGCAAGGACAGTTATCAAACCATGAAAGAACAGTAGGCTTGTGAAGTTTTGTACTGGGTCTGTCTGGAAGTTAACTTTCTCTGCAGAAACCCATGCAGTGCTGTGCTCTGCACTGATAGCTGGAACAGAGCTGGTATCACACCAGTGTATTTTCTATTGCTGAGCAGCGCTGGCACGGCAACAAGACTCCCTCTAACCCTCCCCAAGACCCAGCAGGCTGGGGGTGGGTAAGAGGAGATAGGGAGGGGACATCACCAGGGCAGCTGACCTAAACCAATTATTCCATACCATATGAGGTCACACTCAGCAATGAAAGGTGGAAAAGGGGAAGGAGAGGGGGCCTACTATGGGCCTGCGTGGGATGTGGCTGAACTTTGGTCATTGACGGGAAGTAGAGAATTACATTGGTGTTTTTTTTTTTTTTTTTTTTTTTTTTTTTTTTTTTTTCTTCTCTTCTCTTCTCTTCTCTTCTCTTCTCTGCTCTGCTCTGCTCTGCTCTTTCTTTTCTTTTCTAACAAACTGCTTTTCTCCCCCTCTTCTGAGGAGAGGAAGTGAGACAGCAAGTCAAACTACCCAGCAGCCTAAAACTGCCACGTGTTTGAATAACCTTGAAGCTTTATTCTCCCTATACCACATAGCTGAATTCCACATACCTGAGGTATTTATTTTAAACAACATACACTCAAAAAAAGAGGATGACTTTGAAGTACAGGGTTGTAGCTCTGTGAAAAGCTTTTCATTAAGACAATTTTATTGTGTTGGTGGATGCAGAGGTGAGGGAAAACCAGTGTACCAGGGGTTATAACCCCAAATCTCTCTCCTATCTTTCACTCCATAGCAATTTAGAAAATAACATGGCTCAACAAAAATCCAGTTCATGGAGCTAATGACTGGACATCCAAGGCTGTGACCTACTCGTGATCAAAGGGAATAAAAAACAAAGTAATGTGTTGGTAGTTTTTAATTTGATTTGGCAGAGAAAAAATAATAATAAAAAAGAGATTTCAGATTAAACCAAACTAAGATTACAGAAATTAATTTTTAATTGATAAAAGCACACCAGAAAAATCTAAATTTTTTGCAGTTGTACTTTGGGCGGGCCCCCCCCCCCCCCCCATTCCTTCCCCATTCTTCCCCATTCCTTAAAACAAGTCTCTGAACTGGATGTTGACTTAGAGGTTGTTTTGGATGTCCCCTTCCACAACTTCAAATTTGCAGAATAATGTGTACAAGATGCCTTGCTAAGCTTCAAGCTATCATCACCAAGAACAAATTAAAAACTGTAGAACATCTCTTTTAATATCTGACATTACACATAGGTCCTGCCTTTTTCTTCAACTGATTCTCTAAGTCTTGCTAGCTTGTCTTGATAATGCAGGATATTTGGTGAATTTAATAACCTGTACTATACAAATATATACATATACACACATATATAAAAAGTCACATGCATCAGCCTTTCTGAACTACTATCACTACATGGTATTGTGATATTTCAAAGAAAGTGAATCTTTATTTATTTATTTTTGAGATTTTTTTCGAGCTTTTTTTCAGTTTTCAAAAACCTTTTCAAAGTGTTTTGATCTTTTGACATATTTCCCCTGGTAAGATTTTTTAAAGTGTTTTTTTTTTTTTTTTTTTTTTTTGGTTTTGTTTTGTTTTTAATCTTTCAGTGGAAACAGAAAAAGGGGAAGAAATATTAGCATAAAAATACACAGGGGTATGTAAATGGCCTTTGAAGTCTAACTAGAGACTCTTTCTTTTTCTTAAAGTTAGCTCTGTTCATTTACAATCATATCCCCTAAAGAAAGACAGCAGGGAATGAATTAGGATCTTGTTTCAATTAGTTTATTTATTCATTAGGAATACACTTCTGGGCCAGCATGAGTAGCTGAAATACTGAAAAAGGAGTTTCAAAGATGAAGGTTTCTTTTGTAATAACCCCTATATGATAGAATAATTGTATGAATTGCATTATGTTTTATAGACAGATTACCAAAGGGATATTTGAAATAATGCAACAAAGTATAATATTATTTATAGAAAAATACAATAGATTAATCTTTTTTATCTTATGGAAAAAATATTTTTTATGAGTTTTAGCTTTTAAGTGTGACTAGTTTTAACATATCAATAAAAACATTGATACTTTTTTCTTTCTGGATCAGATGCAATTTCACTTGTATCACTGATTTCATGGGATTCTGCAATGTCTGAAGAGCTATTGTGATCTATTATTATTTATTATATCATAGTTATCTATGCTGAACTATTTTCTGGTTTCCTACTGCTTACTTGAAACAATGATTAAGCAAATAAATTTATTAAGTGTAGATAATTTTCAGAGTATTCTATATGATTGATCAGATTCCGATTGCTCTTATTTGTGGTAAAATAAATACATATTTTTACATTAAAGATGTAATTGAAAAGCTAAGATACTAAAAATGTTTGAGGGAAAATACATCATATATTCAGATATATTTTTACTTGTTTACCTGTCTTACAAAGTATCTTTCTCTTTAAGCAAAGAGAAAGATGTTTATGTATTCATATATAGGTATATATATGTTGGTGGTGAAAACTCTTACTGACAGGAGTGAGTTGTAATACTGGCATGGAGAAAAGAGTAACAAACTAAGAGAGAAGAGCTCAGAGGAAAATCAAGACAAAAACATACGTGTTTATGTTAAATAGGGAGAAGAAGACTTAAAAATCTGGTGCTTTTATTGACATTTTAAAGCCTATTTATTTTGAGTTCTAAATATCCATGGACTCTAGTAGTATTGGAGACACAAGTTCTGAATATTTCTGCATGGTGTGGAAATCAGCTATATAGCCCTAATACTGTGTCATAAATGCACAAGAAAAAAAAAATGTTTTGGTGTTCTATTATGAATGAAGATGTAATAGATGCTCTGTTAGGTAAATGAAGTTTTCATAAAAATTTAGACATCACTGTTGTGAGGCTTTTTTTTTTTTTTTTTTTTTTTTTTTTTTGTCTGTGTATGTGTCTGCTAACACATTTATCAACACACTCAGCACTGACCTAAATTTTTCAGAAGATGGCCACATATATTTCTGCTAATTGCATTTAGGACTGTATGAGCCTACTCACTTCTGGAGACAAATCAGATAGCAGGCAGCCTTACCTAAGAATAAGACCCAACATTCGGTACCAATTATTTATAAATGTAAGAGATTGTGAAATAAGTATTTGGAATATGGAAGCCCAGTCTTGTGAAATAAGTATCTGGAATACGGAAGCCCAGTCTTAGTACAGAATCCCAGTGATTCACTGTTGTAACATCCAGAGTTATATTAATATAAGTACATAAAAGAAGCAAAGAAGAGACCATTGTAGACAAGTAGATTGTAAGACCATCCAGCAGAAAGGGCAATTATGCCTGTACAATAAACAGGCATCTTCTTCCCTTGGCATGTTCTCTTAAAAAATCTCTAAGCCAAGCAACTGGCTAGGAGCATTCACCACAGATGGGTCAGCAATATCTGATATAGTACCATACAGCTGAATCCATCTGGCATGTAAGTATTTGAAATGGTGTTAGCTGCTTACCAGATTTTCTTCCCTCTTTATATAAAAGCAGAAGGAATTTTTCATGTCCAATAGCAATAATCTGTAAATGTTCTCTGTAACAAGGAGGATGTTTGATTAAATTGCCCCCATACTGGTTTCTCTACCTTTGTCCTCCTGCTTCTGAGTCACTTTCAGATGCACCTAAATATTATCTCCTCTGTAAATGGACAGCAGATTGTATGGGCTGTGATTAAATTAGGCAGGCACAGGTGGTATCACCTATTGTAAGTTTGTCAATTTTTATGTCTACTGCAGCAGCTGCTCTTCTTTACCATTTAATAACTCAACAAAGACGAGAGGGAAAAGAAGCTAAACTCATGAGGTGAATTACTTGAAAAAAAAATATAAAAAAAATAAAAAAATAAAGTCCTGTTGTCCTGTTGGTATCAGAGGATCAGTATGTTATGTATGTCATTGCTCAGTGACAGCCATCTCCCCTGAGAGCCATGGGGAATGCTGGGGATAAAAAGGCTTTAAATCAGCAGCAGGGAAGAAATACTCTACAGCATTTGCTTTGCCCTTTACTTTAAATTTGATTAATGACCTGGGAAAATTTTCAGAGCTCTATAACATAAATTGATGTTTTAGGGAAGACAGCCTCTTAGACACCTCATTTTCCAGTGATTTGGAAGCAATAATCCTTAGAATTTAGCACTATCTTAGTACAAAAATGAATCAGCATTGCTCTTATTCTATTCTTTTCACAGCATTTTATCTACACAACCTGCATTATATATCTGATATTTTGATTACCTTAGTTCTTTTCTCAATGGTCAGTGTTCTAGGTCCATTTATTGTTAAACATTTGATTCTATTTATAAACATTATACCAGGTACTATAAGACTGTAGAAGGTCTATTAATATGTGTATTTTGTAAAATTAGTCTGGAAAAAAAGTGGAAAAAAAAAAGGAGTAAAGAAAACTTGTGGGTTGCAATAAAAATATTTAGTAACTGAAAAAGAAATGGAAAACAAAAAAAGTGATGCAAAAGGTGATGCAAAAACAATCGTTTATCACCTCTCATGGGTAGACAGATGCACAACCAATTCATGAGAAAAAAAAAAAAAAAAAAAAAAAAGTTAGCTTCTGTAAACTATTAGATTGAAATCCTATGGAAAGAACAAATTAACACAAAATTTCAAAGGTTTTACTGTGAGTGACAGATAAAGAATAACAGCAAAGAACTGTCCACAGAAAACAAGGAAATATATTTGCAGTAAGGCTGAGCAGCAATTGATCTAAGCAATGTTCGCCAACAGAGGAAAAAGAGAGATGAAATTCCTGCAAGGTATGCTTTAATATTTAGTACCAAATGGGAATTGCAGAAAATATAGTGTGGAAAAGGATTTAAAGGAATAACCTTGCCACATATGTAGTGGCTGCATTCTTAAGTGTGATATACACCTCTGGCAAGAACTCCAAGTTGAATAAAGCAGCCAGACATGAAGAAAACTGCATTCAGGCAAATTGGCTTGCTTATGCAGAAACAGACTCTAAAGGTGTTCAGGTTGTAATAGGGAAGTACTGTGACAATTTCTTCATAATGAATTTGAAATATTTTTCCATCCTAAGTGTTTGATTGTAAGGCAAATTATGACTTTGTATATTTGTATTGCATTGCTCTGTATATTTGAAGAAAACACAAAAAATAACCTTAGATATCAGGTTACTTTTCATCTGTTCAATATTTCAAAAACCATTAGTATTTAGAAACATTTGTAGCAGTACATTGTTGGTGTAACATTCACATCCTAAAGATGATTTACAAAAGTTAAAATAAGGAAGCGATAGAAGGTTAATGATGAATGTACAGTGACTTTGGCTTGTACAGCAACACATTAAAAGGTGTTTCCTAAGTTATCTTTGTTTTAACTTATGTAATTCAACACATTTAACCCAACCTTATTCTAATTTTACTACAGGGGATTTTCAGAAACAAGCTCCTCTAGTAATGAATCATTGCATTCTAATTTACTCTTTTGAAGTCATTTAAAAACATTTCATTATTTTGGGGTCTATAACTCTAGAACAATTACTGGCCATTAGAAAAACAAGATTATAGAAAAGAATTCTGTACACAGTTCTAATGTTTATATCATCTCCTTGGTATCAAAGCAAACTCTCCGGGTCTCTTAATCCCATAACTGTTTTAATACCCTATCAAACAGGATGTTTAAAAGCACATCTATCTTCAGATGCATGCTACAAAGTGGTCCACTCGAATACCAAACAACAGTGCTAGGAAAAGAATAAAAGTATAATCAATATAGTAGAAGTTATAACTGAAAAGATGGCATCCAATTGTTAGTAGAAGGAATCTAGAGACATTGAATCAAACAGTGGGAAGAAAAAAGTCTAATCTATTTTTAAATTTAAATTTGGATATGTGATGGCCATGCAACATGATTTCTTGACATAACAGGCAATTTTATCTTTCAAGCCAGGAAATGTTTCTACTCTGATGTTCTATTGGATGACAGTAACAGTCTCCTATGCACTCTTCCAGCCTCTGAGAGACTTCTCAGAAAACTTCCTATTAGTGTGCATGTCACTCACTGAACACCTGTAAATCTGGGAGCTGTAGGATTTCTGGCAGGCTTCAAAGTTTTTTTTTTTTTTCCTTTGTTTTTTTTTTTTTTTTCTAGTAATAAGCATTTTCTTTTCTTAAAAAAGGATATATGTCCTAAATAACTAAGCATATCAGCACTTCTGATCACAAGTGGTTCAACACAGGCTGATCACAGATGTAAGCTGTATTGCTAAATACACAAAAGCCTCTGGCTTCCAATCTGTCTTTTTTCTTTTGAGTAACCCTCTGTCTGTTTATCAGATCTGCCAGTGAGGCATGAAAAACAATTGGATGCCACAGTAGTTGACTATTATGACAGAAAATTCACATGCTCAATTGCTTGAATGTTGGTCGGAAAATCCTTCTGAGATATTTTCTAGGACTGTACTCTTACACTGATTTAGGAAGGTGGCTAAAGGGAAGCTATTCTCAGAAAATCATAACAGACCTAAGAAACTAAAAAGACAAATTGAATCATCCAGTCCATTACTCTGAAAGTGCAGGATTGCTCACAGAATACATTTAAATCTTGTCTAGTTTGAAGGGTCACCAAGGTTGATTCTTTCTTCCCAGGGCTAACAAAGATGAGCAAATTATCTCAACTTAACCAGTTTCCAGGCTAGGTGAGTGCCACAGTGACTGCCCATGTGTGTCCTATTAGTCACAGACTATAACAACCTAATTGCATTTAACTTTAGTCCAGTTATCTCAGATTAGCTACAAGCTAAAAACATGCACAGACAGTTAAAGTGCCCCTAGTCATGTGCTGTACTTTGACAGCAGTACCAAGCCCTCAAAAGGCTATTCCATGGGTTAATCTGACAGCTGGACTTTCCTGATAACCTCTTATTTCTTTATATATTTAAATATATTTTTTTCTTTCTTACCATTTGTTTTTTTTAAAAACGTGTTTAAATAGATGTGTGTGAATATTTACAAGTCCTCCCTCTCTTGAACAGACTCGAATCAGCCGTAGCTATGAACTGTATTAACTGCAGAGCTAGGTTTCATCCTGGGATTCAATTCTTTTCAGCAAGATATATTAATTAATGTCAGGTCATGATAAAACTGGAGAGCTTCCTGACAGGGTTAATTCATTTCCCCAAAGTAAACAGAAGTAACAGAGCAAACACAAGACAGTTGCACCTATATTTTTAGGCATAATACTAATGATTGTATTAAGCACACTTATTTCTTCTCAAATAGAAACAACACATATTAGATAATGTTTATATGGGTCATCATTCTTCTTTCTTTCTGGACATACATTGCAAAATACCATGAGAATTTAAAAAAAAAAAAAAAAAAGTTTCCTGATGAATTTAGAAGTACATTGTTTACTGGAACTGTATGCTTCCTGGCAGAAAGATTCCTATTGAAATCAGTATTTTTCTACAGGAAATATTTTTCCTGCTGAAGTGCAAGGTGGCTGATATTTTTATACTTCTGGAAAATATTGTGAATTCCTAAAGATTATCAAATTAATATTATTGAACATCAGTTACTACTTTTCTGTTTTTGTTTTGTTTTGTTTTGTTTTCTCTGTTCTTTCCAAAGGTGACACATTAAGAAAAACAAACCATCAAACAACAAACAACAGCAGTGTCACTGGGAAACTGCAGTGTATGTAGATTCCTCTTGAGAGGAATCTTCACTATATTCAGCATATATTCATGCAAATCATGTGAATCATGAATAAATTAATGTTAAAATGAGTAAAAGTTCAATATATAGGAAAAAATAGAAGACTGCAAGAATCTAACAACTAAGAGTTCATAGAATGGCACGGACTGTTTCAAAATGTTGGTGGTAAGACCAAAATAAATAGCCCCATGAACACCATTAAATTCATGAGTTTCTCTGTCACTATCCCCTCCTTATCACTCATTCCATGCTACTTATCAGTTTATTAATATTGAAATTCAAGTAATACTGAAAATTAGAGATTGGAGAAGATATTTCAAGATTTTTTATTGGGTCCCTCTGGATTTCTAGATTTAATTGCCATGAGAAGTTTTTTGTTTGTTTGGTTGGTTTGTTGTGTTTATTTGTTTTATCATCTGTAGGTTTTACTGTCTTGTTATTCATCCAAATGTCAATGTAAACTTTTAGGAAAACTGTTCATATTTAGGGTATGTGGTGCTATGAACAATATTTCAACAATTATGTGAGAATTTCATAAAGGAATTTGCATGCATTCTCTCTTGTTCCATCTGTTTTTTTTTTTTTTTTTTTTTTTTTTGATATGATAAATTCTTATCATTCATCTGAAATTTTTTTCTTACCCCACAGTGCTTTCGAAGAATCTTATGTGCATTTTCTGTGGGGAGTTTGTTTTATTCTCTTTCTTCTAGCTTTAGTAGTTATTTTATCAACAGTAGATTTGCTACACAGACACATGGTGGAACCGCAGATTCAATAATCAAAGGAAAACAGCATTGTAATCTGCAATCCAGGTTTCATACGAAACTGTGCTTATTGCCCGCTCTGCTTTCTTCCCTGGAGATCTATCAAATCAGTAATATTTCCAAGTGATTACAGGAAAATGTTTTGGACTCACCTGTCCTAACTCAAAAGGACCAATCTAATGGCCAGTGATATCAGTGCAAAGTCTATTCATTAAGATCAGTGCACGTTGAATCAGTATTTCCAATTAAACTATAAAACATTTTAAGTTCTTTAGAGTACAAATCTATTGTTATAGCAAAACTGAATCAGCACTCAGCCTTTCCAAGTACAGAGAGGTTCATCCAAATACTGAGTGTTATATTTTGCCACTGAAATAATAAAAGCTGAGAGTGCTTGGCAATAATACCGTGATGTGCTTCACAGAACTAAGCTCTTGATTCTGTAAACAGATTTCTTTGTAAACACCATAGTCCAAGGGAGCTTGAGCTATGTTAGTTACAGAAAGCATCATAAATATTCTAGCCCAGTAGTAAGAATAATTTGGAAACAGAAACCTTCCTTTCAGTGTTGGTGCACAAGCAGAGAAGGAATCCCTCATCTCCTCTATCCAAAATACATTTGAAGTGCACACACAAAATATGTTTGTGTGCACTTCTGCACAAAATATTGTGGCCATGCACCAGTTTCTGGGATTTCAGATGAAATATTTTATGGCAGACAGCTATCAATCAGTGTTGTCAATGGTATTCTTTTTAAAGGATCTATTTAGGGGTAATTCTCTTTTTTTTTCAACATATTATTTTCCCTATTTGAATACTTTTCCTCATTTTTAGCTTCCAGAAAACAGCAGCATGTTTAGAACCTTCCAATCAACATCCTTTGTGTTCCCCACCACTAGAAACTCCTACTCATCAGTCATTAAATGGACACTGAATTTCACCATAGCATCACTAAAATCTCTGAGAACACAGCACCCTAACAATGATAAACTGCAGAATAATTTTTACGAGTTCCTATCTGGTCTAGCCTTTCTCTTCAGAACATGTTTTCTACATAAAATTTGTCAAGTTAGAAGAAAAAACAAGGGTAGAGTTTTTTAGTCTTGCTGTCCTCCATGTTACATCAAAGTGTTATTTATAGTTCACATGATGTAAAGCTCTGCAGGTTAAAAAAAAAATCAAGAAAGAAGCATAAATAACATTTTATATCATGTAGCAAACAGCAGAAACAAATAGTATGCAGCACCATTTTTGTGATCCCTCTGAGAAACAGATCAATAATAAAAATGTGCTTCATTTTTATGAATAGCTTTTGCTGTAATTTATTTGGATATAAAATCCATATTTCAGTCATCCAATGGGGACTTCTTACAAACATCATACAAACTTGGCACTGTAAACTGGGTCTGGTCATGGAAACATAATTTTATGTTCATAAACTCTAATATGTACCATACCTCTTCTTCATCTAGTATTTCTTAAGAGAGATATCAAAGCTAATATTAGAAGGTAGGTGGATAAGTGACAATTCAGACCAATATTTCTCAAAGGTATTTGTAGGGCAACAGAGGCCTAAGGCTTCTAGAAAAGAGAAATTCAATAACTCATTGCTTAGTTCTTTCCTGAGATACCTTCATGCTTTTTCTTTCCCTTTCTTTCTCTACCTCTGCCACTTTTTCCTATATCAATTCATTTATAATCTATTAAAAAATTAAGTTATGCCAGCTTTCTGACAATTATGTTATTATATAGATCTTTATAACTGAAAAAACAGCAACAACAGCAAAAAACACCACCACCACCAAAAAACATCATACGTTATAAGACTGGAATTCCTGCACTGCATTGCTAAGAAACATGGAAAAGATCCTTACATTCAAATTAATATAAAATGGTTTAACATCATGTAGGCCATAATCTTTCAAATCTTTCCCTTTTTTCCTTGAGATTAAAAAAATAAAATAAAAAATAACACCATTAATGCTACTTTTGTATTCCATGTCTGTAGTTAAATAGCTACAGAGAGATTATTAAAATAGTTTTTCAAGCTGACCATGAGAGCAAAAAAACTGATAGTTCTGCAGTTATTTTATTGCTTGTGCCAGCAGTTCTTTACGTTTCTTAAGGAATAATCATATTTTTAATAACTAAAAATATTAGGGGATATTAGGTCCCCCCTTAAGGGGCCTGGGCACCACTAATATTCAATAAGACTATCTGAAGTCATAGTAGATGTTGTTGTACTGAGGTTGAAAAACAGAACAACAACAACAACAGACACTTGCTGAATACAATTATACATTTTGTTTCATAGCAGGAGTCCACTACTGAGAATAACTAAGGTAAGACTATCCCAATCAATGTCTTATTCCCTCTCTGTCAGTCTAAGAATTCCTTACACATTTTTTCAGAAAAAAAAAATCCAGGTTTTAGTACTGTTAGAAACTGGATGATGGGTTAGAGAGATGGGAGTCTGAATAGCTTTTCCTATGCCTCTCCTGATCCGTTCTCTCAGTTCTACTGTGTCCCAAAACTCAGTACCTTCTAAACCAGGATCAAAATATCCTTTCTGTTTCAATAGTTTTCTGAGCAAGGCTGAACAACATGAAGCACTGCTGTGACATCTCTAAATATGATACGAATTTAAACAGAAATTCAGTTTTAGATGTAATGTTGTGATCCTGAAAAAATTACCTGCAAATGATCACCAGTAGAAAAAGCTATAGACAGAATTCAATATTATCTCTTAGTTTGTCTGAAACATAAGAGTTTTCTTCTAGTTTCTTGATAAATATGTATTTATTAGTGCTCACTTCATTCAGTTAAATTTGTTATCATATGATTATTTACTGTTTAGTTTTATTAACTGATTAGTTAAAATGTACAGGATAAACATATATAACAAAATCTTTCACAGAAATTCCTCACTTTTCACAGATGTATTATTTTTCTACTGGTTTTAAAGCCAACTATAATAAACACATTATCAAAATGCAGACCAAATTAACTAGTGAATTCACTAGATATTTTTAATTTTCTGAAGGCCAACTTTGCAGTAAAATGATGAACCAGACCTTGTAGATTTTTAATTTTGTGAAAATACTTTTTCATTTTTCTTTTCAAACTTAATAAAAACATTATCACTTACTCTTTGCCTTTGTAGTATTTAGATTTCTTTGTTCTTCACCAGAAGTTTGCACTGCAAGGTTTCAGAGGCGGGAAACATGTACACATTCTATGTTTTTATAAAGATAACACTACTTATGACACTGATTCTTGACAGTGGTCCTGGAAACAGCACAATATTTACAGAAAATATGTAGAGTCCAAAACTGTGATTCCACAATCACTTTGAACTTGTCTGTGAACCTGGAAATGTTGAAAGGATAGTGTCCAGCATCATCACTTATTAGATCCTCTTTCATGTCACTCCACCACTAGATCCTGAAAATTAATTATTATAGATTTATAGGGGATGAGATTAATTTACAACAGGTCTGTTTCTAATTTCACTCACAATATGGCCATAAAGCCATTTCTCTGAGCTAAGACACTTTATAAATTCAATAGAGAAAAGAGTGTTGCTTAGATCTCTAAAATTTTATATGGAACAGCATGGTTTGCATCAAATGCTGGGAGCTTATCAATAGACAGTATTATGGTATTATGCACATTCACAGCATTAATATATTTATCTTTCCATGTTCAGGTCCACAGTCAATACAGATACTCTTTGGACATATCTAACCTTAATTCCTTGTATTCACACTTCCTGTTTGTGGTCTCCTAACTGGCTCTACTAGCTTAAAGACACTTGGGATGTCAGGCAGGCAAACAATGGAGGAGAAGGGTTATGTGATGTAGGAAGCAGTGATTCAATTGGCTTCACCATGAACTCAGATCACAGAATCACAGAATCACAGAACTGTAGGGGTTGGAATGGACCTCAAAAGATCGTCGGGTCCAACCGCCCCTGCAAAACAGGTTCCGCAGAGTAGGCTGCCCAGGTAGGTATCCAGACAGGCCTTTAATACCTCCAGAGAAGGAGACTCCACAACCTCTCTAGGCATCCTGTTCCAGTGCTCCATCACCCTCACCGTGAAGAAGTTCTTTCACATGTCGGTGCAGAACTTCCTGTGTTCTATCTTGTGTCCTATCCCCACAAACCACTGAGAAGTTGGCTAGATATTGTAGACACTGTAGATATTGTAGATATTATAGACAATGATAAGATTCCCTTTCAGTCTTCTTTTTCTCCAGGCTGGACAGACCCAGGTCTCTCAGTCTGTCCTCATAGGAAAGATGCTCCAGGCCCCATATCATCTTTGTGGCCCTCCGCTACACTCTTTCCAGGAGATCCCTGTCTTTTTTGTACCAGGGAGCCCAGAACTGGACACAGTACTCCAAACATACAAACACAGATCTACAAACATAGCCTTGAACTCAAACACAGCATGCAGTTTAGACCTTCTTCTAAAGTTCCCAAACATATCTTAAAGACTGATTCTTTTTTTTTGTTTGTTTTTGATTTTTTTTCAGATTCTTCTGATTTTCTGATGGATATAATAAGACAGACCCCCCTTTAAAATTTAGAGCAATTCTTTCACTTGCTGCTTTGAAGACTTTTGCTGTGATTACCAACTATTTGTCTTTCAAAAGCAGACTAGGAAATAATTTGTCAAATGGTAAATGAGCAGTTATAAATCTGATCAGCCCCATTTGCGAAATCCAGGAATTTGAAATAAAATAAATAGTGGGCTTTCATCAACGAGATGATAACACTTAATCATGTATAACTTTTCTAGAAAAGTTTGCATAGGCAGAATGCATACTCAAGCCTTGGAAGACAACAAAGCTTCACAGATCAAGTTGATATATCGGTCTCTAGAATTGGTGGAAGAAAAGCTAAGCCTGCTGCTTCACAAACTTTTTTATTCACAATAATCTATTGATTTTTTTTGTCCCATTAGATCTTAGAATTTTTATTTTTACACATAGTGAAATCATTAGCTGTAATAGGCAAATTAACATGACCACCCCATTGTCTGCTCTGTACAGTGCACAATCTCTCTTGAATGCAGGCAACCTGTTATTTCACTCCATTAAATTACTGTTTTGTGCCTAAAGTGTTTCCTGTGTAATTCAGTTTGAATGCTAAAAATAACTTGCGGAATTAGTATGGTTGCATGAAACCAGGGAAGTTAGGGATTTGGAGTTTTTATCTTTGCTTTGCCACTGATTCACTGGGATTCATTTCCCCTACCAGTCACTCATACCTCTGAAACATAAGGGCAATCTTTTGCTCTCTCATGTGGTTATTTTATAAAATATCAGCCAATATGTACATAGCATTCAAAGGGGCTAAAAATAATTATTACTATTCCATAGGAAGAATACTATATAGATATATATATTTCTCTTAATTTGATTCTATCACTCAGGGCATATGAAGTTACTTGCCAAACTAACATAACTTATTTACGTCTACCTGTACTCATGATTTTGGAAAATATTTCATGGACCTGGGACGTGATCTAAAACTAATTGAGATTTATAAAGAAAATCTTGCTGGAAAGCAAAACAAAACAAAAGTATATAGACTACTGAGATTAGAGCAAGCACTAACCAGCATGAATTTTCAAACACAAAAGGCAAAAAATATATATATAATAAATTTAAAAAAAAATGACCTAAGAAAGCAGTCAAACCTGGGAATTGAAATTACAGAAGGAAATTTGCCAGTCAGAAAAATAAAACATATAATTATTTTAAAATAGCTAGTTTTAAGCCATAGTTGTCTGATCTTTACAAATTTAAAGGCACAATTTCTGGAAGAATGGCAAGATGGAAAATAAAACTCATCACAGGACAGACATGCATAAAGGAGAAATGAAAAATATTCAAAGGAAACACTTTCTCTCAAAGAACTGTTCATACCCTGTTTCTATAACATCTTTCATACATATTTCCTGATCAGTTTGTTCTTTTTTGTTTGTTTTTATTTTTTCATTTTATTTTTCCGTTGTATGTCTCCTCATTCTTCTAGTAGAATTATCATTTTAATATTATTAAATAATATTTCTTCTTTAAATGGAAAAGAGAGAGAGAAAAAAAAAAAAAAAAAGAAACTCCTGCCTTTGAATATTCTGGTGGCTTAAATAATCATTTCTATGTTGACAAAGAGTGATTGCTTCCCACTGCATTATAGAGTGTTAACAGCTTTTACAGTCCTTACCTTCACTGAATTGTGAACCTCTTGGCTGTGTTTTACCAGGGCAATTTCTATGCAGTTGGTCTGTCTTAATCAGACCAGGCACTTTGCCATTCACCATTCTCAACCATTTTTCCATTGCTTTATTCATCTCCAAAGATAAAAATACGCTCTTCAAAAACACATTAAACCGTGGTTCTCCAAATGTGACAGATCTGATTCAGATTAAGCAAAACCAAAGAGTTTATTTATTGTTATGTGCTGTACACAAGGAGAGATTTAGAAAATGAAACAGATTAAATCTTTAAATATGGAAAGGAAATACTGCATAACACTGGCAGAAAATACATATATAGTAGCTAAATGGAAACCAGCCTTTTTCTGACATTCAGTGCTTTTCAGTGGGAGGGAGAGGAAGCAAGCAAATCTATCCCTGGTATAAACTCTTAATTCCAGTGGTCTTCCCCAGGGCTCAGAAAGGCATTTCAGCTCTATGGCTGCAGGCAGCCTTGATACAGACATGTTGGTGTTAATAGGTTAATGTTGGTGCAGATGCAGATGGTACAAAACTCACAGCAAGACAATGGTCAGATTGAAATCTGGTCTAAGCAGGTGCAATTCCCATGGTGTGTATTAGGCCAAATGCAGCAGAAGCATGGGGCAGGAGGAAATTACTTCCATATTTATTATACTGTGGATTTCAGCCCAGAAGTTAATGGGGAAGCAAACACCTTCCCAAATCTGCTCTGAAAACTACAAAAGATGACCATGACAGAAAACTAGCCTTGCTTGATACAGAAACTTATTGATACTGCTGAGGTTTCACTGGCCACCTTCCAGACCAGGGCTCTGCTGAAGTCAAGGAGAGTTAGGCTAGTGACAACAGATTTGGGTCGAGTTTGATCTGGTTCCTACTTAATTCCATTTCATGCCATTATTTCATGTAGGCTTGTGAAACCTTTGGGGTTTTGGCCTTGAAATACCTGTCATGCTCACTACAGAGGCTGAAAGGAAGGGGGAAAGCAGCAAAAAACATCCCACCATCTGTTAGTACGAATTGCTGTCCCAGCAAAGTGTCGGTTTGGTGTATTCTTGAAAGAAAATCTACTTCAAGTAATCTAAAATGTTGTGAATAGACAAGCTTATTAACACTTGTCATATTTTATATAGAAAATACTGGAAAAAAGTTTCCTCCTGTGCACTGACAAAGCCGATGCAAAGAAGCCAGGAAGTATAGGATGAATTTTTGTCATGTAAAAAGAAGTTGTACTTCAGCCATGTAATTTCTTTGGAAATAGCAATGGCCATACTGAAAGAACCCACACTGGATGTGGAAAAAACAGGTTCATTTCATCTCTTTGGTAGACCTCTTGAGTGCAAATTATGATTCTCTTTCCTATACTATATTAGAAAAACAAAAATCATGTATAACTATAATACATTGGAAAAATAGGATAAAATAGTTTAAATAGCTTGGTCTGGTACAGAGTACTGTATAAATGGGATTAAATTCTTAACTGTATTAAATAAATGTCCATGACCGGGAATAAGAGAGTACAAGATTAATTTTCTGTCTGATTGTTCAGAAATTATGTTAGACCATCTCTGTCCTAACAGAACTCAGTTGCCACTATTCTTTCCTCCTTTGGTCAAACTCACACAGCAGCCTTCATCCTGTAGTTTTAATGCTATGGTCTTTTTTAAGCATATGTCTGACTCACATTGCACCCTGGAAATCTCTGAATCTCTTTATCTTCATTCAAGAGTTAATTTAGAATAATGATAGCTTATCTTTGGTAAAGCAGAGCAGAGCAACCATTATAGAGATCATCAACCCATATCTCTACACTGCACCTCGAGACCCACCACGGTGACCTCCTCAAGACTGCTCATGCTGCTCACGCAGACAGTAAGACTAGAAATATGTGGTTAGATATGTCTGTTTGACACTTAAATCTGTGTGCATATCAGCACCCCTGATGCCCTAGCAAGCTGCTAAATGATTTAGGACTTGCCAGACAAACTCAAATAGGTAATCTGCAGTCTGTTCAAGAGGCAACAATTTTGTCAGAAGACAGATGAGCCATGGATCATATAATCACTGATTCAGATGCTCACCTGAGTTCATCCACACAGATATATGTGAACTTTTTTTCATAGGAAATGTATTGCAAAACTAAAATCAGTACAAATCTCTAGAAAAGTAAAGGCATTCCTTTTAGAAGTGGACTAAAATGACATGTCTTTATATTTTGTGCCTTATGTAATTACTAGCTAATTACTAGAAAGAAACAAATTTCTTAAAAATATAGCCTCAACTTTACTATTTCCCAACAACTTTGCACATTAATTTTGCTTTTCCAGATTTATGACAATGTGACTGAGTCCTCACTTTAATCAATACAAAGTATTTAAACTCTATGGAAAAAACTTTTACAGAATTTAATCAGGGATAGGATACTTGGGCAGAAGTGGTTAGCCCATTGGTTATATTCTCAGCTACAAATCTGTGGAATTTTGTTTTGCTGTCTTAAAAAAAAAAAAATAGGCCTCTGATGGAAACAGCAAAACATCTGAAATGGTCAAATTTTGTTCTGGGTATACCCTGTCCAAGAACATGGAACAGCAATTCAATAATGATCTTTACATTTTCCAGCACCAGAGATTTTATTGCAATAAAATTCCACTTTTTTTTTTTTTTTTTTTTTTTCCCCCGAGGTTTTTGATTCTGCTGCATTTCCAGGTTGCCAAATTTAATTATGATTCTACAGCTCTTGAATCTGAATTGTTGTTCTTATGAGCACATAATAAACTACAACACTTTTCAGTTGTGCACCTAGAGAACAATGTCAGTTTTTGGTAGTCTAATTGCTGTGTACATCAAAACCACAGCAGCGCTTTTAACTAGTCTGTAAATTCTTTAGAAGTGCTTATTGTATTCTGTATTTTGGAAGCTGCTAGAACATAATAAGAACACTAATTACTACATCTATATTGAAAAGTTCTGCTAACAAAGATTTATCACTTCGGATCGTGACAAAGTCACATCACCAGTTGACTTTTGTGCCAGAAAGACCTATTGTAGGCACAGTTGTGCTGACAGAGGGGAAATTGTATCAAATTAGCTTTGTTAACTTGAACAAGAGATACAAGAACTTGGCAGAAAACAAACAAAAAAGCTAGCAAGAAAAAATCCCAGAACCTTCTGCAACAGGTTGGGCCCTGTTTCTTTTTTTATTTTATTTTTTTTTGTTATTATTTTTTTAATCCAGGGACCAAAATGCATGGAATAATTCACATTCACACTCTTTAATCAGGCCTCCTTTTCTCAGAATGAAATGACCATATCCAAATTGCAGATTAAGCACAGTTTTTAGTATCTGCTTCCACTCACACTATTTGCAAATATTGTCTGCTCGATGTTACTGTCTATAAATAAGAGGTAATCAAAGAATTGGACTGTCTTAACAACTATGGATCAGTGTTTGAGCCCATTCTTTAAACCTACTTTATTTATTAGTATAGTTATATTTTGTAACTATACCTCTAGTAGATGTACTTTGTCAAATAGCTTGGCTATTAAAATAGCTATAGGATAAAGAGCACTGTGTCCTTGAGATAACAGATGTGGATAGCTATCCTAGTGGTCCTGATGTATATTTAAAAATATTGTCATCTAGAATTCAACTTCACTTTTTGTTGGTTATTACAAAATTTACAGCTAACAGCTAATTTGCTTTATTGTCCTCTGTTGTTAAGGTTTCTCCCTGTTTGCTACTCCAGTTATCACAAAGGCCAAAGACAAGCAGACCCATGCTTTCATTTCAGTGTCAGAAAGATAGTGCCACTAATCCATTTGGAATCCAAGTTAGGAGGTTAGTGTCTAACTTTGCCTATAATTTGTCCATTAAATTAAAATGCTCTTGGAAAAAAAAAAATAGTGGGGACGGGAGGGGGTGGGATGGGGAGTGAAGGGGGGGGATGGATGGGGATGGGGGGGCAACAACAAGCTGATTAATTCACTCTAATTACACTAATTTGTGTGGAATTCTGCTTGTGGTAATTCAGAAAACAGTCACCTCTGATTAATATATACTATGCAATTAGAAACATGAGCAAGGTTTGTCAATATAGTCTATTAATCTAAACACTTTCTTGTAAAGTCAAGCCACGTTTTACATGGACATTTTAATTAAGGATCATTTCTGAGCACTGTTTACATTTAGCAAAATGTAGCTATTATAATTTGTGAAGTTAGTAAGCATTTTAAATAGGCTTAGTGTTTTGTATTCGAGTATAGTTAAGACATTGGATACATGTGTGTCATGCTTTGGTCTGATCTTCAGGTTACTGGTGGTTGTTTTGCTATCCTCGTGGCTAGGTAAAGTTTGAGATATGAACCGTGAAGCTATAACCCACAGCTCAAAAAAAAAAAAAAAAAAAAAAAAAGAAAAGAGAGAGCCAAGCATAGCAGCTCTCAGCTCTCTAGGACCGTATTCTAGAAATTCTAGGAACAGTACATGTTTTCCTGTTCTATCTTCTCTGGACGTCCACAACCAGTCTCTACTGGAGACAGGTTACTGAGCTAACTGTGCTTTAGCTATAGCCAAATAAAGGCATTGTTATGTTCTCATGTCCTTAAAACAGTGTAATCAGACCAACATTGCTCTGCTTGAACTAATAAATCTTCCCTTTCATCAGGGATAATTAATTTGTCTTTGACACCACACTAATACATCCATATTAATCCTTGGTGCAGGGCTGAATTACTCAGAATTAATTCAGTGTTCCCGCATCAGGCTGTGCTGTTCAACGTATCTTTATGTTCACTCATCACCTTTCAAAATTTTTTGATATTTAAGAGCTACCATTTCCTTCCCCTTGGCACTTTTTCACCATTAAATCATTCCTGTAACTGTAGTTCAGATCTTACAATTTTATCATGAGACTCAGAATATTAGAAATGCTCCTTATGTTTTTTTACGTATTGTTGTTAAAGCTTGTGATAGTATACAGAGGAATACAAACTCAGGAGTCTTGAATTCATAAACTTTTAATTGCAGATCTTTTCCAACTTTTACTATTGTGGAGGGGAAAAAAAAATGAAAATGTATAGCCATAAAAGAGAAAAATGAAACAAAACCTTCCAAAATTAAATCCCCAAAGTAAAAACCACAATCATATTATATTGAATATCTCATAGCTTTATGGTAATTTACAGTTTTTAGATTTATGATGTTGAGACTTGGGTCTTTTGGTTCTCCAGTTGGTAAGATACCTGGGCAATAGTTTTATCTTCTTTTGCTGGTCAGCATTCTGAACACTGAAATAAGGAGGCAGAATACATTTTCATTTCTGTGCCTACAAGAAGACTAAAGGATTTAAATTTGAAACTACTGACATTCAATTTCAGCTACACTACTGAGCTTAATGGAGTCAGATAGTAACAGATTTTAGTACCCTCTATTTTGATTAATAAATGTCTAGGAATGAGGTTTCTATAAGATAAATTCTCAATTCACATTTAACACTCTCTTTCCACTACTATTTCAATCTACTTACATTTAGCAGTCTGACCTAGTAAATATGAAATATAAAGAGAAACAGCACACACGCATTTCATTATTATTGGTGAAGAAAGGCTAGTAATCAGTATTTTTGTTCATCATTTTATCTGTACTTTATGCTATAGTTCTACTACTGTTGTGCTCTGGTCCTCAGTCCCTTGGATGAAGACTTCATTGTGAAGCAGGTTCATAACTTTTTATTATTTATTTACTTCATTCACTTCATTCAAAACCTTTTTTTTTTTTTTTTTTTTTTTTTTTTTTTTTTTATGGGAAAATTTGCCCAGGGTAGACCCTAATGTACCAAAAATGTATGAAGATACAATCATCTTGCAAGAATCCTGAAGCACTTCCAGATGGACAGGATGATAGAGGTAGTTACCAGCTCAGTCTTGCATGATACTGTGAATAGCAGGTGGTGCAATAAACAAAGGAAAAACTGTTTGAATTCATCAGTAGCCAGGCTTCAAGACATGGACAGCTAGGTAAGCCAAGTGGCTGTGGTTTTGAATGCAGATAATAGAGGCAAATATAAATAAATAAATAAATAAATAAATAAATAAATAAATAAATAAAATATTTAATTCACCTTATTTGTACAGCAACAAAAATCTGCTAAGAAGAATATTCAAATTTAGTCCAATAAATAGTCAGATAAAAACAACTAATGATTTAACATGTTCTTTTATTCTAGTTAATCAGTTTTACATGAAATTAAGATAAATACTTTAAATGTCTTCATTGCATATCACAAAGATTTTTTTAACATTTTATTGATTTATTTTTATTCTTCATTTATTCTCATTCCAGATAAAATTAACATAAGCACTTTCTGCTTTTGATTATACACAGACTGTGTTTGTTGTTGTTGGTGGTGGAGTTTTTTGTTGTTGCTGTTGTTTGTTGTCTCCTTAGGAATACTGAAATTGAAATATTGTAGTGTACCTTTGAAATTGAAAATTAACATGGATTTTTAATTCCTCTGGGATGTCATCCAGCTTTTAACCCATTATTAACAAACTCTGCTTCTTTCAAAGACTCACTCTACCTATACACAGCTCGGACAAAAGCTAGTTTTCATCCTATAGGAACTAAATATAATCATAGCTGTCATATTTTTATTATAAAATAATATTAGCTGCAAATAAATATATACAAATCCTAACTTCTACTTCCTTATTTTTTTTCTTCCCAGTCCTCTCTGAGGTAGAACTGATGCTTGAAGTGCCAGTGCTATTTTTATTTCCTACTTTCCTGTGAATTTGCAATCACAAGCTACAAGTTAATTCTTCTGGAATGCTTTATGAGAGATAGTGATGAATTTCTTCACAGTTTTTGACAAAATACCAAATACACTGCACCTTGCAGCTGTATAATCTTTATAAAGTTTAATTTATTTTGCCAAAGACAAACCAAATTTTTTTCTTATACACAATCAAGTTAATCCAGTAAGTAATACATCTTCAGGCACATAATTTACAGCCTAAATAAAACTGAGGAACAATCAAACAAAATGTTACTTTTCCAATAATTCACTGTAAACAACAGAAGGAGATGAAAATGATCTTATTAGATGAGCAATCTATATTTTGATATCACCTTTAATTTGATGTTTGAGTGCCTTAGTCATTAATTCAGTTTCACCAGGCACTTGGACAGCATGTAATTTAATGCTCTCTTTCCAGAATGATGTACTGGGAAATATTGTTTTGAAAGTGCAATTGGCTACACAGAAATCCACAAAAGATTTGTGCATTTTAATTCATTTATTTTCTGCTATTTTTATTTCTCATTCAATTGCTTTTATGGAAAGAAAACTTTTAACATTACATTACACAGAAAAGACAATCTCGGCAAAGCAGGTCTCACTATTGAAGATAAGTACAGCTATAACATATATCATCCAGCTACCAAAGATGCCTATGTATATGATGATGCCTTTTAAAAGTATACCCTTCAAGACAGATACTCACATGCAACCAAAGAGGCAAAGGGTAATGAAACTGAACATATGAACATGTAAATTGTCATGCAGAATTAGATTATTTTTAAGTAAAACCACTTTCTGAATCAAGCAGTTTTCTTCTGTCCACTGAAGATACCTTTTAATTCACCATTTATTTCCCTTGTAGCTGTGGACCACTTCAAGGATCACGTCTAGCAGTAATGATCCCAACTGCTCACAGATACCAGCCTTCTACCAAAACCTTGCCATGTACACCCATTACAAATTGCTGCACTGGTTTTAGACAATTGAGATTCCCTTGTTTAGACCTGGCTACAGAATTCATGGTCCTTCCACTGCCACCTGGCACTTTTTTTTGTTGTTTGTTTGTTTGACATCTCAGGAACATGGTGTGTAGGCTGAGTCTATTGTTTCAACATGACTCATATTACCTGTTGCCATTGGTCAGACGTTTTCATTGTCAATAGAAGTAAACTTACGGTTATACGACACAAGGAGGAAAACAAAACAAAACAAAAGAAACAAAACCAAGCAGTAATACCAACCTTCCCGTTAGGCACAGACATGTCAGGCACACCTGAGTCCCAGAGAACAGGTTATTGAAGCTGAGTGTCCTATATAAGAAAAATGCAGTCAAGCATTGTTAATTTAGGAAACAGAGTTTCTTCCATTTTATGACTTTCAGGTCATCATTCATGCTATTTACCTGTGTTACAGATATATAGGAGATTTATTTATTTATTTATTTATTTTTCTCTTGGGAAAAAAGGAAGTATTTTAGGATGAACTATTATTTAATTCATATTATTTCTTTAGGTAATCTAAGATTAGTTTTTCATCTTGTTTGAAGAGAAAAGACCCAAGCAATGGGATGTTGTTGCATTCCTGGGGATGGGAAAATGTGGAACCAACAAGAGAACAAGGAGGAACAGAAGGAAAGAAATTACTGCAATTAATATCAAGAATAAGTGTAAAAAATATGTTCACATGGCTTAAAGTTAGTCTGCTAGTATGCAAGGTTTTATTTTTAATATCATACTTTGCACTGGTAACTAAAATTATGTGTGTTTTATTACTGTGAAGCATACATATTTCCCTCTTTCATACATGCTTTGAAAGAAAGTTATGAGAAATAAGTGAACAGTGACTGGAAAGCATGCAACCTGAAGATGACAGAAAGCCTTACATATGCATTGTCAATAACAACAATAACAAAAGTCATTCTTTTGTCAAGAATATGTAAAATATTGACAAGGAAGTAACTTCTTTCTTCAAGTGACTGACGTGCATTATTTTAGTAAGCATTAATATTCATTCAAACAGTTTTATATACTGGCAAAGGCTACCAAAAAGTCTTCAGGGTCTATGTTAGACAAGTTAGCATAAAAATTTGTGGATAGGTCCTGATCTGATGTGAATCAATGTATCTATCTAGGAGGCAAAGTGATTATGTATAATTACCCAACTTGAGCTTTCTTTTTCCTTTGAGGGATTTACTTTTTTTTCCAATATCTAAAAATGGATGAGAACATCTTGTCTCACTATAAATATTCAAGGCAAACCAGGTACTTTATGCACATGGATATCATTATTAGTGCACTGAATTATTTGATTGTGCAGACTAGGAAGATCTATTTTCTGGAAAGTAAAATGATTCTCTGTTTTCCTTCTTGTCCTCATCACATAAAAACAAAACCTTAATGTAAATAACTGTTGGGTCCTAAGCTGTACATATGCATATTTGAGAAACAATCTACAAAACTCTGAAACTTCTTCAACTAAAAGTAATTTATAAAAGGCTTCTGCCTTGTCTGCAACTATAACAGTACTACTCCCAATGATTTCCTCAGCAGTAGTAACATATATCTTGAGGCAAATATGAAAGAAAAATAAATAATTTTGTTACATATTAAAATTAACAGCAAGTTGAAATGAAAATCAAAATCCTTAAACAACATCCAGATTCTTAGCATTGCCATAGTGAGCTGAGGGACAAGTTACTGATTACATCCCTTTAGTTGTAATCCCTTTAGTATGTTCAGTAGTTGCTGCTACAAAACTGCCTCCCCAGACTTCTGTTCATTTACCTTTCACTCCTGCCACTTCTTGGTGGAAGAGTTACACCAACTGATGTTGACTCCTGTTACCTTTCCTTGTGGGCTAACGAGATCCACCACAGATGAGAAATTCTGACCCACCTTCACTCATATGTATGCATATAGTCCAAAATAGACAGCAAGAAAACTGCCTTGCTATCTTTCATTCTGTGACTGAGGCATGGAATGCTTCTCTATACAGCCAAGCACAGCATAGCATGTTTCCTGCCATGAGTACTTTGTGGCAGAAGAGATGAAGACGATGTCTCTACATTGCATTTTTCTCCTCACACTTCTCTTCTTAATCTGCAGTGAGTCTGTGACTCTGATAAAGATATACAGAAGAAAAGCTACGGATAGCACTCAATCAACTTACATATGAAGTTTTTATATAGTGATATATATTCCAAGGAACATGGTATTAAGAAGAGGAACCATTATACTGCATAATTATGGGGCAGTATAACTGACTCCATAAATAAATGATTGTGCAGTCAAATTGCTTGGACTATTATGTATGTATTGTGCTGAATACCTCTACAGATATAATTAATAAATAATTAGATTGTTAACTGCAGACTATCATTCCTACTCTTCTTCATTTTGTCTATCTCATTTTAAAAGCAAATCAAAAAGATAACAAATAATTAAAATAAAAATGCTGATATTTTAAATTTGAATGGCTATGTTTTATTTAGAAATAAGAATCTGAGCTGCACTGTGGTTTTAAATAGTAGAACAGTTTATCTTTTGTGTTTTGTCTTTTTTATCAAAGAATATTGTTAGATATACTTCTATACTACCCTGGACTACTAAATAGATGTGCTAAAAATTAAATGACATCTGAAAACTTTCCAGGACATCTGCAACATGATTTAGTTATGCAGATTCCTAGGACTTATATTGTACAGTGGATATTTTAAACACCTCAGAAATATGACTATCCCTGGTTTATACGTAAAGAACGAAAAGTAAGTGATATAGTATGAAAGCAACATTCTCTCTACAACATATCAGGTTATAACCTCAATATACCATCATCAGCCTGAGATCCATCTTGTAGTTCAGAAACTTAAATAACATTAATACTAATAGTTGTTCACCTCCAGTCCTAGAAGGAGACCAACCTTACTGAAGTTATTCCAGTGAAATCTGGTACCTTCAGGAAGCTCAAGAAAAAGATGGATAGCACCAGATGTCATGTTATGCCTATAGGATTATGTCACATGATGACAATTCATTAGAATATAGACAATCAATGAGGCATATTTCTATCAAGTTTCTTGGCTCAGAGTGTGTGTTTACTCAAAATCATAAATGAGAGTTTATCAAACTCACAGGGAGTTTGATTACTGTTGAGAAAACTGCTCATTAAAAACTTCTTTAAAATATTTTATTTTGCTTTTTAATTTGGAAATGGTACACAAATGTCATTTTTCTCTTTTTATATGTAATTGTGATTTGAAAAAGCTATAGCATTTAATTGGATCATAATTCAGTCTAATTGTTTCTGAGTGGCTTTCTTCACATAATTTCTTGACTGTTAGTTGTTCATAGTTTATGTTGTACAATGATTCATTGGACCTTTGAGTATAAAACACATCTTGAAACTTTCTGAATGTGTATAAAAATTCTCTTCTTCATGATTCCACTTGATGTAACAGAAACAATTAGCATGGAAAAAAAAAAAAATAGTTTGTTTTGTTTCACTTTTGTCAAAGATTAGTCAAAAAGTATTTTTTTTTAATTATTTTTTTTTTCACACACAACTTTGTAACCTACCCAAGTGTCTCTCTTACATGATAAATGAAGTAGTGACTTGAAGGAATGTTACAAGGAGATAGTTCTTAAAATGGGAATTCATCTGTATAATAGAAAAATAGATAAAGGCAACATTGCAAAAAAAAAAAAAAAAAAAAAAAGATAATGAAAATACCCAAGTAATTATGTTCTTGCCAGCCTGATCAATAGATGCTGGGTAAAATAATAAAACATCAGACAAGAGATTCAATTAATGAAAAGTTAAATGATGGTGGAATAATTACTGTCAATCAACACTGAGAAAAGGATCTCGTCATACTAACTTCATATCTTGGCTAATAAAAAGAAAAATTTTGGATGGTGATAGCAATGGCAGCACTCTACTAGACTACTGTTAGACATTTAACTTTGTAATATACAGTTATTATTTTTTTTTTTTTTTAAAAAAAGATAGATTATTGGAAAGTTTGCTAGGCCTAAACTTTAATAGAATAAATGTGAAAGAGAACTTATTCAGAGTGAGTGCATTCTTTTGGTCTCAGACATACCAGCTACTTCCTATGTTACTATTACAAGTGACCTGTACCAGTGATCTGATTTATGATTCTATGATCATTAACAGTAAATTTTGAACTCTGATGGAAGATCCTTTGTGAAATGATAAATTATAGAGACAGGTCACTTCTACAGAGATGATTGCATAAGTAAGCAAGTACATTTTAAGATAGCCAAGTATAAAGTAATTTGTGTTATGTTGATAGCCATTGCTACATGATAAGTAAATTTATACTTGAGAAAATTAATTTGGAAAAAGAAATAAGGATCATTGCAAATCTTCAGGTAAGCATGAATTTACAATGTACTAGTAATCAAATGGTTTAATATAAACTTTGGATTCACAAAAATGCTTATTAAGAAGTAAAAAAGAGACATGATATTACACCCTACTTCTTTTAATAAAAAAGTTTCTAGAATTCTATTTTCCATTCTTCAATCAACAGCTGAAAAACTGCTGAAAAACAGAGACAGCCCAGGGAATAAATGGAAGGGTAAAAAAACAGAGTGAAGAACTCAAGTAGTTCCATATATTTATCTTACTATGAAAATAAAGAATGAACAGTTGCATGAATGTAGTCTTTAAGAACTGAAGTGTAAATTTGGAACTTCATAATAAATGGCTTTAATACACTATGTCTATCTGGTAACTAGAAAGACAAATCTTATTGGGATACTTCCACCTTTTCTCTGTAGAAGAAGAAAATAACAATGTCAGCAGTAAATGCAACTCATACAGCTAAGAAAGTTTTCCTGAATCTGCAGAAAATCTAGCAAGGATCTGCTATTGTGGTTCTCTTCTAGAGAAGAGGAAAGAGAGGGTAGCATGGCATGAGAGGTCATCTCCCACAAGTTAAACACACACATCAATTTACTGGGACATATCCTCTCTTCCCCACATGGGAACTTGCACTCAGGAAATGCCAGATACCAAAGCAAAAGACAAACTACATTCTTCTCAGTCCAAAACAAGCAAAAAATCCAACCCAATCTGACCTTTAAGCATCACATAGGCAAAAGTTTCCCAAGATAACACATCCAAGGCCACCAGTCAGATATTTCTAAAATAAAGTCTCCAGATTGATTTCTTTAAAAGATTGAAATTGATTGTTCTGTGACACAGATTATGTTCCTGACCAATGTAATCAGTTGCTCACAGCAATGTAGTTGCACATCATTAGTTAATGATACCCACCATTGCTGTAGTCTATTTCACACAAACTCTGGAGACATGAGGCATTTCTCTTGCTGGATATGCTTATTCATTGCTAAGCATATATGTGACTCTCATGTGTCCAATTAAGATCTCATTTACTTCTTTTTAGTTCCTCTGACACCTTTTTCAAAAGTAGTTAGGTGTTTCCTACTGAGATTACTAATATAATAAATGGAGACCTGATCAAAATATGAATAACAGGCTTCCTTTAAACCTCCAGCACTGTTGCCCTGAGGTAGTTCGGGAATATATGTTTTTATCAAAGAGCCACAATGGAGGCTCCAGGGTCATCATTATCTTTTCAGGCCTGAAAACTAGTCTCTACATTTATTTCCTTTTCTGGGTGATAGCTCTGAAGGGCTGACATTAATCACCAACAATCTCATGATAGCATGTAATTGCATATATCAAAAAATATTCTTCCCAGGGGCAGCTGTCAGTGTTAGAATACTAGATATCAATCCAATTAAATCCTAGCATGGAGATAATTGTTTGTCACTCAGTCCAAGGAAGAGAATGGCATTAATGCTAGATCCCACGAGTGACCTTTATGTCACCTGGCCTCCATTAACGAATTAAAAGGGATTCTGAGAATATCTTGTGTCAGTCACATAGATTCAATACACTGATCTAAGCATACAGCCTCATGTGAAAGTAAGAATGAAAACTTTTTTCCCCCAAACTTAGCTTTTCTAGAAGATTCTGGCGATACTAACAATGATTTTTGAAGGCATATTATGTTGATTTCATTCCAGCAACATTGAAGGAAGCAGCTGGATCTGCTGGGAACTCTGAAATCAGGACATGAAGAAAGAGGACTTGTATTGGAACAGGACTCGAAGAAGAAACAATGAGCAAAAATGCGAAAATTTGTGAGGCCTCATAAAACTTTCTGACCCTTTTTCTATGTAATTTAGATATAAATGTATGCTATACACAGAAGGGGGAAACAGCAACAACAGCAAAAACTTCAAGCATGTATCTGTGGGTCTGGGCTAGAAGGATTGTTCTTCTATCTCAAAAAGCACAGTCATCACAAGGGAATGAAAATAACAAAATCTGTACGTGTCTTCCTCTATATAAATTCATTTGATCACCAATTTATATGTCTGCTTATTTAATTAGTAAAGAGCCTTACACCAACTATTTGTGCATGTGGAAGTGAAACCCCACCTTTGTGTGCATGGAAGAAATAATTTACATGACATATTCTCAGTGCTGTAACAAGATAGTTTTCAACATCCTTGTGCTATAATTATAGGTTCTTTAATTAGCAAAGAATACTGCAATTAGTGTCTTTGTACATTCCAGACATCATTACTGCAACATTGCCCATGCACTTCACTTACTTCAATGGTTTTGAATTAAGTATAGAGCACATTCAGTGTTCCTCTTTTAACTTTTAAAATTCTCCATTATCTAGATTAATATTATGACTTAGATGATATCCCTCTCATTTTTCCCTCCAGATCACGATCTCTGGTCTTCTACTGAAGCTCATTTTATGTTTTTCCTTGATAAATATACTGTGTCTTTTTTTAGTAACAATTTTTCAAATTTTTTATTTTATTTTATTTTATTTTATTTTATTTATTTTATTTTATTTTATTTTATTTTATTTTATTTTATTTTATTTTATTTTTTATCCAAACGCATTATCATTTGCCCAACATTAATGGAAATTTACTATTAAATGCAATTGTTTATGACTGTTTCTAGCTCTGCAGTTTAATTCAGGCTTACTATTACTTTTGTAGAATTAGAGTGATGTTTTCTGTTTTTCAAAAAAAGATAAAAAATCTCTTTCAATACACATGGTGAAATTTCAGCTCTAGAAGGTACATTTATGATAATTCTTATTATTGAAATATACTTATGTCATAAAATTACACCAGATTCTTTTGTATGTGTGAGTGAGTAATTTGCAATGCAATCTTTTTAATCCTCTGCCAAAGATTACAACTTTAGATTTCAGCAAGCTGCTTGCTTAGCTGTACAATCCTTATATGGTTTTCATAGTCTTTCCATTTAAAAGCTGTATGATCTTGTCTTAAGAATATCAGAGGAAGATCAAGACTACATTTGACTCTTTCTAAAGAAGGCCTGATCCAAAGCCAGTTAGAGCATTCTTCTTTTATGCTGTTGACCTGGGAAGGCTGAGGAGGAGTCCAGAATTCAGAACATTTTTTGCCTTGTCCACTGACACAGGCCTGCAGTTGCCATTTTGGATAGCACACGTGACAAAAACAAACAAACAAACAAACAAAAAAATACAATTCACACATCAATATTTTAACTCCTCGCTCAAGGGTTTTATGTGTGTGTGCCTTTTTAAAAAATATTTTATTTTATTTTATTTTATTTTATTGATTTAAGAAGAGAGATATAGGTTATTTTGGAGTGCTAATCTCTTTTTAGGAAGGATGATTTAAACCATAAGAACATGTCTCTTATTCTATCTAAGTAGACCTAAGTATGTACTCATTTAGACACATCTCTAACATAGTCAGATAAAATGCACTCAGTCCACTCTTACTACAAGATCTCCTAGTTCTCCAGCTGCAAGGTCACAGAGGTGTTATTAAATGTACTTTCTTGTAATACTTTTTTTCCCATGACTAACTTGAAGGTTCAGATCATTTGAAGATGATTTCCATGCAGGACTGATCACATGGCAAAGACAAAACTTATACATACATACCTGAAGAACAAAATGATTCTGGTAAGCCTTAATTTTGAATTCTGATACTCATAACCTGAAAGATGAAAGACCTGTTACAAATTTGAATGTGTGCACATAAACGTAGTTATTAACACTCTTATCTTAAACATTAACATTGTATTATGAGAGACATGTCAGCTTCAATACATTTACAGGCCACATGAGCAAGCAGTGTGGAAAAAAATATATATTCTTTCCACATAATAGTTCAATACATAAAGAAAAGAAATGCCAAAAGGAAAAGAATTACCAGTGTTATATTAAAAGTATGTACAAGAGCCACAACCTCTAAGAATTTGTCTCTGGGGCTTTAACTACACCAGTCCCCTCATTTTTCTGTCTGCTTAAAGAAATTAGATGAAAAATGAATGTATTTATTTTAGCTTAATTCTGTCTTATATGATACACTTTGGAAAAACGTGCCATTTTAAGCTAGTATTTTATGCTAGTGAAAGAAGACAGATCATTATCATAAAAAATATGCTTGTCAGTATCAGTAATATCTGTCTTGTTGCAGCAGACTTTCGTAGCACAGGTATTATTTTTTTCCCATTGTTACTTATCCTGGTGACAATTTTAATATTGGAATACATTTTATTACCTCCAAAACAAAGTCCTTATAAGATTGTCTTCTTCAGCTCTTACTTCTCCATAGGCTTCTCAAAAGCAACCACATTAAAAATAGCTTGGAGGAAAAAAAAAAAAAAAAAAATATCTGTTCACTGACACTAAAAATTCAAAGTAGTAAATAAAACATAACCTTGCTGTAACTCTTCTGCAATAAACTAATCAATAGCTGTTTTCCAAAGCCTTATATAAGTACCCTAGAGTTAGAGAGACTGTTCTCATTCAGTGAATTCACTGTAATATATTCACTGTTAAGAATTGCCAATATATAAACCTTTTTTTTTTTTTTTTCCCAACATTAGAGAGACAGCTGTTTAAAGATATATTCCAGAGGTAAAAACATTTGTGTTGGTAGTTTGGACAGATGTCTCAGCTGTTGTCCTAAATGTCAGTTTCTATTTAAAGCAAAGAATTTTTTATTATTATTATTTTCTCACATGTTAAAATAATAATAATAAAAAGTCCTGTACACCTATGTACCAATTGAATGCAAATTATCATTGTTATTGGTGTATTTTTTTATTTTTCTGATGGTTTCTACAAACTTTAATGTTGGCAGAAACAATGTAATAAGTGCTGCTATGAACATTTGGACAGAGAAGCAAGTATAACCAATGCAGCAAGAGGTTCCTTGATTTGCAGAACCTTTAAGTTTCACCTCATATGGTCTGCTTGGTACTTCAATAATAATGGTACATTGAGGAATATGTATATTTCATTAGAAAGATGGTCCATCATCATTATGTTGCAATATGGGGGGTAATTCTCTCTGGGAGTGCATGAAGGACCAGACAGAATTTAAAGAAAAGACATACTACTAAAGCCTTTAAAAACACATATTTTGTCTCTTTAGTGTTTTGTTTTATATTTCCTGATTGTGGAAAAAGACCCAATTCCACAATATAATTTTTGAGTCCAGTGATGTTCTATGTTTTGCAGCTATGTGGGAGAAACCAGAGGAATCTCACAGTATCTCCCCAAACTATCAATGTCATTAAAAAGGAAACAGGAGGGAAAAATAAAATAAAATAAAATAAAATAAAATAAAATAAAATAAAATAAAATAAAATAAAATAAAATAAAGAGGTATGTGGGATGGGAGAAAAAGGGAATTTCAGAATGAGTGACCATTGCACACCAGGTGAAGCCAAGGTGTGCAATTTGGTTGTTCTTGATAACTATCTTTAGGTGGTCAATGGGGTGTCCCTGTATCCACTCAGGATAAAACAACATTTGTCAAATGGGATATTTCAGTTTAGAAGAGAAGTTCTTCCTCTACATAACCACACCTCTTTAGTGGTGAAGTTAGCATATTTTTCACAGAAAACATATTCTACCGAAATAACTATCTGTCTTATCCTTACTCAAGGCCATGTGCTTCAATTATTCCAATCAGAGGAACTGCTGATGTGCTGTAGTAACAAAGCAGTAACAACTCAACATGTACTTGAACTGTGCATTCAAGAAGGTAAGCAAAATTTTGAGGAAGGGAGGGAAGGGAGAGAAGACATTGGAAATTCTTTATCTGACCCGACCATGATATGGATTTACTGCATCATGTAAAAGACAAATCCTTGTTTGTCCTATTCCTAACTCTTGTGTCTTCCTACATTAGCCATTAACCAGTTTTAATCCACTAATTAAAATGTCTTTGAAACTAGTTCAGAAGGCCAAAACAGAGAGTTTTTCAGTGAAATCTATCTTACCATTTACAACAAAGCTGATCTCTCCTGTTCAAAATTAGAGAGAGGATAGAGGGCAGCAATAACACAGCAATACATCCCCAGTGACATAGCCATACAACAGTTGTGAATCTCATTACAACAAATTTATTTCTGCCAGCTCTCTTTTCTTTATTTTTCTTTTGCCTGTTTCACATCTACTGCATGCATGAACTGTTTAGAGCAACAAAATGCTGTATATGCACAGGGGCAGACTAATTCCACCTCAGGTCCAGCAATTCCTCAATCTATCTTCAATATTTTTAAAGTCCTTATGGAGAGTTATTGAATCTGAGTCTACAAGAACTATTTGTTCCTACTGAACGAAGAACACACTGTTACTGAAGACTGAACCAACAAAAGTATTTTCTGAATGAATTTATGAATCAAATATATCTACTTGGAAGCTTAAAGATAAAAGAAACTCACAACTGAAATATAACTTCTGGGCCTTGGAGAGAGAAAAAAATTACAGTCCTCTGTGACAGTAGCTGATAACAAAAGACAGATCCACACTCTATAGATATTCATTAAAGCTCTCTGGTGTTGTGTGTTCTTTTGCTTTCATATAGACAAAGGTTTACTAGCATTAGATGAAAGAGACTGGTAACTTTTCTATACAGAGTGCATATTGATTCTTGGTGCTTTGGGTGCAGGGATCAAATCACGATATTGAGTTTTGCACACCACTTCATGCAGTGTTGCTTCTCTGCAACCTATCACCTTCCTGCAGTATACAAGTAGCTTCATATAGAGCCCAGCAGGACCCGCCATGTTAACAGGAATGAAAAATTCTGTTGGAACACACAAGCAGGGTATTCTTCAGGTTTTGTGTAACGTGTGTGTTCTGTGGATAATTTTAGACTGGTAGAAGTTTTTGCAATGTAAATAAATATACCTGTCCTGTGAAGAATGGATGAGAAAGTTTTTTAGCCTAGAGAAGAGAAGGCTGTGGGAAGACATTGCAGTATTTGAAGAGGACCTACAGTAAAGCTGGGGAGAGACTCTTTGATGGGAGATGTAGTGACCAGAAATGAAGTAATGGTTTTAAACTAAAAGAAGGTAGATTTAGATTATATGTAAGGAAGAAATTCTTCACTATGAAGGTGGTGAGGCACTGGCACAGGCTGCCCAGATGAGATGTGAATGCTCCATCCCTGGAAGTGTTCAAAGCCAGGCTGGATGGGGCTTTGGACAATCTGGTGTGGTGGGAGGTGTGCCTGCCCATGGCAGGGGATTGGAACTGGATGATCTTTAAGATCCCTTCCAACACAAACAATTCTATGTATGAGTCTATACAGTGAGATTTTATGTGTGTTTATAAACGTCACTGTTGCATAGATCCCTTCTTAAGAATATAAGCATGCCTGTTCACCCCTTTCATGTGTGTTTGTAAGTATGAGTGATTATGTTGATTACTTTTCCACAAGAGTGGAAAAGAGTGGATTATTATATTTCACACTACCTAAAATACTTCCCTAAATTACAATGTATTGTGATGGTCTATATATGAGGTCCATAATGAGAGTGGAGGTACATTGTTCATACACAGACAGCTACATATAGGCCTACATTTAGAAACTTTCTGCATTTTTGTGAGTTGAATGGATATGTATATGGCAAAGGGCAGAGCTGTGCAGATACATCAACATTAATTAGCCTAAATAGCCCTCTAGCATAGATATATTAATCCCACTATGCAGCCCAAGTGGATCATAATGCTAGTTATATCCCTTTACAGGCTACAGCTGGAAAAAAAAAATCAATTTCTTTGAGGATTAATAATAATAATAATAATAATAATAATAATAATAATCCCTTAGGTTTTAAGATATATCAAATTTCATTGGTATAAAAAGGTTTCAAGCTCATGCTTAGTATTATTCATATGTGTAACATCTTGGCTGACTTTTCCCAAGGATAGTTAGATCACGGGTATGACTAAAACAGAACCAGGCATAATACTTTATTCAAGAAGATTAGATAAATACATAAATAAATGAACTTGCTTTGTGCTGTGGTTTAACCCCAGAAGGCAGCTAAGTACCACACAGCTGCTTGCTCCTATCACCACCATAGTGGGATGGGGGAGAAAATCAGAAAACAAGTAAAATTCATGGATTGAGATAAAGACAGTTTAACAGGACAGAAAATGAAGGTAAATTAATAATAATGATGATAAAAGAATATTCAAAAAAATATATGCACAATGCAATTGCTCACTAACTGATGCCCACCCAGCCTCCAAGCAGGTGCTGCCACCACCCCAACCCACCCCCTGGACAAACATGATGTCACATGGTATGGAATGTCCCTTTGGCCAGTCTGGGTCATCTGTCCTGGCTCTGTCCTCTCCCAGCTTCCTGTGCGCCCCCTAGTCTCCTCACTGGCAGGGCATCACAAGGAGCTGAAAAGCCCTTGGCTCTATGTAAGCACGGCTCAGTAACAACTAAAATATTGTTGTGTTATCAGCATAGTTTTTTTCTCCTAAATCCACAATAAAGCAACATACCAATCACAAAGAAGAAAATTAACTCTATCTCAGCCAAACCCAGGAGACTGAAATTCCCAAACCATTTTATTCAATCAATCCCCACGCTAACACATAGAAGAAAAGCAAAATATTGCATGTTTGAGAAAATTCAGGAAAGTTTTAGATTTTTATTTTTTATTTTTGTAGTCCTAGATGTCTCAGACAAATCTCTATACATGTTAACAAGGTCTCTGAAGCTGGTATAAGATTATTCCCACCCATGGTTAAATACCTTCAAAGCACTGGTTGCCCCAAATACTTTTTTTTTTTTTTTTTTTTTTTTTTTTTTAATAGAAATAATTTCTCATTGTTTTGGATTAATAATCAGAACTACACCTGAATTTTCATGAAAATTTGGTAATTGTGCACAGAAATGACCATTTTCCTTTATTTTCTCTAAAAGGAGCCTTGAGTGTCAAATTCAGATATATGTATCAAGACATCTAAATCAAGACATCTACTTAGATGAATCTCCACCCATTGACATAACTCTACCTCCTTCTTCTGTTTTATACCTACTCTTAGGCAAAAATCTAGTTGGGAGTTAATAAATTAACAGTAACAGTGAACAACTATTCAGCAGATGCCCTGTGAGATGTCTTACCTGTCCCATCATTTGGTGGTGAGGATAATTTCAATGCACAGCTGAAACAGTATCTTCCCTATCTCCAGTTATTTGATGTCTGCTGATGCTGTGACACAGCTCTGAGCTTCTCTGTCTTATAGGAACAACAATTACAAGTTGACCTTTGCCATATTTTCCAGCACTCTAATTTATCCCATATATCTTAAATTGAACTTAGAAAACCTCAAGTAGAGGTCACAAGGCAGATGATGGATTCTGAAAATTGGATATATGCCCCTCAAGTTGTAGACTAGGTCAGAGCTAGTTCTCTATTTCTGAATTATTAATTCCTTTAAATAATTAGCAGACATGCCACTCAATTATCCTTGATTTTCACATCCCATTTAAAGGTCACTAGGTTTTAGAGTCATCCTTAATTTGGCATAAAAATTATCTGTCCTTCCCAGCTCTGGCTTACATCCCTGCAATCTCAGAAGCATAACATTAACTTTGACAAAGTTAACTCTTTTGTACAGAAGAAGGCATATGTGTGCATCCTTGCTCTGTTTTCATTTGTGGTAAAATATATTGTTCAATTATTTAAATTTAAAGAAAATTGTTTCCTTTAAATAAACTATGCCTCCTGCATCTGCTTTCCCCTCCTCTCCTCTCCTCTTGTTCCCTCTCTTCTTCTCTCTTCCATCCCTTTTTATATCATATTTAAATATTTATACATATTGAATGTATCTGGACAAAAGCAACATCAGAAAATATAATACAGTGAAAAATATTGCTATCCTGGATTCTCTCCTCATTTATTCTTGGGACAGTAAGAGTTAACCTGATAGTTTTATTTATGATCTCTTTTGGGTCAGACAAAAATACAATTTCTCACAGTCAAACTGAGCTTTCAATATGCAGAATAAAAAGCTGAATAAACTTAGCTATGATTCATGACTGATCCTTTCTTCTTTCCTCTAAGTAACATCAAATTAAATCACCTTCAGTAAAGAAATAAAACAAATAAATAAATAAACATTATGTAATTAACCTTAGCAACCCTGTTATCCTCAATGTTTGTTAATCCACCTGATACAAAGAAGAAAGGAACATTTTTCTTTATAATGACTAAAAATCTATAACAAAACATAGAGATATCCAAGAATTACTGTATCATAGGTAACAATATGGAACTATTGTCAAACTTGTGGCAGTAGTATGGTGCAGAATGAACGAGTTGTTAGTTCAGTCAGTATTGCCTTGTGAATTGATTTTATAGCTTGAAGCAGCCTGGATTAGAGTAGAAACTGTCCAAGACTAGGTTAGAGATCCTGTGAACATCACTTTTCTTCTATATTTGTTACTCTGTCAGCTGGGATGATAATTCTTGCCTGCCTTATGGGAGAGCACTAAGGATTAGGTAACATTTTTATATCACATGGTTTTCTTTGATTGCATGTGGGTGCAAAACCTCACAGTGTCAGCACTTCAGTATCTCTAGGAATGGATCATACTGAGCCTTAGCACCACAGTCCACAAGATAATAGTTTATTTGCAGAGTAGCACCAGGATAAAAGCTCTGTTGTTGGTTGCTAATTTCAGGTCAGAAGAAGTAACTAATTTGGAAATTGTTGATCTGTGCTTGAAAGCTGAGTTACCAGTTATTACCATGTTTCCTTTTTATTTTTATTTTTTTTTACCTTTCCCAAAATATAAAGCTATAAGTCCTCAACTCAGTTTTGAGAGTTAACCTTAATCATCACCTTAATACAAAGATGTTGTATTTGGACTAGGAAAAATATAAACTCTGAAGATTCTTGTCCTTTTGGGTTGCTGTTGTCATTATGTTTTTAATTACCATCATGTTATACATTTCACGGAATCACAGAATGGTTGAGTTTGGAAGGGACCTCTGAAAGTCATCTGCTCCCACCCTTCTGCTCAAGCAAGAAGACCAGGGTCTGCTCAAGCAGGGTGCCCAGGGTGACCAGACAGATTTTTGAAGATCTCCAAGGAGGGAGACTTCACAACCTCTCTGGGCAACCTGTGACAGAGTTCTATCACCTGCAAAGCACAGAAATGATGGTTAGCAGGAACTTCCTGTGCTCCAGTTTGTGCCCAGTGTCTCTTGGCCTGGCACAAAACACACTGACAAAAACCTCGCTCCATTTTCTTTGCACCCTCTCTTCAGGTGTGACATCGATGAGATTTCCCCTGAGTCTCCTCTTCTCTAGGCTAAGCAATCTCAACTCTCTCAGACTCTCCTCATGGGAGAGGTGCTCCAGTCCTTTGACCATCTTGGTAGCCTTCCATTAGACTCATTCCAGTATATTTAGGTTTCTCTTGTACTGGGGGCCACAGTACAATTAAATAATTTTTTTTTTTTTTTTTTTTAGAAAAAAAAAAAAAAAGATACAGAACAATTTTATGAATTCATCCACTCCTCCAGAGAGGAGTTGTGAGAGTGTGCTCTTTGTTGATGACACATTTACTGTCTGAATACCCATAGTACACAAGTTCTGTCAAATAGTTAAGTAAACAATGAATGAAGATGGTTATAAAAAGCTACTGGTGATGCTAAACTATATCTTCTATATAAGAAGATTGTAATGTTGACACTGGATATCATAAAAGTCACTGTTCTTACTGTAACTAAAGCCTAATTGCTATTATGGTTTACTTTCATGCATTAAGGCAAGAAAATCTTTCCCAAATTCTTTTGATCACTACTTTGTCGTGAGCTCACCATGGAGCTATCTTTGCAGTTTGCTTTGAATTCTGCATTAGTAAAATTCATTCATTTGCTTATCTGTTCTTTCATATCTGTTAATTGTTTCCATTTGTCTTTTCTATTGCTATTGAAAAGAGAGAGAAAGAGAGAAATTCACTTTTAAAGGATAATTCAAAGAATAACTGTCTTGTGGACATCTTTTTTAATGATATTAAGGGTACTCTTAAACAATTTGATTCTTTAATTGCTGGGAAATATGAGGGAAAGAGAAACTAAACCTTAGTGTATATATGCTATGTTCCCTGCAGACAATTACACTCCTCTGTATACCAGTACAAAACAATTTCTAACCGCACACTTCCAAAACTTTTCGTTCTTTACCTGAAAACATATACAAGGAATTCAAACAACCACTGTGCCCAAGAAGCTTTAGTAGTTATCATTCAGAGACACAAAGCCCAGAATTACAATTAAAACCCGACTCTGCCAGACAGTGCATAAATAAGAAGTAGAAGGCACATTTGGGGAAACAGATTAAAGGAGGAACAGAAGCAATCTCTGTGACTCCTTCAAAATTAGATGAATAGAATAGAATAGAATAGAATAGAATAGAACAGAACAGAACAGAACAGAACAGAACAGAACAGAATAGAAAATAGAATAGAACAGAGCGGAGCGAAACTGGAAAAAAAAAATATTTTGGAAGGGACCTTCAAAGATCGTCGAGTCCAACTGCTTAACCACTTCAATCCTAATGAAAAGTTAATGCATATTAGTGAGGGCATTGTCCAAATGCCTCTTGAGCACTGCCAGAGAGAGGCATCATCCCCCTCTCCAGGAACCTGTTCCAGTGTCTGAGCCCTCCCAGCAAGGCAATTTTTTCTGATGCCCAGCCTGACCCTCCCTGGCACAGCTCTGTGCCATCCCCATGCATCCTGCTTTCAGTGAGCAGGATGCAGAAACCAGCACCTCCCTCTGCACTTCCCTGAGGGAGTTGCAGAGAGCAATGAAGTCACCCCTCAGCTTCCTTTTCTTTGAACTAGACAAATCTAGTGACCTCAGTCTCTCCTTATAGGACATACCTCCCAACCCTTTTACCAGGTTTGTTGCCCTCCTCTAGATGCTTTCAAGTACTTTAACATTCTGTTTATTTTGTGGATGCTTTCAAGTACTTTAACATTCTGTTTATTTTGTGCAGCCCAGAACTTCACACAATGTTCAAGGTGAGGTTGCACTAATGCTAAATATAATGGGAGAATCACCTCTTTTGACCAACTAGTTTTATAGAAGTAAGCCAGGAAGCTCCACATATATTCTCTGATCTAGTTCCATACATTCATGTTTATTCTCTACAGGTTATATACAGGGGCCCATGCTGTCTTACAGGCAGCCCAAGCAGAACTTCATTCAGGTCCCATCCACACTTTCAACAGACAATAATACTCTCATATCCTTCTTTTGGGAAAGGTTATGGTCCTCCTTTGACAAATAAAAAAGCATAACATTAATAATAATAATAATAAATTACAGCATGCTTCTGCTAGGTTTCAAGACTTGAATTTTTTGAGTTTCAAAACTGTGCCTGTTTTGAAGTTTGAACTTGGGTCTGAGCTCATGGCCTTCTGCAGGAGTAGATGTGCAGATGCAGATGTAAATAAATTAATTTACTGCCTCATGGAAACCAAAGGCTGCAGCAACATATGGGCCATGCTTCCAAATTCCCTTTCCTTGTTTCATCTATTGGCAAATGCTCCTTATCTAATATCTCTATCTATAATTTTTATATTCCATTACCCAAAGTGAAATCACAGCTGGGACTCATGGAAAAAAAAAAAGTCAGAATAAGCCTGCCAAACATGTGTGTTTTCAATCCAGTCTAGAAGAAAGGAATCACTGTGATAGCTAAAGGCAGCAAATGTCTGTACACAGCACTGCTTTCATCATACTCTCTCTGTCAGAACTTGTTTTGACTTCTTATATTCTGCTATGAATAAAGGCTATGCATTGACTATTAAATACATCAGGCTTGATTTCAACACTTCTTCCCTGACATAGACCAAAGGGGCTTTATTGAAGTCTGTAGATGTAATCTAATAATTTAATATCAGAATCAAATCAAGGTCTTTTTTTATGTCTTGACTAACAAATGCTTTAAAATACCAGTAAGGGTAGTTTCAATCTGGTTTAAGGATCTGCAGAATTTCCATTACATTGAGCATCCTGGGATTTTGTAAGCAAAGAATATTACAGAGGGTAGGACTTCAGCTGTTTTTTTTTTTAGTGCTGAGACTAGTAAGGTGAAGCCCTCACTTCTGTATAGACTAAGTTTGCAAGCACTCCTGATTATTCAAATTATTTATGACTTATGCAATGTGACTTAGCAGCTTTAGCCTCATTAAGTTTAGCACAGCATACACAGGGAGAATAAAATGACAATCTGCTCTCTCTGAATCACAGTCCTTGCAAAGACATACCAGTCCCAAAGGGAGGCTTCATTTAGACACCCCCAACCTCAGAAAGAGTGAAGCAGTGACAGCAATTTCTCTAAACTGATAGGGGGATTGGTTTAATAAATTATTATTTTGTCTGTCATTCAAATATTACAATTTTTCCCCGTGGCTTACCTTAAGGAAAACATGCCATTTGCATCAATAAAGTTCATTTCAGTCTTCTGTAAGTGAGCTCAATAACATATATATTATTTACTCTGCTGTTTTCTTCTGCCCATATAGTACAATCTTGAGGGAAAGCACAGTCTTTTACTATCAGAGAATCACAGAATCATCTAGTTTGGAAAAGACCTTCAAGATCACCATGACCAACCACCAACCTTACCTAGAGTCCCATCACTAAACCATGTCAATGTATATGCCCATTAGAGGGGTTACTCAGTTAAATTTGTACCTACTCAGTAGCATTTGTACCATAATCAAAACAACGACAATAATAATATAGTTTTATAAGTTTACATCAATGCAGAAAGTGACAGAAAATGAAGACCTTAGAATCTACTAACTATATAATCAATATTAGGAGCATTTTTAGTGGATTTAAGTAGTTTTCAGATCAAGCTCTAAGTACAGGCCCTATATTTAGTTTTCATAATTCTGTGACACTCTATAAAAATGAAGGATTAGATACTTTAGTGCTGGGCTACATTGCTGGATCTGTAGACTCAAATTTCCCTAGATTAAAGCAAGCTGATAATAAATAATAATTAAAAAAAATGTTTGGGAATGACATCAAATTGGTTCCATTAAAGGTCTCTTTTAAAAATATTTATATTTCTTGAAGAAAAGGCTTCATTTCAAATTATGAGCAACAGATTTGGTTTAAAATGTCTTTATGAAATACAATTTTATTTTTCTTGTTTCTTTTCTATTTTCTAACTACCAAAGATGTAGAATCAGTGTAAATGAGAAGAAACTCCAATAACATCATTAAAATTGCCTGTATGTAATAGAAATCAGCCTATTTGTTGTAGATAATAGCAGTCAGATATCTACAAGTCCTTAACTTTTCTATTCATGTTGGAAACATTTGGTTTTTATGTTCTGAGATTTGGTGGGGATTGTTTTTTTGTTTTTTTTTGTAGTTGTTGGTTGTTTGATTTTATTTCATTTTTTTCCAACTTCCACATTATCTAAGATATAAACAACCCCCTCAAAAGGATGCTCTTTTGCGATGACTATTTACTACCATGTGAAAATCAAGCTTCAGTGCATCACAAGTGTGGCATCATTTATTCAGAAATACTTTGAAAAATTGCATTCTCCAGATTTTCTGCATAAATAAGAAGGATCTGCTAGTTTTATAACTGTACTGAGTCCTATGATGCATAAGCCATGCTCCCAAACTATCAGTTCAAGGGATTTGTATAGAGTCAAGAAGCTTTAAAGCTGTCTTGTTGACAGGAAGCATATTTTATAGTCTTTCACATCTCCCATTGTGTAAGAAACAATTCTGCACTGGTAGTTTAGCCTTCATCTACAAAGAGCAATTGTTCTTCCCATGAAGCCTGCACTGTTTTCACTTCAGGAATACACCAAAGCAGTTATTAATGGGAGAAGTTACAAAAATAAACATATTTTTACAGCAAACAGTTAACGACATAGAAATATTTATTTTTAAAGTAGAAAATTGATGACATCTGGTTGGATTTTGGTTTTGGTTTTGTTTTATTATTCTGATTCCTGCTTTTCTTTTCTCACATCAAAATGTCTGGTGCATCTCCCTAAATCTAAATGGCTAGATCCAGATGACAAATTGTATTTCAAGATCTGTTTTTTACTTGTAAGAGGAGGTAGTAACAGAAGTAGTAAATACTAAGTTCTGCAAGATTCATTGGGTCATGCGTAAAGAAATTAAGACCAGTTTTGAAACAGTGTTGGGAGGTGTCTGAGATCTGATACTTCCTTATTCCAGGAGTATATATTTTGCAAAGGGATATCACATCGAATTATAATTTCTGTGTCTCTACTCTCCTGAAACAGGACATATTTTCCAGACAGTTCCTGGGAACTGGTTCATTAGTTTTATAATTCCTGTTGCTTTGAATTCTTTTGCCACCTGGCATCTTGATCTCCTAGGTAAGTTCCTTCAGTCTTGGGCTGGTACACAAAAAGTGAATTTTTTTTTTGTGACACTTTTACCACATCCTCCTCCAGCCACTTAATAAGCAGATATATTGTCTCACTCAAAAAAAACCACAGAACAAACAAAAACAACAACAAAAAATATTGTGCTAAGTGTTTGAGAAAGATGAACTATTAATTCTATGACTCCTGTTTTCACACAGACATCTTACTCTATTTGCAGGTCAACAACCATATCTGTAACAGAGACAAGATATAAACATACTTTCTTCCTGACTCTTTTCCGTAGACAGCAGCTTCTTGCTCTGTGTGTCAATGATGTAAATCCTCCTGAAAGGCCTTATTCTCCTTAAGCAGCGTGTGAATAACCTAGGCACTAGCTCAGCAATATAAAGCACAGTCTGAGAACCAAACTGCAGCAGTGCATGTGTCTGCACCTTAGTAATTTTATGAACATTGACTGACTTGTTTAGGAAAAAAAAACACAAACAAACAAACAAAAAAAAAAACTGCTTAGAAATATTAGGATTTGGAAAGATCTGCCTGAAAGTTAAGGTATGCTAATATGCAAGCATGAGAGGAATATCCACTAAGTATTATACTGGAATATATGGGCAACAGTATATTAAGAAGGGCATTTAATTTATGCTGCAAAGAATTTATACACTTTGCAATTAAGTACACAGAAGGAAATGTATGGTATGGTGGACCAAGGGAAACCAGCTGATGTGATTTTTTTGGACTTCAGCAAGGCTTTTGACACGGTTTCCCATAGGATCCTACTGGACAAAATGTCCACCATACAGCTAAATAAAAACATCATCCGATGGGTGAGCAATTGGCTAACAGGCAGGGCCCAAAGGGTTATGGTAAATGGGGCTGCGTCAGGCTGGCAGGCAGTCACCAGTGGGGTCCCTCAAGGCTCCATTTTAGGGCCGGTACATTTCAATATTTTTATAAACGATCTGGATGTAGGAAGAGAAGGTATTTTGAGCAAGTTTGCTGATGACACCAAACTTGGAGGAGTTGTGGACTCGAATGAGGGTGGAAAGGCCTTGCAGAGGGATCTGGATAGGTTGGAGAACTGGGCGATCACCAACCGCATGAAGTTCAATAAGAGCAAGTGCCGGGTCCTGCACCTGGGACAGGGAAACCCTGGCTGCACGTACAGACTGGGCGATGAGACGCTGGAGAGCAGCCTAGAAGAGAGGGATCTGGGGGTCGTGGTAGACAGCAAGTTGAATATGAGCCAGCAGTGTGCCCTGGCAGCCAGGAGGGCCAACCGTGTCCTGGGGTGCATCAAGCACGGCATCGCTAGTAGGTCGAGGGAGATGATTGTCCCGCTCTACTCTGCACTGGTGCGGCCTCACCTTGAGTACTGTGTGCGGTTCTGGGCACCACAGTATAAAAAGGACGTGAAACTGTTGGAGAGTGTCCAGAGGAGGGCTATGAAGGTGGTGAAAGGCCTGGAGGGGAAGACTGGAGGGGAAGAATGGCTGAGGTCACTGGGCCTGTTCAGCCTGGAGAAGAGGAGGCTGAGAGGAGACCTCATCACAGTCTACAACTTCCTCGTAAGGGGGTGTCGAGAGGCAGGAGACCTTTTCTCCATTAACACCAGTGACAGGACCCGCTGGAACAGGGTTAAGCTGAGGCAGGGGAAATTTAGGCTTGACATCAGGAGGGGATTCTTCACAGAGAGGGTGGTTGCACACTGGAACAGGCTCCCCAGGGAAGTGGTCACTGCACCGAGCCTGACTGAATTTAAGAAGAGATTGGACTGTGCACTTAGTCACATGGTTTGAATTTTTGGGTAGACCTGTGCGGTGTCAAGAGTTGGACTTGATGATCCTTAAGGGTCCCTTCCAACTCAGGATATTCTATGATTCTATGAAATATTCACTTTCATTGAAATCTAATTTTATCCACTTGGGAGACTGAAAAATATTAAAAGTTATGATTTTGTGAATCCAGTTATACTTCTAAGATAGGGTTAATATTCTCTGGTCTATTTAAGCCTCAGACATTCAGCTTTTCTGCATATATATTGAAGTCATTGGAAGTACATGGATCTTGATTAACATCCTTCCCTGTGCAGCCTGATCATATCTCTACTTGTGCTGTATGTAATTGTTTAAGAAAACAATGTAGCCCAGAAAGAGTGTGTCTATAGTGTGAACTGTAATAATGAAGATCCAGACAAGCACTTCAGGAATTTACTTTGGAATAACTGTAAGAGTCAGGATTTTTTTTTTTTTTTTTCCTAAGACCCAGCCTAAATATATTCTAGACTGATTAATTTCTCTCAAGATAAACCACTACCCACCAATCTCTTGAAAGAAACAAATAAGTCAGATATGCTTAGCACTGAGTGTGTTCTTAGACTTTTTTGGAATAAAGGTAAGAAAGCTGAAAGTACATTTTCATTATTTCCAGAAGGCAGCAGTCACTCTGAAAAATCTGGGAAGATCTGCTCTGGAATTTTTGCAACAGTTGTTTCTCACTTCTGTTTCTCTTTCACCCATGCCCATAAGAATCATGAAGCAAGTTTGCTTAGACTAGGAAACAATTCAATTCTCCTGTGTGATTTACAAATAATGCAGCTTAAACAACATCAATAAAAGTTATTTATTGAAAAGAATTCATAAAAGAATTACAGTATTTCAGAGGATATAATTCACTTGTCATATTAATGACATTTGTAAAAATCTCTAAGGCAAAATAAATTTAATTAATTCAAATTAAAAGCAGTTTAAAATATGGCAATGTGTTTTGGTTAAAACAACAAAAACAAAAATACCTTAGGATCATCACTGTCCATGCTGTCACTGTAGATACTTGAGTAGGTGTGAAAATTAACAATTGGAAGTGTAAGAAATGCAAGCACATATACTAAGTACCCACATAACATGGTCTGATTTGAAAAGTCAGACATTTTGAAATTAGAGGTTAATTATATTAAATAACAGTTAAACAGAATCATTATGAGTCCAAGAAGACCACAGTATACAAATAAAAAGTAAATGAACACCGATGAAAATCTGTCTATATATCTATCAAAACAAATGAAGGAGTACAAGAACAGATAAGAGATTGCTTTTAGCAGAGGATTTTGCCAATTACAGAACTAACCAACCATGACTGAACAACATCCATGCTTGGATGAAAGATCACTATCTCAAATCAAGCACTGTAAAGGAGCCACAAATAGATGTTTGCTCAATTCCCCAGTTATTTTACATGAGCTGAGTTCATCCCTCCATTCTTCTCTGCGGCCAAGCACGTAATGGTGGCCAACCTGTGCTGGGCCATCTGCTTCCTCAACTCGCTCGGCCATGGAGGGGCCTCATGGGGCAGCGGCAAGCCCCTCCGCAGCAGCTGCAGGGCCGGCTGGGCCTGGGCCAGTGGGAGGCCAGGCCCCTGGGCAGGGCTGCTCCCAAAGGTTTCACCAATGCTGTGTTCCCTTTCTTGCCCTGTCCCCACTGAAGCCACCCACAGCCAAGGAGGTGGCGGAGAAGCTCCTGCCCTGGAGCATCCAAGAGCTGCTGGCAGACCAGAAGGTCACTCTGTATTGGGTAGATGCCACCGAGTGGTCACAGGTGATCAAATCCCCAGATCATGTTGGATACCCGACAATGTTTAACTACTCCATCAGATGGGAGGTACCATTTTGCCATCTAAAACCTTAGTGCAGTGTTTGAGCCACCACAGGGCACATCTTGACAGATATTTTGCATAGTGTGTTGAGTAAAATTGACATGTCAACAGAGGATTCTCTAGCTAGCACAGAAGAAATTGCTGTGCCAGAGTGAGTGCAATGGCAGCTGCCTTGTACAGGGTGTTGTCATCCTTCAGTGCTTGAAGTATGATATAATTCATCAAATGTTTGTTGAGTAGGCTCTGATCTGATGGAGTCATTCAGGCTCCTGCTGGTTTCATGTGCTAACAAGAAGGATGGTGCAGGCCAATCTGAAGTGGAACTCCCAGAAAGTCTACCTGAACTGTACCAAAGAAAATTGAGTTAAATATCTGCCATGGCTGGCCCAGGAAATAATAATAATAATAATATAAATAAATAAATGGATAAATGAATAAATAAATAAATAAAAGATGTGGGGTTCCCTGATCTCCAGTCAGGCAGGAGATGAAGACCATGTCCAGAACCCTGCAGATGCTTAATGTTGCAAGACTGAATGTAAAAGCACAGAAGTTTCAACCTGATGGTATGCCACCAACAGTGAGTGAGAAGGTTCCACAGAAGCTTTCAGCAAAAAGGGTGGATGAAAAACTTTGAAGAAAAAAAAAAAAAAAGAGAGACTCAAAATATCAGTACACTTCAAAACTGAGGAGGAACTGCAGGCCCACTTAATTACAACCTATCAGAAGGCTGTTGCTGAGGAAGTTTTTTAATCTATGTGTGCCCAGAACACGATCATCGCCATTAAAAGGTTCTTGAGAGTACAAAACACCAAAGAGAAAGAGGAAATTTCTACATGGAAAGAATCAAAAACCATCTCCTAAAGACAAGCAAAATGCTTAGACAACAGCATGGCTAGGAGGAGGAAACCAAAGTCAGACAGTATCAACTTTAGGTATTTTTGCTCCTTGAGTTGTGTTTTCAGTGTCCTTTACCACAAAGCAACATTGATGGAATGGAGCAGCTGCTAGAAGAGATGACAGATATGCTGCACATTTTATGTCTGACTGAAGACCCGGCTTATCTTACAAAGTTTGTAGAGGAAATACTGGAATTGTATATGAATTCTCTGCCGAAGATCTTTGGAGATCTTTACTAAGTCTGGGTACACAAATACAACCGAATCTGGCATCTGTTCTGCCTTCAGACTTCTTCAGTGATGATTCAGTGATTCTGGATAACAAATCTCCAGGCCTTCCAGAGTCTTTATCATCTGCCCTAACTCCCAGTGCTGTTTGGCTATGCACTGAGGGTGATCAGTTGGAGGAACTGAGCACCCAATCTACCCAAAAGAGAAGGAATAATATATTAGCCAGACACAGGAGCATGAGAGAAGCATCACAGAACTTGCATCAAATTGAGATTCCCAAGATAGCCTAGACTCCCCTCAGAAAGGAGAGCTCACTTTCTTACCTTTCCACTGAGAAATCCCAACAAATGCCTTTGCAGAAAGAAGCAGTGCAAGAGGTTACAAAGTTAAGGACGAATTTCTTCAATGAAAGGATATGTGTACCATCAAAAAGGTGTACGAAAAAGATGCCTAGAAGCCAGTCAATATCTGCTGTGGAAGGTGTAAGATACAAATGCTCTGATGAAGGCGCTAAAGATTATCACAAGTTACTGACCAAGAGAGTTGCAGAAATACCACTACATAAACATGTCTCTGGGAGATTACTGCATAGGCAGATCAAAGGCCAGTCTTCTGATTCAGGCTGTGACACTGGTGTTGTAAAAGAGTCTCCAGAGAAGGCCATAATTAAAGCAGTTTTAAGAAGTCCATGCATCAGACAACTGTCTTTGAATAGGATCCACTTTGGTGTTTTCTATTCTGCGACACAGACCATCTCACAGAATTCACAGCGAGTCCACCAAGGAGGAGAAGAGGAGAGCTGCTCTCAGCAGGATTTAGTAGGCATTAAGCTGCACTCCAAGAGCCTCACTGTCCAGAATCCTAAGAGATTTTTTTTATTATTATTATTTTTGGTGAAGTTCTTGACCTGTGTAGCCCTGCAGAGAAGCATTCATTTGGAAGGAGGAGAACAAGAAATGATTCTTTAAACTTAGAAGAGCTGACTCTGTGTCAGACTCCTAGAAAAACACCTCATAAATCTGCACAGAAGCTACTCAATTCTGCCAGTAAACTACCAAGAAGATCACCTTGCGTTCTTCACAGGACTCCATAAAAGTTGGAGAAAACTCCAGCTGATAAGCAGACTGCAGCTAAGTGTTTGAGAAAGTACTTTTCTGATCCTGTACAAGGGGTCAAGTCACTGTGTGCATTAATGGAAAATAAAAGGGTTCTCTTACTGCAAGTAACTCCTAAGGATAGTACTCCATAAGAGAAACTTTCCCCTCCTTGCAAAGAGGCTGGCTTACAAATGCCAGAACACAACGACTGATTAAATGATTCATTACAGAGATGAAGAAAAGGAAAGGTAGTCTGTAGTGACTTACTTCCTTACATCATTCCATTGAATTTCAATGACTTATATTCACCTTCCATCTGTCTTCCATGCTTAAGTAGAATCTGGGCAACTTCCACATGATTAAAATGTTTGTTTCTTTTTTATTCCTCTGAAAAAAAATAAGAAATGCAGAGATTTGATAATAATTATCATAGCACTGCACTTCTGTTACAAAAAAAAAAAAAAAAGTTAAAATGGGATTTACCAATTTTAGCAATCAAGGGAAGAATGGTGTAAGGAATTATTAAATAAAATTTGACACTTTGTAAGCCACGTCAAATGCTGCCTTCACAATTGTCTGTCTTGAATCATTCAGCCTCATTGGAGAGAGTTTTTGGTTTCCCTGAGAGAGTTTTGGTTTCCCTAAGATAAGATGCTTAAAACTCTAGAAAGTAAATCAAGCTGACCTAGAAGAAGACTTCCGGGGGAGTGGGAGGAAAGAAAAGACAAAAAGACAAAGGAAAGGGGAAAAAAGGGAAGGAGAAAGAGAAAGAAAAGGAGAAAAAGAAAGGTCAGTCTTGACTGTTGATGGATATCCCTCATTGTAATTGTTTCTGAGGGTCTTACTCATCAGTCTTCTATGAGAACATTACGGGGAAAACTGAAGGCACTTCATCATCACAGCCTCCATTCTACTGCAGATGATCCATTTCATGTGCCATACCAGAATCACAAATTGGACTGCAGCCTAGGAAAATACTTAAGGAGAGAAGTCTAACCTCCAATTATCATGATTAGTTTGAAAATGACAAGTAGATTTAATTTTTGAAAAATGCTGGTGCTTAATTTTTTATATTTTTATTTTTTTAATCTACCAAAGCATAACAAAATAAAAACATAAGTATTTGAAACATTTCATATTATTTCCCTTCCAGTATCTTCTCTGAAAATCCCAGTTAGGTCAGAACAACCTTGTCAGTTAACTGTCTTGCAAGGAACCAAACATTCTGGAGAGATCAACTTTATATACTTGGAACAAGATTAATCAGGAGGAAATTAAATGAGACTAGTAGTTTTGAAGTTACTCCACAGTTTATAAATTGATTTAGGAATAGATTTGCCTGCATGTAAAAGGATCAGACTTCAGAGCAGGTGGAAGGATTTTTTCTTCTCCTCAGCTGCTTCAGATCACTGACTTGTTAAACACACTGACAGGTCCCTATGTTTAT
>CM021734.1:91801295-91923088 GCA_011075105.1 Heteronetta atricapilla
ATATATATATATATATAAAGGCAGAGATGTGCAGTTATGGCCTATGTAGCAGAAGCAACAGGTAAGATACCACTGTATTGCACCAAACGTCTTGTCTCTCTCATTCTAGACCAGTATTGTGTTGAAGGACTTTTATTATGGCCCAGACTTATTATCAAAATGTTTGTGTTTCCAAAATATATTATCCTTATGGTTTACTAAGGCTTTTATTTGCTGTGAAATCTGATCACTGGTTAATGTTCTGAAAGCATTTCTGAAGCTGAAAAAAATATCCCAATTGTAGCTCAGTTGTTTGTTTGTTTTAGTAGGTGGAATAAATAGATTAATAGCAATTGCTACCACAGTCTTTCATGCCTACTTTGTGTTGCAAATTGTTTACTAGATGCTCCCTTTTTTTGATAGCCATCAATAAATTTTCCTAAACTTTCTTGCGCTGATGTCAAGAAAAAAAAACTCCAGTGGAGCCAGTGTCTGTACATTAGCAGAGAGTGGGAATAAATGGGAAAGGTGTCTTATGCTCTTTCTGGTAATGTTCAGTGTATTACGTACGTTCATTAGGCACTTCTCAAATGTCCACAAGGAGAATCTCTCTTCATAATAACACAAAATAGGCAAAAACTAAAGGAAATGAAAGAGGTAATGTGTGAGGTCATTTTGCATGAGGTCATTGTAACCAGGAAGAGAAATGGATTCTAAAAATTTTATTACTGGAAGAAAGGAAATTTTGTAGCTGAAGCCAAGACAAGGAGAAAGTACTTGACAGTGGTGAAAAGGCTGGAAAGAACAGTGAGACTACTGAAAGACAAAGACAGCTAGGGACAAACAATACTCTGCAAAACCATGAAAATGGGGTAAAGAATATGAAATTTCTCTCTGAGCTGAAATCCAGATTTAGCAGATTTGCACTGAATTACCAAATCTCAAAACTTCATATGTAGAATGGGGTGATTCACTTAGTCTACCTGTATTTGAGTTTTCTATCTGTAAAATGAAAATTAAAGGATGAGAACCGAAGAAATTTAGCTCAGACAAGAAGGAAAAAAATGTATCTTGCAAGACATATGGAGTAATTTTGGTAATCCTTCTAATCTACTCAGAGGCTTTAGCTGAAACACTTTCCTTAGTGTTGCACAACTGACTTTGAAATAGTTGTGAACAATTGGATGGAGTCCAGAGAATAAAACCAAAAACAATTATAGAAGGAAATATTGCCCCAAGAAAGACAGAAAAAAAATTGCAGTTGTTGAAACTTGAGAAGAGATAACACAAAACAAGACCACTATACAGATGTATAAGGGGGTCAGAAAATAATAAATAAATAAAATTATGTGTTCTCCATACCTGTAGTATGGTATGAAGGACAAGAGTAGGTTGTATGAGAATGCTGCAAAATCTGCATTACAGGAGATCCTTTTCTATGAGTTTGGCACATACCAGCCAGGAATAATATACTTCAGGAGTTGCCACTGACTTTAGTGAAACCAAAATTAGATATGTAAATATATGTATTAATTATGTATATATATTGGCATCCCTGCCCATGGCAGGGGGGGTTAAAACAGATGATCTTTAAGTTCACTTCCAACCCAAGACATTCTATAATTCTATGATTAAAATCCAATGATTTGTTCATTGCTCAAATGTTGTATGAATAATTCAACATTCAAAAGATGTTGGCAATGACATCACTTAGGAAATCAGTTTCCAGAAGTTCCACTGGACTACAGAAGACAGGTATCCTTCACTTCATTTATTTTGTAAAAAGAAATTAATTTTGTTATATAACTACTTCCTTTTTTAATATATTTTTAATTCATTGGTGTTACTGGAGATGCCTCATCAAAATCTGCTTGTTTTATTTTAGACTTAAACTTATAAAATTTTAAAGTTTTATATATATATATATATATATATTATTTTTTATTCCAGTAAGTTGGAAATTAATGAAAGGTATAACACTCTTTCTTCCTCTTGTTATTAAGGGAATTGGACTATCAATAATTTCTTCACTATTTAAATTTAATCTAGAGGTATCTTCAAATGTATCATTAGTATTTTTGTTAAAGGAAAGACAGCAAGCTTTGAATTTCAAAGGTGAATATTGCAAATAGTAGGTCATTATGGTCAAAACAGTTTTTATTTCCTTTAAGAGATTAGTCTACAAGACACAAAGATTTTAATTATAAAGCACAGACTGCACAATAGAAAAAAAAAAAAATGCTAGAGCAAATAGCTAACATACCTCTAAAGCTTCATTCGTGAAAGATATAATGGCTCGACCATATCCTATTTGTACATGTAGGAATAGGAATGTGTGTGAAAACAAACGCAAAGTCAACAGGACCTTGAGAAAGTACTGACAGAATAATCTTTCAGAAATAGCTCCTCTTCACTGAAAGGCAGCTCTCCACTCAGGCTACCTCTGACTTATTTTCTCCCTTTGAATGCTGAGAAGATTTTCATTTTGTGTAGTCAGCTACTCTCAATGGAGACAATGAGTGTTCCCTGTACTGAGTGGGTGATGTGCCAGTTGCATTCAAGGAGGCATTCTTTTCCCTACTGAGGGATCGATCCATCACTTGCCACTGCTTTAGATATGAATGACATTAACAGCCACACCTTCACTTCAAAACTTGTATTACCAAGGAGTTGTATTACCTAAGTTTTTCTCGATTTCTTTAAATCCATTTTATCTGATTTCAGACTTCATATTAGTTGCAGTAATCAGTGTAGCCAAGAATTAGATAAAGACCCAGATTCATATTGTCCTCCTCATGGTGTCTCTTGTCAGATCACAGAGCCTGAGAGAAAACTTATGGAGAAAAAACATCTTAAGGTGTCCAGACTAGTGGGGAAAAAAAAAAAAAAAAAAAAAAAAAAAGAAGTCAAAATAAAGCTAAAGGGATAAAGGGAAGATCTTTGAGCAATCTCAGAAGTTTCTACAGTTTAAAATGTATTTTATATCTGTGTCTTTGTTATTTGATAAGGAATTAGATGGGTGGAGTCACTGTCCCTGGGGGTGTTTAAGGAAAGGTTGGGTGTCATACTTAGGGGCATGGTTTAGTGGGTGATATTGGTGGCTGAGGGGCAGTTGGACCAGATGATCTTGGAGGTCTTTTCAAATCTTCATGATTCTATGATTCTATGATTTTATGTTCTCTCATTCTGAGGACAGGAAGCACAGATAATCCCTTTTGGCTAAACTCCCTTTCCATACCTAAAACCCAGAAACCATGGTTTCCCTATCTAAGCTATTGTTTCCCTATCTAAAATCAATAAACCTTCAGGATGACATATGTAGGAATACGTAGACTGCACGTAGGAATTATTTCAGACCTCTATCCCAAGCATTTCCAAGAGTGCTTTTTGGGATGAGCCAAAATCTTAAGATATGAATAGTCATGGAGTGCCTCTACTGGTCAAGAAATCATCTTGGCCAACCTCTTTTCAGTGGTTTGTGGGGACAGGACAAGGGGTAATGGTCAAAAAAATGAGTACAGGAAGTTCCGCACCAACATGCAAAAGAACTTCTTCAAGGTGAGGGTGACAGAGCACCGGAACAGGCTGCCCAGGGAGGTTGTGGAGTCTCCTTCTCTGGAGATATTCAAGGCCCGTCTGAATGCCTACCTGGGCAAGCTGCTCTAGGGAATCTGCTTTGGCAATGAGGTTGGATTTAATGATCTCTCGAAGTCCCTTCCAACCCCTGCAATTCTGTTATTCTGTGATTCTGTGATCTTAGGATTGTTACTAAAAACTGTTTGTCCATTTAGTATCGTCAGATATCCATGATGTTAAACATATTTTGTTCTCTGCAATAGTATTGCAAATGTGATTTTAGATTTCCTTTGTGTTTCTAGTTGTTTTTGTCAAGGTGATGTCCATCTGAATATTAGATTTGTACAAATGTCTGACTGTTCAGGCCCTGAAAATAAGCCCTAAATCAACATGTGCTCCAAAACTAGCTTGTTTGGCCACAGAATTTCAGGACATTATAAGACGTCTGTTGCATGTGGTCTCACTGATGGGAATCAGATATTTCCTTCTGCGCTTTTAATTTTTAACAGATTTGGGGCAGGAATATATCATTTTCCTATGTAATTCTGACCTGTTTACACTCAGCTAAAGTATTAAATTGAAGTACATTTGAAAAAAGGAAATGTTTTCTGTATTACCCCTCTGGCTTGCTGAGTAAAACACTGACAAAATAGAGTGAACTTTACTTCATCAGCCAGAAATATTTTCTCTCACACATGTGGAATGGGGCCAACAGATAATCTGGGAAATTAGACTCTAATGTACCTATTCATAGACAAACAAGAGGAAATAGTTAATAAGTGTCTGTAAAGAAATTGCTGTTTTTCAAAACAGCTTTCAAATGAGTAAAATGTTTTTCTCACTCCTATTTCTGTCTTTATATCTCTCAACAATGTATATGACCTGAGCAAAATCAAGTCCCATACATTAACTTATATGGCATTGCACAGGAAAATCTGGAATGGTTTATTACTTTGCAACCAGTACTTTTCAGCATTACTTATTATGCATGGCATTAGAAAGTATCGTTAACATACAAATATTCTGTACCTAACACAAGAAATATATAGATTCAATGTGTTAATGTACTGGGTTTACATGATACTTGTCCCGATGTCTAACACAGAACACTTCTAAGAAATATCCTTGTAACGCTGCCAACTACTTTCACATAGATCCCCATGTTCTTCAAGGTAAGTCTTTGTAGTTTCTTAGCTATGTAGATGAGGCTAATAGTAACCATTAATTACTGTTCCTCAGTGGGTTATCATACCTCAGATGAGCTACGGTAACCCACTCTGAAAGTACTCTCTTGTCCTAAAAACATATATATATATATATCACATTTGCCAAAGCCTAAGAATACATGTACACACAGTCATTTACAGTAGTAGCTAGGCTGATGAATGGTAACTTAGTTACTAGCTGTAATTTGGGCATCACTATAAGTCTACTTTTTATCTCACTTTCATATTTGTGAGACAGAAGCATTTTGTGTCCTTCAATTAATAGCATAACTGTTCACCAGCACAGAAACTCTCAGGTATTCATTAAGATCTGTATTACAGGATCTGTTTCAATGATGAACCTCCCAGTGGTATTTTTACTTCCTTATACTGAAAGGAAATTTTCCCTAAATCATTAATTCTTGACCTAAGCTCTAGGGACTGGGAGAAGAACCATAGTTGGAGGGAAGGAGGAAGATGGAGAGAAGACATTTAAGAAAGCTCTGAGTCAGTAGTTGACCTTACTATATGAAATCCTAAGAAGATGAAAGAAAACTGTGACCTGAAAATGAACATAAAAGGGTGACAATTATAAACTGCAGTCACACAAAAGAGAAAGAAATGCTTATATCTTCAATTTGCAACTATAAATGCTATCAAAGGGGACTCTCTTATTTCTCTTAATAAAGGCATGAGTCTATATTGCTATCACTTATTATTAGCTTCTTTATTTGCATAGTTCTAAGCAATTTGCATTAAGAACCTATTTTTCCCTCCTCTATTTTGTTTGTTTTTCAAATGAATTTATGTTCACAGTGGGAGACAGCATGAGAAACCTTGGATTTAACCACAGACAATAGGCACATTTCCTTTTCTGTCCCCTGCTGACTTGCCAGAAGAAAAAAAGATTGCTCAGTCACTGTGCACGTTCAGTTCTCATCATCTGTGGTCTCACCAGGGGTGTCAGTAAAATGTCAGTGGGATTTCCAGTTAGCATTAAACATGCTGCTGACTTTTTTGGGGGGGTGTGGGTATCCTTAGGTTTAATTCTCAATTCAAAAGCCCCATTGCTGCTCTGCTGTTCACAGGCTATCATCTCACTAATTTGTATCTGGTTGATTTGCAGTCTTCTCCTAGCTCCTTTATATTTTTATCTCTTGGGAAACCTCCAGGGCAGGAATGTCTCCACCTTTGTGTCTGCAAAGAGCTAAATATATTTTAGGATCTCATTTAGGCAAAAAAATACCCAAATCTTCTTCATCACTCATAGACACAAATTACCTCTACCAGACTAGAATTATCAATAAGTGTTAGCCCCCGAGCCCCTGTTTAACTATGTTGTGCTGTCATAATGCTGGATTTGTGTAGCTCACAGTTTCAGCAAAAGATGTACCTATTGGGTGCTTTGACAGCACTGATCACACCTTATTCACTTTTTAACTTCTGTACAGGCTACTGTTTTTTTTGGTTTTGCTTTATTTTTATTTTATTTTATTTTATTTTATTTTATTTTATTTTAAAAAAGCAAGTATTAACTTGCTTAAGAAGGTGAGCTAGTGTAATGAAATATGTACCTACAGAGCACAGGACACTGAATGGATGCTATATAATAGTTGCTATATAATACTGATCAGTGTAACCATACCTTCTGTAGGTTTATAGTATTCCACAATAAAAAATAATGCTTGCTTTTCCCTTATAGTAATCCAATAAGTAATTGATCATTCCTTGCAAATGAGCCCAGATTGGGCAGACAGGTTATAAACATGCCATGATAGCAAATTAAATGTACCTGGGATTATTCTCTCACAATGAGCGTTGCTCATAAGTTCTGTAACTCCTCCAAAACTGCACGTCTCCGTGCAAACTCCCTATGGGCTAAAACAACACCAGAGATATGCAATTTAAGCATATGTACAGGCAGGTTCCAATGTCTGGAAGATTTCCAAACACTGTTTAATTCATTAGTATAGGTGTTAATAAAGGTGTCTACCAGCTGTAGAAGACTCCAGAGTTTTGGTAATCAAGCAATTTGCATTAAGGAATATGTTCAAGTCTACTTAAGTAGTTTGGGGATGCAACTATTCTCAACTTTTAATAAAAGTCTCTGACTACTGAGATATTCAGCAAATGAAGTCTGCATGCAGCTGTATTCAGAGAGAGGACAAAGCCTTTCTAAATTAAGTGGTGTAGATCCCAACCAGAGGGTAACACCTTCCATCATCCCAGGAAAAGGCCAACCTAAAACAAACACTCCAGCACTGATAAAACCACTCGATTTTAGTAACTTAGCTAAAGGCTTGCCTTCTTTAGGCTCTTTTCATAGTCACAGGGTTGCAAAGCTTGCATGGGACTTACATCTCCAACTGGAAACACAACGTCCCTCCCATAAGGTACTGGGAGGGCGCCCAGAGTGACTAATCTCCTCAGTTAGTATCACAGCTAAATACTACAATGTAGATGGAATGATTCCTCTTTTTATAGATCAGTGTCACAGGGAAAAACTGCTTACTCATATGATTTCAATCTAATTGGAATTGAAGTAGTTTATTGATTGATTAACAACATATCATTAAAAGCCTGGCATCAATATCAGCAGTACAGCAAATAAATCACAACACTAGACACTTACAAAATATTAAGAATATCTATAAATTTGTAAACAATGAACAAGCCCCTGTAGAGTCACATTTGCATTATGAAGTGGTGTCCTTACACACTGCATCCTGCAGGCTGGGACAGGTTGCTCTATTTTTAATTCCTCCTTGTAATCTGACTCCTTTTTTTTTTTTTTTTTTTTTTTTTTTTTTTTTTCCAGAAATGTCTCTTATTTTCAGTTTAATCTGGTTGATAGTTCTCTTCCCATTCAGGGTTAGCTATTCAGGAGTAAAAACCCTTCTAAGATAGCTTTGAGTGTCCTGTACGTACACATTAGTCTCTCATCAGCTTTTATTATGCAGACCACATCAGATAGTGGGGGGCCCCGAATTCCCCCACTAATCCCATATAAACCATTTGCTTATGTGGCTCACCTGGTACATGCTATGGAAAGAAATGACAGTTAGCAGTATTTGCAGATGGCATTGTTGACATTAAAAGAAGAAATCCAAGAGCAAAATAGGTGCTGTATGTACTAAAAGCTCACTTTGCATATTGGTTTTATATTGCTTACACACCTGGGCCCCGACAAATGAGAAGTAACTCTATTTTGGTGAAATTAATTGTGACTAACAGTGAATAACTGGATACAGAAAGTTAAGTTCTATGATAATTTTATTCATGTTTCACATATATTACACTATAAGGAATGAATTGCTTTTTCTTTTTTTTCTTTTTTTTTTTTTTCCAAATAAATGTAAAAATTAATATATAAAGAGATCTTAGTTCAGACACACACTTTATTCCATTTGTGATTTCCAGACAATGCTTGCCATGGATAATTAAGTGGTCTAGCATTAAATTATGTTAAGATTAGCAATTTATACTCCCAGTACTTATTTTAAATTAAATGTGGCTATGCACATGTGGGTATATTTGCATGTGTATGTGCATATACTGGTAAGAGAATCCTACATACAGGACATGATTCCTTCCCCTCTCCACCACCACCCTCCAAGAAAAAGCAGCTACTGGTTTACTGGTTCTTTCTTAAAAAAAAAAAAAAAAAAAAAAAAAAAGACAAACAAACAACAACAAAAAAAACTGAACAAGTCTGAATTTGAGGTACAACATAAAGTAAGTGACATTGCTGGAGGAAAAGAAATAAATAATATGCAGGTAAAACCAGAATATCAGAAGTGACTATTGGGCAGGAGTGCTGTCTGCTTTAAAGTGCCTGAAGTCCCTGTCAGCTTAGAGGAAAACAAATGAAAATACCCATTTACCTGGTTCTTTAGTGCAAACACTAAACAACTTCACCTTGCTTTAGGTCCTCAGGCAAAAACAGAAAATGTCAGGACTGAAGAAGAAGATATGCTGAGACTTATGACCAGAAGGTTTTCAAGCCGGAAGGCAGAAAAGGATCCCTTTGTGGTTGAAGAAGCAGAGTAAATTGCACATGTCTCAGCCTTGAGAGCTTTGGGTTTGTTTGCTTGTGAATTCAAGAGGCTTTAAACAAACCCAAAAGAAACAAACAAAAAAACATTGTTTTTTTCTTATTTTGTCCCCTTCTCCTTGAAATATATAATAAAATATTATTATTAATTATTATTATTAAATATTATTAAATATATTATTATTATTAAAAAAATATAAAATAATAAAATGAAATCATTTTCATTAATCTAAATAGCCAGGTTTTGCTGGCTGTGATTTATTAATTTTAACCCATTATTTAAACCAATTTAAACCCATTAACCTGGGTTAATGAATACACTGTTTGGGACTAAGATTTATCCCCAAGTCTCTAAAAAATAATATTTTTCTTCCCCTTGTGCAAAATTCTTTACGGGGCAAAAGATTATTGTTATTTTTAAATTATTACTTTTTAAGCTGCAAATTAGAAACCATCTATGTCCTTAGTCTGCAAGGTCTAGAAGCAGGCTGAAAGTGAAATCTCAGAAACCCCATGGATGATATAGGATGGAAAGAAGAATGCTATAGGATATAGCTATAGGAATAGAATGAAATAGAATGCTATAAGGATGGGAAGAGTCCCTTTGTTCTTCGTAAGATATATACAGGCTTACATCCTAACACACAGGCTGTTTCTGATCATTATGCTTCCCTTTCACCAGTGGAGAGGACTGGCAGTGGTTCAGACATAAAGCATGTATAAATGTTCCAGCTGTAACTAGTAGGCAAATTGAATATATTGTTTGTGTTGTATACAAGTAACATGCTCATTCCTCCTAAAACAACAGGCTAGTTAATAACAACAAATAAGTAAGGCAGTCTGTCACCTTGGAGATCCTACTTTGGAGCAGATTTCTCCTGGGAGAGGTAAGGAGAAAGGATGAGACACCTCTTGTGCCCTGCTTTTCTTGTTCACAAAAGATGCATTTCAGAAGCATCACACAAGTTTGTCCTCTATCACAAATACTTGAGTTTTGGAGTTTAACCATTGGATTAAATACTGGTATACAATCATTCCATATTATTTGTCTCCAAAATATATTTTAAGTGAACTTCTGATTTAGGTGAAAGCACAGGAGCAGTTTAGGTCACTGAATAATCATTGAAGAGAGCAGTCAGCTAATGTAGTTTATTATTATTATTATTATTTATTTATTTATTTACTTATATATTAATATGAAAAAGTTATGTATTCCTGGAAGCAACAACCATTTCCTCAATCAATTTATTTATACATCTTATCCAGCTGTGGACCCAGCTACAGCATACATTTCTGCCTGTAGGCAGGGATGGATGGCAAATGGTGGGGATGCACAGTGCTCCCATGAGGGCAATTTTGCTAGTCCTTCATCTGGTGCAATTTATTTGCTTGGGTTTGTGTTGCGTATTGTTACTAGTTTGCTAGGTGATGTGAGAACATTGCAGTTAGATGTCAAACTACAGATCCAGTTTAGACAAAAATGGGAGTCTGGTGATACACATCTCAAAATCTGCTGTTGGTAGATGGCTGGAGGGCTGTTGTTTCAGGCAAGAGATCAATAAAAGGTTTGGAATGATTTGCCTGGTGGTAGCAATAATTATGCCAATAGGACTAGAGTGACTCACAATCAAGGCAGTAAGCCAGACCCTCTTAACACTCTGCAGGGAACCTAAAGGTCACTCAGTTTTCAATTAAATGGTTTCTGGGGGCTCACACTTTTCTGTGGCTTCCCTAAAGTGTTAGGAGGGCTTACTTTTCTGCCTGTGCTACTTTCTGTTTTTATTGGCTTTCTAAAATCAAGATGTACCCTTCCTCTGGATTGTACTTGTTCTTCCCCTTCAATAGGAGCACAAAGGCTACATTTGAATGCCCTTATCTTTATGCAGATGTACTTTTATCTTTCATTCTCAAAAGTCCTAAATAGCACTATTGATTTAAATGTCTCTTTCTGATACATCTTGATAAGATGAGATACTTGTGTATTTCTTGACAAGGTGATGCAGATAACAGACACAGAGTCTAAATGAAACACTGGTGGACATCACTGTTCTGGTTTTCATGATTCTCAGATTATTCAGCAAAGCAGGTTAACCAGTATTTTGTATTCCTTCCAGATGGGAATCCAAAGAAATAAAATGACTTTACTAACAGGTGGAGATGGGGGTAATTTTCCATGCATCTTGACCCATTTGAAAGTCATGTTTTCTTTCTAAATCACATTAAGAAATCTACCTCTGTCCACAAAATATGCAAAGAATTATATTAAATTGTTTTATCTTAACACCTACATTTCACATTACTGAAAGTATACATGAGATGTACAATAAACCAGGTGTGCAAGTATATTTGAACACTGGCTTCATAGATCCCAAAATAATGATATTAAATGTTGTGCAACTATAATCACCTATAGAATATTGGTCATTGAAATTGAAACAGGGAGTGATCTGTATTTCTTTCGAAAATATTCTCCTAAATATTAGGAGGTGCGTGTGTCGATCTGCTCGAGGGTAGGAAGGCTCTGCAGGAGGATCTGGATAGGCTGCACCGATGGGCTGAGGTCAACTACATGAAGTTCAACAAGGCCAAGTGCCGGGTCCTGCACCTGGGGCGCAATAACCCCAAGCAGAGCTACAGGCTGGGAGATGAGTGGTTGGAGAGCTGCCAGGCAGAGAAGGACCTGAGAGTGATGGTGGACAGTCGGCTGAATATGAGCCAGCAGTGTGCCCAGGTGGCCAAGAAGGCCAACGGCATCCTGGCTTGTATCAGAAACAGTGTGACCAGCAGGGCTAGGGAAGTGATTGTCCCCCTGTACTCGGCTCTGGTGAGGCCGCACCTCGAGTACTGTGTTCAGTTTTGGGCCCCTCGCTACAAGAAGGACATCGAGGTGCTTGAGCGGGTGCAGAGAAGGGCGACGAAGCTGGTGAGGGGTCTGGAGAACAAGTCCTGTGAGGAGCGGCTGAAGGAGCTGGGCTTGTTCAGCCTGGAGAAGAGGAGGCTCAGGGGCGACCTTATTGCTCTCTATAGATACCTCAAAGGAGGCTGTAGTGAGGTGGGGGTTGGTCTGTTCTCCCACGTGCCTGGTGACAGGACGAGGGGGAATGGGCTTAAGTTGCGCCAGGGGATTTAGGTTAGACGTTAGGAAGAACTTCTTCACTGAAAGGGTTGTTAGGCACTGGAACAGGCTGCCCAGGGAGGTGGTGGAGTCACCATCCCTGGAAGTCTTTAAAAGACGTTTAGATGTAGAGCTTAGGGATATGGTTTAGTGGGGACTGTTAGGGTTAGGTTAGAGGTTGGACTCGATGATCTTGAGGTCTCTTCCAACCTAGAAATTCTGTGATTCTGTGATTCTGTAATATTTGCTATTTTTATTTATATAGGAAAGAAGAAACAGTCTGACCATTACAGAAAACAAAGTTTGTGGGGCTCTGTGAAGATGGAGGTGAACAATGTGAACCAAAACATATTTTACTATTGCCAAAGCTGAGCACTGAACCTTGTGTTCTGTGTGAACCATTAATGATGAAGTATAAAACTCTAGTGTGTGACCACATCTATCAGTTAACGCTAACCTCAGACTCATGGAGTTTTATGTTAGACTCACCAAGGAAGACACAAGACAGATAGTCACACTCTGGTTTATAAGCACTTCCAGGGAATCCAACTATATATTTCTGGTTCTCTGTTTTCCCATGCTTGCGGAACTACAGTGCCTATAGACAAAATGTCCTCCAAACTGAGCCATTCTGTTAGTCCATATAGAAAATCTCACCAATAAAAACAATGACTATGACAAGGCCAACATGAGTATAACTCCTCAAGCTATGGTTTGGAGAGTAGCTAAATACACCATTCATAAAACTAAAGTGTCCTTTCTTGCCAACCCATTAAGAGGATTGGTTACAATTGAATGAAATCCCTCACCACTCCATCCTGATAACTCACCCCTTCATCAAACCTAGCTGAGAAAACTAACATCCAGTTCAATTAAAATAAAAAACTATTCCTTCCCCCTTTTCATACTAATCTGTTAAGGCACTAAGAGGATTTAAGAGGATGTGAAGTAAATGGATTTTTATACTCTCACTGGAAGAACGCTAGCTGAATTTCAAATTCTTTAAAGCTTGAGTTCCAGTGTAATGTGATCATTGGTTTTAGTACTTCAGGGAAATGTTAAGAGAGTTCTTCCCAAATTTTAATGAAATAATAATAGAAATAATATCCAAGAATCAATATTGTTCTTATTAGATTAGCCTTTATTTGTTACTGTTGTGCTTCCATGGGACTTGGATGTGCAGATGGTTTTATATCTTTTATTTAGGCAGAAGACTTTGTTTCTCCTCTTTCTACACAAGGCCATTAATCCAACCCCTGAATAAAATCTTTGTATTTCCAATGTTATCCCACAGCAACAGAGAAAGAAAGAAAAATTTGGGGGGGGGGGGGGGGGAGGAATTATATTTATTTTTTATTTTATTTTTATTTATTTTATTTATTTTTATTGTTATGTAATTTTATTTACTTTTATTTATTTTCCCCAAGGTAAAAGCTGATCTGTTAACCCAAAAAGCTGGTTTCTGATTTAAGTTCATTTTCTGTTTCCTCTATGACAACCATGAGAACAGCCTGTTTAAGGTATTTTAGGGCTTCAGTTCTTCATTGAAAGGAGGAAGTCAGATACAAGCAGAAATATACAGAATGAATGGTGAGATTTCAGTTACCACAAGCTATCCCTATACAACAGACAGACAAGTAGATGCTTACTTGAATATTTTTGAATATCACAAATATATTTTGAGCAGGTGAGGATTTCTGCAGGAAACGATCTCAGCATGGCTCTATTGTTGTAATAAGCTAAACTTACAATGTACATAGAACAATGAGACAGAAAAACAAAGTGATTGAATACAGCCTTTAAATTCAGGAGAACAGGATTTGTTGCTGCATGTGGTCCACTTGTAATATCATAGCAATGGCACTTAGCTCCTAAAGAGCTGTTTTCATCAGTACATCTCAAAGCACATTACAAAAAGATGTGATATCCTTTCCTGTAAATTTGAAATAAGGTAATACTTATACAAGGGTACTTAGCAGTCTGTTTGATCAGGCAACACAATGCACTTTCTGCAAATTTTCATTGTTCTTGTCATTTGGCAAGGATGCTTCTCTCTTTTGCCTACACAGAAATCAGCCAGGAACTACTCCTATTCTAGGAAATAACTAATAATTACACATGTGAAAAATAGTTGTGAAAAGAAAACTGATCTTCTCTCCCTGAAAGCATAAGCCTTCCACTGTGCATACCACAGTGCCTCAAAGAGCAAAGGTGAATTGTAGGTTTAGAGTTTCCCGTAAATAATGTAGACTTAGAGTTTCCCATAAATAATGGTACATATGGACAGTCAAAATGACTTTTAGAAGAATTTCCCACTGGAGCAGACTGTACTGCCATCATCCTGCTGACATCTCTTGTCAGCCCCAAGTGACTCCAAGAACTGATGGGGCTGTGCAGGAGCGGATGTGTGGAATCTACAACATGGAAGGAAATTTGGTTGTGGATTTTATTTCACTAGTTTAATACATGTCTCTTTCTCATCAAATTTCATTATCTTTTTAAAGTTAAAAAAAAAAAAAAACAGCAAAAAGTAAGCAAATAAAAATATGGGCTGTAATGTTCCATGTACAGAAATAGAAATAGAAAGAGAGAAGGAAAGAGAAAAGGAAAAAAAAAAAAAAAGTGTTGAGTTTTGCCTGGTGTATGCAGTGTGAGTTCTTATACCTGATCTCTTATCACTTGGTTGACTACACTGTAAATTTCTCTCAGCAGGCACCATGTGTCTGTATGTGTTTGCAAGGCTTTCTGTTCACTTATGGTGCTCTAGCAATAAGAAAATACTTGATAGAGCAGCAGGAAAGTCTTCAATAAGTCTTACAGAAATGCCTGCTGGTTCCTATGTTGTATCTCGCCAAGGAAACCCACATGATTATGCATACTGCCTCAGTAGGCCCGCCTATTGTTGCAGGGCAGTGACCAAAATCTGTGGTACAAAAATTATATTGCTTTGGTGGAGGTACAGAAAACTGCATTCAGGATAAGAACAAAATGTTTTCTGATTAATCCAGATGAAAAGAGGTGCCCCTTTAACTTGTTTGTTTATTAAAAGTTGAATTGTAAATAGTTGTTAGGTCCAGAAAAGGCAAACCTGACATTTGACCTGTAAACTGGAGTGTGTGAACTCCCTTACCACACTGTCATGATAGCAGTGAAAATTAGGGAGATGCAATCTGTGGGAAGTAGGGTTTTTCCCCTTCATTTTGATGGGATACATGACAGAGCTGATGCTCTGAAGAGAGACATGTGGCAACCGTTGAATTTTACTGCCTGAAGGGCTGCTTTTAGAGACAATGAAGTTCAGAAACACTTTTATGGTCACAGCTCTTCCCATACCTGCCATGGAGTAATAATTAATGTTCAGGCTGATCATTGAACAATGTGCCTTTATATCCAAGAAATAAGGACATAAGGTTTGGATGAGTGAGTCTTCAGTATAAGTTTCAGATCTAATGACTAGTTATATGCTCAATAAAAGACAATGCCCTCCACAACCTCCTAAAATTAGTCTGGTCATTGTGCTTTATGAATAATTCTTTGATTTGTAAGTGTTTTGAATGACAAGAAATTGGCACCTGTAGTGAATTTAGATACCATGAATCCCAGGCAATGACTTTTAAATGTACCTTAGTGTGACTATATCATTTCACCTGTTGATTGGTAGATGACTGTGGCTTGTAACTTTTGCTCAGAGATTTTTCCTTGATCTCTATCCTAGAAATAAGTTTCTGAGTTATATTGTCAGTGCATAAGACTTTTGGGGGAACTGTCTATAGTGTTACCCATATAAGTGAACTGTGCACTTCACTTATAATCAATCTTGTCATCAACAGAGAGATGCAGATACTGTTTTTCATTCTTGATTGCGTTTTCTAGATATTGGTGAGCAGAAAATAATCTTCTCCTATTTTTTCTCCTAATATCCAAGTGTACAACCTGTTTACTAACTAATGAAGATAAAGAAAGCTAAACATAATTTCATTTCTTTGGCTAAAAAGAAAGTTTATAACTTTTATTTAACTTTACAAACATTATTACTTTTTGCAAGTCTTAGAATTTACTTCTTGTAAATTCAGCACAAGATCAATAATTTACAGAGGAACTACTACATGAAAAGCACATAGCCCAAGTCAGCAGGTAACATACAGCTTATATAATGATCAACATAGGCTTCATGTGTCATCCTGTGGAACAGTTTTCATGTTTATCCCCAAACAATTAACAAAAATGTCAAAGAAAGAATCACAGAATCACAGAATCACAGAATTTCCAGGTTGGAAGAGACCTCAAGGTCATCGAGTCCAACCTCCAACCTAACGCTAACAGCCCACCACTAAACCATATCCCTAAGCTCTACATCTAAGCGTCTTTTGAAGACTTCCAGGGATGGTGACTCCACCACTTCCCTGGGCAGCCTGTTCCAGTGCCTCACAACCCTTTCAGTGAAGAAGTTCTTCCTAACATCTAACCTAAAACTCCCCTGGCTCAACTTAAACCCATTCCCCCTCGTCCTGTCACCAGGCACGTGGGAGAACAGGCCAACCCCCACCTCGCTACAGCCTCCCTTGAGGTACCTAAAAAGAGCGATAAGGTCACCCCTGAGCCTCCTCTTCTCCAGGCTGAACAAGCCCAGCTCCTTCAGCCGCTCCTCATAGGACTTGTTCTCCAGGCCCCTCACCAGCTTCGTCACCCTTCTCTGCACCCGCTCAAGCACCTCGATGTCCTTCTTGTAGCGAGGGGCCCAAAACTGAACACAGTACTCGAGGTGCGGCCTCACCAGAGCTGAGTACAGGGGGACGATCACCTCCCTAGCCCTGCTGCTCACGCTGTTCCTGATACAAGCCAGGATGCCGTTGGCCTTCTTGGCCACCTGAGCACACTGCTGGCTCATATTCAGCCGACTATCCACCAGCACTCCCAGGTCCTTCTCTGCCTGGCAGCTTTCCAACCATTCCTCTCCCAGCCTGTAGCTCTGCTTGGGGTTATTGCGCCCCAGGTGCAGGACCCGACACTTGGCCTTGTTGAACTTCATGCAGTTGACCTCAGCCCATCGGTGCAGCCTATCCAGATCCTCCTGCAGAGCCTTCCTACCCTCAAGCAGATCGACACACGCACCTAACTTGGTGTCATCTGCGAACTTACTGAGGGTGCACTCGATGCCCTCGTCCAGATCATCGATGAAGATATTAAAGAGGACCGGCCCCAGCACCGAGCCCTGGGGGACGCCACTAGTGACTGGCCTCCAACTGGACTTGACTCCATTTACCACGACTCTTTGGGCCCGGCTATCCAGCCAGTTTCTAACCCAACGAAGCGTGCGCCAGTCCAAGCCAAGAGCAGCCAGTTTCTTGAGGAGAATGCTGTGGGAGACGGTGTCAAAAGCCTTGCTGAAGTCAAGGTAGACCACATCCACAGCCTTTCCCTCATCCACCCAGCGCGTCACTCTGTCATAGAAGGAGATCAGGTTCGTCAGGCATGACCTGCCTTTCATAAACCCATGCTGACTGGGCCTGATCGCCTGCTTCCCCTGCAAGTGCTGCATGGTGACTCTCAGGAGGATCTGCTCCATGAGCTTTCCTGGCACTGAGGTCAAACTGACAGGCCTGTAGTTTCCCGGGTCTGCCCTCCGGCCCTTCTTGTAGATGGGCGTCACGTTTGCTAGCCGCCAGTCGATTGGGACCTCCCCCGATAGCCAGGACTGCTGATAAATGATGGACAGTGGCTTGGCCAGCTCCTCTGCCAGTTCCCTCAGTACCCTTGGGTGGATCCCATCCGGCCCCATCGACTTGTGCACATCTAAGTGCCGTAGCAGGTCACCAACCAGTTCTTCATGGATAATGAGGGCCACATCCTGCTCCCCATCCCCTTCCACCAGCTCAGGGTACTGAGTATCCAGAGAACATCCGGTATTGCCGCTAAAGACTGAGGCAAAGAAGGCATTGAGCACCTCCGCCTTTTCCTCATCTCTTGTAACTAAGTTTCCCCCCGCATCCAGTAAAGGATGGAGATTCTCCTTAGTCCTCCTTTTTGTGTTGATGTATTTATAGAAATGTTTTTTGTTATCTTTAACGGCAGTAGCCAGATTTAGCTCCAGATGAGCTTTGGCCTTCCTAATTTTGTCCCTGCACAGCCTCGCTACTTCTTTAAAGTCCTCCTTAGTGGCCTGCCCACTTTTCCAAAGCTTATAAACCCTCTTTTTCCTCCTAAGATCAAGCCACAATTCTCTGTTGAGCCAGGCCGGTCTTCTTCCCCGCCAGCTCGTCTTTGGGCACGTGGGGACAGACCGTTCCTGCGCCATTAAGACTTCCCTCTTGAAGAGCGCCCACCCTTCCTGGACCCTTCTGCCCTTCAGAACCACCTCCCAAGGGACTCCACCAACTAGTGTCCTGAGCAGCTCAAAGTCAGCCCTCCGAAAGTCCAATACAGCGGTTTTACTGGTCCCCTTCCTGGCCTCGCCAAGAATAGTGAACTCCACCATTGCGTGGTCACTCTGCCCAAGACAGCTCCCGACGATCACGTCCTCCACCAGTCCTTCTCTGTTTGTGAAGAGAAGGTCTAGCGGGGCACCACCCCTGGTAGGTTCACTAACCAGCTGCGTCAGGAAGCTATCTTCCACGCTCTCCAGAAACCTCCTAGACTGCTTTCTCAGGGCTGTGTTGTGCTTCCAGGATATGTCAGGGAAGTTGAAGTCCCCCACGAGTACAAGCGCTGAAGATTTTGCAACCTCTGTCAGCTGTCTGTAGAATTCCTCATCCGTCTCCTCATCCTGGTTTGGCGGTCTATAGCAGACCCCGACCAGGACCCTAGCCTTGTTGTCCCTGCCGATCCTAACCCAAAGGGACTCGACCTTGTCATTCCCAACCTCAAGTTCTACAACCTCGAAAGACTCTCTAATATAGAGAGCCACACCACCACCCCTTCTATGCTGCCTGTCCCTTCTATAGAGCTTATAGCCAGGCATTGCAGCACTCCAGTCATGAGACTGGTCCCACCACGTCTCCGTGATGGCAACCAAGTCGTAGCCTGCCTGCCGCACGATGGCTTCCAGCTCCTCCTGTTTGTTACCCATGCTGCGTGCATTGGTGTAGATGCACTTCAGCTGGGCCATTGCCTTATCCTCCGGTCTTGCCATTGTTCCCCCTGGCACAGCCCCAACAATCCTAGCCTCAGCCCCATCCCCCTTCCTACCTAGTTTAAAGCCCTCTCAATGAGCCCTGCCAGTTCCTGGCCCAGGATCCTTTTTCCCCTAAAAGATAGGGACCCGTCTGCAGCCATCAGGCCAGGTGCTGAGTAAAGTGCCCCATGATCAAAAAACCCAAGATTTCTGCGTTGGCACCAGCCCCGGAGCCACGTGTTTAACAGGTGGGCTTTCCGTGTCCTCTCTGAACCCCTCCCTGCCACCATAGGGATGGACGAAAACACCACCTGCACTCCCGCTCCATCCACTAACCGACCCAGTCCCCTAAAGTCCCTTTTGATAGCCTTGAGGCTTCTCTCTTCGATGTTATCACTGCCTGCCTGGACTATCAAAAGGGGGTAATAGTCAGAGGGGCGTACCAGGTTAGGAAGCTTCCTGGCAACGTCCCTGACCCTGGCCCCAGGGAGACAGCAGACTTCCCTACGGGTAGGGTCAGGCCGACAAATGACAACAATATTTCAGTCTGATCCCTTCTGCCCCTCAAAAATTAATAATTTAAGTCTATTTATCAGTCTATTTAATAAAATTATCTATAACTGGCCAGAGATATAGTGAAACATTCATCTCTAGGAGAAGCAGCTCGGCTTCTATGCATCTCTCCGTGTTTCTCCCTGGCAGTATTGATTATCTCTCAGGAAACAAGCACAGTATGTTTCCTACTCTGTATCAGTTCATTGATCCCTCTCAACTGAGAGCTCAGAGTATGCTTGTGAGTAACCAACAAAGAGAGAAAAATCTCCCCCTGCAGAAAACAAGTCTGTGTCCAGGAGTTAACTAAGCGACTCCAGCTTAGTTTCCTGCACATGATGCAAGGGACTGTAATGCGTTGGGAGAGCAGGGTATGAGTCCTCTGTCCATCCCTGGCTCTCTTGAGTAAATCCAAGTATTTTTAGGCCAGTGACAGGATATTTGCATAAATCTGGTTGTGAACAGCAAGGCGGTGCTGGCTATAGAGAGCTGGCAGGCTGTTCTGTCTTTGGCTCAGTCCATTTAGGAATCAGGCAGCTGAGATACCAGCTGTATGTTCTCAGTGAACCTTCTGTAGATCCTGCTAGAGTGACTTGCAAAAAGAAAGTCTGGGGATGATAGATATGGATGTAGTTGCCAAGACTTGGTTAAAGGGAATATGTTTGGAGGGGGAGAGCAAAGGTAGAGGACATAACTTTTGCTGATGGTCTTTATTCATTAAGTGAAGACGTTAGTGAGCCTAATATGAGCTTATATGAGCCTAAATGAGCTTAGATGTAGAGCTTAGGGATATGGTTTAGTGGTGGGCTGTTAGCGTTAGGTTGGAGGTTGGACTCGATGACCTTGAGGTCTCTTCCAACCTGGAAAATTCTGTGATTCTGTGATTCTGTAATATAACTTTGAAGAGGGAGGATTGCTCTAGCTGCCCTAAGGGATGTTTTAATTCCTGCTCCATATAACCGTCTGGTGCTTATAGCATTCATCAGTGGCTGTGGGCAAAAACAGACTGAGGTCCTGATTGCTGCTGCTCAGACATTATGGATTTTACATGAAATCACTTTTGAGAAAAACATATAAACAACCCTTGAAGCTGGAGCTGAGAACTCTCTATTCTCCCAGAGGAGGTCCCCAGCCTTCCTGCCAGATCTGCCCCAGTTTTTATCTTCTTTTTCCAGCCCGGTGAAGTTTGGATTATTTCTCTGTACACTTCAAGACTTTTCAGCTGGCATTGTTCAAGCATTCTGCCCTCCTTACAAGCAGCCTCAACTCTGGTGGCTAAGCAGATTGCCAAAAACACAAGAGGTGGGGAGTCAAGTCCTGTAAAGCAGAGGTGAGAACTGAACACAGATCTTCCAGAGTTTTGCTGTCTGTTAGTGTGCTACATGAAATCATTCCCACTACTCTTTTAAGTTGCTTTGCCTTGAAAGTTCAGCCACTGCTATATTTTCTGGGGTACTGAAGAACCAGTAAGCACACTTTGTAGATGGTTAAGAAAACTTGCAACATGGAGCTCCTCAGGCAACACGGGGAGAAGAAAGCCTCCTGTGCAAACTCTGCATAGACTTCGGCACAAATCAGGTGCTGGGTTTCTCGCAGCTTTCAGAGGTAAGTGAACAAATGGAAAAGTTAAACTCAAAATGCAAAATGTACTTGAATTCTAGCTACTGATTTTTTCTCTCCACAGCCTGAGATGCAATCTCTCTCTTATTTTTTTAATCCATCCACTATGTCTTATGTTTAACATTACAGAAAATAACTAACCACTTATTGAAACTATGAGAGCAGACTGGCTTTTTTTTTTTTTTTTGGTGTAGGTTTTTTTTTAGGATTTTTTAAGCATTTTTTCCTCCTTTTCTCATCAGAAAATAATCATTTGCACTGGTGTTTTACCCCAAGAAGTAAAAAAATAGGCAAAATAGACTTACAGAGTAAATAGACTAATAGAGTAAAATAGAACAGAATTTATCAGACAAGGCAAAAATTATTTGAATATAAATACTTTAGCAGTAACATGAACAGACTCTATAGTCAGACAGTTTCCAAATTTCCTCTACTTCTTTAACTCACTTCATTCTAGTACCTCAAATCACAGTGAATTTTCTAGTTCTTTTCACAGTATAGCAGGACTCTGGTTTTGGAATCACTGATGAACCACCAGTGTGAAAAAGCCTACCCCATGAAAAGGAGCACACCATCTTGTGTTAAAAAATAAAAATAAAATAGTACCAAGTCAAAGTTTTGGATTCAAAGTAGGCAGTGTGGATAGCAGCAGGACTGAACTACAACATTTCAGACCTAAAAGCCACAGAGTAGCTTCCACTTATTTTTTTTTTTTTGTCTCCTTTGCCATGAATATATTAGATTGGTAATTTGGGACAGGTGATCTGTAAAGAGAAAAAAGGTGTCTCTAAACTTTGACCTAGCCTACAACAAGCTAAAGGCTGAAACCTCTTTTTCCTTCTCCACCCCTTTCATTTTCTGTGCATTTGGTTGAAATGTTTAATTTCACAGGTGAGTGTTAATGTGCTGATGCTTTCTGAAGGAAGCATATTAGATTATATCCCTACTCCAAAGCCACTAGGGTTCATTTGTGAGTTTCTTTTGTGTGAAGATTGTCATTGCTTTTTCTTCCATTTCCTACAAGTTGCCTCATAATGGCAAGCAGTGCTGTCAGAATGAAACAGATCATAACACAGAGAAGTATTTGCCTTGTTCCATCCTGCGCAGCGCTGTCAGTTAAAAGTCTTGAGATGCTCCCATTTCCCCAGATTCCTAAATATTCTAAAATCCCTTAGTCCAATCCACAGTGGTCTCAGAGTTTTTAATGGCCTCTTTTGATTTGTGATTCAAAATGCTGAAACTTCTCACACACACAAAAAAAGTTAACAAAGTACAACTTCTTCCAAAAATAGGGACCAGAGAAAAAAGAGGTGGTATTCTTTCTTTGCACAGAATCCTGAAGAAGTGTGAAGCAATACCTTCAGTGTTTGAGTGGCTTTGGACACTGACATCAGGTAAATGTTCAAAATATTAGGACATTCTGTGAAGATAGTTCCTCCTCTTGAGGCTGTTCCCCTTTGTGAGGTGTGATTAAAAATTAATTGAGCTGAAAGGCAAGAAAATTATGATTCTATAGGTAAGTGATTAGGCAACTTGGTGTTTCTGCTCCAGAGAATACTTCGTAAGAAATTATGTAAATATTCATTAGGATATGTCAGGAACTCATGTCTCCCCTGCCACACAATACTCTAATCACTATTATCATAGAGTCTTTTGTCCAATGAATATTTAGTTGTTATATAAAGTCTAGTAGTTTCAGCAGGAGGCTTAAGAGACTTTTCTTGAATACCTAAACATAGTTTTTGAAATATTCTCTATTTGGGTTTTTACCCTGAACACCAAAGGATGGAATGAAAGCCCAAAATCAGGGATACCATGAATATACTGGATTAAAGGAATAGCCACTGTCTTTCTCCTCCATGGTGTTTGTATCTAACCATGGAGGTGGACAGAGAAAAATCTCCTACATTGTGTCCAGATAGGCAGGGGATATGTTTCTGGACCAGAGTTCAACGTGGGATTCCCAGACTATGTTGGAAGTGTCTATTAATGTAGAATCAATTAGCTGTGAAAGTAACTATGGAAGAATTTATAATACTGACACAATGAACACTAACAAATTACCAGAACCAGATGTTATTACCTCTAGAATTCTATGGAGATGAAATAACTGCATTACTATATATACATATATATATATAAACATATAAACAAATCTTCATGATATCTGAAGACAAAAAGAGGGAAGCACTGAGAAGAACATTCTTCATTAATACTCCCTTCCTTCCTGGACATTTCCGAGGTGCTTTTGGACAGCATTTAGTCATAGTCTGACTAGAGAGACAAGAAAAAAATCCTACTATCAGACTACCTCCTCATGAAGGACGTTGACCTGCAGGTGCTGGACTAGTGGACTAGGTGACTACTTGAAAGAGGAAGGTACAAAAGAGCTCTCGAGAGAAATACTACTGGAACCTAAGACATTCTTGAGGAAAAGAAAAAAGACAGCAGCACCTTGCACTTGGACTCGTTGAACCTCATTAAGTTCATGTGAGCCTACTTTTCTAGCTTGTTCAGTGTCCTTTGGATGACATCTCTCCCTTCTATTGTATCCACTGTACCACTTAGCTTGGTATCATCTGCAAGCTTGCTGAGGATGTGCTGGATCCTAATGTCTATGTTGTTGGTAAAGGTATTAAACAGCATTGGTCCCAAGACAGAGACCACTGAGGGACACCACTTGTCACTGGTCTCCACTTGGACACAGACCTATTGACCACCACTCTCTGAATGTGGTCTTCAAGCCAATTCCTTACCCACTGAATGGTCCACCCTTCAAATCCATCTCTCTCCAATTTGGAAATCAGGATGTCATGTGGGATCATGTTAAAGTCCTTACAGAAGTTCTAAACCAGCTGCAAAGTTAATGGACAACCTTTGTTGCTCACTCTCTTCTGATGTGTAGACATCCTACCACTTTACAGAGACTAGTGGAGAAAGAATAATAGGGTAGAGGCAACCCTGGTCTGAAGCAGTATCAGTGCTTGTAAGTTATGTGACAGCTAAAAAGCTGCATTTGGGATCTGAATTTTGGAATTAGGTGATTTCAGTGATACTTAGGTGCAAAATGGTGGAATTTTTGTTGTTGTTTGTTTGTTTGTTTATATCTGCACATGGCATAAAAACAAAACCCTTAGTTGTTACTGGTTGTTTTGCTGTGGTCAAAAAGTAGCTGATTGGTAATAAAGTGCTTACACTTACCTGATGAGGTAACCCCTAGTATTTATTTACATAAAATACTGAGCTACTGCAAATCCATTTTAACATCATATTTTAAGAGGAAGACTAATTGATTTGCATATGTTTTACATCAAGTCTGGGCACTTATATATCTTCCATATAAGTGCAAATTAATATGTAAGGTATCTTTACACTTGTTATTATCTTGTCTTATTTTATCAAATTATGCATGATAATTCAGCTTGCTTCTTTACAGAAGACTTTATGGTCTCTTGATAGCTGGGTTTCTCTCCTCTTGATTTATATTTTCTTTGTTTGGAATTGTGATAAATGAAGTGGAAGGAAAGTGAGAAATGAGTAGCATACCATGAAAGAAGTTTCACTACTTGTTATTTGCTAATGCATTTCCAGCATCTCTTCAAATCCCACAACTTTTTAGGACTGTATTACAGAAGCAGATACCAGGAATTGTTGAAGTAACCAAGATCAGTCACAAGAATAATACTGCAAATATTTTGTTTATCCTGGAGAAAATTTAGATGTTTGTTCTGCCTAATTTTACAGTTTTCATATAATTTATTTCTGGTTCTTTTAGACATTTTTCAGTTCATAGAGTTTAAGATATGGAGTCAAAGTGGTGCATAGGTCTCTCCTATTTGTAAAAGGAGACAATGAATTCTAAAACAAGACCAAACTCTGAAACAAATCAGGTTTGGTGTTCTAACAATGAAATTTATATATCAAACCAAATGTGAATACCTGAAATATGTGGGATGATTTGTACCCAAATATTTCAGATAGATTCATGATAAAATATTTGAAAGTACATCAGTAAATTAGTATCTCAGTATTAAGCCTCAGAGTTGCAGTATAGTTACCAAATAAACTCCAAGAAAAATATGCTAAGTACTGGACTAGAGAACATTAAATTTTTTATCTCTTTCTTTTCTTCTCATTTCACCAGTATAACAGAAAATATCATTTTACGATTAAATATTTTGTTAAAGCGCACCCTCTAGCTTACATTTATTGGATAATGGGCAATATGTAATAATAATAATAATAGTAATAATGCAAATTATTAATATTAATAATTAATTAATATAATTAATAATAGTAATAATGCAAATCTCTCTATTCCTCTTAAAACTTCACTGAAGATAAAGAAATTACCTCAGTATTTGGAAGCAGAAAGTTAGATACCTGTAGACACCTATCTACAGGAGAAACTCTGTGACTATGAAACTTGTGCAGCCCAGAGTAATACAACCCCTTTCACATCCTTTCCTACTATCTTCTTACCAGCAGAGCACCTTACAAGGACAAGAAGTAAGTTTAAGGGATATTTATTCCCCTCACTGCAGAGAAACCCTTCATACCACATTCTAGATTAATTCTCAGTGTCTAAATTTTAGTTTTAGTGGTGTGTTGTTTTTTTAAAAAAAATGAATTTATTTGTCTCTGTGTTTCAATGTTCCATCTTGAAACAGCTCTTAGTGACATTTCTGTCCTCACAGGGAAATTTCCACCCATGTTACTTTCTAAGCCATTCAGATACTAGCCATATTTATCTATGTATTTAATGTTTTGTTTTTATACTATAGTTTTTATACTGTACTATACTGTTTTTATACTACTTTCTTGTCTGAAGGACTTCTAGTTAAAAGAAAGTAACAGGAAAGGAAGGCAAAAACAATTCTCTGAGAAATTTTGTACAGCCTACTTGATTCCTTTGTAGATCACGGTATGTCCTTGTTTTCTTCTATTGATTGCTTAGGAAATGCTGATAAATTAACTTATGGAAAGAAATTAGAGGCTTACAGTATCTCAAAAGATACTGAAAGCATAATACTTTCTTTGGTTTGAATCTTCCAGAGCATCTAGCGTAATAATACATAAAATTCCGACTGAAAGAAATAGTGCTAATCTTCACATATTCAAGAGCAAATGTAGTAAATTAAAGTCCTATTAACGTCCTTTTTTTTTAAAAAAAAAAAAAGGAAAATTCTTTATTTCCTTGATAAAATCGCGAAGTAGCAATTTATACTCTGAGCCCAAAATGTGAGTTTCTACCTGCTTAATTCACTGTTGACCAGTTCTTCATCTTAAAGACTGTTTTTTTTTTTTTTTTTTTTTTTTTTTTTGTTTTTTTGTTTTTGTTTTTGTTTGTTTGTTTGTTTGTTTTGTTTTTCTTTTTATGAAATGCCTATATTAAATTAACCAGTTTGGTGCACTTGATATCTTTGGCCTAGTGCAATATTGTGCAATCTGATGAAATATCTCAGAGATCCATGGAAAGCAATTTTATTTCTAGAAAATCTCTGTAATGGAAAAGAAACTTGCCAAATATAAAAGTACAGTCCTGTGAGTTAGACAAGGACTGCACACTGTCATTGTTTTTGTTTAACATCAGCTTTGATTGGGGTGACAGATAAGATGTAAAGGGGACTGACAGACTATCTGAATTTAGTATCATCTTTCTCTGAAGTCTCAGTTTTGCTGATAAAATTATTGTGTTGGTTGAGTTGGTTAAATTGGTGGAGCTGATAGGCAATCTGGTCAGAGAAGCAGCGATACTCAAGGGGGAAGGTGGGGAGTAACAGCTGAGCTATGAACTAAATTAATTCCTTATTATCATATCTAAGACTGTTCACTCTTGAACAGTCTTAGATATGATAATAAGGAATTAATAAGACTGTTCACTCTTGAACAGTCTTAGATGGTAGCCAGCCTTATCTTAACTTAATATCTACATAGTACTGAATAAGTGTAAACTTCCAACTGTGGTACTGGATAACCAGTAGCTGTTACTGCTTGTTGGCTATAAAACGTCTGACATATTTTTTTTTTGTCACTCCTTTATACAGATAACTACAGAATCACTGTTACACCCTTATACTGAAATGTACTGGAATATAAAAAATTTGAAGAGTGACAAGCAACATACTGAAGTTTCTCTTGATGTCTTCATCTCAGAAATCACTGAAAGTAAGAACAAACTCTTTTAGTAGGGTTTCAGTTTTGTAGGCTTTATGAGTTTGTGAGGTAGGGCAAAGGTGAAAGTCTAGATTTACTCTAGGCAGTTGCCATGGCACAGAGCTACTAAATAGCAAGTTACCAAAGAATGATCACTTGGGCACTGACATTTTCAGAGGTGCAATATTAGACAATAATAGATATATACAGAGTGTTAGGCCACACAGGTTATGAGGCAGTTATTAGGTTGTTGTATTAAATTTTGATTGTGGCAATGTTCTGTGGAGTTTTGTTTTGGTGAAGGAGATGCAGAAGTTGTCAGTGATAATTATAAACTACACTTTTAAGCAAGATCTTTAGATATTAGGCTATATTCTTTACATAGTATTTTTACATGAATTATATGTATATTTAAATTATGAAATGACAGAAGACAAAGCAAAATGGTTAAAGCATTTTAAAAAGTTCCAGTTCTGACATTTAACTGAAACTTTGTGTTGTATCAATGAATATAAATCACATTGTTTAACTGCAAAATATAGGAATTCAGATTGAAAAGTGAGAAAGATGGGATTAATTTGTTTTGATTGTTTCATGAAAAATGCTTGTATTTAATAGTGCCTATCAGCCTATCAATGCAAACCAAGATGAAAGTGTTTCTTGTAAGGGATGAAAGTGCTGAGAAAACATCTTGGCTTTAAGGAAGTATAGGCAAGTGCCATTTTTTTTAAACTGAGTTGTAGAAGAACATACAAAACCTGAGATTTTCTCTAACAAATTCTGGAGTGACCTTACACTCCTGTGTTTTAAAGGACTCCAACTCCAGAATGCTTCAAGATCCAGGGAGGTTTTCTTTCCCAGTTCACTAGAGACAAAATCTATTTGACTTTCTGACCCAAGGTAGTCCTTACATCTTCACCCAATAGTCAGGCTGCTGTAGTACCCCATCCTTTGTCCAAATCAAAGAGATCCTGGACATGCGTTCCCAATAAAAGCACACGCACAAACACACATGTGGAATGCACACATTTCCTTCCTGTAGCTGCTGTGCCCCTGTTCTTAGAAGTCTCTGGCCCCCATTCCTATAGACTGCTTAGTACATGTCTCCAAATATCATCCCACTCATCAGCTACTCAAGATTGAAGGTCACTGGTGTCTCTCACACACCCACTTAAGGAAAGTAAAAGGAACTCACTTTTACAGAACAACAGGGTTCTTTGGATATTGGACAATAAAATGGCAACAGACCATGGACTAAGTCTGACAGATTTTATTATAACTACACACACTGAGTGCCAGTATAATTAAGCCTGGGCAGAAAGTGAGCAATCTAAGAATCAGCAAAAGGGAAAGGGAAAATCTACTTGCCATCTAAACAAGGTGTAATTGTGTAATGCACTCAGTTGTCAAGGGTATGATGATATTCTCACTACTCACTACTATTGTGAATAAATAAATAAATAAAATAAAATATTTGACTGTAATTTGTGTTTGAGAAATGGGAACCAACAAAAGACAATGCTTCAAAGGAGAACACTAACTGAAAGATTTCAATGGAGAGAACATAAAAGCCTCTATGTTGTTTCCTTTTTGTTTCTTAATTGTTCTATTCCTTAAACTTTTCCTTAAAAAAAATATATATTTTTTGTTTTCTTTAATCATGGTATCCCAAGTGTAATGTCAAGAGTTCCATAGATCAAAACATTATTAAGAAGAACAGCAAAAAATAATTTGTCCTATTTATTATTTTTTATTATTTTTGGAGGGTTCACAAGGGAGGAAATATGGCTACAACACTAAGGAGTACATATGAGTAAATAAAGGTCATTGCTAGTTATCTTCTGATCTGGGGAACAGATTAAAGTGTTTAGTATTCCTTACATAAAATTAATACGCTTTTAACTAACAGTATGGCAGGTACATTAGGCAAAGCTGTTGCTCTGCCTCAATTTGTGTTTATTTGTTGTAGTTTGTTTTGTTGTTTGTTTTGATATGTTTGTCTCTCAAAGATATTTTCAAAGATCATCCTGCCGGTAATAAACTCATTGTGAATTCAGATTTACAGTGGACAAGAGCCAGTCCATTTAATCCTCAAACATTTCCACAGTGCTTATAGAGGCTAACAATTAAGAGTGCCTATAGTTTCATCCACAGCTTTTCAGGAATTTTGAAGAATAGTGTCTCCAAGCTTCTTGTCACTAGTTACTGTGGACTTTGTAGTGAATCCATCTTTAGCTAATACTCCACCAAGCTCTGGCTCAGCTGCTATTAAGTGTATACAGACTATTTATTACAAAATATTTCTGTCATTACAAGGTCTGCATCCAGAAGCAGATATGGATCATACAATATCAAGAAATTGTAAGGAAAATAAACTCTGGGAACTCAGAGGTTTCTTTTGAGATTTCTATGAAACAGGTTAATGTAAATGCACACATAGATACAGTCAAAGTCCAGATCACATTCTCAATTTGATTTTGTGTCTTGAGCCTCTGATTTTGACTGAGGTTCCATTTCATGAACCTCAGTTTCCATTCAGGTACAGATAAGTGTTGTCTTGGCATATGAGTTCTTCAGACCCCACTTTCCTGATGATATGAAATTAATGTAATAGCTGATACAGTTACTCCTTTTAGAAAAGCTTTTGCACCTACAGATCTATTATTGACTTTCACCAACTCACTTTTTCATAAGTTTACTTAAATACTGGAACTTCTCTACCACTGATACTTCAAACAAATCAATCCTTACCGTTTCCTTTGAAATTTGTTCTTTAGTAAGCTCATTGCTTATAAAAAATGAAAGATGCCAAAATATTTTTTTCCATCTGCCTGATAAATAATAATGATAAAAAATTGAGAGTTCACCATGATATGAGATTTTTTTTTACCTTTTTTTTTCTTCCTTTTTTTTTCTTTTTAAAATGGTCTAGATATTATTTCTCCTTTATGTTTTTGCTTCATCCCATTTTAGTCCACATAAGTTTGAAGAGAAATAAATACCCAGAGGACAGACCTGAAAAAGGAAAATGTTTTCTCTCTCCTTTAGTCACTTGCTAGCATATTAGGAAAGGTTTTCAGTTTAGCCCAATGATTAAAATATACAATACTGAGAGGAAGGTTGAGGATACAGTTGAAGGAGTTGTGTTTATATGATTCAATACTAAGTTATTTGCAATGATAGATAATCTCTAACTGTTGGCTACCAAAAAGCTTGTCTTTCATCTTAGACCTTATTGTCCCTCCTCTGTAAAAATTGTGCTTTATTTTTTTTTATTACAAATACCAGTTATTACCCAAATAACTGTTTTCTAACCACTTTAAATGTATTGTTTGATTAAGTTCTTTGCCCTATTTTTTCTTGTCTGGTATTATCTGGACAGTGCGACTGATACTTATGTAATGGTAAGTGTATGCTCCAGAAAGCAGTTGAATCTTATGTTTATTTTTTTATTTCATTTTAATTTTTCTTCTTTCTTAAATAACTCCAGTGGAAATAAATTTAATAAGGTCCTCCTTACTCTCTTTCTACAAAAGCTGAAGGTTTTGTTGCCTTCATCACACATTTTTAAGCGCTATATTATCTTTTTAATAACATGATGACCAGAAATAGGATAATACCTAAAGCCTCTTTTTTTTCTGAAAATTATTATCCTCTAATACATGTCACAGAATACATCCAGATCTTTGACTACATTAGCTTATCCTGATGGTTCAAGTATTTTTAAAAATATATCAATTGGCAGTGTAGTTTCCCTTGAGAAATTTTGTCCTTGATAATCTCTATTTTTCTATTATTTTAATTCACTTCATAAAAAACACTCTGTGGCCAATATTGAAGGCTAGCAGGAGGTACAGTCAATTTTATATGATATAATCTGAGACTTTCAAATTATAATGGCTGTTGGAGTTCCTGTTGTCTGATACAATCTCTAAAGTCACTGACATAATTTTGATGTAAAAGTTTGTTATAGATTACAAGTCAGGTGAAGTAATTATTCTTAAGGGAGCTTGACATGCAGAAGTAGTTATTTATTTCAGGAAACTGTCTGAATTTTCTCAGGAGTGCTTAATATGGTCTATTATTTTTATCTGCTTTGTCTTTCTGTCTTTCTAGGCTGTTACATACACCTCACTAGCCTAAGGTAACCCCATATACAGTATTTATATTTCTGACCACCTTCAGTTATTCAGTATGATTTTTTTTTTTTTTTTTTGGTGTGATATTGATGTATTGGCGTGATAAATTAGGCAAAAGGATGCCTCTAACTCTGAGGAAGTAAAAGCTGTGTTTCCAATGGTATCTTCCAAATCATGGTATCTTCCAGAAATGAGTTTCCATATTAAGGAACACTGACAAAACCCCATCCCCTGAGAACAAAATGGTTTTCTTTCTGTAATACCTGATCAGACTTTGAGGTTTTAAAATAAGCAATTTAATGAAATCATCTTAAGTGGAACATAATTTTGAGCCTTTCCACCTCTGAGGAATTTTTTTCTAGTGAAGATTTTAACTTGTTCCTGAGCTCACATATGGGAACACATCTCACTATGGCTACATGTACACCAGCAAATTAAGTGTATCCAGACATATCTCCAAGCAATGAGACCTACTTGTACAGAATGTCTCTTTTATTTTCTAACAAACCATTTAAATCCCCACAACAGGTCTGCATGTGAACTGCCTGCTGGAAAGGCTCCTGGGCTCCTCCAGCTGCCAGACCAGGTCCAGAAAATGATCAGGGAAAGAACTTGTTGGAAGTGACCAAAACCATGTCAGAAAAACATCGAATGCTTTACTAGCATAAATTATCATGCTCCAGTGACAGAGAACTTGCTCAGGCATGTTCAGCTTTGCTGCTATAGATGCAGACCATGCCATTTCTCCCTGAGAGGCATTTTTCTGCTAACCAGCTGGACCAAAACATCTCTCATTTAATTTTCTTTCTGTAAGTTTTTCTCTTTCAGTGACCAAGATAATGACTAAAGGGGCATAAGAGTAACCTTTTCAAAGTGTGAGTCACAATATATAAGAAGAAGAGAATATATCTATAATTCTATATAGATAGCTAGAAGGTGTAGGAGAGAGGGAGAACAGCCAGCCACCATGCAAACATATTTATATAAAAACTTCTCTGAGAGACCTAAAAAATTTCTAAAGTTGTAAAAGCTTTCCCCAAGAGACAGTGCCTGTCTTGATAATTTTTAATCTTTGACCATCGTGTCTACAGAAAAACTGCTCTTCTAAACAAAACATTATTAGTCACCCAAATTAAAATATGCTGCATAGCAAATTTGAAGATAACAGTAGAGATTTTTGTTTGTTTGTTTCTTTTTTCTTAGCACTGAAGCTTTTCTTTTTTGTTTGTTTGTTTGGTTGGTTGGTTAGTGAGTTTATGGAAACAAATCTTGTGCATGTTACCATCATCCTATATAAAGGACAGCCTTGCTTGCATCTCTGTGTGCAAGTTCATATTTTCTACAAGTTAAACTTTTTACTTTGTCCTACCAAATTCGTTTGTATGCCTTAAATCTTGTCAGACTATCTTACCCCATTTGAGTAGCATTGCCTTCTGCCTTTTCCCCAGCATTACTGTTTTCAGATATATAAAAACTCTCATTCTCCATAGTTTTCTACAGTTTTATGAGTGTGGCTTTTAATATATCCCTATTATACATGAATACAAGGAGGAAAGAATGACTTTTGCATTTGGACCAGATAGTGATGAAGTTTGTGTTCATTTTCAGGTCCTGTGGGAAATTATATTCTTCTTCCTGTCAGCTCACTGGGCCATCTCTGTGCTCTGAATATGTATGTTACTTTTCCTCTCTCTGGGCACACATCTGAGCACAAGTGTGCTCAGATGAACTTCTCTGCTATGTCCACTTGGGACTCTCTGACATAACAAAGGACACAAATTCCTTATGGTGCCATAGCAGAGCCTGCATTTTATTGATGGGGGAACTTTTCACAGTCAGAGACAGCGGCAGGTTGCCTGCTCTTACTGGTGTATTCATATTAGTCACATTAATCTGAATTGTTTTATTTTCACTAGACCCAAGGGGTACAGTCCATCTTGCATGGATCTTCAGAGCTTCTATTTACTTAATGAAGACAAGTTCTTGCTCAGTAGGCAAAAGGTACTTTAATTTTGTTACCTTTTGTATCCTAAATGAAAGACCTTCAAGTTCTCATAATTTCATAATTATTTTTAACCTCCTGGATTCCTAAAGGTAACTTCAATCTACTGGAGAAGGAGTAAATTAAAACTGAAGCCACACTAGTTCAAATGAATGATGGCATTGAAAACAATTATGTGTTAAAACCAAAAATCTGTAAATTTGACATTTTATCTTTTAAGTTTAGATTCATTTCACCTAGCTTTTGTTGTAAGTACAATAGATAGTATGCATTGCCTTCATAAACTGCATCTCTCTCTCTGTGAATAATAGAGAGGTCTTAGGGAGTTACTGTAAATGGATGTTAAAGTTTTAAATGGACAAAATTATATGGATCCCACTTAATGTATTGTCTTATCCTTTCCACTTGAAAATCCATGACTGTGAAGAGAAAGTCCTGACTATATTTAAGACTCCTTCCCTCCCCCTCCCCTGCCCCAACCCATTTGTAGGACAAACTAAGCAAAGAAAAATAGGAATGAAATACTGGTATATATGTTGGAACAAGTTTACCCACGACTATATAGAAGATTGATGAGAATATAAAACCTGAGTTTCCTGTCTGATTATTCAAACCCCTGTCTGTAAAAACACAAAGTGACTCAAATGGATGAGAGCGTGATCTATTCCACCTAACTTCAAATAACAGAGCTAAATGTCCAGGTGTCTTCTGCAACCAAGCAAAATAGTTCCAGAGTCCAATGTATTCATCCATTTTAGATAGCTATCTCAGAATGGGATGTATCACTGTATTGAGTTACCTATTTGACCAGAGTGATGACAGAAGAAGCTCCCAGCTACCTTTTAGATGGCTACAGGCTACACACTGGATAGGTCCATTTACCAAGGGATGGAAATTCTTTTTCATAGGAACTTTCAAGATTTACAAGTTTGCTTTTGAGTTGCCCTCAAAGCCAAACACCAAGCATTCTTAATGGTTTCACACAGAGGGAATAGTTATTTTCCAGTGGAAAATATGAGCACTTTGATTCAGAAGGGAACATGTGCTTTTGAGGTGGAATGAGAACTCCATATTATGTAGGAAATTCAATTTGAATTTGAATCTGCTCATCCTGGGCCAGATCAAAATGTACCATCCCAGATTAATGCAGAGCATCAGAGGAGAAAGATATTTTTTAATGGATTATTTTTTTGTCTTAGCTGAAAACCAGTTCTAGGAATAACTACCTTCACAGAAGAGAGGTCAAAGACAGACATTAAATAAGGAGAACATTTGCATATTTGCAAGTAGGACTTACAAAGAATAGCTATTACAATGTAATGATTATAGTGCTACTTCTGCTAGATACAGTCTATGAAGCAATGTCCTGGTTTTATGTTTTATATAACAAATTGGGGAGTTTTCCAGCCAACCACAAAACTTTTGCTAGTATTAGATTTCCTTTTCAAAAGAAACAGTCAAATGTCAAGATTTAGAAGAATGTGTAATCATTCCCTGTCGGCCTTATATACACCTACCTTACATTTAAAAAAAAAAAAAAAAAAGTATTCTGTATCATTTTCAATAATGTACGTTTCTTTTAGTAATACAACTCCAATAGAATAGATCAATAGATTTGACTAATAGTTCTGTGTTTGGTGATTTTTTTTTTTTTTTTTCAGAGGGGGGAGTGAGGGGTGGGGTGTGGAGGAAGGTGGCCTATCATTGCAAGTTATAATTGCATAAGCACCAATAGTTTATCTCTGTTAAGTAAACTACTATGAAATTATTCCTTCTAATCATGTAAATCATGACTGTGGGAAAAAAAAAAAAAAAAAAGGTTCTGTGGTTTTAAGTGTACAAATCTAGAATAGCAAGTAGTCCTTGCCTTAAAAGAATTGCCTTTACAATCATGATGATTGCATAGAGGTGAAAGAAATGTATTGTTCTGTCAGAACTAGCATATGCATGGACTTTATTTGCCCAAGCTAATTGTTCATACAAATTGGGCAGGGAGCTTATCCCTCGGATATGATCATATCCATCATATCCAGTCACTCAGATATGATCCATGTCATTGAAGCTATAAACTTGCTATAAAGTTCCTTTTCTAACAATTTTACTTACTTTCAATAACAAGATTAAGAACTGTTTGTGAAAGTGATTTTCATGCATATATCAAAAAGAGAATGTGACAGAGGATACAGGGCTAGAAGTCAGCTAGGAATAATAAGCTATAGGTGGAATTTAATATGAAATTTGTAGCAATGCTTTTTCATTAGTTTATCCTACTTCCCCCAGTTTTCCTCAAGTAGTCCAGTTATTAATTTAATTGTTATATTAAATCACTGTATTCTTCAACAAACTTCTAGCTGATTTATCTGCCTGGAAATGAATTATTAAAACACATTAATAAGCTGAATTTCCACAAACTGTGTTTTATTCTAGCAAGTCAAGACACTGACATATTAGGAATTTGGAAGCTAGGTTCATTCTCTGACACCAAACAACAAAGGATTTAATTTAGTACCTTTAATACTACACTAGTTGTACGTACCGTATCATGCCCTCCAGCCCTTGGAAAAAGTGCTGGCTTTTGACACGGCTTGTTCAGAAAACAAAATAGAAACAAAAACAACAAAACAGCATCCATAACTGATTTTAAATCTATTTGCACTCCTTGAGTTATCTACCTAGAAATATAATATTGACAGTTCTGTAACTTTTCGTGTTCCTTACATGCTAATATTCTGTGTGGGGGCACATATATATACATACATATAAATACACACACATATATACTGCAACTAGAAATGTTCACCTTTACATACATCGTCAATAAGAGGCCATTTAATATACTGGCACTCTGCTGAGGTGATAGGTGTGCTATATTACATTTATTTTTCAATGTTCCAAAACTATTTCACTCCATTTTGTACCTCTGGCACTTCTCTTAGAAGACAAGTCTTTATGAAAGAAATCTAAATAAGCAAAAACATTTTTTTGTCACCAAAGAGATTGTGATTTTACATTGGGAATCTAAACAAATACTCTTCAGACATTGACACTGTGAAATGAATACAGTAGACACTGGGAGGGACAAGGGAGAGTGGTTAAAAAAAAAAAAAAAAGAAAAAAAAAAAGAAAAAAAGTTTTATGAACAATACACTTTTCAGAAATAAGCTTTAATTATTTTGAACCATATTATTCTCCTAACAAAAGGCTCCCATATTGCACTCTTTTTACTGACTGAATGTTCATTGATTGAATACAATCAGTTGTTGCCAATGGTCTGGTTTATTTCATTAATTGCACCAATTTCCTTTGCTAGAGAATTTTGGAAATACTTTCATTCAAGGGGTTTTATTTTGTTCCAGTGATTTCAGAGGGATTCGGCACCTAATGCACTCCTGTTTCCATGTGAAGATAATCATGACTTGATTTACCTACACATAAACACACACAAAGACTATGGGTAATCCTTGTGTAACAAACTGAGCAAAAATTGTGCCCAAAAGAGAAGAAGGTATTTACCACTGATATTATTTGAAGGAAGGGCATAAGCAAGATCTAGATCTAAATTTTCCTCATAATAGAAATGCAGGGGTAAAAAGGCATTGAAGAGTTGAAAAACCAACAAAATATATTCAGGAGAACTATGTTGTGCATTCATCAGAGCAGGCTGCCAAGACAAAAACAGGAATTTTGCTCTTTGGTAGAAAATTTGTCCCTTGACGACAGCAACATTTCTTCTGGCTTTGTTTTTCTTACATTCAGTCTTAGATATTAATTGAGTGTGGGGTTCTTTTTATTTTCTTTGTTGTTCTTTAAACATAAAAATGTGATCAACCTTCTGAATATTCTGTATTTTCAATTCCAGAAAATCTTATCTGGCTCAAACAACGAAGCTTGTTATCAAACCTGAATAATCAAAGCCTGTTACAATGTATATCACATTTGTTAAAGTCTTTTACTTGTGAAGGATTCTTGTGCTTGGATTGAAAGCATAAAGTGAATTTCTTAATGCCCTTCCAGTTGGTACAAAATCAGAAATAACTGGTGTTTACACAGAGGAAATAAATTCCATGGGAAAAATAAATAAATAAAAAAAATAAAATAAAAATAAATATATGTCAGACTGATGATATTTCCTTAATTTTTAAAGTCATCCACAAAGAGAAAAGAACATAGAAGTTCACAGACTCGTTTCTTAGCCATTTACATTCTTATCTTGTTTTTTAGTCTCCTACAAAACTGTGATCATATATTTACAGATGATCTATGTAAGTTACTCTCCTTAGCAACTAACCAGTTATTCGGCATAATCTGTTTCACCTCTTCACAGTTCTGCAAATAGCATGATTTTCTCTGTCTATACTTTGGTCCTAACCATTTTTATAACATCTCTAAGGATTGGAATGATGCCTTGCATCCCCTCAGAGAAACCTGAGCTTGGGAAGATGCTTCAGTGCTATCTGTGATCTAGATATATGAAATAGCACATCTGGAGACGGTTACGAACACTAATAGGGGAACTCCATTTACAGAATCAAAGCAGCCTATTCTACCCACTCATCTTGGACAAATCCTGTCTTCAAGCACTGCTTTTTACATGTAACAGTTCATCACCAAAATTTTTTCATTCTTCTTCTGGGACTCTGGATCTTTCCCAAGTTTTATTAACCTTTTGAAGGCATGACTTTTATGACCTAGATTTTGTTTACAATAAGCACAAACTCTGTGCTAAAAGAAAAAAAAAATCACTCTCAAGACTTGAGTTAAAAATGTTAATAAAACTGTGAGTCAGATGAAGACAGTGTTTATGGATGACTTCTGGATACTTTACAATCTAATTAAAAACAAAGAAACAAACAATAAACACATTTTGAGGAATCAGTTGTACTAAATTGCTGCAATAAACATTATTATATAGGATATTTCTTTAGTTGTTTTTATTCTCTGTTTGTTGTATCACTCCTTCCTACCATAATCAGAATCTTTCCCTCTCCGCCCTTCTCCCTAAAAATATAAACAGCTTAATACATTTTTTTTAATCTCTCAAAGTTTTTAAACAATGCTTTATATTCTTCAACAACCATCACCAAGGAGGAATATGGCAGCTGTTCAACAGCTCATGGTACTGCACTGCATGACATTTAGGGGGAGAAGGAACTATATTTGAAACTACCTGACAGATTTGTACGAAGATGAATGTAGTTTTTCAAACAGAAAGCTAGCCAGTATAACAAAGCTAGCTTTGTGTGCATCTTCCTTTTGCAAAACATACTATGTGTCCTTTGATAACTATAAATGATTAGAAATATAATTTTGCTTGTTCTCCAAGAAGCAATATTCCATACTACCAGGCCCAGTTGTGTAGTAGTGATACAGAGGGTATCACTACAAAACAAGCCCAGATGGACTTTTGCTTAGGATTTGATGAAATCAAAACCATCAAGAAACATGGTTCTGAGGCATAGAGACGTTATGAAATTTGAAGGTAAGAAGGAATACTTACTAATCTTTTTATGCTGTTTATGACTGACTGTGATTGGAAGCTAACAGAGGCTTTAGAGATTAGAATCACAGGCAAGTGAAATCTAAACCAATATGTGCAGAAGAAACCACACATGAATAATAGCCAAATTTTGATAGTGTCTAAAGATTTATAGAAAATATTTTATTTTTTCTTCTCTGAAGGACATAATCTTGCACCTAAAGAAATTTAAAGCATTATTTGTTATGAATTAGTCACTTCACCATGTGAACTAAAAACTTTATCACAAATTTCAAGATATCTGATGAGTTTCTTAAAGCCTCAGCAACAGTTCAGCAATGTTCATTCTTTTTTTTTTTTTTTTCCAGGATGTAAATGAATTGTGAGTCTTGGAAAGAAACTAATGCTGTCTTGAGGCAATTGTGTCACAAGTGCAAGGAGCATATTTGCTGTGCTTGCACAGAACAATTAAGTGCTTGATGTGCAATGTGTCTGTTCTCATTACTTATATGGCATACAGTCTAAATGTTTTAAGGGGCTATGAATTCTTTGCATTTCCAAAATATTGCTTTCCAGCTCTTCTGATATTGCTGGAGTGCTGGAGTTAGACACCGTTTTTGCATGGCATCACCACCAGTGGAACACATGGTACTTTTTTTTTTCTCATACCCTTTGCGAGACAGACAATCGTACTCCAGCCTCAGTTTTCCCCACACTTAGACATCTCTTGTGGTCTCACAATCTCTGCATAACTATACCAGCATTCTCATGTTGTAGAAAATAAGTTTACCACTGAGAGGAAGGAAGATAAGAAACATGACTTTTTTCCACTTTGCAGATCTTAGAGAGAGGACAAGAAAAAATGGGAGAGAGAAGCAAAGAGAAAAGAAGAGCAGGGCTTTTCTGGACCTGTGATACAAAACAAGGTACCAAACTCTCATGCATACCATGTTCAATGATTACCAATTCTGGCATTGGAAACAGTGTTTTATTTAATTTGGTGTTACTTGCCTTTTGAATTACAATACTAATGTCTAATCTTTAAGTTATTCACCAAGCAAACCATATAAACAATAAATTGGATCTTCCTCCCTTGTTACATACGCACACACAATGTTTAGGTTCCTTTTAACTCCTATGATAACCATGGAAGAAATCTTTGTTAAATATTTATTTGTAGAAGGTATTCAGTTTTCTCATATAATTGAAAGAAACTGGCAATAGCAGTGATCATTCTCTGACTTTTAGCTTTGGTATCTTCATCAGAGACAATCTTTCAAGAATAGTTGATATGACCATATGACTTACTATCCATTCCCCAGAAAATGAACTCATTTGCCCAGACATCAGACATCTGCACTGATTGGTTCTCTACAAGCAGAACCAAAGCCTTTTTTTTTTTTTTTTTTTTTTTTTTTTTTTTTTTTTTTTCTCCATGTATTCACTGCACAATTCTCTTATGACCTCAAGAAGAAACTGTAATGAGAACCAGGAGGGACTATTAGGCCTCTTGAGATATAAAGCCGACAAAGTGGGTTAGATTTATAGTTAATATTTATAAGGCAAATAATTTAACAATACTTCATTTTTTTCTGTGTAGGATTCTGAAGGTTCTTACCACAGCAACAGGATTTTATATTCCACTGAATCAGGACTTGGGGGATTTACCTTCATTGCCTGACTTTAGAAGCACTAACTTAGGCATGATTTTTATTTTGCTTCATAGAGGAGGAAACAGGCTTAGAAAATCATGAAGGTTTCAATATTTTATTATCTCCTTCCTCTAGTAATTTTTAAATGCCCTCCTGAGTACATCCATATAGATACACAAATTTCAGATTCTCTCTTGAGATCCACACATTTCATTTACTGATTAGTTACTGGCAGAGTCAGTCCATTAGAAACTAGACTTTCACTGGGTGTTCAGTGAATTTATTTAAATTCTGATGGGATTTTGGAGCTATTTAGTGTAAGAGATGTGAGCTTTGGAAAGAATTTGATATGTGGAATGAAACAAGTGAAAGAAAAAAATAATCTTGCCATATGAATTAATAGCCTGGATATGCTCCTGTTAAGAATCATGGGGTAAGATACACACACATGCACACTATGTTACACCTACTTGGTCCTGGACATATTTTCACTGACATTTCTTCTGTACACTGCTTGCAAGTCCTGTTTGTTTTAATAAAGCCAAGCATTCCAATTCATCACATTTTTCTCCCTATCAGCCCTTTCTCCCTTCCATTGCCTCTGATAATCCTTAAATCAGTTCTGTTGCTGGTAGCCTAAAAAATATCTCAATCCTTCACTCACTCAGCCCTCCCACTGAGTTATTCTTATATATTTTTTCCTTCCCAATAGCATGTAGATCCAAGCCATGCTTTTGGCTTTGAAAACTAAAAATAGTCTCCTCCTCCAATTGATTTACAAAGTTTTATTATGCTCACATTTCATTTTCACCGACTTACAGGACACCTTTTCTCTTTTGATCCAAAACAATCACTAAAATTCACATTATTGATCATGTCTATTTTCCATTTCCCACACTTTTATTTTGTTATGGCTTTGTATTCTACTTCATTCAATGTTTTTGCTCTGCTTTTTTCAAATGTATTCTAAGAACTGTAGCTGGATTTTTGTTAGCATGTCTTTTTCTAAGGAATTTTTGGCAAGCATTTTTATGGCCTTCACAGATAGCTTTAACTATATGTGCTATCTTAGCTAACACTAAATATATATATGTATATATAAAATTATGTACCTTGCAGAATATCAATCATTTTTAAAGATAATCAAAACATGAAAAAGTATATCAAAATTATTCCCCCTCATTTTTCAATTTCTAATTTGGAGTTGTAATTTTATAAAAATTCTGATTTGACTTATATTTCATAGAGCTCACTATTTATTTCCCACTGAAAGACTCACAGTATCTCTCATTACAAAGGAGAATTTAACAAAATTAATGTATTAGACCAGCTTTTGTCAAAGCCAACTCTTAAATGCATGAAATCAAGAAAAGTTGGTTTTCAATAAAAATATACTAGAAATTTTTGGTTCATCAAGCTGTTTAGAGTACCTTCATTTTTACTAGTACTTGTGTAAGTGGTTAGGGGGACAGGTGGTTGTTTTTAGCAGTTCAGGAGTCTAGTTACGCTTACTGTCACTTATGCAACACTAATAAACATCTGCTTAAAACAAATTGTGATAGAATTTTACAAGACAGACAAATATATATTAAGATACACTATGTATTTATTCTTTTTAATCAAGAGAAGGGAAGAAACTGGCATAAGAATACTATATTTTATCAATAAATGTGAAGCTATTTTATCAATAAATGTTAAAAGCTATCATTTTTTTTTCCCTGATGCTAAAGGAATGTCTAAATTTATCCATTCAGCATACCAATGTCCACTTCTCTTTATTAATATTTTTAAGAGGCTTTTCTGCTATATGCAATGTGATTGGCAACCTATTGGATAGTGATTTTATAGTTAAAGTTCAACTGAGTTTCTGAGAAAAAAAAAAAAAAAAAAAAAAAGTTGTTAACAGCTGAAAAGTCATCATTGGAGACAAACACACAATCTTTTATCCAATCAAAGGGGAGTTATATCTTAAGGTTAAGGGTTCTTCACTTGGATTCTCACAGGATGGAATAAAAATGTTCCCTAAATTACAAAAGGAAATGAGGGCTTCTCCAGGGGTGCTTTGAAAATTCACTTTTAATGAAGAATATTTAAAATCTTTAAGTCCCCAGAGATGTCTTCAGAGAGAGTAACCCAAAAGGGAGTCACCTCGCCCAGGCAGAATGCAAAGTAGTACCTATTAGTCTCCAAACTCATGAATGCAGTGACAGCTGTTTTCTAAACTTGTGCTGCTGTTCTTCCTCCTCTTAAAATTTATATCTACCTGTATATATACATTTTCTTTTTCTTTTTTTCTTTTTTTTTTTTTTTAATGGAGGGGGGAACATTTTCAACACATGTCCTATATGTTCTTAAGCTATAGGTTCTCCTGGGCAGAAAAATTCCCATATCCTTCCTGCTAGGATGAAGCAAGTAGTAGTGGAGTGATGTAGTTCTGGGTATTTCCAAGCCCTCTTTAAGGAATGTCTTCCCATTCAATCCTTCTTTAGTTTTGGTTCTTACAGTGATTTATTGGAAACATTTTGTAAATTATCATCCTTCCTGCCAAATTTTTTAGTAAAAAATAAAATAAAGGGCAAGAAAGGTATGAAGAGATTTTTGTTTCAATATCTTCAAATTAAAATTCTATTTGCTAACTGCAAATAATTTTTTAGTTACAGTTACAGTTTAAATACTATAAATATTTAAAAGTATTCAATGCAAGATATACAAAGAGTATGCTGATTTGGTTGGGACCAGCTGACATATCTTTCAGTTTACCTAGGTGAGGAGAAAGCCAACTTAACAGTCTGATCATTACTGTATAGATATCTCTTGCTCAGGAATCACAGAATCACAGAATTGCTAGGTTGGAAGAGACCTCAAGATCATTGAACCTCTGACCTAACACTAACAGTCCCCACTAAACCATATCCCTAAGAAAGCCATATCCCTAGGAAGCCATCCTAGGCCACCTATCTAAGTAATTAATGGAAATATAACATAGGGTATAACTTATCTCGCCAGGTATTGACACAGTCTTTCAGATAAAACTCTTAAGTGTTTGTCAGGGACATTTCATGAAAATAGACATGTCCAGAGTTTCAAATGACATTTTTCAGTATTCCATAGGTACACCCGTAGCCTTGGTTGTAATAGTCCATCAAGTCCAATGAAGGAAGATAAAAGGTGGCAAAACAGCGTACAAAAATATAATTATGGGAAAAAGGGTGAGAAGAAAGCCATTAGGTATCTGAGCTACAGGTGTATTTTTTATTTAGGAAAGAAAAAGGAAAACTGTATCTAGACAGATTACAGGCCTTGAATTTTCTTTTTCTTTCTTTTTCTAGTTTGTCCTCTTTTTTTTTCTTTTTTTTTTTTTTTTTTTTTTTCTCCTGTCTCTGATTGTTCTTTCTGACTCTGCTTCTGCAGGATCATTTCTTTGCCCTGTGACCAGTCACAAAATGCCTGCAAGTTGCTCACCTTTTCTGCCTTCTGCTCCATTGGTGGTGTCATCATTGGTAAAGCTATAAATAACATCCACAATTAAATGTTCATGGGGCTTGGCTGAATTGTGCTCTATGTTTTTAATCAGTAAAAAAAAAAAAAAGGTACACATTCTTTAAAACAAAAAATAAACCTGATTGTTAAACACAAGAAATATTTTTTCTTTAACTTTTGTAATCCTGATTATTTTTTTTTGTGATATGTATAAAGTAGATATTTGTCTTTGAAGTGATATAAAAGTAGCTTAACTCTGGTATTACATGCAATATAATTTGAAAAACAGAAGGTGACAATATAAAAAATAAAAAGGTTCCTAAAGCCATGCAAGAGAGCTGCAATTAGAAATGTATAAGAAACCAGTGTTTCCATTTTCAAACTACTAAAAGCTTCACTTTATAACCTCCATTATTATTTTTTACATCATTTTTCTGTGGAAGTAAAAAGTATTCCTCAGAATGGTGCAGTACATTGACAACTAGTTTTGCAGAACTCTGTGAACCAGATTGTGTTGCTGCTTTGAGAACACTATGACCTTTCCTTTCTTCTTCCCAAACCTGCCCTATGTTTTCACAGCTTTCTTTCTCTCCCCTTTGTAATAAGAAGGAGATACTGAGTGCATCCTTGTGCTAAAGTTGAGGACAACCTTACAAGGTTGTAATGTGACTGATAGTTGGGAGAAAGAAAGAGGTTGTGACCTTATCTAGCAATTCTAAAGCCAGCTAACACCTACTAAGGGGTACGACCTTGGCATGGTCATGAATGCATTAGAGATGAGATTTCTCAGCTACACTTGTGTACCTCAAAGAATATTGCTGTATACTCCTGTATACTCTATACCAAAATATGTGTTTGCATTAGAAAATAAACTGTGTTACTCAAAGTAACCATGGAAACTCTGACATAGATGCACTGAGTACATGTTACAGCATGTGAATTTGAAATGAGAGATAATACTTTATTTTTTCCTGTTTACCTGAGCAACTGCAAGCAAGGAGAGCTGAACCCAGGAGAGCTGAACCCAGGAGAGCCCATTCTGAAAGAGATCTGTCCTCACCCTCCCAAAGACTGCTGGAGAAACCCCCTTTTTCACTTCTTCATTGTTGCTTGGGGACTTCAATTACATTTAACACACGCAGCTCAAATTCTGTGACAGGCATGAGTTTTAAAGGTGGACATCAGTGAAGTATTTTCTTTAATTAAATCCCTGTACTTAAGTTTCCCTGTTTACTGTACCTGGTTGCTTGTTTTAGAAAAGTGTATAAGCAAAAATATAGGCAATATACAATAAAATATACAATAGGCATTTGATGTCAAGAAAACCAGTGGCAAATGAAAACAGCTCAGTAGAAGGAGAAGATAAAATATATGATGGTTAAAATGCAAAAGATGCATCATTTTCCTGCAGCAAGTACACAGTCCCGTTAAGAATCAGAGAGAGTATGTAGAAACTGCTTCTGTCTGTAGGTGTTTGGGTTGGCCAGAATGTATGAGAAGACATCAGTCTTGTTAATAATGCCTTATTAATAGCAAAGCTGTGTATCCAACCCCATGTAGGGCTACCATATGTCCAGCAAGATCTGTACATGTCTTCTTGTTCTCCCTAGAAATGTATTTTGGCTGGTTTTCTGGGATTTCCAGGCATCTGGCATCTCACGTGGGCAAACAGAACCAGCTGAGCTGCAGATATCAAAGACTCTGAACATGCATAGATCAATTTTACAGCGCAAGACTAGTGAAAACCTTATGGAAATATGACAGGCCAAATCTATTTGGATCTCTTATCCTGTGAACAGTCTCGTTTAAGAAAATATATGGTAGCCAAAGTAAAAGCAAAATATGACCTTCATGAAAGATAATCAAAAGATTATGCACTGTCAGGCTTTACAAGTATAAGCATTGCATAGAACAAGTCCAACTGGAAAGAGTTAATGGAACTGAGTTGTGCAAGATCTGAGGCAGTCCAAAGAGCTGACATGAGGAGAACAGCGTTAATTCAGTGAGGTAAATCCAGGGCCTACTAGATGAGAGAATAAGTGCTGTTACACTGCCCTGTGTTCTTACAGGTGGGATAATATGCTGAAGGAGGGATGGGTAACTTGCTTTCTTTGAACCACATCATGATGATGGCAGTTCAAGTACATCTGCCATGTTCCAGATATGCAATGATCTTTGTGGGACACAGCTGGTATGAGGAAAAGCACCGCCTGATAGCGCAGATACTCAGATGAAGTAAAACCTCAGGAACTACTGAGGCTGATATAATCGCATGACCTTCAAATTTTGCTGCATATTCAGATCAGCCTGGTCAGAAAGGTCTTGTGAGCCCCCTGTGGATTAGTTTTGGTGATACCCTTCCCATTAGCTCTCCAAGAAATATGCTCTGTGCCTTGTGGGTCTCAGTCCTAAGATTATGGATTGCACTTCATAAAGCCAGGAGGGTTGATCAATGCAATGGAAGAAGACACACTTGATGAGCTCAAAAGCAAATCAAGCACCATACAAGTAGCAGAGAAAGTCCTGTAAGCATCTCACAGATGCCTTTACAGATATGAGTTTAGCAACCTCCTTTCTAGGCAGTAATGCAGAATAATAAAAACAGTAATGCTTAAGGCTGTGCAAGAGTCTACATGCAGAAGAATTACATAGATAATTCAAAATTGTCACTAAGCAGACTACAATCCAAAGACAGAATATAGGAAAATTTTTCCTTGCAGCATAACACTATCATTGGCAGCATCAGTAAAGTGAAAGTGAGTTGTGTGGCTACTGTTTTAGAGAAGGAGGGCATTCAGCTGCACTCTGTGAAGTGAAAATAATAAAGATGTTAAAAACACCAGTCTCCCAAGAAAATAGGTTGTTAGGAAAAAAGAAATAAAATCTTTGTTATGACAAATAATGCCAAAATAATAAAACTTTTCACACACTACTCTATTATAATAGTGTGTGTCAAGATGTTCCTGGCATCCTGAAACTGTAAGTAAAAAGGAGGAATAAGACAGTTTCTGATGCAAAAAAAAAAAAAAAAAAAAAAAAAAAGGAGAAGGAAACGGATTTAAGTGAATGGCGGAGAATTGAGGACTACCACAATAACTGGTATCAAATCTGATTATGGAAATACATGTTAAATACTGAAACCACAGATGAGGAATATTGCTGCTGAGATCCCAAAAGGCTTTCCTTATCACCCACTGAGGAGTGAGACAAAATACAGTTGAATTAAAAAATATATATAATAATAATTTAAAAATATATAATAACACCTGCAATCACTAGCAGACCTTAACCGTTTTACCTGCAGGAAACATATTATTCCACTTATGGGTAAAGATGTACATTTCTCGTGGAATTGCTATAATATATCCTAATGCTGTTAGTAAGTGGGAAACATTAATAAAAGTATCTCCAAACTCCTTTGGTTTATTGTACTATTTTAGACAGGCACTGTCTTGTTGGGAGATGCCTCAGAAGAGATGTTCAGGCATGTCCTACAAGTGTGAGCTGTGAACTATGAATTGTGCCAATAATGTGGTGAATTGTGCTAAAACTGTGGGAAAAAACCTGGAGTGGCTCATCACCTAATAAGGTCTGCTGACCTTTTTTTCCCCTTGAACTCTTTGCTACAGATGAGTGAGGAAATTAGAGAAGGGTAGGAGGCATTGCCCGTCCTTCAGCAGCAATATTTTGAGCTGGTGGAGGGAGATGAGAAGTAGGTTTAAGCAAAGATGAAAAAACGACTTTGGCATTGCTTCTGGACTTTTCTCTGCATGCTTAATATAGTGGGTACTGTGAAAAGAAGATGAAAGTTGTTGTTTTTTTTTAAATGAAATAGTAATGATGGTAATAATAACAATAGTACTACTACTAATAATAGACTGTTTTGTTGACCCTATGTGTGTGGACCTTCACTTTTGTCAAACCAAGACAACACAGGAATGAGATTTTTTAATACGCTTGCAAGGCTACAAAGCAAGAAGTTGAAGATACTGCAACAGTAAATGTAGAAATACTTTTGGAACCTTGGGGGAATCAAAGTAATAGAAAAAATAATATTACAAGAATTACACATTGTTTAGGGGGTGTGGGAGGGAAGAAACCAATCACATAAGTGATGTGGAAACACTATTACAGTTGAGACTGTGGGGAAACTAAGGCTGCTATAAAATTTAATTATGAAACGTGATTTCAGTATTAAATATCCCATCTATATATAAGATAGTTGTGAGCCAAGAGCTATTTATTGGAAAAAAATAAGGCAACTCACAGCCAATCTGTGAGGAGTATGTCAAATTGAGTTCCAGCAAGGCTAAAAGCAAAAGAGAGTAGGTCACAGTGTTAGGCTGTGCCATGTGGCAGTGAGGAATGGCATGGGATGGGAAGGAAGCTGAGCTAGAAGGATGCCATGATTCAAAAATACTAATTTAATCATTATACTGTAGTATAATATTTACTTGAAATACTTCAATGCATATAGACTGCTTTGGAGGGGAATACCCATCAGTTCAGATCTGGCTTTCATTCAGGTGATGTTCTGTATTTCAAACTTCCGTTACATCTGTCCTAGCTTTATTTTCTTCAAAGCTTTGTTGCTTATTCCAAAGTCAGTTTTTCAGATAAGGACAGAAAATATGTCTCTAGCTTTCCTGTCACTCTGAAACAATCTAATGGTTTTCCAAGAACCAAGTCTAGGCATACAACTGCCAGAACTAAGAGTATTGACTGCTCATTTGAAGCGATGAGTCAGTACCCTTAACCATCTTTATTCCTTATCTGTGGCCTAGCCATGATGTAACTGAATTTCATAACCTTCAGTAAAGGATCTTCTTTGTTTAAAAATCAAATCTTAGTATTCATTGCTACCAAGAGTCCACGTGGTTAGGCTTTAAATGTTATAATATGGTTAGAATCATAGAATCAACCATGTTGGAAACGAACTTCAGGATCAAAAAGTCCAACCATCAAATTGACCTATTGAGTCCCATCACTAAACCACATCCATTACTGCCGTGTCCATACTTCTCTTAAATACCTCTAAGAATAGAGACTCGACAACCTGCCTGGGGAGCCTGTTCCACCTTAACCACCCTTTCTGGGAAGAAATTCTTCTCAACATCCAATCTATACCTCCTCTGGCACAACTTGAGACCTTTTCCTTGTAACCTATCACTTCTCACCTGAGAAAAGAGACTTACAACCTTCTCCCTAAAACCTCCTTTCAGGTAGTTTTAGAGTGTGATGTGGTGTCCTCTCAGCCTCCACTTCTCCAGAATAATAACCCCAGTTCCCCTAGCCACTCCTCACATCTTGTTTTGTAGTCCCTTCACCAGCTTCATTGCTCTTCTCCCCACACACTTAAGCAACTCAATATCCTTCTTGTTATTAGAATTAGAATTTCAATTTTCAGAATAGTGGAAAGTTAAAAGTCTCTAATTGAGATTCTGAATGGAAAGTATTTAGGAAATACTGACTGAAGCATTTCAGGAAAATAAGATTGCTACCACTTTTTCATATTATTTTATGAAAAATCTGTGCTTTATTTGTTCATTTTCCTATGGTTCCACAGCACAGAGCTGACTGCATTTCAGTAGTTGCCTAAATCATACTTATTTAGTTTTCTGTCTAAAAATGTTTAACCCCTAATCAGAAATAGATACAATTTTAATTGGGAATTTCAAAAATAAAGATTACACTTCTTGTATAGGTTTTTGTCAATAACAACAGTCAATCAGAAGAAATACAGTCTAGTGGTTCCATTGACTTTTGTAATAGCTACAAAAAAGTCATTAAAATGGCTGAAATTTAATTTAGAAATTTGAACTTGGAACACATCAGTATGGATGTATATGTGTGGGTCCCTGTACTTGTATATCCATGCAAACATATGTACAAGTAAAAGTTTTCCATCTACTTACTTAAGAACAAAGTTCTCAGCTTGTGGCAGCAAGCTTGCAGGAATGACCTGTCAAAGGAAGGTTGTAGTCAAGCAAGCAACACATTTGAGCTAATAACTGAATTACATGCTTCCAGTGTTCTTCCTCTTCATAATACACACAACTTGCAAACAGTTTTCTCATTTGATCATCTGTCCTTTTCCAAGAACTCCTCTACTAGATGTTTTTATTTTATTGTATCATTATTTTCTCCCTTTTTCATTTTCTTACTTTACTTTTTTCATCTGTATGTTTTCCAGGTCACTGTTACCTCCTCTATTTCTTTCTTCTCCTCCACCTCATTTTTTAATGTGATGTACACTGTGAGCAGTTATTTTGCTTGGAAACTTCACTGTGAAAATGCACAAATTAGGAGTGAAAATGCAGCAATAATAGTTTTACAAAAATAGTAGAATATAAGTACCTTTCTTGACACACACTCACAGCTTACCTTCACTGAATCAAAGGTTGTGTTCAGACTGTTTCCAAGTAAAGCTTTCCATAACTTAAATCTCTGTGGGTTTTCTCATCAGTATATTTTAACAGCACTCTAAAAAAAGAAATATAGGCAAATTCTGTAAGAATACCTTAACATATGTATATCGGCTTACTTTCATCAAAATGTATGGAACTACCTTAATTTTTAACCAAATTTGCATCCTTTGACATCCTTCTGATACAAGGCAGGGTTTTTTAGCCTTGTCTTCAAATAAAATATATAATTATGGTCTATATACCATTATACCATTTACCAGGAAGATTTTTAGCCCTGGTGTAGCATTGATATGGTAACAGTAATGAAAATGCTTCAATTCCTGGTAGGGAAAAACTTATATCTGCTGTGGAGAACTAGCAAAATCTTGGCACTGCTGCAGAGGCCATATGTCAAAGATTTATGTGGTGCCCATGTTTGGAAAATAATAATAAAAAATCCTCAATTTGTGTAAATGGGCTATACAAAAGTCTTCATACTTGCTGTGATAACTCTAGACAATAATGTAAACTAAATGAGATATTAATTTAGAACAGAAATTTAATATAGCATCATTTTGCACAGAATTTTCCAAGAGACAGTCCAAATTTAAAGAAACCTCAACTAGAATATACTCAACAGCCATTCAAAACTTCTTGAATAATGTACAGTAGAGCAACCGCTTTTGAAGTTTTAGATAAACACAGGAGTTTTAAGTGATTTGCAACAAATGATTTCATTTGATGAATTTTTCTGTTCCCATTGGTGCTCTGTGAATATTTATTCATTATGTGAAATTATTCACACATGTCTTCAGTGAATAATTTTTGGTTTGCAGATGCCTTGCAAATAGTTCATAGCAGATATTTGTCAGTTTCCTCTTTTTTGGTGAGATACGTTTACATGCAGTATTGTATCTGTTCCTTAGCAGTTTGATTTATATAACAAACCAATACAGCAAGAATTACTTATTTTCCATGATGTTATCTGAAATCAACTTTAGTGAATTTAGTGAATATTGAAGGTTGAATGTTTTGCTGGGTAGAATTCTCATCAGCAATAACTGAGCTCATAGAACTGTGCAGGAGAAAATACATGCAAGAATAATATGCTCCATTAGACTGAGTCTGGGGCATGGGGTTTACTCTAGAGGTCCCTTCTGACATAAATTATTATTCTTACAATGAATGCTTTCAAACTAAGATAAGTCCCTTCATTTTTTTACCCCCATTTTTACTTACGGAATTGAGAGGTGGTCTCATCTCAAGTCCAGACACCTAAAAATTGGGTATTATGTCTAAACTAATCATCTTCCATGCTCTCTCTACAATAAATATAAAGGTCTGTTTCTTTCAGCTGTCTCAGATCCTTATGTGAAAATACACTGAATTACACTCTTCGAGTACCTGTGATATTCCACTGACTGAACTTATTAGTTGCCTTTTAGTTATGAAAAGTTAAGTGAAATTATTTCTGTACAAACTTCAAAGCCTCATTAAAGCAGAAATAACAGTCATAATAGCATCTGGGAATATTAAGATAACATTGAAAACAATATCACCTGTTATGAGAAAATATTTAATTCCACTAAATGGTACACTCTCATGAACTTAGAAAATCATGTCAGATAAACTGGGATCTGCAACAGAAAAAGAAATAACTGATCAGAAGAGTGCTAGGAGTTACAGAAGTGATACAGAAGAAGAAATACAGTGGATATTCTCTATGCCTAGAAGATAAAATAGTTTAATTTGAGACAAAGCAGTGGCAATGTGAACCTACAAATACCCGGTTCATTGCATAGGCTTATGGTCACATATCCAAAAAAGATCAAAATAGAAAAGGAGAGACTAGGATAATCAGAGATATAGAATTTAATTCCATAAGGTATTACAAGATTTGGTGTATTTAGTTTAACACAAAAAAAAAAAGGCAAAGAAAAACAGAAAAAGAAAAAAAAAAAGAAAGAAAGAAGAAAACTGATTTCTATATATTAATGGAAGAGAGGCATAAAGAACCAGGAATGCAAAAACTATTTAAATGAAAGGACAGAAAGGACAGTGTTAGAATATGGACTAGTGGATATTAAGTTGTCAAAAGGGAACGGAGGTTGTAAACCAGAAAGATTTTGTAATATTTAAAGAGTTTGAATTTGGGACGGGGAGTAAAAAGCCTCACTTACTTGATGAAACAGATTATATGATTTGATGGTATAATCATTTCCTTCCAGTCCTGTATCTCCCTCAGTGGTGTTGTCATACCCAAACCCCCCTGCCCCCCAAAAAATAAAGTTGTGCCCCCCCCACCCTCAAAAAAAAAAAAAAGTGTTCTACTTCAGCTTTCTCTTGAGATTCACTAAATCTCATGCTCACAAGCATTCACCAGAACACTTCACCCACAAAACAGCTGCTCTATTGCCAGAGGAAAAACTGTAGAGAAACCCTGAAAGAACAGTTTCCTTTTCATGAATTCTGTGAATGTTCAGAAATCACAAGCACTCAGTAGAATATCAGCTTTCAGCAGAGAAAGGTGCAAGATCCTATTTAATATAGCCAAGGGCCATCTAAAATTCTCCAGCCATCTGAGGTCTATGTCTAGTGAGCAGAATTAGTTTTCAACTGTTACTTTATATTGAAAGGTAGCTCATGCAGGCAGAAATATTTGTTTATCCTTGTATAATCCTTCCACAATTATTAACGGTTGAATGCAGTTTAATTTCATCCCCAATCAAGAAAAATCTATTTTGCTGTTCTTGGCTCCTGCAATTACAAAGAAGGATAACCTAGGCATAGTACCTAGCTTTTCATTTATTTATTTATTTATTATGAATGCTTATGCCTTAGACATAAAGGGCATTTGTACTGTCATGTTAGATTACAGAACTATGGGGAGAGAACAAAAGTGATATATCACCCCTGCTGAAATGTATGGACATGTCTTGATATTAGGTGGGGCCAGGCTGCTCTGCTCAATTGTTCTTGGTTTGCTGAGGTTCCTTGCCCTTACAAGGGACTCAGCGTTCTCTTGTGTGCATGCTGTGTGTGACTTAGAGCACAGGTTTTGGACTGACTTCCTTTCACTCCATGTGAGTGGGGGAAGGAGATGCTCCCTTCCCTCAGTGACGGAAGAAGGAATCATAACCTCCTGGTGACCCATCAGGTAGCCCAGGCTGTGATATTAGTTTCATTTCAGCCACCCTTCCTACTCCCTGCTCCTATCTTCCTACCATGAAGATTCTGATGAGTTTCCAGCATTCAATTCTTGCTGTCCTAGGATCTTTGTCATTTCACAGTGACAATGAGAGCTACTTTATTATAAAAGCTGTTTTTCCAGTAGTATTCTCCTGTAACTCCCCAAGGAAGACAACTGATTTCTCCTATTCTTCAGACCATTGACTTGGAGAGAAAATCACAGCATCGTGGCACCAACAGTCAGGGGACAGGACTCCATAGGCACTGTCATATGGTCCAGAGAGGATATTATTTATACAGGTTAATGGTGCAGTGTAGACCTAGCCAAAGAGAGAATGAAAGCACATGAATTGCATCTGCCTACAATGGCTTTATGGATAGTCGTTCTAAGGATAGTCCTCAGCCATCTACATGTTTTCCTTGTTCTGCTTAAATCACAATCTGGTAGCAAAAGGAAGACCTTTGGGGCATAATAAAAATAAACTGGTTAGCATGGTGACAGAGAAATGTAATAAACACTCCTTTCAATTTCGCGCTGCTGTCAGAGCAATTTCTCATGATTGCCCTATCCACAAGCTTTGTTTAAGTCTTTCCAGCATCCATCCAGACACTTAGGGTGTTGCTAATAATCTAAAGTGACAAGGCAGCATAAGAGTGCTTTTGTGTGTTTCTTTTTTTGAAGTTGTTTTTGTTTGTTTGCTTGGTTTGTTGTTGTTGTTGTTTTAAGAAAAACTTATTACCTGAATTTAACACATTGAAAAGGACACTTTTTGACCATCTAAGGAATGTCCAGACCTTATTTATTTTCCATGGTCTCTAATTAGAAATTACATTTAGAATTCAGAGATGTTATGTTTTCTTTAGGTGATGTAAGTTGGCTCTGTTTTATTTACTTATTTATTATTAAAAACAAACAAACAAAAATACAGCCCCAGGCAGTTATCGGTTATGAAGTATTTTCAGTTCAGTGATATTTTTTTTCTTTCTCAGTACTGATGCATGATATTTAATGGGTTAGGTTTTTGTTCATATAGTAAAAATAACATAATTTTTTATTTTTGTAAAACATGTAATAGTATGTAAAATGAGACAGTAGTTCTGCAGATTAGGTTTCTGCTACATGAAACCCAGGTTGTGACCAGGAAAGGTAACCTTCTTTTATTTTACAACAGAACAAAGGCTCAGCTATTTCCCCCAAATTAAGAATTTATTTCAACTTTAATGAATTTTCACCCTCCACAGGGGATGGGGCTCTAATTCTGCTTCTCTGTACCTATACCTGAGCTAATGAATCTCAAAAAAAATAGAAGTGACTTTGTAGACTTTTCACATGCCTTATCAAATTTCGTGTCTTATGAGCAGGAGAGCAAGCAGACAGCCTCAGTTCTACTGGAAGCAATACTTTGAGGGAAGTGAGGAGAGTGCTGCATGGCAGGACCTGCTCATCTCCACTGTAAGCTGGAGTGTCTGCTTTGGTCTAACAATGAGAAATTACAAAAATGTCACAGATAAGGTTTACAAGCAATGTGAGGTTTTAAAAGGGAAAACCAAACGAACATATAGAGAGGCTGTTCAACTGAGTCACCAGAATGCAAATAAATGTTCATGCTAGTTTCTTAAAACTATATATATATATGTTTTAATATCTCTATCCATCATTTCTGCAAAATTATTTTGAAATATAGATACATAGAGCTACTAGCCAGGCTTTGATGCTCTTACCAAGGAAACCCTTTTAAGCTTTGCTTGGAGCACCTTCTCTTATCTGCTTTCAGGAGGACTGAAAGTTGTTTTAGTGGTAGCAGGGCAATTGATTCTGGAGAGTCTTTGATTAGCTCAGATTTATTTTATCTTACTGAATAAAAATATTATATGTATTTGTGTAGTATACACACGTTTTAAAATGTACTTAACAGTAAATCTTTGTTTAACAGGGTTTATTTTGTGTTTTCATATCAGTACTGAATTTCTATCTGTTTGCAGCAGATCCCTAACATTCTCTGTACCACCAGCCCAGAAAAGAACTGAAACTGTACAGATTTCTCCTGTTCTCTGTGAGTAGACGTGTAGGAGGCTGGCTCTTGCTTCTCTTGTATATAAAAGAGGTCAGTGAAGAAACTCACATCCAAACATCTTTGAATGGCTGTTTTGAAACTGTGCTTGCTTGTTTCTTTCATGGGGGATGGGAAAAACAGGAAGATAAATACCAGATTAAAAATATTTGGATATCTGGGAAGTTTTGCTATGATAGTGGCAGATTCAGCCTCTTACAGTTATATATTTGAAATCTATGTGATCAAAACTGTGAAGTCTTGAAAAATGAAAACAAACCTATAAAACATTAAATTACCTCTTTCAGACTGTAACCCTTTGGACAGGTTTGTCTTCACATCTGTGTGCATGATAGCTGGATCCAACTAGGCAGTTGCATAAGGGGGTACAGGTAATGTTCATAATAAGAGAAAAGGAGATTGTGAGACCAGGCTTTCAAAGGAGAGAACTGTAAAACACAACAGGTCCCATGTTATCAAATATACTGAAGGACTGGCTCCCTGCATAAGGAACAAATGAAAGAGGAGATAAAATTAGGTAAAATGAATGTACCAAGAGTACAGCCACATGAATACAGAGCTTCAGGTTAGAAGGACATTACACTGAACCTTAATGTTTAAAATGATTAAGGTAATGAGCATCTTGGGCTTAAGGCAGGTCCTAAAGATAAGGGATAGGAATTTCTCCAGCTGGGGAAAAATAAAAATTAAAAATAAAAATCTATGCCGATAGTGAAGAGCAGTAAGCTACTTGATATAACAAACTGCTAAATAACAGCTAAATAACAACCACTTATATGGCTGTAAACAGCAAGTCATCTTAAAGGTGGAACTGCCAGGAAACAGATCAGCCACACACACATATGTCAGTGTGTGTCACAGCAGGACCATGTTCATTAAATGTCTGGCCATTTTCTATAATTAATTGGGTAAATAGCCCATACTGTATTCTGTAGCTTGTCCATTTCTTCAGGAAGATCTCCCAGGCTCTCCTGGTGCCTCTCTCACTTCTTTCAAGCCGTGAAAAGGCTATTCCAGAACAAGAAGAGCAAAATGTGCAAGAAATCATTCCCAGTTCCAGATCCTGATGCAGCAGCAGAATTTTGACCCCCCTGAGAGCATAAAACTGCTATGGGAGTTACCCCTAACTAGAACAAGGAGGGAAGAGGAATAAACCATATCCTGTTTCAGGGCTTAGTTAGGTCAGCAGACCTAGCAAAGGGAGAGAGAAATGCTCTCAACCTGTAGCATTTTGGGAGCTCTCAGAGAAGTCCTTTTGTCAGCAGGACAGACTCATGCACAGACCCAGCCCCAAACAATATTTTATTTTAGTTTTTATTTTATTTTAATTTTAACACAAAAAGTGATGCAACTTTCCAAGACACTTTTTGGAGAGTTAGAAAGCAGGTATTCTTTATTAACAATGCTGGGTACATGGAGGATAATTCCACTGAACACGTATACCTAAGCAAGACAGTGAGTACTTATTTATGGTACAGTGATATACATATTCATGCAATTTCCAAGAAAGGTCAGGATTTATGTTAATGGTTTCTCAGAACTAATTATCATATTGTCCCTCCTACTTTCGCATGTGCAGTACCATCTGGTAGTAGCATTTTGAGGTCTTTCTGATGAAGGCTTGTAGTCTTCTTCACCTTGTACTTTCCTCCTTTCCATTTGTGTGCATGCTTTCTCGTTGTTTACCACTTCAGCAGTTTTGCTTTTTTACAAACTCAGCTAATTTAATTAAGTTCTACTTTGTTCACCATGTTCCTTCTTCAGCTTTGATTTTGTGGCTAGAGCCGAATCTTATTGCGTGAGGCCGATACAAAAATTTAGCAATTTCAGCAATCCCTTCAGTTTACTATGTTACATATTTTGTGTTCTATACTCTTTGTTTCATTATTTTATTTAGTTTAGTTTAGTTTAGTGCATTATTTTTCATCTCATATTACACTTTGCTCTTTCAGGGACAAACATGAGTGTCAAGCTCCTGCAGTAAGCAGTTTCTGACAAACACAAAACTAGTGAAAATGGTTAAGTTATCAGCAATATAATGTTTAATTTGTAAAACAATTCATGAAATAACAGCTAATACCTGACCAGAACATTGAATCTGCATTTACTTCTAACAAAATATTCATTTTTCCCTTAGAAATTAAAACATGGTTCTGGATACCTGTTTTTCTTCTTTCCTTAGGTGTCATATGGTATATATAGGGATTTTTTTATTTATAAGGGATTTTTAGCTAATGTAAGCACACTGAAAAAAAAAACCACTTTTCTTCCCAAAGCCAAAATAACAGTGGTGGTAGACCTCCATGACTAATTTAAGAGTATCCAGTCTAAACAGCACTTAGTAAAATAACATTTTTATGTGTTGTTTCTCTCCATTACATGTTAAGAATGAAAAACAATTATTTTTTTTTACTTTTTTTTTTTAAAAAAAAAAGCTACTTTTATTCTGATGCTGAGCTATTTACTTCTAAGCAAGCCAGATGAAAAACTTTCCCACCAATTTTCTTTCTGGCTGTTCTTTCAGTAATATTTCCTAAATCTCAGTGGGTACAGGCTTATAGTGAGAATGCACAGTGGGCTTTGCACCATATCTGTCTTACATTGATTTTCTGCTCTTTCCAGCCAAAAATGTGTGAAAAAAAGCCAAAAATTAGAATGTCAGAGCATTTCTACCTCCACACAATTGACCATCATTGTGGTCCAAGTGATCATTTAAAGAATAAACATTGTATTTCAAACAGGCAAGGTACAAAGGGATCCACACTTAAAAAAAATAAATACAAATACCACGAGGCTAAAAAAAAAAAAAATGTTTTAGACCTGTCATCAGTTCATACCAGGAACTCATAAATAAGAAACATTTGTAACTTTGGAGATATTTTAGACCTTAGAAAGTGCTAAGTGCTCTAGCAATATATAGCAAATTGCACAGAACTGTAAAACCCTCAGCAGTTGTTCTGGAATTTACCGATAGTTGCAGGATTCAGTGTGCAGAATTAATGGGAAAACAAATCTTTCCCCACTGTGATAAAAGGCATATGAATAAACCATAGAGATTCAAACAGTAAATGGCACTTTTTTTTTTTTTTTACATTTATATTCTAAATATAAATATACATATATATACATATATATATAAACTTAATGTTTTTTCTTTCAAGTTGTGAAATGTTTAGATATTGTCAATGTGACCTCAAAGTGCAGTTTTCTCTAATACTAAAGCCTTAGTCATTGACAGAATGTAGCTGTGATGATGGCTGTCAACAATTCACAGCTCATGGGAAATGAAATTTAAGAAAGTATAAAATTCGTTCATAACTTAAAATAACTGACCACATTCTATAAATAAAAGTTTTGGACCAGATTTTAAATTAAAAATTTGTAAAGAAAATTCCAGAAAGGAAATATATGTCAGAGGATACACTACTAACTCTAGAAGACTCCTGACAAAGCTTCTGTATATACCAATATCCCACTGACTTTAGTTATAGTTTATGGCTTGTAGTAAACTCTAGAGTAGAGTAAACTCTAGTAAACTCTAGTAATTACACTCATAATGGAATCATCTAAATTAGGTACCATAAGTCTGAAAAATGTCCTAAGAGATCCTTTAGTCGAACAATTAACATTTTTGCATCCCTCCTCTCTGGTTTTGCTTGCCAATTTTAACTTGGTTAGTTGAAGCATGAAGCTTTTTTGGTTATTGCTGGCAGTCAGAAAAATCAACAATAGCTTCATATCATTCATGATTTTTTTCTTTTTTAGCTGAAAGCAAAGAATATAAAAACAGTTGATTTGACCTGCCAGAACCATGCTACCAGTATTTCTTAGACCTTCAGTAACATCTAAGAGTGGTACATCTCACTGACACTTTGAATGCTTTAAACCACACTTCTACCACTGTACTTCAGTCTTTGATTTTTGCTGTTTGTACTTCATTGGAAGCACAGCCTTTCTTTTCTCTACACATCCAAAGCACTATCCAAAGGTATAATAAGATGGAGTGATCTCACCTTTGAAGAGGTTTCAGTCCATGAATGTGCTCATACGATGCATTTGCTGCAGGAGTTCAGCACTCAAAACCAGTTGACCCTTTGGGAGGCCTGTTTAGGAGCTCATCATGTAGCTTTAACCTGTTTTAAAGTAAGATGGAATACATGAATGTGGAAAACAAGAGGTGGGAACAAGATTAGCCCAAACTAGGTTCTGTGTTTGTAGGTTGTTGCTATCTAATTTTGTAGTAGATATGCATATGTTTATACACCCTTCTTAAAGTTCCAGCCAAATGAAACCCTTTTCTGTTAATATCTCCACTTGTTTCAATATTACAAAAAAAAGTATTTTAAATTTTTCATTTATTTGAGTATATCTTTGCCTGTGCCCCTGTGCTGTAGCTCCCTTTTCAACTTGCTTCTGCTCTTCATTCACAATGTATGTGTGAGTAGTGCCTGTTTTAAGTCCCCACAGTATGAATAGTATTAGTAACTATTATTTCTATAATAAAAGGAAGGACCCCAGTCTTGAAATACCTAGATGGAGTCTGACATATAGATGAATATGACCATCACTGACTTTGTCAGTGATGTTCTGTGTTACAGGAGGTCTTCAAGGTATATGAACTCCACTGCAGAGATGCTGTCTACAAGTAAATCAGGTTCAGCTACAGACTTAAAGAAGAACAGAGTTGTAAAATAGTTCTACCATCTAGATGTTTAAAATGTTTCTCCATTTTTTCCTGTTTGTTAGATCTGTAAAAATGAATTTGAAATCTAAGCATGTCCTCCAAAATACATTTCCCATGTCTGTGTCATTGGTAGATTTAACAAAGACATTGAAAGGACCTGATGTATAATAGCATCTTCCTGATCCTCATTCAGTGTCTCTCCATTAGAATCTAACCCTTGGGTGTATTTTTCTTATACCTGGTGTACGTTTTATCTAGCTCTAGTTTGCTTATGTGAATGCCATCTGAGACCATGTCAAAAGCCTTTCTAAAGCCAACATGCATTACATCCGCTGCTTCTACCTACCCACAAGGTCTGTTACCTTGTCACAGAGGGAGTTTACATTGATTTGACACAATACATTCTTGACAAATCTATGTTGTCTGCTACACATCTCCTACTCATCTCTCTGTTACAGAAGCAGAGAGGATAATCTGTGTTGTTTCACTATTGATTTTGATTGTATCAAAAAAGTCTGACATTTAATGTAAAATTTCATCATTAATCTTCTTTCTTTCATAATCAGATGAATTAAGGTAAATTCCATTTTAAGTTCTCAATATAAAATTATGTTTTTTTTTTTGTTTGTTTGTTTGTTTTTTTCTATCATGTCAATACAATGAGAAGGATATGTTAGGTTTTCTTTTTCATACATAACAAAGTGGAATTGAGAGCTAATTTTGAAATTCAAACAATTGTAACTGTGGTTCTCTTATGACTGCTTCTTTAATAAATATGTATGTACACATTGCCTAAATATTTGCAAAAAAATATAAAATCCACAATATTTTCTGAAGTGTTTTCTGCCCAGGAAAGACACTGGAAATACAAAGGACCTTCAAATTTAGGTAGCATAAGGGAAGATTTTCTTGCCAGTATGTTTCATCCTTGTTGTGTCAGAGTGAGAGGACAGCTCAGTCTCTGCAGGCCATTTGGTCTGTGGTTTCTCTGCTGAGACTGTGAACAAAGTTGCCAGTTAGCACCAGCTGTAATACAGATACCTGTTCACTACACTCTGGACTGAGACCAATAGACATTTCTCATAGGTCACTGAGCAGCCATCTGTCATTAGTGACCTGTAGTCATTGCTGATGTGTTAGATTTCATCTAGTGCCACTATATGAAAAAATCCCTTTTGTGTTATCAAACCACTACTTTTTTTTTTTTTTTTTTTTTTTTTTTTCCATACATAGAAAGATTTTAAAGCAGGTTTTAAAAGTCTTTTTCACACTGGTGTTTGTTTCTCAGCTTGCTGCCAGGATCTAAAACCTTCAGTGGCATTCACTAACTCTGGAGTCCCAGTTTGGCAGGGAGCAAGAGAAGGAGAAGAGTACATCTTAACCATTCAAGGTATTATCAAAAACCACTGCTATTGCAGCAAGTGAGGTTGGAAAGTCACAGCCCTTCACATGAGTTCTATTTCAACCACTTACAGTCTCCATTATCACTTGGAGATTCTTATTCTGGTATGTTCAAATCATGGCAATTTATTACCAGAGCAGTATTAGCATTGCTCTACAAATTTTAAAAGATCTGTCCTTTGTCACACTGAGGCACACCAATATACTTTTCCTTCCTTTTCCCTCCTTAGTTTGTGAGCAATCAGAAAAGTGCAAGAAAAGTCTGTGCCTTCAAGACTGTGTGCTGACCAAAAACATTTCTTCCTGTTCTTACAAATAATGAATGTACAAATGGCTGTAAATAGACATTTATGGCTATAATTGAGTACACTAGAGTGTATAGTCCTACCAAGAAGTGATAATTAACGATCAGAATGGGAGTCGGTACTGATTTTCATAATTAAAAGAAAAAAAAAAAAGAAAAAATGTTTTCCTATATCTCTTAAAGGTTGTCTTTCTCTACTTACAGATATAGATATAGCTACATAAAAATTATATAAGGAAAACTTTATATTTTTTTTGTTAGTACAAATAATAAAGTGATGTAAACACTAATGAAAGATATAGAGAAAATATCTAAAAAAAATGAGTATGCTTGCTATTTTAAGAGCAAAGAGAGTAGCAGTTCATTTTAAGATGGCATTTTATCTTTTTTTTTTTTTTAAAAAAAAAAAAAAAACTGTGTTCTAGTCACTCTACACCAGTAACAGTTGTTGGGAACAGTACAGAGATCCTTGAAGTGTTTGGCCAGTTGGAAAGATACTGTCAGTAGAGCTTGCTGAAAAAGTCCAGGAGCACTGAGACACAGGAGCAAGATGAACTAGAAAAAGAAAAGAAGATGAACTAGAAAAAAAAAAAAAAAAAAAAAAAAAAAAAAAAAAAAAAAAACTTGTGAAATTAGTGGAATTTTGATAGTTCCTGGAGTTTTGAGAAATGTTCAGATCATCCTAATGTAGATGCTACAGCTATTATCTTCCTAGCCCCCTTGAAAAGGACCTAAAAAGCATATTTCCTAGCTTTTCATCTCATTTTTTTTTTTTTTAATTCCAATCCTTTAAGTACTATTGTTAGTCTTTTCTTCCATCTTCTCTTCAATTTACCATTCATCCTTCTTCTCTATTTCACTTATGAGTATCCTTTTTCTTCTGTTTTTGCTTTACTTGCTATTGATTTTGGAAGGAAAAATATATTTTAATAATAAACATCCACTACAAGAAGGGATATTCAAATATTTACTTTTTTTTTTTTTAAAAAAAAATATCTTTGTGTGCTTACATTTTGGATGGTGGGTCAGGGACATCAAAGATCAGCAAAAGTAAACAGAATTTAAGTAGTCAGCTTCAGTGTTTAATGATGTCTATATACTTTCTTCCAACAGTTGTATCAGTACTTTACTATTGATGAGATATTGAAGAGATAACTCTTTGACACTAAGACAAATTTGGCTAGAAAGCCTCATCTGAACTCATACTATTCATACTCCTTAATGGATTGTTATGATTTATTAACATAGATTACATCATTAAATTCTAATGCAGAAGAACTCACAGAAAGAGAAAGAAGACTTGATGATCTGGGTGAGTGTTCTCATTAGAGCATTTTTAGCAATATATTTTGAGCTAAAATCACCCCAAGTTTTTAGAAATTAACCTCTATTTTGTCATTCCTGCTTAAGAAAATAAAAGGCAAGATAAACAATTTCTGAAGACCTTAAAATATTAGTTTTTAAAATATTACTTTTTTGAAATTAAATATTTTGAATGTTCCATTTCTTCCTGCAAAACTTCCTTCTATTCTGTTTTAGAAGAAATGTTAATTTTTTTTTAAATCAAAATCAACTTTAAACTTGTATCTTTATTTAAGGAAAATATTAGAAATTCCTTATTTTAGATAAATCCCATATCCTTCCTGCTAAATTCTCTGCATGACTCAGGTGGAATAGGAATGATAGGAGCATTGATTTGGCCCACCTTTCATTCTCTTTTCTTGACTGTGTTAGTCCTTTTTGCTTCTGTGTCTGTCTCTAGTTTCAGTCAGGGACCCAACCCAATTTTCATAGGCTTGTGTCTTTGCCTATTAGCTCATGTTAATACAAGCAGGTCCAATGCCTACATACTTCATGATCCAAACAATTCAAGACTGGTATATAGGGGGTTAGTTTTTTGTTGTTGCTGTTGTTGTTTGTTTGTTTTTGTCTTTGTCTTTGGTTATGTGTTTGTTTGTTTGTTCTCCAGGTGTGACAATGGAAAGCAAAAAGCAGGAAAACAGTTGTGCAGTTGGTTGGCTACTAGTTGCCTAGTAGCCCATGAAAAAAGATCATGAGCCTGTTGTCAAATGAAAAGATAACACATTAGAAAACATGACGTTAACTTTCAGAGAAATAATTATTTCAGAGTTATAAGAGAATATGGACCATTTCTAGATTCCTTTAGGAAGTTCTTCCTGCAATTAGCTGATCTCACCTTTGGCTGCAACTGCACTGGTGACAATGCAAAGATAAAAAGATACTCATGGAGTGATGGTTGTGTAAGCAACCTCCCAATCAGACTTTTTGGTTTTCCTAATTCTAACCAAAAGATAGCTTCCATTCTAAATATTCCTCAGATGCTTGTTTTCTTATCTATTTCCATTTTATTGACTCTCTATCTATTTTCAAACCTCATCTGAAAAACATATTTTTTTCTCGCCCATCATTTCTCCCCCTCATAACTATTATAATTTGAAATATAAGCTTTGTATCTTTTAAAAGTGTTTATGTGAGAAACTCAATCATGCAAACAATAAATATTGTGGTGACACTTCCCTGAGGCCAGGAACTTGTAGATGCATTTATTTATTAAAATCCATTGCTTCCCTTAATTAACATTTTGAAGACAGAAAATTCCTGCTCATGATGATGTCTTTGTAAACTCAGAATGAAAAAAAATGTTCTTTCCATGGCAGTACTTAAGTGTTAAACAACCTTCTAAACTCAAATCATGTTCAAGAAGGAAAGAGAAAACATAATAATAGAAAAGATGAAAAATATTTGATTTATTTTGAGAAAAGCATTTACACTGTAAACATTTAAATGCATGGTTACAAAGCTATATTCTCTACTTAACTGACAAACAAATGCCATTGCAGTAACATTTGCAGCAGATTCAGTGACAGAAGCCAGTTCTCAGAAAGTACAAAGGAGATAGGAGGGTTGCTTTCTGCGTAAGAAAGGTTTTTTGTGTGCTGACCTTTAGTATTATGAAAAAGACTTACAGAACTCAAATAAATAAGCTCAGCCTTCTCTATGACTTCTGACAAATGAAGATTCTGTACATAGCCCACTGGAACCTGATTTCTGCCTAAAATTATAGAATAGAAGGAAGCGCCATGGGAAAAATGCAGGGGCCCTGTTTGAATGACGTTCTCTGGCTTTCTCCTTAGAAAAGGATATTTCACTTATATGCAAAAGCAGGGCTGGTTTCCCCTCTGCCTCTATTCAGCCTTGCCACCCATTCTTTCAACAACAGACATTATTTAAAAAAAAAAAAAAAAAAAAAAAAGAAAATCATATAATTAGCTCCTGTTTCTCGAAAGAATTTTCATCTGAGCTATGCCAACTAACCTTTCAACCTTTTTTTAAATATCTTGGGAGCAATTATGATAGCATAGTGTTCAAACAATTTACAAAAATATAATGAAGTAATTAGACTATGTCTTATATTCAGGTTCACCTATATCATGTGCTTCTCTGACAAATTTAATATACAAGTTTGGTCAGCAGTAGATTGCAGTACCTTACTATATCACTTCCTACATTACCAAATATACATCAATACTCATGAGACATCTAGAAATTGTTAGAATCATTAAAATTGTTTCTCTAACCCAGTAGATTCGTCAAATACTATAATCTGAAGTATTTTATCTGTTGGAAAAATAAGGCTTTACTGAAATGTGCAAATGAAAATCTAAAATCTAAATCCAATATTTAATTTTAATCAATATTTAATCTTCTACCTGAGTTTTTCTACATTTTGTGAAAATTATAATTCTAGATTTTTTATTCTCAATTTCAGTTCTCGGACTTCTGTTCCCCTACTGCACAATTTTCCTGATAAATTGCTGTTTCTCCTTTTTATGACGTTGTTAAACCCTGGGATATAGCCAAACAATTTTTACCTTATTCTCTGAAAAGAAAAAAGTTTTAAGATAAAAACTGTCAAAGTAATAGAACTTCCTACAGAAGAAATTCAATTTTTTTTCTGTTGGCTTTACTACCTATAGTAAATTCTGCAGTAGTCTTCCACCCCTATCTCCCCTGCCTGCTTGAGGCCACCTAATGTTAAATCATGTGTCAGCTCTCCAAGCACTTTGATTTTGTTCTACCAGTAAAGATAACTTTGTTAAATTGTGATGTTCTGAAAATGTCAGAAACATCTTTAAAGTTTTCAAGAAAAATCATACTCCAGAACTGAGCCTATTGTAACTAGTTTTGATTCACTTGGAAGTTGGTCTTGCTGTGTTATGCTCTTCAACATCCAAGACACCAAAGCTGTGCTATGTCTCATGAACAGTTACTATTATTAATGGAAAGATAGGACAAAGCACATACACAAGAAATAAAAATTCAGTGAATGGTGATAACAGACTTCTATAATAAGACACGCTGATCTTTGGAGAGTGGTGTTCTTCTGGATAGCATCCTACAATGACTGATGGAACTGAAAAACAAAATTGACTTACAGCTAAGGACACTGCAGGTAGATATTTACACTACTTTACGAGGAGCCTTGAATTGTTCCTAGGGAATCAATGGAGTCACAAAGGAACATCAAAAGAGCAGTAGAGAGTGCTCATTTAGAAATCTAAGCCCTGCATGACATGAAGACTATGAGTGGTCCTTGGAAAATACCAGTGACAGGACTATTTTGACCAAATACCTTTGACAAATAGGTATCTATGAATTGTAGGTTTGTACATCTGTACCTAAGTGAATCACTGCATACCCTTATTACAAACTCTAGAGAGAAATAAACACTTCCTCTCAGACTGAAAGAGTCAGCTAAACCAGATCAGAATGACACTATATCATTGCCTCTTTCTCTCTCTGGTTTATAAAGACAATAAACAATTGCAGGTATCTCCACATGGGGAATACTCAGTTTAGAGCAGGAATTCACCTGCAGTCTTAAATAATTATAAATAGATATAATTGTAATGTGTTTTTTTGTTTGTTTGTTTGTTTTGTTTTATAAGAAAACTGCTTTACAAACATCAAGTCATCTAATTCTTACAATGCTCCAGCAAAGGTTTTAGAGAAGTAGTGCTAGTAACTTAAATATTTGACTACATGAATTCAGCAATAAGAGCAATAAACTGAAACTCTGTCTTAGCCTTCTGTCCTGATTTTCCTTTTTACCCATTATTTTTTTTTTTTTTTTTTTTGCCACATGAAATTCATTTGATGGTAGAAAAAGAAGATGTGTCACAGAGCTGCCCATGTATTTGAATAGAGTAATTCAGAAAGACAAGTGACTGATTATAACTGCGCGTTGCCCTGAACCTTTACTGGGATGAAGACCTGAGGGAAATTCTGCCCCTCTCCACTTTGTACTGAACTTGTTGGTTGTGTTAAAATTTCTCATTTCCTTCTGACACAAGTGTGAGAAGCCAAGGGCAATACAGAAAAGGTGATAGCATTTATTGGAAACATGCAAAGAATATGCAAACTGCTTTCTGGTGTTCAAATTACCAGCAATTTAGCACATCTTTCTAGCAAATCATCAAACAGGCTGAAATAATTTACTTGCAGCCTTGGAGAAAGAAACCTTTAATCAAATGTACTTCTAGAGAATGGCTATTACCTTGTTTGTGGTTATAGTTTATTTAAAACATAGGTGAGAAAATCTTTGCCATTTGTTGTGTTTTTATTGCTGCAGAGTATATGAGTACTTAGGTACTGAAGTATAGTTTTTGAGGGTATTTTCTTCCCAGGGATTCATTAAAAACTCCTTGTTAAAATGTTCCACATGCTTGACGCACTGTAGCAGCTAAATACAGTATACAGTCAAATTAAAAGCTATATACCCTGGGAGACGACTTCAATTTCACAAAAGGCAAGGCCAAGGAACAAAAAGGTTCAATGAAGGGTAAAAGTGAAAAGTTAAAACACATAATTAATTAATTTCTGCAATCTGCTTATTATATCTACTCAAACATACTGAAGCAACTGTAGGAGGTGAAGATTGTAAAAGAAAAGGGAGAGACATTTATCACCTCCTTTGTTAGCAAAGCAGAAAGCCCTCAATTAACTTCATCTGAATAATGGAGGAGTTGCCTTTTAGCACTCACTCCTTGGCTAAGCTAAAAGGATGAGTCACTTCTGAGAATGGACAAACAAAAAAGAGGCTCCTGGCATTTGACAACAGGTCATGTTTTAGTTGTCAGAAAAATCCACAGTAATACTGTAGGAAAACGCACTTAAAAAACTCTGATTATTCAGCTGCTTCTTACAAATTTTCAGTTTATCTGGATCGGTTTTATATCACATTTTATATTGGAGATCTAAAATCTTTTTCCTACAAAAGTGAATGGTAAAAACAAAGCAAAACTGAGGCATAGAGAGAAATGACCTCCCTGATTTCATGAATCCAGCACCAGAGGTGGCAACAAAACCTACATATTTAACTAGTCAAGCAGTGTCTCATTTCCATGAACCATGTTAAATTACAATATACAGGGAGATGTACGACATGACTATATACTGTTACTGTAATGCTACCTGGAATTGGTGGCAGCAACGTTACAGACATTCATGATCTCTAGGGAACTGGGATGAATAGTCAACTCACAGGTCACAGGTTCTGCCCAGCCTGTATGTAGATTGGTGCAGATTCACTGGGGCAGGTACCCCTAGCTCTCTTCTCCATGGTTCTGGAAGGTAGAATTATTATGCCTACTCTCTAAAGAAATAGCAGGGACAAGGGTGAAGTGACCACAAAGCATTTCCAGGTCTTCTTACTCTTTTAAGTGCCCTGCAGAAGAAGCTTGGTTGGATGGGATATCAAGATCAAAGATGAGCGTAGCAAAGCACAGGCTAATTTATACTACCTCTCTGGTAAATGCAATCAGCTAAAAAGCTACTGATAAATGCCATTTGTTTAAAGCTAGCTTATTACTTTTACATTACTCTCCAGTGCAGTCATACTCTGAGCATGGAAATCATCCATCCATGCAAATGTGAATGTCTAGTGTAAGCAGCTTGTTTAAACACTGTCTGTAGTCAAAGGACAACAACACACATTTTCAGTATGCAGTTCATCCTAGCTGAGCTGCAAGCCCAAAATAGCTGGGATGTGGACTTAGATGACTCTCTTAATTTGGACATCTTACTTCTGTATAAATTTTATTAAATGAGATGACTTCTACTCCAAGTGACAGCCTGCGGAAATCGGTGAACTTTCACAACAGGTGAGGCCAGTTCTAATATTGCTGACCCCAGCTGTGTTAAGGTTATAAGCTTAGCTGAAATATTGCAATGCTAAAGAAGAAACAGTAAAAAACATGCACGTATACTGAGGTAGTTTATGGAAACTGGGAAAAATTCTTATATTTTCTGTGGCTTTGAAGGTTTAGTGTTCATGTTTTAGTTTTTTTCCTGGAAGCTTTAAAATCTAAAAGGCAGAGAAACTTTTATATTAACATGACTCTAAAATGTAGGGTTTTAAGGAAAAGTACAAGGAAATTTCTACTGGATTTTGAGCAGGGAAAACATTGCAGTATACAATGACAGGGATGTGGAGAATGTCCTCAGACATTTCTATGTTCTGTGTTAAAACAAAATCACAGAATCACAGAATTCTTGGGGTTGGAAGGGACCTCAAGAGACCTACCCCCCTGCCAAAGCAGTTCCCTAGATCAGGTTGCCAAGGTAGGCTTCCAGATGGGCCTTGAACATCTCCAGAAAAGGAGACTCAACAGCCTCCCTGGGCAGCCTGTTCTAGTGCTCCATCACCCGTGCTGTGAAGAAGTTCTTTAAATCAATAACGACCCGTATGTAGACACAGAGTATGCTCAAGCTATTCACTCCAGCCCTTTTATCTATTTCAGAATTATTCAAAAGGCTCTGATCCTGTCAACAACATCACTTTTGTAGATATCTGCATCTGTGCAAAATTTCTTCTAAACTAGGTCTCTCTCAGCCAGCACAAACCTTGCAGGTGAGATGGGTAGACAATACTGCTGTCCTATCAAAAAAATTGTAAAGATGTTTCTTACTGCATATGATCATTGTAATAACTTTTTTTTTTTTTTTCATTGAGAACCTCCTGCATCAAACACTTCTGTGAAACCATTTGCCAATCTGCAGCCACAAACCAAATTTTCAGTTTCATGTAGGTAATGGACATAACTGAGTTACCTGAAACAGGTAGGCTAAAGTGCTGCCGTTGTAACAAAAGAAAAGGCCTTTTATATTTTATGATAGTTCAGTTGGGAAAGACCTACACAGGTCATGTCCAGCTGTCACAGCAGTTGTCCAGAGAATCAAGTCCAACTCTCACAGCAGCAGAAAAACATTAGAGCTATTGTGACTATGTCAGAGGAAAGGGAACTAATCTCTTCACCATTGCTATATTTCTCCTGAAATTTGATACATTTTCCACTTTTGTCCAGGCTCAGTTTAATTCTCTGACATGATGGGACTCCTTCTACTTGCTTCAGAGCTGCTGTAACCATTTCCTTGGAAACCATTGCACAAGCCATCAAAGCTTTCGCTGTCAGGTTGATGTGACCTTCAAATAAATAAATGCCAGAATTTTGTTGCACTTGACTCACCCTCCTTTTCTTTCCTTCAAGGATTAGGTGTTGAGGCCACATTTAGGAATAGGGATTTAGGTTGTGATCTAAAAGAAAGGTGGCCATAGACTTCAATAGATGCTGAATTAAGTCATCATCTTGTACCCATTCCTTTTAGTTGCTTGACAGTTAAAGTTGATGTGAAATATCCTAGTGAGGCAAAGCTTGTAGGAAAGAGCAAATCAACCTCTCTAAGTCTGAAACAAAAAACGTATGTTGTAATAGAACAGGGAAAAGGCAGAAGTGATGGAATTGCAATTTTCTTTACTATCAAGATTAATGCTACAGAGATTCACCTAAAGGTAAATAAGACCTTGTGTGTGTTCTCATTTTCCTTTTTCCACTGAACCATGAGGCAACAACAATAGGAAAAAAACTGAAGGGAGAAGTCTAAGGACTAGCAGGAAAGGGAATATATCTGTCACAGAGATTGCTGGGGTTGGTTTTCTGCTGTGTTTTGCAATCACTGGGGCAGCCAGGTGAGGTGACAGTCCCCAGTGCTCAGTTCACAGCTAGCTCAGTTCTGACATGATGGATAGCTGGGCTCTTCAGCAAGGTCAAAAGAAATTTCCATAGCACAGATGGGAAAAATGCCGAGAGGCCGCTTCATTGCAAACCATTTTTTTAAAAGTCACTCAGGGGAAAAGGATGATTTATCCAGGTGGGATGTATTTCTGCAGCATGATTTCTTGTATCTGGCCTGAGCTGTATTGCTCACCTTTCAGAGCAATAGAAAAGGAAAGGCTATGCCCAAAGCTCAAACTCTGTGAGGACTGGTTCCTAAACACCTTTCTACTTGTTAATGAATTACAAGTGGCTGGAAGCGCACTAAAGCTGAGGGGGCATCAAGACCAAGAGATTAGTGGTATATTTGACCTTTCTGTTCATGCTGTCTTCCTCAGGCAAATTGTAGGCTTTGAGGTTTGAAGACATTTGTCCTCAAGGCATTTAGCTTGTTATAGTGCCAGAAGAGACAGGTAATGGTCAATCTGTGTGGCAGCAGGATGAAAAGAAATAGAAATGGTGTGGGGAATGTTCCTGCTGAATCTCTGGATTTTAAGAAACACTCCCTGGGCCTTGTTTCCCAAGTCTTTCAATTTCAAGAGGTTCACATAACACAAACTCTTATGCGTACTTCAGTTTGGGAAACCTTCCATCTATTACAGGGGGTTGGACCCAATGATCTTTCGAAGTCCCTTCCAACCCCTACAGTTCTGTGATTCTGTGATTACACAGATGCCAATGATGGTAGGAAGCTAGACATGGTTGCCTATTCCCTCCTATTTCTAAGAAGGAAGTTTTCCCTTCAGTCATCAAATGCATATAGCCAGAAGAGTTGAGCTGTATAAAACTAATGGTGTGTGTTAGGGAAGAAAACACAGGACAGTTTGGGATTTACCCCTTCCCTCTTTGGAAATAAAACATAAAGAAGATCCCACACATCAGTTTAAAAATGGTTAACAAAGAACATGGAGACAAACATCAGATGGTAGAAAATACAGAATAACTTTGTTTGTAAGTTCTTAGACTCACAGAATATCCTGAATTCAAAGGGATCCACAAAGATCATCAGGTCCAGCTCCTGGCTCCACACAGGACCACCCAACAATCAGACCCTAAGTCTGAGAGCATTGTCCAAGCACTTCTTGAACTCCAGCAGGCTCAGTGCCATGACCAGGACCCTGGGGAGCTTGTCCCAGTGCCCGGCCACCTCTGCGTGAAGAACCTTTTCCTAACAACCAGCCTGACCCTCCCCCTGTCCCAGCTCTTTGCTGTTCCCTCAGGTCCTGTCACTGTCCCCACAGAGCAGAGCTCAGCGCCTGCCCCTCCGCTCCCCTCATGAGGGAGCTGCAGGCCACCATGAGGCCTCCCCTCAGCCTGCTCTGCTCTGGGCCTAACAAACCATGGGACCTCAACTGGTCCTCATATGTCTTGCCCTCTAGACCCATCACCATCTCAGTAGCCTTCCTTTGGATACTCTCTAATAGTTTTATGTCCTTACACAGGCTAACAACAAAACATAAGATCCTGCATTGGATTTATACCTCACTAAGTTGTATCTCTGATATTAAAAAAAAAAAAAAAAAAAAAAAAAAAAAGATAAGTAGCGGTGTTCAGACTAAAATTCCAGATGGTCTCTGCAGTTTGTTTTCTAGTTTCAGATATTTGCCTTAGGCCTGCAACAGCCACATCTTATTGTGTACTTTCACTAGTGACCATTAGGTACAGAGAGCACCCAGGCAGTTCTGGTTGTTGACTAATTATTGCCACAAGAAAAACTCACCTCTCGCACTTGTGCATGATTTATGCTAGTGCATAGAAAAGACCTTGAGTTAAATAAGAAAAAAAAAAAGTCTATATTTTTCAAGAAGAAAAAGTAATTTTCAACATGTGGGGCCAGACCAAGGAAACAGTAAGGTCAGTGGGCCTCTAGCAAAGTCACTGTATGGTTGTGAGAGGTACTGAAATATCCTGAAGTTCTCTTATTGCTTTCTAAGGTAAAAAATGTTTTTATCTCTACTTCCAACTTTCTTGTGCAACTGCTTCTTCATTAGAACAAACACAAGAAGCTGCATGCTTAGACAGCACCAATGAACAAGGCTTACAGGACCTATTCTCAGCTTCCATCTTGGTTTACTGAGCAAAGTCAAGCAAGTCACAATTAACTGCCTGATTATAAATTAGGTGTTGCCACACCTGCCCTGCAGGGGTAATGTCTAGAATAATTGGCACTAGAAAAGAACATGAGGATCCTTGGATGAACACTATAATTTTACTGCCAAGTATTGTTGAGAATAATAACAGAAGGGAACCTGAACAATCATGTTTGAATTCACATGCATTTGACAATCCAGCAAAACAAAGTCCAGGGGTGTTCAGAGCTGGAGTTTTGGACTGAAGGGGGCCTTGATGAGAGGCTGGGGGTGTTGGTAGATGAGAAGATCAACATGAGCCAGTGTGCTTGCAGCCCAGAAAGTCACCGTATCCTGGGCTGAATCAAAAGAAGCATGGCCAGCAGGGCAAGGGAAGTGACTAACCCTCTCTGTGGATGCCCCAACCCTGGAGGTGTTCAAGGCAGGATTGAATGAGACTTTGAGCAGCCTGGTCTGGTGGGAGTTCTCCCTGCCCATGGCAGGGGGGTTTAAATTAGATATCTTTAAGGTCCCTTCCAATCCAAACCGTTCTATGATTCTTTTTAATTTAATTCTAAAGAATAAATTCTGAAATAAAATGTCATCTGAGCTAGAGAATTGTGCCCCAAATTTTGTTATAATATATAGGTTTGAAATGGTAGGTTTTATTGTTATTGTATTCTATTCTTTCATCTTGATTTACCACCCAGCTGGCATTAGTCAACTCCAATCTGTGTTTTTCAGTGTGATGAAGCTAAGGTAAAATAATATTAAAAACAAAAATGTCCATAGCTGTAGTAGAGTGTAAAGGCAGCCCTCCAAAGAGTCTTCCTGAACTACTAGCAGTGAGTTTTATAATCTGTAGGAAAAAATCTCCCTTTATCAGGTGGTGATCCTACTCAGCCACATTGCTGAGTAGGTAGGGTATCATTCCACATGATGACCATTGCTGGCCTGTTGCCTTGTTGATATGACGCAAAAACACTTCCCTGGCTTTTGTGCTAGTTTTGAAATAATGGTGCTCCCCACAGTCACGGAAATCTCTATATCTGAAGCCATGTGAATCTGTCTATTATGGTAAAAATCAGTAGGTAGTCTGTAACGGGATACCTGCAACTTTTTAAATAAAGGACTTGATTTGTCTAGTCAATAAAAAACAGAGGTCAATAATATTCATCCACCATCCCTGTGGCACTTGGAACAGAGGAATGGTACATATCACAACATCCAGTAATCTTGTGTTTAAATTCTGTACATTCAACAGCCTCTAATATGTCCTAGTCTTCTGACACACAAAACAGTATGCCAAAGGCATCAGTGGATTGTAATCACAGAAGGAAAGTGATGAAAGAAGAGAAATCAGCTGGGGATATGTCCCTTTGCAAGCAAAAATGTAGTGACAGCCATGAAAAGTTAGAACAACAAAAAAGACAGAGAAAATCATATCTGGTAAAAGTACAAAAGGATATGCAAGAAAAAAAAAAAAAAAAAAAGAAAGAAAAAAAAAACTAACATAAAAATCCAAGTAAATATGGCAACCTTCCAGCTCTCAGCAGGGGAACAATTCAGAAAGCATCATAGTAAAGAAAAACATGTTACTTTGAGCTTTTTTTTTTTTTTTTTTTTGTATATTTTTGTGTATTGCCAGGGTTCTAAATACAGGAATAACAGCACGCAGCTATTCATGTAAAAAGCATATTTGACTCAGTTTTGCTTTCTAACTTTTTTTGTTTTACAATATGAGTTCAAGAAAGTAAAGTGAAATAAATTTTAAACTACACCGGAAATGAGAGAGAAGCATATAGGAGATTCAAAATGACATCTGTGGCACCCCAAGAACTGCCACCAGCTGTGGCGTTTCAAACATAAGAATTTGAGAGGTCAAAATCTGCCAAAGGCCAGAAGCTGTGTTAGCTAGTGGAAATCAAGATTCTAACTATGAGACTGAGGTAAAAATCTGTTTTTGTTTTTGTTGTTGCAGTTTGTTGTTGTTGCTTTACTATATTTCATATCTCTCCAGCAATTGGAATATCTTTTATCTCTGTTTTGTTTCTCATACATGATATACCATGTAGTATCTCCATGTCTCTATATTTTTGTTGTTGTTGTTGTTGTTGTTGTTATAAACTGAAATAGTTTTCAATTTGTATTGATCTGGTGCGACTACTACTGTCAACAAGAAAGAGATGAGGCAAAATGGTCATCATGTGGAATGATACTCTACCATGATATTTACAGGTCAGTTATGCAACCCTGGGATTCAGGAACTCTAAATTCTTATCCTAAATCAAACAAAATAACAACACTAATTGGCTGCTTCTTCTACCTGGTGTGTCAAAGGCAGGAAAACCACCAGAAATAAATTTTTATTTAGAGCTTGTAAGTAAACTGTGAGCATTGGACCCATAGTTCCTACCATCATTTTCAAAATAATTCCTGTGGAGAAATAATTAGCATGATAAAGACAAAATTCTACTTGTTTTTCTTGTTTTGCAATCACATATTCTTGATAATGTCTTTTTTTTTTTTTCTTTTTTCTTTTTGTGTTTCCATTCAAAAATGCTTTGTTGAATTATCTTTCAAAAGAGAGGAATTAACTTGGGAAAATGGAAATCAGAAGGTTTTCCAGGGCTAGGTCAGAGACTCCATTATGAATGTTTGCAGGGCCTTCCTGAAGAGTGTGCCGGCTGGAGAATTTCATCCTTATCTAAACTGTTTCCAGATTGACAAGAGTATCTTGACATTTCCTGTAAGGACCTGGCCACAGCCTAGGTAATGACTGCTGCATTATTTTCCTTTTTAATTGAAATTTAATTGAATACTGTGCTGATAAAGCACATGATTGATTATTGCTTCTTGCTTTCGTGCCATGGGTACAGATGTTCTGAGATTCTCTGGCTTGTTCTCCTGGCTGACAGCGCCAGTGTGACATTTCCCTTAACCCTTTGATTTATCCTTTTGAGTGGCCTTTCCATAAGCCTGTGCACCTTTAAAACCTGTTTTTGTTGTTGTTGTTTTAAAATAAATAAAATACATAAAATAAAGCAGAGAAAGTGTGTATATGGTCATGTAATTAGGGAGGCAGTGAGAACTTAAAGGATCTTTTCTTCACTTCCTGCATGATCTAAATCAGTCATTTAGGGCCAGGAACACAAAGGAACTCAACTACTGTGAAGGATTTGCAGGTTATCTAGCCCCAAATGTATCTTTGAACACTAGGTGTTCAGACCACATGATGGTCTTGGAAGGTCCCTTCCAACTGAACTATTCTTTCTATTCTATTCTATTCTATTCTATTCTATTCTATTCTATTCTATTCTATTCTATTCTATTCTATTCATCTTCAGTGAGTTGGCAAACATATGGAACACAACTAGAGAGCTAGCCCTCTAAGAAGTTTTTGAGGGGGGGCGTATGCATGATTTGCATATCATACATATCCACCTTGACCAAATTATTTGTTTACCTCTGTGGTTTATGTGAGATACAGAGGAAGGCAATAAGATGGATGGAGGTATATAATTGCTTCCCAAGATGGAAAATTAAACACACTAGAATTCCTCAGCCTGGAAAAAAAGAAAACCACCAACAACAAAAAAACACTTAAAGGAGAAATTTAGAAAACTATGAACAACATGAAGGAAAGTAAATAGGGAAAAGTTTATTCATTTACACAGACAAGGAGGGCACAAAGACATTAACAGGCATCACATGTTAAATAAACTAAAATTAATGAACTGCAGAAATGATTGCCACAGAATGGAAAAGAGGCTGAAAACAGAGATGGATTTTTAAAAGAGAATAGCAAAATACCAAAAAGGAAGGTATTTCAAGGCCTATTAAACAGAATCTTTGGATTCAACATCTGTCTCAGAAAAACCCTGATCTACACACGGACTAAATTTATATTCATTACTGAGGGGGTGTAGTGAGGAAATATATATATATATATATTTAACTCCCTCCTAAATATTTTTCAGAACAGGACTGATTTTTCAAAGTCAGTAAAGTTAAACGTTGACATGCATGTCTGCACTTCCATTATATCTAATGTAAATGCAGTCCAAACAATGACTGAAATGTGGAGAGGGATTCAATTCCCACATCATACACTTTCACTGGATGTGCTAAGTAACTCTGTAAACTCTGGAGGGTGCAATTCAGTTATGTAAGCACAGGTTAGAGGTGTCTTAGAGTTTCTCTGAGTATAGGCTGCTTTCTAGCCATTCCTTCTGGAGCAAGTAGGGCCCGTATCATGTCTGCCAGTCCCATGCAGGTTGTCTATAACCTATGGATATTGTCTCCTTGTGTTTAAACATATAATTAAATCTTGACTTATTTTTACTGGTCCTTGTGAAAAACAAGATAGGGGAATGAATGAACTTTTAGTTTGATTAACCGTTACCATTCCTGTGTTTTCCTCTGACTCCAAAACAATGAAATGGATAATAAAGTCATTTTCGTAGGCTTTGTATATTATGCTCTTTGGCCCCAAATCTACAGCATAGGTCCTATAATAAGGCCCAGATCCATACAAGTAATTAGATATTCCCAACAGCAAGAGTTAAGCACCTAAAGGCCCTAGTAGATGCACCGCCGTCATGGTTATGAGCAACATACCTCACATCATATGCTCATCTAGCAGTTTAGGTGTTGAATTCCCCTCTTTGTCAAACAGTGTTAATCTGGTTCTGTGCAAATGACTAGTGATATGAGAACACAAAGCAAATGTGGTGGAGAAGTGCCTTAAAATCTCAGTAGGATGTCAGTATCTATAGTGCTACTGTTTATTATGGGAGCAAACACAAGGGGAATATGTTTTTAAAGGCTGCCCCTTGTTATTTTTTGTTTTTTATCCAACCGTATTATGAGGCATTTTCTTTCTTGCTGCTTGTTCCTTCTGTCACATGCACTTCATAAACTGGCCCTAAATCCAGAATAACTTGTCACAGGAGGATCATTTAGCACATGGGAATTTCACAAGAACACTTTGCTGGCATAATCTGTCCTATGAGTATCCATATACCCACATTTCCTGGCATGCTACCTAACCAACTAGGAAACCAGTGAACACCAGCTGCAGCATAAATCCTCTGAAGGCACTGGCATTCTTCAAAATCAGAGAAAACCTTTAATTTATCTCTAAAACAATCTCTAACATTATCTGATGACTGAGGGAAAAAAAAAAAAAAAAAAAAAAGAAGAATGTTTTTGAGTCACAAAGTTGAATCAAGTAGCATTCCACTTCCTGAGTGGCATGAACTAGGTTTGGAAATCAAAGCCTTGTATCCTGACATATAATAGAAACCAATACATAAATCTAGATTTTCTCATTCTTACTTTGTTCCTAGATGTTTTCTCCTCTTCTAATCATGCTTCTCTCCCATCCTAGTAAAATGTATTTTATTTAACCACAGTATGAATATAGATCACTTTAATTTCTTTCCTGCATAATAGAACAAATCATAAAGATTTTTAATAAAATACACACAACAAGGAGGGCAACAATATAAAAAGAATACAGTTAATAGGTCAGATCCTAAGTTATTTTTAAATCTTTGTAGTTTTGTTGACTGCAGTAGCATGTTCTTGATTGATACAAGCTGATAATTTTGCCCCTTCAATTTAAATTTTAAAGGAGGTAATGGAAATATTGAACTCAAAGCTTGATCAGATAGTGGAACAATTTGCTTAATGAGATAATTATGGCTCCACTATGACCTTCCAGGGAAGCTGAGCTGTGTTTACAGTTAAATGAATGCACAGACTTGTCCTGATAAGTGCAATGAACTGAGCTGAATAGCTCAGGAGTTCCAGCTCTGTGGTGCCCAAATGCTGCCACACGGGCTGTGTGTGCATAAATGCGCGTGTGCATGCTTGCACTCCCCACCCGCGCTCGTATCGGGCACCTTGTTTCTGCAGCCAATGGAAGTGCTGCAGTAATCGACATCCCCATTCTGCCTACGTTTCATTACATCCCATACTTTATGCAGCAGGGAATAATTGGACTTAGTAGTTGCCGTGAAACCAATTTTTGCTTCTTTTCAACTAGCTTCCTGTGTGGCTTCTTGCCATCAGCAGCTCATTTGGATGCCTTGGCTCATTCAGGAGCAGCACACTATTCTCCGCAGAATTACTACTACATGCAGGATATAGTTGTGGCGCTCCAAAGTGTACCTCAGGAGTTTCCAGGTTTGTAGCCAGCCCCTGTTTAGTACTGGTGATGTGTGTTGGATGTGTTGACTTCTGTACCCTTTATACTTATTGACTATTTCACTCGGTGCTTGTCTGTGAGGAAGGACAAAGGATAACTTTAAAAGTGTTTTCCTTTCTGTTGCATAGTAGATGAAAACAGGATACTAAGAAATGAAAAGGACATCTAGGTATATTAACTATGGACAAACAATTATAAAATAATAATAATAATAATAATAATAAGACTTTTTATTGGTTGCCTTCCCTACTGACTGACAACTAACTGGCACTCTCTCCAGATCTAAATTCTTTGGAATTGCATTTGTACAAAGTCTCAGTCAGAGAAGCTAAGTCCAAAGGGATCTTATTAATGCAGAGTAATTTTACTTCAATATCGAAAGCTATCATAATCTTAGATACTGTCTATAATTATATGTGTGATATAGTAGTTTTCTGTAATTTTATTAGTCCTGAATAACTGCTTTGCAATTCTTTTTAAGTGTTTTCAACACTTCTTTTTGAACAGATGCTATGTACTCCTGTGATGCTTCTGTGTCCCAGATGTTATTAGGAGCAGAGTCTGGGAACTGGGAACATTTATATGGATCTAGAAGAACCCAAGTATACCAGAACAACAATATTTAACTCATGGACAGGCTAAGAATTATGAAGAAGGAGGAAATCACTTATTTTCAAATATAACATAAGATTTAAACAGCAATCTCATGTTTAGTGTAGTTTATTTGCTTTGTTTAGCATTTTTATGGCTTTTTGACCATAAACTGTTGTTTATATATATGTTTATATATAATGTCAATTGGGGAAGCTCTGGCACACATAGGTGTAAATTCACTTAGACATAATTCTTCATGGACATGTCTTCTTATTGAAAAAAAGTGTTCATGCCCATACCAGAAATATGCTACAGACAAAATATACATGTTACTGGGTGATGATTGATGATGTCACTTACACGTTTATTTGTATATATATATTAATATACAGATACACACACTCTAAAAAATACCTTACCTATAACGAATTAAGAATATATTTTTTTCAAACTTTTTATAAAACACTTTAGCCCTGTTGACATGTCTTGAAATTTGTTGTTTCTTTTCAGTTTTCATTCGTTTTTCTTCTGTCCTCAGCAAGGTAACTGCATGTGTGACAATCAGAAGAAAACCGAAATACTATCTGACTGTGCTTATCTCAGTGTGTGTATGACCTTGGTGGAAAATAAATCCCTGCAAAAGGCTGATCCTCTTCCAGAGCTGGTTCAATGATCTGGTTCAGGCCACCCAGTTATATGACTTGATAATCTTGACTAGTTAAACTAGCACTTCTGAACAGACCTACAATAGCTCCTTTGGTTTATGTAACAAATACAGAATCAAGGCTTAGAAGTTTTGCAGTAACATGCATGAGGCACTGGAACAGGCTGCCCAGAGAAGCTGTGGATGCCCCATCTCTGGAGGTATTTAAGGCCAGGCTGGATGGGGCTTTGAACAACCTGGTCTGGTAGGAGGTGTCCCTGCCCATGGCAGGGGCATTGGAATTAATTGATCTTTATGGTCTCTTCCAACCCAAACCATTCTATGAGTCTATGATATGTTCTTATCTGGTTTGCCTGTGACAACTAAAGACATAGCTGAAGATGGAGGAGAGCATGGAAGGATGCCCTTGCACAGATGGCTCCACAGTACAATAGCCAGACACTGCCCCCAGGCTATACTCTTTTCCCTATCTGATGTTTTAGTATTTCATACATGATTCAGACCTTGGGCTTTCCCTTCTCCCCTAAATTCTTCTGGTTTGCACACAGAGCCTGAAATACTGTGCTAATTCTATCCAATTTGGAGTTTAAAGTCCCAACATTTCGCTCCTTTTCATGGAAAAAGCTAATATTTTCTTAAGGAAAATCTCTCAGCCCCTCTCCTTATCCACACTAGGAGAGCTGTTGGACTGAAGCCAAAGGTTCAGGATGGCAGGTAACAGCTGAGTGACACTGCAGACTGCTGCAAGGCATGTTATTGTTATGAAGTTACAAGGGCAACAGACAACAGCAACCCTGAATGTCACCTGCTGCTTAGGACACACATCTAAAAGGGAGCAGATCTGCAGCTGGGACTATTCCTTTGTCTTATGTCTGATAGCCAGAGATACTCCAAGGAGGTAGGATATAGGATTTTTGCTCCTAGCTGAAATCGCAAACCACTCATTTATGGAGTTTGCCGCCTTCTCCTATCTCTATTGCTCTTACTAGAAGATATGCCTTCCCCAGATTTATTCTGATTAAAATAACCAACCAGCAAACAAACCTAAAAAGGTTATATTTTCTGATTTAGGCAGCTGTTCTCAGGGGAAACTGATGTGCTCTGGAGTTCTTGCCCCAAACAGACACCTACACGAAATACCCAGGTTAGGAGTCAAAATCTTCCAAGAGCTCTGTATAAGCATGGAGCAGAGAAACAGCAGATCTATGGGTGACTCAGCATAGACAGAATGAATTACTTGTAAGTACTTTCTTGACTCTTTGCAGAGTGCCTGGAATGTCTTAGCTTTTAACGTTGTTCCTTCTGCGAAATACCTGCAGCTTGCAGGGATGAATGCATCTTTTTATGTATGAATATGAGTCCTCAAGAGGGGTGAGAGCTCAAACACTTGCTTCTGATTGGCACTTCCCACTGTGCAGGTGGCTCTCACCTCAGCAACAGAGGCAAAGCATCACCCTTGAGAGGTGCTGAGCATGGATTATATAGAGAGCCCTGGTACCCTGGTGACATACACACTATTCAAGTGGGAAGCTTCATTGTGGAGATGCTATTTTGGGTGTCTGAATTAAGTGTTCTGAATCTGTCTATCTAATACACACACACACACACAAACCACCTTGCACCTTGCCAGCATGAAATTTAGTGCAAAAACAACCTGAAAAAGAAAAATCAAAGGCCATGAAAATTGCTCCATCATTATAATATAGTAGTTGCATTTCATAAAAGTTATGTTGCCCTGTTACTATGGTAACTGCATTTAAGTCTTCTTATTACTAAGTGGAATATGTAAAACAACTGAACTTATAGAAAGGAGTTCACCCTTAATTTTCTCTCTCTTTTTTTTTTTTTTTTTTTTCATGTCTGGATATTATGCAAAGTGTTATAAACATTTATAAGTATTTAACTTAATCAGCAATGCTTATGAAACTAATTATTCTATTAGCAGGAGCATTCAGGTACAGGGCATGAATCAGAAGATTCATTCTGTGAATGCGGGTGGGACAAGAGGAGTATGGGGGGGGGGGGGGGGGGGAAAAAATATTTCTTTCACTGTTTCCACAGTGATAAGTGATGTTTGGTTTAATAATGTATCTCCTTCCACAAGGAAAGCTACTTTCCTCGTTATTTGCCTTTTGTTGCACTGTGCAGGAGTCCTCTCTAGTTTTCCGTGAAATGCTGCTGGGTTTGCTGTTAGAAAGAATGCATGTAATTGGAAAAGAAAGGGAGCATTTGCAAATAAACTACTGGGAAATATATATACATATATATATTCAATTAAATTTTTGCAAGTTTAAAAACAAAAACACAGCATCAAAAATTCTGTACAAAGTAAATGAATGAGGTTTCACACCTTTGCAGAGTGCCAGGGTTTAGGAAGATGTTAAGTTATGTAATGATTGTGTGCTGTTCATGTCCTCAGATATGTGCCATATATTCTAGTGTCCAAAATTTACACCAAAAAATATGTGTTTACACATGATTGCAGTAACTACAGTCTAAGCTTGATCTATGGCCACGTTAGTGGACAGACTCACAGATTTGGGGAGAAAAATTGATAATTTTATGGTGTCAGATTTTCTGAGGGATGTGAGTCAAAGGCAGTGCTCATTATTTCTGTTAGGTACATCAAGATTTCTTACTATCTTTTCCTTAAAACATATAGTTTAAGTCTGAACTTTCACATCTTTCAAGCATCATCTATCATAAGACTTCCAGATAACTCTTCTAGCCATCTGATAAATACCTGACTTATTTGATAAATACAGTAGTCATTTGACAAGTACTCTCTGGAACTCCAGCCACAGGAACCAAATGTTTTTGTCCCTGCTCCTGTGAAGAGGGTTTCCTCTTACCCATGTATAAAGCATTTCCTCACACACTTATGAGGAGCTACTCACTTATACACAGAATGCCATAAAATCCATGTGTCATAAGGACTCCTTCCCAGGTCACTCTGTTAACTTGATTTGTTCAGAGAGGTTTTGGTGCCCAGAGAGGTTGTGGAGTCTCCCTCCCTGCAGACATTCAAAAGCTTTCTCTGCAACCTGCTTGGGTAGCCCCGCTGGAGCAGGGATTAGACCAGATGGCCTCCAGAGGTCCCTCCAAACCTCAACCATACTGTCATTCTGTGATAATAACTGTCCGATTATGTGCTGTTCCTTTCTTAAAGAGGTCTGTGTTCAGCCCTGCCTTCAAAATCCAGGTGGAGAAAATGTCATAGTCAGGTTCCTGGGTCCTCTGCAGCTCTGATATGTATAGGCCCCTATGTCAATAAAACATAGTTCTGTTCAGAAGTAGTTACTTTGCTGTTTATGAATTCCAGTGAATTTATTCGCTAAATAAAGTACAAAAATATTGCTTCCAAAATCCAAGCCAATCATGTTAAGAGGATGAATATCAAATGAAAAATAATTTACACATCAAAGATTTCTCTTAATACAAAACCCTATTTAAAACTGATCTAAGTGTAGCAGGTTGTTTGTAGTTTATTATACTGCAAAGTCTTTATAGGCAGCCTATCAAGTAGAAGCTCTGGCTGCAAGTATGTATATATAATTGATGCTGTGCTTGAAGAGATACAAAAATGATGAGAGTTTAATACATGTCATCTGCAGTCTCAAGTGTATTGTCCATGCTTAGTAGATGGCATGTATTTTTCAGTTGACTTCCATAGTGAAATGCAGCTGTTGGTTTATGTCAAATCAATAAAGACTTAATTACAGTAAATGTAAAAGAATTATAAATAAATGTAGTACAAAGTAAATGTTTGATAAAAGTGTCTAAGCTCTAGAAATGAACAAGGAAAACTTGTGGGACAGGCAAATCAAAACTAGAAACTTTCCCCAAAGCACCCCAAACCCCAAGAAAACCTTTTCAAATTATTCCTTACAATGAAAGCCCTTTGTTTGTAACCCTCTCTGTAATGATCATTTCACATTCATACAAGTAGAAATGAACAGATTCTCATCTGGTTTAAACTGATGCCAATACATTGACCTTGATAGAGTTCTACCAGGTTCTACTAGCATTCCAGAATAAACCCAGAACATAGAAAACACAGTTCATGATGATGTTTTGCAAGAAGATTTTCTAATCCATTAATGTTGTGGAGTTTTATTGTTGTTGTTGTTTTCTTTTTTATTTTTTTTTCTTTTTGTTTGCTTGTCTGTTCCTTTTTGCTTTGACTCTCTGCAGGTCTGTCTTAGTAAACTAAGCAGCACTAAAACACAGGCTAGAGCATCAGGCCCATGAGTATCCAGACATCTTTAACTCTTATCATGCTCCTGGTAAGAATTTTCATCTGGAAATTGTGCCTCTCCTTGTATGTGGTTCATATAAAAGGAAGAATCATTCAAGGACTGCTCTAAACAGGAGGAGTAGACAAGGCCAACTCCTCTTGGTAGCTGACAGTTTAGCTCACCCTCTGACCCTAGAGTACTTTAGTTCATGGGCATCCTATTCTTAGAGAACCCCACTGACTGGTGTGAATTTTAATGTGATTCTCAGACTCATTGTGAAATCTCAACTGTACAAGGAGAGATACACTGTCCACACAGCTTGTAATTTAAATGTTTTATAAGAATGAGAAAATAATTATTTAAAAAAGACAGTGTTAACCTGGTCATCACTTCTCAGGGACTTCTGGGGGTTGTGTAGTCTAAGCACCCCTTCTCCAAGCAGGGACAGACAAAATTCATTGCTCAGGGCATGTCCAGACACATTTTGAGCATCTCTAGGAATGGAGACTCCACAACCTCTCTAAGCAACCTGTTGCCAAATTTGATGACCCTCTGTGATGGATGCACTCAACTCTTTGACCAAACTAGCAGTAATTTGGTTCAGACTCTGAAGGAAGTAAAGGTCTATACCTTGATTAGGCCATGAACTTCTCTAATTAGAAACTATTCTCTAAAACTCACACAGGACCGGATTACATGGTGTGCTTTAATGTTCATAAGCCTGGAGGCCATACAATTAACACCTGAGTAGCAGGATGTTCTTCCAAGACTAATTTATCAAGGAAAGAAGTCGTGTACAAAGAGACATATGCTTACAGTTTCCTTTTTACATAATCTGACTACAAACTACCACTTCATCAATATGACAGCCTGAATAAGTTATTTTGGAGCTTTCCTTGCTAAGCAGCTGGCTGCACGGTGATGTCCCCTTGAGATGGGATGACTCTCAAGGATACTCCTCGAGGTTGAGAGACCCCTTAGCAAACTGCAGATCTTTGGTAAGTGACCAATATCATTTATAACTTGTACCACAGGGCATTAAGTTCTAGTATCAGTGACTTTGAATCATTATTACACTGTCTGTGTAGTAAGTAATAAGTTGAGCTTCACCATCAAGCTTTGTTAAGCTTCACCTTTACAATATTTTCCTTCAATAAATCATTTTCACTACTACCTTTGGTAGTGATTCTTTAAAACCTCAACCATTTAAATCTCAAATATGACACCCTGACAGTAAAAAAGATTTTTCTTTCATTTAAATGGAATGTCCTGTATTTTAGTTTGAGCCCACTGCTTCTGTACTTCACTCTGGACACCGCTGAGAAGAGTCTGACTCTGTATTCTTTATTCCCCTCATCAGGGATTTATATACACTTTGGGGATCCCCCTGAGCTCTCTTTGCCACACTGAACAGTCCTAGATCTCTCAGCCCCTCCTCATGCCCCATGTCCTTAATGATCTTTGCAATTCTTAAAGAAATACAGTGTTACTTACCTCATGGCATTTTCATGAGGTCAAGTGGCTAGACAGAAGAGGTAGGGTTGCTCATAGAAGCTTTGGAGCTAAACATTCCCATGAGGCATGGGCTGCACTGAGGTCCTCCAAATCTCTAGGAAGGGATCCTTTTTTGCTAAGGATCTTTCTGTACAGGGAAAACAAACAAACAAACAAACAAAAAAACTTTTTTCAATAATTGTTCTGTCACATTTCTGACTGAGTCTTGGACTTTTTTATAAAAAACAATGTGTATACTCAGGAGAATCTAAGTTCCCATTTCTAAAGGTACTGACAGCAAAATCTAGCCTTTGATATATGATATACTTTGGCCTAAGGGAATATGGCCTTACCTTTAGGCTCTTATATATGTCTCTGTGTTTCTCTCTGTGTGTGTGGACATTACCTACCTATTAGCCACTAAGAGCCTTAGTGCTCTTTTATTGCCAAGGGAAGGTAGAGAAAGAAGCATGGTCTGCCAATGTCAGTCACACTGGATAAGGGCTTCAGTTTACAGCTCTAGTTGCTGTGAAGTTTGCAAATATGAGAAAGTATACCCTAGGGTACAGAATGCCTCTAAATTGCAGTATTGTGTTGGATTCCGTTTCTCCACTGCACATCACACATTTCCTTAGGCTCTGCAACAGGGAAGTCAACAAAAAGCAGCAGTCATTGAAAGGACGGGCCCCATACAGAAGAGCTTCCCAAGAAAGGAGCTATGGCTGTATAATCATCTGCTATTGTTTCTTGCATCAGCCTAGTAATGCTTTTAGTCATTAATGAAAAATTATATGTTGAACGTGTATATGCATATGTATGTACTAAATTCCAGTATTTTGTTATTTTTAAATTAACTGAAAGCAATTCCAGATATTCCCGGCAGAAGAGACTACAAGAAAAAGGAACATGAGAGCATTCAATTACAATTCACTTACGCTAATAGAGTTATTCTTTTATATCAAAGACATACTAAAGATGGAAAACATCATCACATGTCTGGATTTCAGATGTATTGACATAAGACAATACTGAAATCATGTGGATGACCTTAAGTAAAGATAGAACTCTTGGTAGATTCAGCCATTTCCCCTTGTTATTTTCTGTGATGTGGAAGATGTTGCTCTTACTCCTCAACAAAGTTCAGGTTAGATCACACCACCACAAACTATGCACACAAATTCCAAAGGCATTGATTTTGCTGGGACTATGCATAAAGATACAGTTAAGAACATAACTGATCTCTGATTAGACAGAAGAGTTACAAGTTAGAAGGGGAAAGTGAAAGGTGTTCTTTCGCACTATATTTCTTAAGGTCAGTTACTTGCACGTGTTTCATTCTCCTTCTTAGCATTCACTTTTGGTAGCTGTTTTTGCTTTAAATATGCACAGTGAAATTCTAACCCATGATTCTTTCATACAAGCACTTTGATCCTTCCTGTCCTCCACAGAAAACAAACCAACTTCCCTCTTCAGTTACTTGGCAATGTGAGGAAGCAGTTTTATGGACCATATCCCATGCTTATTCTCCCACAGATAAAACTTATGGGGAACCAATAGGAGGAATTGTACAGCTGCTTAACTAAAAGCTTCAGGAACTTGCAGGTTTGAGGAGGTCGCACCACCCCCATCATTCTCCTATCAGCTCTTCTTTTAAGTGAGACCTGCAAATCTCCCAAGCACATTGTTTTCTTTTGGGTATGTTGGATTTCTTTTAATATTTTTTAATATATATATTCTTTTAATATCTTTTTCTTTTCTTTTTCTTTCTTCTGGCAAGCAGCTTATAAGTTATTTCATTTTCAATAAAAAGGCAGGGAATAGAATGAAAGAGCTGATGGCTGGAATCTAGGACATGTTTCTTTCCCAAGCTCTTCAGAAACATGCTGTGCATCTTTGAACAATGACTTTAGCTTCTCCTCTTCAGATATTTCTCTAAAAAGGGCCATTAGTGTAAGACTCACAAAATCATAGAATCATAGACCTTAAAGATCATCTAATTCCAACCCATCACTATGGGCAGGGATGCCTCCTACTAGTTCAGGCAGCTCAAAGACCCATCCAGCCTGGACATGACTTAGGGGTCACATATACAAAAAAGTTTGGATGTCTGAAGTGTGCATTTGCATCTTTTAGGTACCTGGCACAGATCCCAAATCCTTGAAGGACTGTCTAAGCATACATCCTCTCAATGGAGACACATACATAAAAATCTTTATAATAAAAATGCTAAATTAATGTCTCCTTGTGAAAACATGTCTTAGGCACCAGCTGGGACTCAAAGGGGATGCCTCACCCCTCCAAAGCCAGAAACATCCTCTGAGGATAGGTTTAAAACCACTTGTTCTGTTTGACAATCTTAGCAGAGCTGTGATATTGGACGTAGCATCACTAGCTAGCTATTATGGGACAGAAAGTTCATCCCGCATGTTGAACTCATGCTTCCTCAGCGTCAGGGAATTTCCAGGAAAGTACTATAAATATCAGGCTAGCAGCCACAATGACAGGGTGAAAGACTTTTTTGCTCAGTAGTTTCAACTGAGGTAAGTATCATATAATTATTATTTTTTCCTTTAGATTCAACGGGCTAATGTTTATTTTATGTTGAAGGGAGGGAGTACTCTGGAGAGACATCATCCAAAGCCTCCTTGTCCAGTCAGAGTGCCTGCACAAGAGTCTGTAAAGTCATGTTCATATTGTTTCTTTATGTCTCTTTCTTGTCTCCTGAAAACTGTTTTGTAGAAAACAGTGCAGCTTCACTAGAAAACACAAATTGTACTCCCAGCCCAGCCCCTGCACTTTAAGATCACAGACTGAAAAATCACTTTATAAAAGGTGGTTATTAAACCTCTGAAAAACAAAAACAAAGAATTCCTTTGAATTGCATAATTCTACTTAGGTAGAACTACCATAGGTGCCTCTACCCTTTAATTAGCTTGCTTTTGTGGAACAACTTAGAAAAGTATCTTTTCATTCCCTCTTATAAAAGAAAGCAGATGACAGACAAATCTGCTTTACTTAAATCTTCTTTGAATGATGGATATTGAATAAAGGTCTTGTCGAGGAGAACAAAATTCCAGCTGAGCATTGTACTAACTAAAGACATCACTTCAAAATCATAATTATAACCACATATTTAAATATATTCAGCACAGGAACACAGCATTTGACTTTTGTATGCATCTGGGTATACCTACAGCTCTTTTTAAAGATAGAAACTCTTCTCTTATGCATTTTTTTTTCTCATACCCTGAGCAATAGGCTCCAGGGCAGATGCGTTCTGCAGTGGAGCAGGGGATGGTGGTGTAAAGGGGGTTCCCTAAACTGAGGCTCATCAAGGCAGCCAAGGGAGCCAGGACAGCAGCAGCGAGCACACCTGTGGGAGGTATGTCCATGCTGAAGAACTGCTTCACCTGGTGACAGAGCTTCAGGAGGAGGTGAGTAGGCTGAGGAGCATCAAGGACTCAGAGGAGATCAACAGGTGGTATTTTCTCCATCCTTCCAGTAGTGGGGAACAATAATGAAAGGAACAGGCAGACTCAGCAGATCAATACCTGGCTCTGAGACTGGTGCCACCAAGGTAACTTGGGGTTTCTTGATCATGGGAAATTCTACATGATACCAGGCCTACTGGCTTCTGATGGGAAGCACCTTTCTTCAGGGGGAAGAGGGTTCTTGGCCAGGAGTTAGCATGGCTGACTTATAGGTCTTTAAACTAAATTCAAGGGACAAAAACAGGCCTGCCAGTGATAACCTATAGGACTGCATGTTAAAAAATTGAGGGACTGCATGCTAGCAAGACCCTTCAGTCTGTCCCATGAGGGGCTGGATTCAATGAAGCACATCTGAAATGTTTCTACACAAACACACACAGCATGAAAAACAAACCAGAGGTGCTAGAAGCCTTGGCCTGGTCCCAGAGCTGTGACACCATTTATATAAGCAAAACCTGATGGTAAAAGACCTGTGACTGGTGTGTGGAGATGGACGGTTACAGGCTCTTCAGAAGGGACAGACAGGGCAGGCGAGGTGGGGAGTGGCACTCTATGTGGAGCCAGGAGTTGGACTTGATGATCTTTGATGATCTTTGTGGATCCCTTCCAACTCAGGATATTTTATGATTCTATGATTTTTCCTACAATAAATTACGATTTGAAGTCAGATTGTGAGGCATCTTCATAATATGAAAAATATATTTGAAGAAAAAAAAAAAGAAACAAAGGACTGTGTAATTCTTCTATGCCATCAACAACAGAGGTTTATGATGTTCAAAACTATTTTAACTTTATAGCAAAAAGGAATGTCCTTAATTTCCATTGTTTATATTACAGAGAGACGCTGTTTTAAGCACAGAGAAAAAATCCATCAACAAAAAAACAAAAACCCTGCAATCTACATATGCAGGAGATTAAAAAATAAAGGGGGGGGGGGGGCTAGGGGGGGGAAGGAATAATATAACCATATTAAACCGAGATATGGAAAAGGATATGGAAAGGGAAGTGGCACTACTGAGGTCTCAAAAGAATGCCCTTTTATTCTACAATGGAGAAACCACAAATTTCTTATCATGTTGCCCTAATGCAAACATTTAAAATAGGTCAGAAGTGCCTACTTATCCTAAATACCTCAAAAGAGTCAAGGTCACTCATTTATTGACATTTACTTTATAGCAGAATAAAAGTATGTGAAATGATTCTTAATCCTGAAGCCTGCCTGATAGCCTGTGTCTCAGATTGCACTCTTACTGATGGTTACTATTTTTCCTTCTGCATTTCAGGTGATTATGAGACAGGAAAGAGAGGTTTTCCTATACAGTAACTATGCCAAAATACAAAAATATCAAATTCTGCATTCATTCTTAAAAAGCAGAAGAGAAATATTAAGCTATGTCCTTCCAGGCTTTTTCCAAAACTATATAGAGTGCTAAGCATTCTCACAAACATCAACATCATTGTAAACTGTTAAGCCATAGCAGCAGAAATGCAGATGACCTGACTTGCCTGAATACTTAATTGAAAAAATAGACTTTCCATATTCTCACTGGGGCATATAGAAAAAAACTGGGCACACTTAAATTAAATGCTAATAATTCTTTACTGATCACTGAAAGACTGGGCTTTAGGTTCCTAATTTCTAATTTAGTGTTAGGTGTTAGATGACTAAAATTATAGAGTCAATATCCCACCTTATTTCTGCTGGAAGAAAAGAAGCAGAATTTGGAAAAAAAAAGAAAAAAAAAAAATCTGATTCATTTCCCCTTATAAATCTCTCATGTTGCTGAAATAAGAAAGAAGTAAACTCACCTCTAAAATGTCAAGATGGATTTGGAAGAAAGGAAAGAAAAAATCTTTGATTAAGATAAGAAGTACAAAAGAACTCACAAATTAACACCTCAGTGAGTTTAGTCCTTCTTTAGAAGCTCCTATTTCCAAGGACACAATGTTGTTCCTTTTCCTTTGCCACACAAAAGGATATGCAATGGCATCCAAAGTAGTTACTCTATTCAGTGTTCTTCCTTACTACATGTTCCAGTCTACATGTGAATTTATAGCATATATGCCACACCAAAGCAAATGAAAATGAATACATATTATCAAGAGGCAATTCCATAATAAGAAAGTGGAGAGTGTAGATAGGGTATTGAGGAAAACAAAGCAAGTAAACACACACAAATGAAATAAAAGCAGAAATGAAAGAAACAACAATGCCTTACATGACTGCTCAGCCTGTGATTAGTGAGTGAGTCTTATTATATTTATTTATGTTGCTGAATTTCATTATGTTTTCCTGGAAGATATCCCACAGCTCTCTAAGTTTACTTAGATCTGAAATATATGAACCAAGTTCACAGTATGATACCAGGAAACTAAGTCTAATTGCTTTGCATGGGTACAGTTTCTAAAATCTCACATAATGAGATTTCAGCCATACACAGACAAAAATAAAGCATAAGAATGAGGTGAGGGTTCTTCTGTTTCTGTTTTATCAGATTGCTTCTCTTGCGGCTGTTCAGGTCTCTGGTCATGAATCTTAACCATGATACAGTTTAAAACCTGATACAGAATGCAGCATGCATTGAAACACTTACCTGTTTGTAGTACCCAAGAGTAACTCTATTAATTTCCATAGCCAAAAAACAAACAAACAAACAAACAAACAAACAAAAAAACAAGCCTGAAGGCTATGGAAATTCCTGTGCTGCTTCTCAAACATCATTTTAAATCCTTTTCCTTGTATACCCATATCAGCTCTAATATGTACTCTAGTTCAAACAATGTTGAGTTTAAAGCAAAATATTAATGCAAAAATGAACAGACATGGATAAAAAAAAAAAAAAAAAAAGTGTACTTGTTCTGCAGGACTGCTATAAGCATAGCTCATCCTGACAAAACCTCAAAGGAAGAAGAAATCTTGAACACACATATATATATGATGTTTGGCATAAAATTTATATATGTTCTTACTTCTCGTTTTATAAACTAAAGTACTCAGTTTAATTAAACTTGCTCCAAGGAGATCTCTGCTTTCCCTTAGTAAATGATGGGCACAAACTTACAAAATAAACCCTTTTGATTGCACAAGGATCTGTATTTACCATCTAGGGGAAAAAAAAAAAAAAGGATGTGAAAGAGAATTAGCCTCCAGTTGTGAGCTCATGCATTCAGTCACATGGGCATGCAGCCTCCTCGTTTAGACTAAGGCTGTGATGATTTTGATGTTATGTGGAGCACTCAGAAGAGGTGGCTTCTAATATAACCCGTGCACAGAGCTCCTGCAGATCACTGTCATTAGAGAATTAGGCTTTGCTTTAAAGGCAAAATCCAACAAGTTATGTCTTCTCAAAAAATATGATATCCCCCTTGATAAGGAGTATGGAAATATTATTTTCCACGCTCTCAATGAAAAATAAGGTGCATAAATTGTGCATTAACTAGCCTATCCATGCCAGCCAGCTCTCCACTGAAACAGGAATTTCCTCTCTATTTTTCTTTTCAAATAGGGGGGAAAATCTCTTTCAGTTTGAAGCTAAGAACTTAGGAATGCTATCAGCAGCTAATGCCTTTCCTATATGGCTTAAAACTTAAATGTGACTTTCAAGAAAATGTATATAAAATTATTCTTTAGAGCACAGTTATCTAAACAGCAGTTTGTTTATGCACAATGCAGTAAAGTTGTAATCATAATGAAAATATTCAGCCATGTGAATATACATATAAATGGAATTACTTATAGGGAGCTAATCATAAAACTTAACAAGGAACTGAAAAGACACCAATGATCTCTTGAAGAAATGGTAAGCAAGGTCAATGCTTCAAAAACAATCTAATCTACTTGCAGTTATGCTTAAAAAGCTTATTCTAGAATTAAAATGTATATGTAAAAAGGCAAGCATTGCCTTTATACATAGACAGCTGTGAAACTATCTTAATTCCTGTCAGTTTTGTTATACTTGAAGAAATCACAGAATGTATTCATAGAATAAGGAAAAGTAAAAACTCTGAATTTTAAAGATTTTTTAAGGCTTTCTTTCACAAGAATAGTCATATACCACACAGTGGCATCTGTATTAACAAATTTCTTAAGCTAATGAGGCTACTAACACGGTCCATAAAGGAGTCGTGCCAGGGAAAAATGAAAGCAGATAATATTTTTTTCTTCTCTACAGACTGTAAAGGAAAGTTCCATCTCCAAACTTCAGTACTACTCTCGTCATTTCCTACTATATTCATCCATTCATTTCTTTTAAGGAAGGAAGCAGTGACCAGGATACAAAGAATGAAGGATCCTCAAAGTGGTGCTAAAAAGAAACAGCCTCAGAGCAGAGTCCCATTTTTTTTCCCCATTTTTTTTGTCATCAGTAAAACTGCAGTATCAAAGACAAGACAGGCAAAGGTATGAGGCTTTTTTTTCTCCCTCCCCTCAAAGCTTCCCAAATTAATTCAATTTTGTTTGATTTTAATGGGATCTTGAAATGATATTTCTTCTCCTAGATAGGAAAATTTTCTCTTGTTAAATACTAAAATGTTTAAGAATTTATATTCTCACAGAAAATATATATATATATACCTTAACAGTAGTAAAATGAGAAATGTTTACATTCATAAGATACTTTGCAAGGTTTCTTCCTAGCAAATAATTTAGACACTTTCTTTAATGCTTATTTAAATATTCATAGACCCTTCTCCACATATTTATCTGTTTATATTGTCTCTGATTTAAATATACATATACATATATATATATATATAAATATCCAGCCGTTAATAGGAATAATTTCCAGAATGTATTCAGTATCAATTATCTTTGATGGCCTGAAATTGATTTTTTTTTCATTTTGAATATAATAGCTTCAGCTTTAGTTAGAAAAGAGTAGTCAAACTAGTATGGAACTAAATATGATGAGTGCGTGTTTGAGAGAGGACATGAAAATATGGCAACTGATGCAAACTGTTTTCATATTAAGTTTCCTTTTCCCTTAATAAGACAAGGTAATAAGACAAGGATTTAGTAGTGTTCTGATTGTACTACTTCCTGGTAATTATAGTTCTGTTTAATGTAGGGTGGAGAACCCATATTGAAAGAACAGGCAATATCAAACACGTCTTGCATGTTCTGCAATCATACAGTTGCCTCAGAAAAAGGCCGGTTTCTTTCTTAATTTCAAGGATTTCAAGGATTTAATGGATTTCAATCCATGTTTTCTGTGATCTGGCCTTTAAAGTGTCATCCTGTCTTTTAATTCCATCATTTGTTACATCAAGGCTGAATCAGTAAACCACATTGTTGCAGAAATGACTCTGCTTTCACAGCTCAAAGTAATTGGCAGTGCAAATTAACCACAAAATTCCAACAAAACTGTTACTGTCTTAAAACTGCACTGAACTGCATATCAGAAGTAATAATAATATTAGAGATTTTGCCTGTAAAATGCATGAAATTATTCAAAAAACATGTTTCTGCTCTTGCAAACCTAGTGAAAAATGGAATGTAAAACTGAAACAAATCTGTGAAGACTAGTTAATAGACTAGTTAAGGATGGAATAGTCCTTACCCTGTTTATCATATGAATAATACACTTTGATGTATGGCTCAAGCTAGTTCTTCTGAAGTCTAATAGTTATTACATATTGGCCTTACCAATTACATTTGGATTTTAATCCCAGGCTCCATGTTTTGTTAAAAAAAAAAAAAAAAAAAAGAAAGAAAAAAAAAAAGGAGCTCTCACAGGTCATCATACTGCACTGCTGCTGAGTTTAGAGATGCTGAAGAGACTGGAGGGATGAAGGCTTACCCTCATGCATTGGGGCTGTAAAGCAAAGTGGGCTTGTGCTCAAGTCAACAAGGCTGTCAGAGAAAAACATGGCTTGAATGCTCTCCCTAAAAACAGTGTACAAAACCTCTGAGATTTTATGCTGCCACTAGCTTTCAAATCTGAAAATATAGCTGAAGTGGAAATAGAAAAGAAATACTAGAAATATGCCTTGTAGGTATTTCTGCACCCTTTTAGATGGAGTTTTGTCCAAGTAACCCTTATTATTGTAAAATGAAGCCACACATAGCTGATGTTAAATTACAGTTTGCTGAAACTCCACAGTATTTTTGATTTTTAAAGAACCTGATTTTTTTCTTACAAACTTTATATAGAAATGACATCAATCCCTTTTGAAATGCAAAACACCACGTTTGAAACATGTTTCTGAAAACAACAAGCAAAACCTTTAATCTATCTAAAAAAAAAAAAAAAAAAAAAAAAAAAAAAATCTAACCACAGATGATCCTTTCTAGTATTCTCATTCTTTTGGTATCTAATAGTAACTATTAATTCATAACATAATTCTTAATTCACAAATAATCTTAACTTTAAACACATTTAATTGAGGAGTGTTTACATGTAATAAAATGCTTGAGATCTAATGTACCACCAGAACAAAGATGTAGAAAAGAAAGAGAGTTCATAGTCCATGACTAAGTCTACAATTTTATGTGCTTTTAAATGACTGAGTGACACTTTTTCATGCAGTTTTAGCGACTACAGTGGAAACAGTCCTATAGCAGTTCAATCTGTTCTCTCCAAAAAGATGAACTGTTGTACTTTTTTTTTTTTTTCTTGAAATAGCAAATATAGCAATTACTTCTGTAAAACTTCCTGTATTTTATGCACACATTTTTTTTTTCATTTGCTCAAGATGGACTGTCAGATGTAAGAAAGCATGCAAATGTAACAGATCATAAAATGATTCTAGTATTTCTAAGGACAGAATTCTTTATTTCTGTTGCTAAGCAAATTAAAGATAAAGGTGGCTGCTGCAGAAGCAATAAGAACATACCATTGTGGTGTTCATAGTCATGCTTGTGCATCACTTGATTATTACAAAAACATTAAGTGGTGTTATATTCCAAGATGTACTCATTATTAAAATGGTACATTTTGTAAGGAAGAAAAAAAATAAAATCTTGGTATAGTTGCTATATATTTCTTCTTCTTTATTCTGAGAAAATACTGAACTTTTTTTCTTCAGAGATAAAGGGAAGGCTCTTATGACCACCAATGTCTCAAATTACAGAAATATCAAAATGTTTCCAATTGTTTTTCACTTCTACACACTGAAGATGGAAATAACCCTTTTTCTGCTTCATTATTTTTAAGAGAGCAGTGAACAACGAAATTTTTAACTTTCAGAAGAAAAAAAAAGACAACTGACAGCAACGTATCAACATTCATAGCTAATAAAATATTATAAAGAAAAAAACTTCTAGCCAATAATAATAATAAAAAACTAATAACATAAAAAGTAAAACAAACGAACAAAATATCTGTACTGTCTTCTTGAAGGCAAAATAAGATTTTCATCATTTTTGTATTTGTTAAAATAATATCAAAATCCATAAACCTTGAATGTCACAAACATATAAACATTGAAGTATGCCCTTACAAACTTCCTGTTTTGACAAGATAAACATTAAGGAACATGACTCTTTGTGTATTAGAAATATTTTGTACATCAAGTAGTATTCTCATGTTCTTTAAAGCTAACAAAAATTGAGAGGGAGAGATTTGTATTGTAATTCTTTCATGTTTTACTGAAACTTAGTAATATAATCTTAATATTAGAATAATTTCACATTACATTTCCTGCAGTCAATGTAACTTCATTGAAGAATAAGGTCATAAATGATCAGAGATGCAAATCTTAGATAAAAAGAGAAAGAAAATGGAAGAAACTAGGAAGGGACTTCAGTACACTTACTCTCAAGTATGTGACTTTTCATTTCTGTTTACAAATTATATTAAACTGAGTCACCACTTTCAAGGAAAGTATATTGCCTTTACAGGAAATGATGAATATATTGAGCAGTCTAACTAGACCAAATGCTTGAATATAGACTACTAGTATGAAAGATTATAAATACTTGTAGACTTTGCTGCATCCCTGTAAGCTCTAGCACAACACTATAAAAAATAAGTTTATGCCTTTAAAAAAATAAATAAATAAATTGCAGGATAATGCTACATACTGATAGTTCTTAGGCTGAAACACAAAATAAAATTAACTTATACTGTGCCTTTAAAAGGTTTGACACCATTTCTAAGAAAAAGTGTAATGAAATGTATTTCAGTGGATAACCATTACCATTTAAAAAATATATTAAAGATTGTAACAATGCTGATACAGTAAGAAAAATTATAAGTCTCTGAAATGACTCTCAAGACAAGATGTTTTTTTCTATCTATGGTTGCTTTCTCATCCATCCAAAAGACACATGAAACTGCCAGTGATCTCAGAGGCTGGGATGCTCCTATCTACAAGACTTAACATATTCTAAAGAACAGTCTCTGGCTTCATCTCAGCCATCTCTGTTCTTCTGCAACATGGAAAAATCAGTTAAACCTTCAGGTTGGCCTAAAATAGAGACAGCTATGTCACAGAAATTACATTATATTTAAAATAAATAAATAAATAAATAAATAAAAGTTTTCTATTCCTCTAAATTAACATAGTTTTATTGTTATTTTGTTGTTTTTCTTTGATTTATTGTTTTGGTTGGTTGGTTGGTTTTGTTTGTCTGTTTGCTTGTTAGTTTCTGTTCTGTAAGGCTACTTAAACTCAGTATGTAAAAACTCATATGAATTGTTATTTCTATAGTTATAAATAAAATCATCATTATGATGGCTTTCAGACAGTAAGGCCATTTGACAAGGAACATTCTAAATTTGCACTGCCAATGCAAATTTAAGTGCTGCATCCAAACTGCCTATTGAAAATGTTCTTCAGTCCAAAATAAGGAACAAGGTCAACATCCATGGTGATTTCTGTGATCTCTTCCATCCTGCTGCAAATGACAAATCATTTCTAAGTCCCTAAAACTTCAGTCTAACCTTGTTTCTTTTAAAATGTCTATCTTAAGAAATGGGCATTGTTTTGGCTCTGAAACAGACCATGTTGAAATATTGTAAAAAACTATCGCATGCTTTTTTATGACAGTGATAACTCCCTCGTCCATCCCTGACTCAGTGCAATAGAAGATGGGCTTGCAGAAATCATTGTCTCAATGTGAAATCTGTAATTGCAGCATTGCTTTGCTACAGTGGGTAGCCTTTAATAGTTAGAGAAGATTAGAACAGAAAGTGCATGCCTGGAGTCTTGAATAAAATAGGTTTCTTTCTCTCAGATCTGGCTCTTACACAGGTTTTTAGGGAATTTATATATACACAGAAATGTATAAGAATGTGGCATCCCCTGTACACATGCAAATACTTTGATCCTTCAGCCTTCAGACTGATTAACTGTTTTGGGCATTTGCAGGTGTTCAATTAGTCACCAGAGGGAGCCCATATTATTTCATAAACACTAACAAAAAAAAAAAAAAAAAAAAAAAAAAGCACTAAAAAGTATAAGAGGGGAGAAAACCCTTAGGGTGACAGAGTGAGAGAATCATTGTGTTTCACACAAACACCCACATTCACCCACACTCCTTGACAATCAGACACTGATACTTTGCTATACGGTGGATTTTTCAGCAGCAGAAATGTAAATTTTGAGGAGGATGAGTACAAGCCTTCTTTTGTTGACCTATAAATTATCTTTTTTATTTGCAGATGTACTAAGGGATGCTGGCAAGTGGTACAATTTACTAATATACGACATTAAGGTTCAGATGCTGGTACAGCAGAATCCCAATTATCATGGAGACACCTGGGTGACACTAAATATGGCTAGATAATCAAAGACAAAAGAAAAGAACATGAAATTTGAAAGCCTGTCTATTAATCTGTTATAACAGGATATTGGGGCAATGTAAGATTTCATAAAAGGGGTTTCAGTGGGATTTTTTCCCGTGGCACTACTCCCTATCATATGGGAAGCAGATTTCTGTGAATTGCAAGTAGGCTTCTTTTTTTTTTCTTTTTTTTTTTTTTTTTTTTTTCTTATAACTATCAACTCTCTCCCCACCACCACCCATCCCCCAGCTTCTGATTTTCTTCTTCACCCTATCAACAATAACAACAAAAAGATATTCTATTCTAACTCATTTTTTTTTTTTTTTTTAAGTGTATGGTGCATCTGCAACTAACTACTCATTGGTCCTGTTTGGATATCTTCCTTAGTTATTTCCCAGGGGAATAGTCTCAAATGTATCACATCTCACTTAGCAATATTTTCTGTAAGTTTTCTCAGTGGAGAATTCTCTATTTTGCTAAAAAGCTAAGAATAAAAAGCTAATTTAGTAGATTTCTAAGTGTCATTTATAGTACTACAATGGCAAAATCAACTATACCAACTATACTTTGGAATTCAATTAATTGAGAGGTATTTTTATTAAGACCTTATCAGCTTCACATGACACAGTAGACATTCAAGCCAGCCTTTGAGGGAGTTTTGTCATTGTTATAGCCTCCATGAATTTTCCTATTTTCATATATTAATTCTGCTGCAGACATGTACAAATGATCACAGTACTTCAGAAGTCTTTGTATTTTAGGAATGAATCATTGGTAGTGGAGCTGTCATCCTGCCTAATAGAAGCTATCACCCTATCTGTTCCTTCAGCCTTTAATTGCAAGGCAATTAAATTCCCTACAGTTTGCAATATCTATGTCCAGAATGAGTCATCTCATCACCTTTTTTTTTTTTTCTTTTTTTCTTCCTTTTGTTTTGTGATTAGCAAGATGTAGATTAAGATTTCTTTGTCCCTATGGAGTTGGAGCTTCCTTCCTGAATTGCTGTTTTTTTAAGCTTTACACATTAGTTGGTCAGAGCTTTCTTGCATCATTGCATTAAATAAATACATTTTATGTTTCTTACTGTAATTTTGGGATGTATCCAGTGACACCACATGTAAAGGATGAAATATGTCTGTGACTGATAAGCACAGATTTTCTGGGGAAAAAAATAAATAATCTCCCACAAGGCTGGTAGAGAATATCCAACATTTAATTTTAGATAGGAAATCAGACATTTGAAGAAACATTATTGCATACTAAGAAGGAAATGATTGGAAATGGCTTGGAAGTGATGTTTAACCCCAGTTATGGATGCTATTAGCATGACTATAAAACAGCTTTATCGAAGGTGGGCTTTATAGTACAGCTATTGCATTTGCACTAAACTGAAGCTTCAAGATTTAATTGTGAGCATGAACAGGCACAGAATTTGTTTATGGTACTGATGATATCTTTGTAACCTTGATCAATTCACAGAATCACAGAATTGTAGGGGTTCAAAGGGACCTCAAAAGATCATTAAGTCTGACCCCCCTGCCAAAGCAGGTTCCTCAGAGCAGGCTGCCCAGGTAGGCATCCAGACGGGACTCAAATATCACCAGAGAAGGAGACTCCACAATCTCCCCGGGCAGCCTGTTCCAGTGCTCCGTCACCCTCACTGTGAAGAAGTTCTTTCTCTTGTTGGTGCAGAACTTCCTGTACTCCATCTTGTGGCCATTACCCCTTGTCCTGTCCCCCAAAACCACTGAAAAGAGGTTGGCCAAATCCCTCTGTCTCCCACACCTACGGTATTTATACACATTGAGAAGATCCCCTCGCAGTCTTCTTTTCTCCAGGCTGAACAGACCCAGGTCTCTCAGCCTTTCTTCATAGGGAAGATGCTCCAGGCCCCATAGCATCTTTGTGGCCCTCCACTGGACTCTCTCTAAGAGATCCCTGTCTTTTTTTTTGTACCAGGGATCCCAGAACTGGACACAGTACTCCAGGTGAGGACTGACCAGGGCAGAGTAGACGGGGAGGATCACATGCTGGCCACGCTCCTTTTAATGCATTCCAGGATGCCATTGGCCCTCTTGGCCACGAGGGCACACTGCTGGCTCATGGTCAACCTGTCATCCACCAGGATCCCCAGGTCCTTCTCCTCAGAGATTCTCTCCAGTAAGTTGTCCCCCAGCCTGTACTGATAGGTCCCGTTGTTCCTTCCCAGGTGCAGTACTCTACACTTGCTCTTATTAAACCTCATTTGGTTTCTTCCTGCCCATCTCTCTAGATAGTCCAGGTCTCATTGAATGGCAGCACAGCTTTCTGGCTTGTCAGCCACTCCTCCCAGCTTTGTGTCGTCAGCGTACTTGCTGACGGCAGACACTATTCCCTCATCAAGGTCATCAATGAAGATGTTGAACAAGGCCAGACCCAGTACCAACCCCTGGGGAACACTGCTAGTCACAGGTTTCCAGCCAGACTCTGTGCCGCCGATCACCACTCCCAGTGCTTGGTTGTTGACATGTGAATTGTTTGGGTTTTTTTCCTTATCTCATGTAACTTACTATTTTGTGCTATTTTGGAAGGGTAATTCGACATGAGATATATAATTAAGCTGGGATTTCAAGACATTTTTTCTTATTATAGGCACATATTAGGTCAGATATTGATAACATTATTCATGGTAAGCAATTTGTTATGTTGATTTACTATGTCAATGGGACCACTTGCAGTGTACAGAATCACTCAAAATAAGTTATCAGCATCATTTATCACAGTACATTCTAGTATGATCAGTATTATTATGAACAACATTATATCAATAGCTACAATAACAATAATACTGATATTATAACAAACGGTTGGCTTTATGCAATTTGATAATGTTTCAGAAGAAGTGAAATCACAGGCAACATCCAGTACACCACAAATATATAAGAACCAGACAATCCCTGTATACATTTTTGGGAGAGCAATCAAAGTGACATGCCAATAGGGACACACAAGCTTAGTGGCAGAGACAAAAATTAAATCTAGATTTCCTTTTCTTGATTGCTGCTGTACTGCACCTTATTGCCTTTTCAGAGAGACCTCTGCCCCTTGAAATGTTTAAGTATCTTAAGTTTTTTTTTGTTGTTTTTTGTTTTGTTTTTTTTTTATCTTCCAGAATTGCAAAAACAAAGACCTTGCTTTCTCTGAAAACAGTTCAAAACAACTTTCAACCTTCTTTATGATTTCTATCATGGTGTAACACCAAATCCTAAGATATCTCCTCCACTAAAGACATGGAAAAAAGGGGTGTTTGTTGGTGTTTGTTACAATTTGCAATAAATAGCGTTGGTATGTATAAAACTTTGCCAGGCTTACACTCCACAATCCCATTGGTTAATATTGTTTATGTACCTCTGTTAGTATGCATGCACACTCAGCAACCTTCTACCATATTTCCCTTAGTATCAAGTACATTGCTAACCTTTGCCAGGATAGTACTGAATTAAGGTTATTATCTGCCCTTTCTGCCTTTTTTTTTTTTTTTTTTTTTTCCCCAGAAGTTCTTTGGCTTTAGAGTGTCCTAATCAAAAGATTATTTCATTGCAGTTTTCTGCAATATTTGCTTCCTTTAAATACATTTTGCTTCTTTCCTGATTAGTCAGCACATCTCCATCTCATGGTAATATACACTCCAAAGATTGCTAGTGGCCAAACTCTGCAACACTTTTGAGGGCTCCACAAGATGATAAATTGAATATAATAGAGTATGTGAACTCCTGCAACTCCTAGCTATATATATTATAATGAAGTAGGAGATGTGTTGATTATCACATAATACAGATGCATTATGTACAAAATAAGCACCAAGAGACAAGAATGTGCTTGGGCTTTATCACTCAATATTATGAGAATGAAAGTACTCAGGTATGCATAATTATAAACTGCAAATGTCATGCCTCCTCCCCCTGCTACCACCCAGAAAAATCAGAACATTAAGAAAAGAAGCAATGTCCTGTGTCTTACTGATTAGACACACAAAATCAGAGAACAGAAATTTTTACAAGTCCTGTCTACCAGTAGTCTATATTGGCTGCTTGAAAAAGAAACACAGGAAATATATGTTTAAGAGACTGAATCAAGCAAAGCATCTTCCTTGACTCTGGTAAGAAAGACTCAGATTTCAATTAGACCACATCCAACTAACCCCAACCACTATAAACTTCATGTTTTTTTCCATCCTGTTTTTGTTGTCCTTCCTTTAGCAACTCTTTCCACATCTGTGAAATTAAGAAGTGATGATTTTCAAAGATATTAACCCTTCAAAGTCCTTACTGACTTAATCAAAAAAACCTCCAAAAAATATTCTCTTCATCTTTGATGCAATCATTTGCAGACAGGATCTTCAGGGAGGGATGTGGGAGGTGTCTCCTTTTTTGTTATTCCACTGTTCTAATTATTTCAGCTGATTTCCAAAAGCAGGTGGAAATCCAATGCCCCCACAGTTCAGTTGATCATCTCCTAATAAAGATGTGTTACACCTGCCTACTCATTTTCAGTTACTCACAGTGACAAGAACAGTTTTTTCTTTCAATTTCTTCATATTTTTTAATACTTTTGTCTTCTAACATATTAAAGAACTTCTTTAATGTCTTTTAACTTTATCTTAATATTCTTCAGCAGTAGTGTTTCATTATTCCCAGTTGTGCTTTCAGTCCTCATTATAGTCCGTCTGTTTTCTCACATGAAATCTAACAATACAACAGATCTTTTCTTTCCTATAATTTTTAAAGCTCTGTTTTGCTTTTATTTAATTTAAAAGACATAATTGCAGTAATACTGCAATTTAATGCTCGGTTTTGCATAACAGCATATCCTCCTTCCAAGCTTGCTCTGCCACCTCCTAAATGTTTAATTAATTTTGTCAACATTAGCTCATTCTAATAAGCACTTCCTGTTTATCTCACTTATTATGTGGTTAATGGTATCAAATGTGACTTCTCAAAAGTCTAATTGGCTAGAGTTTGTAAACAAAATGTTATCCAATAACAGAAATTTGAAACTGTATTCAATAATAATATATTTTATATAGTCTTTTAAAGTAATTTCCCTTGTCAGAGCCCGTTCATCTGGCGTTACAGATTTTAACCACTTTTTGGTATGTGTGAATATAGTGTTCTTCCCCCTTTATCCCTTGGTCCTTGGTCCAATTCATTCACAATAAATTTAAGCCCTCAGATATTACTGATTTCAGATTTTTGAGAATACCTTGCCACTTTGGACTGAAGGATGATGAATATTTTCTGAAATGTTACTCAATAACCAATACATCAGTCCAAACCCTCTCTTAAAATTCTCTAACAGAGCTGCAGAAACTATGCTTCATTTACCTTCCTCTTTTCCTTTTCCTTATTGCCCAGGAGAATGTAAGGAAAACAGGATGTTGATTAAGGTATAACATATCCAACAAAACCAGTATTTCTAACAGAAATTATTCAAGATATCAGATCTCAACTGGAAAAAATGAGCATAACTTCACAGAAAGAATATTGATTTATAGTGGCTGATGAAGGAATTCCAAGTTTTTAGTGTGGTTTTGTAAGCAATGAAACACACTGCCTTGCAGACATGCATACCTGTCTGGATGGTTTATTTCTACAGCAACTTTTGAACCCCTTGACCAGTTTCAGACAGATTTAATAAAAGTGGTGTAGTGTGCAAATACAATTACACAATATGATGAATAAAAATCGATAATACATCTGCTCTCTTTTTCTTCCACTTCAAAATAGTAAGTTAGAGCAGAACAACCCTACTCCAGCAAGCATGAAGTTGAACTCAGTCCTTGACAGACAACAGAACAGAGTATGTACTTTCATGGGAGACATTACACTTGATGAGAGGAAGCTTTAGCTAGAATTTGAAGCTTGCTGGGCAGTAAAGATACAAAGAAAATATGAAACCAGGCTTTATGAGTCCCAAGTCCTGGATATAATTTGCATAATTTAGTTATTGTATCATTGCAGTATCCTGCCTTTGGATATGTAATTGTTAAAATTCTTAAAACTATGTTTCCTGCGCACAATCCATCTACAACTACCAATGAATCTGTGAGTTTTCAGGTTCCTTGAATTCAGGCTCCAACAATCTTGAATTGTGTGCCCATTAAAAGAACTTAAAGAATTACAAGATGCATTTTTGTCCTATTTTGAGTGAGAAATTATTTGCATATTTCATAATATAGTTTCAACTAAGCCCCTCTGTAGCAATGCACAGAGATTTTTCCACTTAGAGCATTTACGGTACTAATAAAGAAGAAAGTAGTGCTGATGGAAGAGCTTTACAAAGAGACATTGAATTCTCATCTTCTCATCTTCAATTTGTTTTTGATGCTCTCACACAGTGTTAGTAGGGCCCCACAAACAAAATCTCCAGAAAATAAAATTAATAATAATTCTACATTAATTACAAACATTACAATAAACAAAATTAATAAAAATTCTACAGGAATTCTGTTTATTCTACATTATTTCTTGAGATTCAGTTCTAATAATGTATCCTTTACTATGGCATTTCATGTAAAGGCATTTCAAACCTTTGTAACATCGTACTATGGTGTGTTACTCACATAGCACTGACCCTTATCTAAAACAATGATACTACAGAAGGCTGTTAATTTGAACATCAAAGAGGGAAGGGGCTGTGGTTCATAAAACTTTGGTAGAGAGAGCAGGACAAAGAAAATTAGTATTGTCCTGACTATGGGGTGCACAGTGTCTTCACCTCATGCAACACTACAGGCTTGGGGCAGAGTGACTGGAAAGCTGTGCAGAGGAAAAGGATCTGTGGGTATTGTTCAATGCCTGCCTGAACACAAACTAAGACTAGTGAATGAGGCTAGCTGTATAAATATCCTTTCACAGAACCATGTCATTCAGCCTAGCACACAGTTTCGTTGACAGGGAGATGATAAAACAGTCCTGCCAATTCTTTCAATTTTGATGGTAAATTACTGTTTTTAGCAGTAAAATACTGCTTTAGCACAACAGGAGGTTTTCTCCGTCTTGTCCAGACATCCAACAGCAATGTTGTTGGATTTGAGGAAAAATGCTTCCTATTCATCAGGTGTCCAGATTTTGTACCCGAAGAATCTTCAGGTACAAAGATTTGGGGGGTCAGAATACAGACAAAAGGAGGTAATGCAGTCATACACATGAGGGACTAGACTGTCATTCAGGAATTAGCTGCTCTGTATTAGCACAGATGATAGAAAAAGGGCCTAGATTTAGATGCTTTATTTCTAGCTAGATGAAAATTCCAGTTTTACTTTCTTCCATATTCAAGAAGCATACAGCAGTGCTGAGTGTACCTAGAGATTGTCTTGGCTATATGTCATCACGTTTTCATTCCAGAAGTTCACACCAGTACTGAGTAGTTAACTTATTGTAGCTCCCTACTTAAAAGAACTCGGGAAGGGAGGGAAGAAAAACAAAGCATTACAGCTCATTGTATTTTTAGGTGTAATGGTGCTTGAAAAAATATCTTGACTTCTAATTTATTTATTTTTTTGTATTACATTTTGGGCGCTTTGTTTGTATCTTGCCTAGTAAATAGAATTATTATTGTATAAGTGCAAAGTATTATTAGTACTCGTGCAGCAGCCTGTGCAGAGTGTGTTGGTTTCATTAAAATTCAGGCCTAGATGGCTGCTGAGTGTTGGAAAGTACATTACCAATATAACTGAATTGATTTCATTGAAGCCACTGAAGGTGAAAGCATTGAGCATAATTTGTCTAGATTTCATAAAAAAAAAAAAAAAAAAAAAGGAAAGAAAGAAAGAAAGAAAGAAAGAAAGAAAGAAAGAAAGAAAGAAAGAAAGAAAGAAAGAAAAAAAAAACTGATCTAATTACATGCAGGTTGCAAAATGCAGTATTAAAATCATTCCTAGTTTCATCTTAAGGACTGTTCCAAAGTTTATTAATCTCAGTGCGTCATGCTTAGTTCTCCCAACTTTACTGAAGATCAGATGCTGGATCTGATCTTGCAAGAATCTTTCAAAACTCGTTCCAAGAATGTACTTTATAGAAAATCTGAAAAATGCTAATGACCTGCTACTTACATCCATTAGCACTACCTAAATAAAGTTTATTCCCTATTCTTATTATTCAACATAGAGAAAACAGATGGATTAAAATCTTTTGCCCAAATTTATTAGAATAACACAGTATCTGTTTGTGAGGTGCAAAACCAATGGAGTAACTACCAAACAGATATCTTTGAAACACATCTCTGCACACTTTTGGATTAGCTGCAAGCAGAACTGTTGAAGGTATAGGTGACTGGTAGGAGTATTTCCTGCCTAGTCTTGTAACTATCGAGAGTATTTTTTGAGCACACTTATAGTGTCTTTTTAAGAAAGATAATTGGGGACAAAACATTTGTTAAACATTTAATCAAATAATATCTGATGACAAAGGTTAAAAAGTGTTATTTCCCATTTTTAGGTTGTAGACTGTGAATAAAGATCAGCCATCCCTGACCTACATGGCTGTTGAAAAACTATGTGGGAGGATGAATTCTGATAGAGAGAGAAGATGGTGAGAAAAGAAAGTAGATTGAATAATGTGTCTGGAATTGTAACTAATTCAGAAATAAGTCATGGACTGAAGTGAAATCAAGGACTAGAATATAAATAGTTTCAGCAGAACAATGGGAGTCTGGACTGAAAGTAAAGTGACAGGGTCAATAATGGAAGAAAATACAAATGAACTCCAAAGCAGGATAAATGGATAGATAAGAGATAACTTCAGGGGTATTACATATTTGTAGAAATATAATAATGAGAAATTCAGCATTCACACTAAGAAAATGCAATGTTTTTAGCCAATATTTTAAAGCAACCAGAAGTTAATTTTAAATCAGATTTTCCTCTATCCATAAGTGATGTTATGGATATTTTCAGTGCCTTATATTCATTATTTGTTTCATCTCTATATTTCATCTGTATTTTATCTCCTTATGACTTTTGTATTTTCCAGCTTTTGAAATGCTGGACAGTTGTGACACATACTAAAGAGATCTTTGATCCTGTCTTTCAGGATCCTGTCTTTCCTGTCAAGAACAATTTGCATTCACGATGACACAGCAGAAAGTTCTGGAGATGTGATCTGGAAGTCTTCATCATGATGTGGGGATTAAGACCATACTTATAAGGGCATAACTTTAGACAGTTAGACAGTCCAGCTACTTCTTTGCAATCTGCTTTTGAAATAAATAAATAAACAAATAAATAAACAGCTGTGGTACCACTATAACACATATCAATGTACATATGATTCTGTTAAATACTGTTCTGACATACCCTGACAGTAACAGGACTGAGGTCTGCTTTCAGCTACCTGTACCTCCATTAAAAAAAAAAAAAAAAAAAAAAAAAATGCTATGTCTTCTCACCCTGTCAGAACAGTTTCCTGACAGATGGAGGAAACTGAGGTGCAAAAGGTTAAAATGATTTATTTTGTGTTATTCAGAAAATTTCTGTTAGGAACAGAATGCATGACCCTTGGATCTTAGCCAACTGTGGAATATTTACAGGGAGAAAGTGCTGTGAAATCTCTCATATATCTTACCATTAACATCTCTTCATTATGCAGAAAAAAATCAATGAACTTTGTTATCAAATATATAGTTTAACTATAAAAAAAATGAAATGCCACTCATAATTTAAATGAAAGTCAGAGTACAATTATAAACATCACCAGTACATTTTTTGTTCAGTTGGGATCTTCTGTTCTCTTGAAATTTTGGCTAGCCTCCTATTTCCAAAAACTGATAGGCTGGTGGTCTTCAAGAAGAAATAACAAGCTACTGTGGTTCCAAGTTTACATATACCTTGTGTAAAAAAATCACATTCTTTTTATAAGAAATGATTAGGATACTATCTTATATCTTTCCCCTTAATGGCCAGCACTGTCTTCACCTCTAGTTCTTGCTTTGTAACATGTATAAAGAGCTTTGTGAGTTCACTCCACATTACAAAATGTACACCCATATGTGCCAATCACGTATGTTGATACATATCCATGACACATCAAAACATCTCCCAGTAAGTCATATGAAGTGGGCAGAGTCAGATGCACTTTCAGTGCTGGAACACTTTAAAAGCACATTAAGAAAAGAGTGTAAGCTTCTCTGTGGAGGGAAACAGGCTCCGGCATTGGGTGGTTCAGAACATGTAAGTTAGATATCAACATGGAATTTGGTCTAGAGAAAGAAGCTGAGGCAGCTGGGCTAACTTACTATGACAAAGTAAATTAGCTGGGGGGTGGGTAGGAATCTACAACTGCTTGAAAGACAATTGGAAAGCCAAACTATTCCCAGGGAGGTAGATAGTATAACAAGTGGTAATAACAAGAATTTGTTGTGTAGGGAATTCAAGCTGGATGTTATGAGGAAAAAAAAGTCTTAATTAAAAGAGTAGTGCAGCACTGGGACAAGTTGCCCAGACAGTCAATGGGACTTGCATCTTTGAAGGCTTCACAAGAAAATAAAGCCACAGATGGTCTCACTTTCAGCAGGATATCCTTTTTAGCCAGTGTCTGTCATTCTAGGATTTCTTTGATACTGTGAATACAGGAGGAAAACAAATAAAGTGGCAGAAATACAAACAGTAGTCAATAAATTGTCACCCATTCACTGACAGATAGAAATCTGTGGCCTTACTGATACTAAACCTTTCATGAACACGGAAGGCTACAAGGTGCATACTTCATCATTAAGGAGAATTTTGTGGTAAAAAGGCTTCAAAACCTGATGCACACCTCGTAAAGACTACACTTCTAGAAGAACTTCTGCCTGCCTTCCCATCATGTCCACTCTGCTGCTTCATCTCATGGTAAAGGTTTCTCCCCTAAAACTACTAACTGGGAGGGTCACTGCATCTGCAAAGGCCTCATTCTAAACCTAAACCTAAACATTCCTCCCTCTTCTCGGGAACACAAGTAACCCCACAGGGAAGGAAGAAGTGCTCACTTCTGCTGTGCCCAGTCCTTGCAATCAATTCATAAAGAAAGCAGGACAGCAGAAGTATATCTTATTAGCATTTTGCATTATTTTATATACAAGTGTTTTGTGTATTTTCTGTTTGTACAAAATAAATCATATATGAATAAACATTTTTACAAATGAATACACATGATTTTGTACCTTATTATATCATCAGAAGAGGCCAATTCTTGATTTTCATTAGTCAAGCTCCACAGCAGGTGGTAGTTTTCCATAAACAGAACCTTCAAGTTAAGGCTAGGATGCTCAGGAGCAATGGGGACAAGAAAGACCATGAGTATGAGGAAAAGAAGGAGGAATTAACATCTCTTTCTTCTTGGAGAGGTAGGGGTCTGAATATGCTATGAATTCTTAGTGAGTTTTAACAAGGGATGTGCGAAGAGGAGACTTAAGTCATAGGAATACATGAAAGCAGAAAGAGTTGTCAGACTTTCAAATATTACTGGACTCTCCCTTACCCCTCCAGGTTTTTGTTACTCCACATGTTGTTTCAGCCGTTACCGAAAAGCTCCTTTAACAAACACATGTGCGTTTGTTTGGCATCTGTTTTAGTGAAGACTGATGACTCAGTTTAAAGGTAAGTTTAAGCTAAACTGCTTGACTTTGTTCTGAATCACACACACAGGCTGTTCTGGCATCTCTGCAGGGGACGCAGCAACACGCAGCAGAGTTGAGGAGCCGGCAGCTGGGGAAGGCAGTGTCATCAGAGATGCCAAGCAGATCTCCGAAGAGCTTCCCTGACCCACTCTACCCACTTCAGGGAACACGACTGAAAGAAGGTTCAAGGGTGAAACAAAAACTGTAATACTTTAATAAGGTTTGTTCTCATTTTTTATGTTGCTCGTAATCCATAGATCTAGCATGCAAAATCTGAAGAGGATTTGTGTTTGAAAACCTGTTAACAACATTTAATTTTTGAAATGTTTGAAATTTTTCTTTTAACCTGGGAGATATTTTTGAGCCCTGAGGAATAAACAGAAGTAGCCAACACACCCTTCTTATGGGAAAAGGCCAGAAGCTTTACATAGTAGATTTACCCAGAAGATTCATTTTGTTATAAATCTAACTTTTATGTTCCCCTTTGGCAACACTGCCTAACAAATATTATTTTCCTCAGAATTTTCTGGAAATTCACCAATTATGGAAGATTGTAACTTTTCAGAAGAGCCACTTGGCAAAATGACTTTGAAGGGAAGTTTTCACTGTGTGCAAAGTTGTCCCAAGGCTTTTTGCATGACTAGCTGAACAAGCATACAAATAATAGCACAATATTTCAGGAGTAGTATCTTAATTCTTGTTCCCAGCCTTCCTCATTTTGTAGGAGTGTAGAGACACAGCACCATCCACCTTCCATGGATGCTAAAAAGAAAGACTCATTTTGCAGTTGAGATGTGTGAACAAATAAAAATATTTACTCTTGTGCTCAGACAGGTACCCAAGAGATTTCACAGAAATTACTCAAGAGATAATCAAGAAAAATAAGCCCATTTCCTAAAGGGGAAAACTACAGAAGCACTTCTGTAATCGTCCTACCTTAACCTTTCTATACGCTCATCTCAATGTTTTACCTTGTAGCAGGGATTTTTAGTACAGAATTAGCATTATTTTATTTTATTTTTTGAGCCATATGCAAGATCCCAATTAAATGCATTACCTCCTATCCATATGTTCTTAGTTTTATTTTATTACATTTGTTTTGAACATTGCCAAGAGAGAAGGTTAAAGTACTCCCTGAGTACAAGCAAGTGCAGTCAACTTTCTGTTAGCCATGGGTGGCTTATCTGGCTGGCACTAACAAAACACTGCAAACACAGGGAAGCCATCTGAAGTCTGGCAAAGCTTATTAGCTCAGTTGTAGACATGGCCTTACTGTTTCCAGACAGAACTTGAATTTCTGTGTACCACGCTTTTAGGAATAGAAGGGATTTGTTAACCCCATCTAATGCTGACCCCGACAGACCTGGGCTGGCTTTGCACAAATCCATGAGATTTTTTACCTTTAGACTGAATAACCCAGCTCTTTATTCTCAAAAGATTTATTACTGTTGCATTAATGCAACTGAGCTGTTTCTTGACCTGAGCTGTCACTATGAGTTATGGGACTCAAGTAGTGGGAGATTTATTCTTTGTGTTTTATTAAATGTTTTGGAAAGGGAGGACTTCTATTGTCCCACTATGAGAGGACTTTATGTTCACTTGCCTGGAGCCAACTGTTGAAATTTGATGTAGTTTCACTGAAGTCAGTGGAGTTGTGTCAGGAAAGCAGGTTACAAGGGAGAAGATTAAATGCCAGTAACTTTTTTCATATTATTCTTGATCTTATGTTAACATCTTAAAAGCTATTTTTTCATTTGTTTTTCTAAGACATATTCCAAACATTTCCTTGGGAAAAAAAAAAAAAAAAGAAAAAAGAAAAAAAGAAAAAAAAAAGAGCAATTCCAATAAATATGTATGAAATCACTTATTTTATACAATTTCATTATGAATAAATTTTAACAAAGGATAAAACAAATGGCACTGAATTCAATTTATATTACATGTTTTTTTCTCCCTTAAGTCTTTTAAAACTCAGATGTCTGTTTTAATGAAATGTTCCTGCTAAACACAGTATTTTTAATTTTGTATGGTATTGACTTACACACACTGTTCATTATCCAAGAAAATAATCCATGTATTATATTGGCATAAAACACCCGTCCTATGCTGCTTTTTGAAAACTGTGATTCTGAACTAATACTTTTTTTTACTAAAATGTTTTTCATCCATTAAACATTTCACCTGATGGAAAAATGAGCAAACACTGAACCAATAAACTAAAACAGTCTTTTAAAATTCCTCTTGTAATTACTACTGTTAGTTGCAAAATAGAAATATACTGAAGAATGCAGTCTGACAATTGTCTTTTAAGTCAAGAAAAAAAAAAAAAAGTTAAAAAATAGTCAATGTAAATGGAAAGCAATAGAAAGAATTTTATGTTTGAAATATCAAAATCTTCGAGGTCTCCAGAAGCCCAACCCATCATCTGCACAAGAAACTAACATATTCTATACACAATAGCGGGGTGTAACATACAAAGAAATAAGTAATTACTTTGTTATCCCCAAAGCATTAGGTGAGAACAGTGTAAGGAAAGAAGGAATGAATGAATCAGTCTTTTTGAATTAGCTTGGAGATATTTGCCTTCCATTTTGTTGCACTGTGTATATAAACCCAAAGGTAGGCTCATCTTTCAATGCTGTCATTTCTCAAAGTTACATTATTTGTGAACACAGAGAACTAAGGGAACGATGTATGACAGTTTCCTTCTAATACAGACTACTGACAAATTCCCATTTGGTGCAGCAAGGTGAATTTATGAAATAACTAATCTGAAGTACAATGGTTCTTAAGTTAATAATCTGAACACATCTGTGCTTCATATAACACAAGTTCAAGCAGTCAACCTACAGTTTCAACAATCAGAGAAGACAAAAACCAGACAATTCTGGGATGGCACCATCTTAATGAGTACAGGAGTGATATCTCCTTCAGGTTGAACTTAGGCGAGAAAAGAAGCAAGCAGCAGTACAGAGAGGAGGCTATCAATTTTAAGCTCCTCCAAAAGAAAGAGGAATGCAAAACTGAACATTAATGAAGATAACTATCTCGCAGCTGTAACATTCTCAATCTGTTTTCAACATCATTCAGCCTTTCATTCATTAATGTTCAGAAGTAATAAAGATTTTAACTCAAGGGCTCAATACCAGGTAGATAAGCTGATATAACAAAGACTTCAGCTCCAAAGGACCTAAAAGATGATAAAAATTGAGTGCTGCTACCAGTGCACACCAGGTTAACTTTATAATACTTAATAGCATCCCCAATTGGAATTGTGTCAGAAAGAAAGGAGAGCAAGAAGAACCGAACCTCCGGGAATTCATGAACTGATTGCCCCTTGCAGTAAAAGGAAATCTATTTGCAGAAACAAATTGACCTTGCCAACTAGATAGAGACACAGATGCTAAATGATGTAACCAGGCTCCAAATCTGCTGAATCACATGTAGTTTCTGCAGCAGTGAAGAAAATGGTGGAGGCTATTTTTACTAGGGAAAGGACATTTTTGATGAAATACAAGTGTTTCTCTTGAATACTCAACAGGTAACTAATGTAAATAACAGACATGTAAAAAGCATTTACTTGTATTAGTATTTACTCATTATATTTTATAATTTTGTTAGTTTATCTGTTGTCAGTGTCATGTTGTTATGTTTGCATTAAAATAGACGTATCTATATCTGCTCACTCCTCATGGTACCTAAAGAACAATTACAGCTGCTGATCCTTACAGCAGTCAATGAAAAAGCAGGAGAAAACACAGAAATAGCTCCACATGCAGAAGACATGAAACATACAAACCACAGACTTTTTATTTTTATTTTTTTAAAAGGCTTTTCATGTTTTTAGAGGCTTTTTTTTTTTTTTCCAAAATGAATAATTTTATTTTTTATTTATTTATTTCTCCCACACTTGCAACAAAATCTGTTTTGTGATAGAAAGTAATCACAAATATATTCAGAATGTTGTCTTCAGGGTGTGGGGATCATAAAGGTTTACATGAGCTCAAGGGGAATCTCTACCAATTCATGGACAAGAAATGTTTTGACAATTGTTAATGCAAAGCCAGGTGTGATTTCTATGAGGCTGGAAAGACACTCACAGAACACTTAGTATATACTTGCCATGTTCTATTATTCTTCCCAAAGCACCTTATTTTAACCACAACTGAAAACAAGTGTCTGGTTTACATAGGCGTTCTGTCTGGACCAAAAGCCATTATTATGTTTTTGTGACATTCAGACTCAGGAAACAACAGTTTTCAAATACTGGTTTATGCTGATCTAGACAAAAGGGCGCTCCACTTATGTAATGCATTTTAGAAGTCAAACCTGGAGTTTAATATTCAACATACCCAAAGCATTAATATGTATATCTTGTTCACTAACTGCAGGATGTCCTAGAACTTTGCAAATAAGGACTTTCTCAATATATTCCTTGTTTGAAGGTGTCTGTATTCAACATTTCTCTTTGTTTCGGTACCAAAGACTGTGTTTAACCAAATGTAGAAGTGCACAGAAAAACTCAACTGATTCATAAATTTGTCTGCCTACTGCAGTGTCCCACTTTTTATACTGCTTTTATGGATGGCCCAAAATTAGTTCAGAAAAAGCAACTTGAATTAGGTATAATACAGAGGAAACATAATAACTATGTTCACTTACATCACTTTCCATTAGTTAAGCCTTTAGGTTTACAAACTGCATTTATATTTGCATTCTGATATTGCTTGGAGGTATTAATTTTATTTCCAAATTATTAATACTGTCAATAAATATAATAGTTCTCTTTACCTGAAGATACAAACCAAATATCATTGCTTGGAATGGAGTCAGAGCAATGTCTTCAAAGCAGGCATCCTGAAAACTGGCTGGCTTGGGTACAAGTATCAGCCTAGCTGTACATGATTCAGTTTTGACTTCAAAAATCCACATAGGAAACTCAGTAAACACATAGAATGTTATTTTACCTTATCTACACTCATCTGTTACGTACACTATTACACTCATTCAGATGAGCTAGTTTAAGTGGCTAGAGATGCAGAACAGATGTAACCTAAGACAGAACTGAATACAACAGAAAAGAGCAGCACAAGAATACAATCAAACTACCCTTATTAGTGAAAAACAATGAAAACAGGACAGACTATGTAATCACTGCAGCATGTTTGAGAACTTCTCTGAAGAGCAAAGTGATAAGGTGGTTTTAAAAGACAACGATATGGTGGTAAATGTTATTACAACCTCTGATAAACACCTACTGAATTCTCTAGAGATCGTAAAAATCAAAGGTGGCCAAAATTCTCTCTTTCTGGGAAGATAAATAAATGGATGCACCCCTTTTTCTCCTCACAACTCAATGCTTCAAATATTTTAAAATTGCATTTCTAAAAGGAAAATGGAAAATTACAAAAGCATGTCAATAATATAATGAGTTATATTTATAAGCTTCCTTTTTGCCAAGTGACTTAGGACACTATACAGACAATTAAAGTCAAATTATAATCACACAAATTGTTATGAATGCATGTTATTAGGTAATTAGGGGAAAAAAACTCTACACCCCCCCCCAATTAGACTAAAAATAAACAAATGTGGCATTATTAAAAGCAAACAGCAGAGCAAAACAAGTTGTTTGTCTTAGTGCTGTTTCAGGAATTTTAAAGATATTTTTAATAATATAGTTGATTTGTTTAACTTTTTTTTTTTTTTAGAGTGATTTTTGGTTGGTTGGTTTTTACCTTAGAAGACATGGGATAGGATATTCAGAAAATTACTGACTAATCAAAATCTCATAAAATACTTATATACCTGAAACTTATTCATGGGTATAGGCATCTGGGCTCTCTGCAACATGCACCAAAGAACATTGTGTGAAAATTGGGGTTGTCAGCAGTTACTTCTGTCCCCTCAATTTTCCCTGAAATCCCCCTGAAATTTTCTCCTCTATGCATTTTCCTAAGAATGGGGTCAGGCTTCATTGCTATTATGTACAGACTTCATAAATCTTGAAATTTTTGCTGTGGAGGTAGTTTACTCTGCTTTCTAGTGAGCAGAGTTCTGAGAAAAGATCGATCTATGTTTGAACCTCTACTAGAAAAAGATGAGAATCCAACAAAGCTTTCTATACATTTTTACAGATAGAAACACCATTCATGTTATGTTATTTGAAAAGCCAGTAGTTGATATTGGAAAGAGTGTGTTAGATAAAGTCTGAGAGTGTTTATTGACATGAGGCCTCAGGGATTTAAGCAGGATGGCCAGAGATGCATTTCAGCTAAGTTTAGACCTTGACAGCATCAGTTTCTACCCCTGAGCTAGTCACCTGAGATCTTTCCACTGCCGCTGGGAAAAAATAAGGACTCTGAGACCTCATTTCATCTGATATACTTAAGGAAATAAGTCAGGCACTTACATGTCTTCACTGAAATAAAACAGAGTACTTTTATCCCCTTCTGAAACAGACAAGCTGTTTATAAGGTGGTATACCAGCCCCAACAAAAGCTAATTCATTGATGAAATACATGGTTACCTGTAGAATAGAACAGAACAGAACAGAACAGAACAGAATAGAATAGAACAGAATAGAACAGAATAGAACAGTTCAGTTCAGTTAAAGAAAGGTTGAAAGCAGAATAAAGTGGTTATCTACTATGCCTTTGGCTAAACCCAAATAAACTAAAACTTTACAATTTCTGACTAATATCTATCTACCCAGGCCCTAAACCTTTACAGGGCCAGAAACTATGTAGTTGTTTTGAGTGAGCTATTAGCTACTTCAAGATCCTTACCACAAGCCACTAGAAGAGTTTTTCTACAGTTCAGTACAATTCTTTCAGATTAAAAAATGATGGATTTGAATTCTACTGTCATGCAGAAGAGTTCATTTCCTGGTCTGCAGCAACCCTTCTATATATATTAATATTGCTACAATGTCTTTATTTGATTGTTTGCCACTTTAGAACTGGAAACTTTTTTGTTAAACGCAATTTGAGATATGTTTACTTTGTTAAAAACATGAAAATTAGGAAAATATAATTTAATTTCTTTCATCATCTTTAAGTGGTGAAGCTGTCAACAATTCTATTTTGTTTTCCTCTCAGCTGAACAGATTTTATTAATGCTGACTTGATGGTCTTCAAATGCTTTACCTGTTCTTATCTGAAAGAATAAAAAGTCAGTTTAGAAGGTTTGTAAAATTCTTTTTCATAGCAAAGTTATATTTTGTTTTTCTTCAGTTAAAGCAAGATAAAAAAAAAATATGTGGGAGAACAATAAAGAACTATTTGAAACAATTTCCTGCTTCTGGTATCATCTTTCATGTGAATGTGATAAATTTGTTAAACTTTGTTTGTTTGTTTGTTTGATTGATTGGTTGGTTGTTTTTGTGATTTTTGTTTGTTTTTCATTTTGGCTTCCGCACATTGAAAATTCTTTGAAACAGTTGCTCAGTAGGGATACCACAATTTTAAAAATTTTAAATATTAGACCCCTAATATCTACATGAAGTGGGAAGAAAAAGAATCAACAGTAGATTCCCTGGTGATTTTCAAACATACCTGAAAGGACATTGTGGGGAGTTGGAGGTCAGCCTCTTCTCACAGTGATAGGACTAGAGGGAATGGCTTCAGGTTGTGCAGGGGGAGGCTTAGTTTGGAAATTAGGAAACATTTCTTCTTAGAAAGAAGAAATGGTCACTAAGGTCTTTTCCAACCTTAGTGATTCTATGGTTCTATGATACCAGAACTCCTGAGGAGGGACAGTTTCATTGCACTGCCTACAGATGACAGTGCACAGACTGTTATGATGCACATTTGATTCAATGGCCAGGCACAATGCCATTTCATATTGATCCTTGCTAGGAATCATGACATTCCTCCATCAGTTCTTAATGTAGCTTAATGAATACTGCCCCATATGGAGAAGGAAAAAAAAAATGAAAATCAGGATCTGTTCACTAAAGTGGCTTAGGTTAATGTTGTTTTACTTCATAATTGGGGCAGTCTAAGAGCATGCACAGGATCAGTAACAGTGGGCAAAATAACAACTTGATTGCTTTTGAAAGTGTGCCCATGCCTTGGCAATCTTTCAAAATACCATTGTCTAATGCCAGTTACCACCATTAGTATCAGCATTAATGAAAATCTCTTCTTAGCATATAATTTCTTCCATTTGATTTGTGCTGGAGCTCACAAAAACCATGAAGACATGAAGAGAAGGGGGAGGAAATATGACAGCTGCCTTTTAAATACAACTTATTTCAGGTAAACAACTTGTACTTTTACCATTTCAATATTAAACATATACTTCACTTTAACAAGCAGTCAGGCCCAAGCAGGGAGAAGTAACTAAAGTAAAAAGAGACAGAAAGAAAACATTTTTAATAGCAGTTTTTTTTTCTTTCCCATTTTCTTCCCCCTTTATTCCTGGATGAAACCGATTTCATTTTCTCAGCCTGAAATTACAATGTAATCTCAAAGTAATTTCTATTCTTTCTGTTGGAACACACAGATTGCTGGTTATCCTTGTTTTCTTACTTTCACTTTCTGTAAAACATATGGCTTTCAGGAGCACTATTTTGACAGAGACAAAAAAGAAAGCAAGAAAGAGTCCAAAAGTGCTTTAAAATCTCATGTAGTGTGTGAAACTGTATTACAGCTTAGATGCAGAAGAAAGTTATCCAACTGGAAAGAGAACACAGGTGCAGTCTCTGTGTTAACTTTACTTCCTATTTTGAAGGGAAGCTTAACTGTAATTCAGCCCTGATGCATAAAGGGTTTGGGGCAGATTTTGGTATGTGTATGGGGGGAGCATCTTCACAAACAAGATTCAAACAAGAAGGCAGGAAGACCTTGATCTCAGGAAATGCATTTTAGGCACCTGTCATGGGCTGAAGAAATAAGATCACAATTTTATATCATGCAGATTCAAAACGGAGCATAGTTTAAAATTAAAAAACAAAGACAGATTTAGTTATTCCCTAACAACCCTAATGTAAAGTCCCAATAGTGAACTTCACAAGGAAGTAACTAGCAAGGAAAGCAAGTGGCTAGGACGATTTTATTTTATTTATTTATTTATTAGGAAAAAAAATATTTTGCCTTTTGCCTATTTCATGTTTTTATTGGAAATCCTGAATAGTGAGAACAAACTAGTCTTTTTGTCCCATCATTATGAACAGGAATGATTATAGCTGTGCACCTTACCTGTTGTCTTGAGGCAGAACCCCAGTCTAACAATCATTCTAACTTCTTCAGGATGAAATAAGGTTACACCTCCTGTATGGAGAATTATCTCTTCTACTGTGTGCGCAGATTTTGCTTGATAAACTCTCAAACATTATTGTGATGAATGCCTGGACAACAATTTTAGCAACTTTCCATAACTGTGCTCAAAACATGCTTGCTGTCACAGAAAGGAAGATGAGTAAGATGAATCAGCTTCTCCTGGAAAAAAAAAAAAAAAAAAAAAAAAAGTTCAAAAGTTTAGACACCTACTTTCAGGAAGAATAAAGCATATCACAAACCATCAAGTGAGGTCTCCCTCCTCTTCACCCACTCTTTATCACAGAGGGTACTTAGAAAACTGGCTTACATCAATCATCCTCCTTTTAGGCAATTACATATGAGCAAGGAGGCATATGTAGCATTTTGAAGTCTACAGGAGTAAATATATCCAGCAGTTTAGTGAATAACTGGAGAGGTGGAGGGTGACTTACTGCTTCCTGAGACTCCTTTTTGTTTCACTGGTATAGTAATTTGGTCAGCTCTACTCCTATTTTCTTCATGCTGTACACAAATTCAGCTGTACAGGCCATCCACCAGAAACAATCTATAGATTTTTCCCTAGAAATATTAAAACCTGAAGCATTAATGGTTGGCACTATACATTAAAATAGTGTCTTCTATTGCACAAATTTCCTATAATGTGGCATGATGTACAGCACATTTTTTGAACAAACCCACTGATGTCAATGAATCTAATCATGTGAGAAAGACTGCAGAATTGGATCTCCCCTTTGAAACTGAATAGAGAATCAGAGATTCTCAGAGCCTCCTTAAGGAGTTCAGTGGAGAATGAGATCCTCATTTTGACAATTTATAGGATGGTTAAAAAAGCAATTTTAGAAAGACTTTCACTGTATATTAAATTCTATAGTTTCTTTAGAGTCATTTGGTATTCCCATTTTTATAATTTACGTTGCTCTACATATCTGTAAAATTTTATCATTTTACTCTTACTAAATAGACGAGGCTTTTCCAGAAGGATCTATATTTTGAATGCATTTAATCTTGGAAGAGCTGGAGATGGAAAGGAAAGGAAAGGAAAGGAAAGGAAAGGAAAGGAAAGGAAAGGAAAGGA
>CM021734.1:91923188-91976022 GCA_011075105.1 Heteronetta atricapilla
AAAGAAAAGAAAAGAAAAGAAAAGAAAAGAAAAGAAAAGAAAAGAAAAGAAAAGAAAAGAAAGGAAAAGAAAGGAAAAGAAAAAAATCTGGTATCATAAAGTTTGCAGTGATCAATGAGGAGTTAAAATAATTAATAGGCTTCCTCAGTCCTACATTTCTCCTAAGCAACTTCTGATTCAACTGATGATAGACTTGTAGCAACAATGTATAAACAAAAATTAATAGTACTAGTTATAAAGTAAGAAGAAAAAAGAAAATGTCTCTGGTATACTTGATACACCTGGAACAGCACAAAGTAAGGTCACATCGTGCATTATGCCTCTGGAAAGCATATGGCTTAAGCAAATTAAGAGAATCTGGAGCTGTTTACTAATGAGGAAAAAACAAGCAAACAACAAAAAAATGTATTAGTCCATCACTAAGTAAAGTGCACTGTATGACAACAATAAAATAAACAGATAAATCAGTAAAATCTAGTAATCCTGCCAAACAAATCATAGATTCAGTGACAATTAACTGTAGCCTACTTTGACTCATAAATAGCATAACATCCTCCCAGGCCAAAAAAAGACTTTGTAAAATCCTTTGTAAATCTTCTAAATCATGTTTGTTTGAATTACCTGAGTTAGCAAACCATAGATGGCATTTCATACAAGAGGGAAAAGTAATCTATCAGCAAGATCAGGAGTTGTTAAAGCTTGCTGCATTCTCATATTTTCTTAAAAGATCACGGCCAGTAAAGACAACTATAATCATGCAATCCATATTTTCATACTTACATAATTTCAAACATAATTTCATACTAGTAAACTGGGAGTCCAACCAAGCTCTGATCCTCCCACAGTAGTCAAGTACTTCTGAGCTCATGTTGTATCATCTTCTGTTTGCAGGGCAGCATATGGACTTACACAAGCAGTGTACATTTCTTCTCTCTGCTTTATACTTCTTTCTTTCCACTGAATGTCATAAGAAAATCTTAATTTTCTGAGAATATACCTTATTCTCATCCTGGAGCCATCCAATCAGAGCTCAGAGACCTAGTAAAAATTCCATGCTGCCATGTTGTAACTTTTTTTTTTTTTTTATTACAGTCTTTACCAAAAGCATATTGAATGCACTATTGATGCATTATTCTGATATCTGTTCTCTAATATTTGCAGAAAAAAAAATATCACTATGCATAAGCTTGGTGATATCTGTCTCTATCTTCTGAGGTGCTTGTTTGTTTACCTCAGCTTGGAACTACATAATAGCAAGGTGATAGAAAAGTTCATTGTTATTTTCATTAACATACAGAAATTTGTCAGTTTGGAGCTTGGCAGTCTTGGCTTATCCCCACCACTGCCTTCTTTTTTTTTTTTTTTTTTTTTTTTTTTTTTTTAACCATATAGGTAGTTTTAGAAATGTAAGTATGCCATATTATACCTATCATCCAACAGCCCTGAGGTTGTTTCCCAAGATATCAAGTAACAGAGTTAGAAAGTACTGGTCTGAATTTCCAAAAGACTAAGAATTTTCCATTAGAAATAATTGCATTAATCTCTCAACTGCTGTCTTGTTTTTGGATATAGCTTAATGGGACCACAATGAAGTCATATTTCTTGCCAAGGCTTCATTTCTCATCTGAGACCACCATGGTGAAAAGTTTCTGGAAGGAGACAAGGGGTGCTTAGGAAAGATGAATAGCTGGATATTTCCAGAAAGTAGCTCTATTTCTAAACAACCATTCTAAATTTATATCATATAATACACTTTCACAGTCCTAAGCAGACCCTGATATACTTAATTAATTTATTGAGATGTTAGAAAGACATGGTCTACTTTGCAGTAGACCTTTTGTAGCTATGGGCATTGGGAAATGAAATCTGAAGTCATGTTTGAGAGCCACAGATTCCATACCCCAAATGAAAATTAGTGCAATGGTAATAGTGCCACTGAAAAAAAAAAAAAAAAAAAAAAAAAAAGGAGAGAGAAATAAAAATTAAAAAGACATAAAAAATGAAAAGTACCTGGAAATTATTATTTTTTCCTTACAGAAGTAGTTTATATATATATGTATATATATTTATGTGTGTGTGTATACACACATATTTATTTATTTATTTTTCTGTGAGAGAGTTACCTAAAGTGAAAATTAACTAGAAATATTCATGCATGGAGATACTGACACAGAAAACAGGAAAGTTAAGAAACAGTGATTATTAACCCTGAAATAAAGATTTACAGTAGATTTAGAAATAACCACTGGTTATGAATGATGTCTTCTCATCTAGAGTGTGGGATTTCCAGGAACAATTCAGTTGAAAAAGCATAAACTAGTTTTCTGATTTCTAATAGTTAAAGTCAACAACAGGTCTCAATTCGTGACTCCAAAGACTTTCACAAAGTTGGGGCCCTGGGTTAGCAATGTCCCTCCTTTCCTTTGCATCCAGAGCCTACTTAGCTTGTGAAACCTAGCAGGAGAACAGTACAAAATTTTAGACTGCATCTCTGTGTAATGCCTTTTCTGGGAAAAGAAATTCACTGTTGCTTTTAGCTATTGTTCTACTGCCTCAGAACACTAAAGAAAGATAATTATTTGGATGCTTGAATTACTTGCAGTGCGTACATTGCTGAGCAAAACCTGACTTTACTCTTTCCTTTGGAAAGACTAGTAAGAATAATTATCTAATTTACAGACACTGCAGAAAATGACTGTAATAAATGATGGTCCCTGTTCAGAACAGAATGCATCATACAGCTAGATTGAAATACAGTTAATTGTACAGAATGAGGGGGATATAGGGGACAGAAATAGGATGCAATTTATGAAAGGGAAAACATGCTTTAGAGAGGCATCTCTAAAATATATCTCTAAATATAGAGTGATAGACAAGAAAACTAAACCCACAGATTTGAACATCTTTGTGCCTTGAAATCCATGTCCAAACTATACAGCTGGTGCTCATTTCTATCAGCAAATGTCATTTGTAAACTTTTGGTACCATCTGAATGTGGACGCCAACTCATCACAACTACAGTATAACCAAGTATGTAATATTTATTTCACGTTATTTTATTCAGATTAGTAGACTAAAATAATAAAGAGTAAAAAAATAAAGGAAGTATAGAAGCAGTCAAACAGCAACAACACAATTTGAGAAAATGGATGGCATAGAATATAAATATTTTAACTTCACAAAACTTCCTTATCCTATACCTAGGACAAATATTTGTCCATGTGAATATTCTTCAGACTTTCTGACAGTATTTTTTCCAGGTTCTGTAAAACAAAGATTTGATAAGCTGTCTAAAACTGAACAGTTTCAGTAATTGTCATGCTTGGTAAGTGATCATTTTCTCATGATTCCAGCCATGAGAGTAATGACATAACAAATACACAACTTTGAGAGTTTTGATGTGATGTCAGCAGAAAACTAAGATTCCTACGTAGAGTAACTATAGGAAGATTTTAAATACAGAAGTAAACACCCGCTTTAGTCACCCTAGATAATAGAGTATATTTTCATTAAAGTCATCACAGAAATGCCACTGTCATGGATAATGACCTGAAAACTCATCTGGAGTGATCAGAGATAAAGGTCAGTTAATGAAACAAGAAAGCAAAAGATTTAGCTAAAACTCTGAATACAATATTCAGTAAATCTGAGAACTGTTTGTAAGATCAGTAATTTTGCTGATAAACAAATAGTATTAAATTACCAGCTTAGTGGACCAGTGGACTATCAACTCTGAAAAGGGATCTAATGCATTGAGTGAAATTTCATGTCCAAAATCCACATACATTTTTGTCATCTTGCTTCAGAACTGTTGCCTGTGAGCAGTAGTGCAATTACAGCTTGCACTTGACAACTATTACTGAATCAAACCTGAAAGACAAAAAACAAACAAACAAACAAACAAACAAAAAAAAAACAGTGAAACTTATAAACACAAGTACCCTTGTATTACTTGACTTATAATTAATTTCTCTCCATTTAAATATTTATCTTATAATTAAGATTGGTTAGAAAAAAATCAAGGAGGAGAATGGGGCAGGGGGAATAACTGGTTGTATTTCCAAGAAACTGTTCATGGTTTGGACCAAAATAGTATTAATAAAGGATATTCCAGCTTACTCTATACTCATTTATGAAGCATAACTAAACAACACAATCAGATTCTTTGGCATTCTACCTTTGAGTTAGTTGCTATGCCAATTTTGTAGCTGATACAGGTTTAAACAGAAGTCTTCAAAACAATCATCTGAAATATAAAAGTCAAACTATACTAATACTAACATTATTTTACACTCCAACACAGTACAGACAATGCATTTTAAGTGCATTTTCGGTACGTCATGGTTAGTCCTCATACAGCTGGGTATCCACTTGGAAAAATGCGGACAAAGAGAGAACTTCACAGTTCCCACTAATGGAAACATAAAAGCTATCAAACTCCCAAAGGGCCAGAGGGAAATATATTAATGCTTTGACTGCACCAAATTAGAAGCCAGGACATCTCTTGAAATTAGGCCTATGCTGTTGTCAGACATCATGACTGGAAGTAGCACAGGATAAATATGATGAAGACTTGCTACTAAGGAGAGGTCCAGTGTCTAAGAGTCAGGCAACATAAAAGTTACAAAAACAGAAATGCTAACTGGGGGGTCGTGGTTAAAGATTAAGTTACCCCAAAAGGTTGTGGATTCTACATTCTTGGAGATTTTCAGAATTTGACTGGACAAGGCCCTGAGCAATTTTATATTACCTTGTTAGCTTTTAAGATGAAAAATGAGCTCACTGAAAGTCCCTTACATAATTCTTTCAATGATTCTATCCTATTCACATTTCCAACTGGGGTAGGCATCCTGTCCCCAAAACATGGTCTCCCTTCATGTGTTAGTCTTCATGGAAGTCAAATTATTTGTAAATAGACTTTCTGAAATTAGTTCTAAAAAGTGTCTATTTCTCTCTGTTGACTATAAAAGTAACTATAGTACTTCCAGACTTTTCATTTTGGATATCTAAAACCAAAAGAAACAAATTCTACTTGCTGTACATCCAGGGACATGAACTCTGCATTTATTACTGCCACTTGCAAAGGGTCATACTATTTTATCTTATAAGATCAGTACTTGTCAAGATTTTTTCTCCTCAACTCTGTCAAAAAAAAAAAAAAAAAGGAAAACAGCAGTTGACTTTAATAACCAGCATAACATTATACTGTTTTGAATCCAAAAACATGTCTTTCATTTAATCCTCCATAACGACATTTTTTCTTACCTCATCTCTATGAGTTAGAGAACTGCTAGGCTTTTAAATAAGTCCTCCCACACCACATTTCATAACAGTAACATTAATTCTTGTGCTTTTATTTGGATTAAGCAAACATATTCTGATAAACATCAGGAAAGTAAAAGGATATGATAAACCCACCATAATTTGAACAAGAGTTCAGTTTTCACATTTTCAGGTATCACTTTGTAAAAGAAACAAGTCACATAATTCAGTGTGCATCTATGGGTGTTACTTTACACCTTATTGTATGACTACAATTGGTTAGCATTGCCTCTAAGTATGAAACAAATGAAAATGCAGAATACATATTTCTGTTTTTCTAGACAGTAAGACAATCTACATCGTGAACGGATGATATTGCAAGTTCTGCAAGCACAGCACCTGTGATACAACATATCTCAAACAGAAAAAGAGAACTTTGCATAATACCCATGCAATCTATAAACAGGAAATTGTAGAATATTGTCAAAAAAAGCTGAGGTGCTAAGTAAAAATGCATACAGCCTGGCAAGAAAATAGAAAGGTAAAGAGAGAATAAGAAAAATAAAATCAGAAGCTGTCCTGCATCTGATAGCCTACTTCTATAAACCTGTTTCATTTCCAATGTTTAATTTTTTTATGTCAAGTTGGTGCTTAAAGTATATATATATATATTTTTCTTCAAGTCATGTCTTCAGTCTATGACTCTCAGCAATTTCAAGGGATACCTTCACATGCTAGCGTTAAGATCTATTTTTTGTAACTATGGAAATCCTATATCCAAAAAATCCCAAACAGTCAAATGTGTTTGGTTGTTTTTGTGTTTTTTATTATTATTATTTTCATACAAAAGTCCTCTAGTAAATCGCCATTGTGTGACACCAGCTGGACCAGAAGGAAGTATTCAAATTCTTATTTCTGCAGTATTCAATATGACTCCAGAACATTCGTAAAGTTAGGGCAAGAGGCATTACCAAGTCAAGCTAATCGACACCCCAAGATAAGAAAAGAAAAAAGACTGTGTACCTAAGAAGTTGGGAATGTTTGTCTCTGTGAAGAATAGTAACTGAACAGATATTATGAAATTGAGATTTATTTTACCTGATTGAGTTCCAAGTCAAATTGATCCTGCACAACTGTGATGTTTCCAACATTTTCTAGCAAAATAAAGATGCTTATCAGTTACAATGAATCTGTAAGTCCAGAATGGAACTTACATGGTCACTGAATCACAAAACTGCTAAGACCTGGATGCAAGACTGAGTAAAAATTCCTTCTTAAAATGTATATTAAAACCACCAAGAGGATACCTAAAAATAAATAAATTAATTAAAGAGCAGAATTTGAGAGCATAAACAAGAATAATACTTTCTGAAGTGGAAAAAAAAAAGAAAAAAAAAAGGCAGAAAAGAAAAAACAAGAATTCCCTCAGGTCCTTGCAGATGCTATGTTTTTCATTTAAGCTTGGTTGCTCAGTCCAAACTCTTTTTAAAGGCTTTTTGAATTGCAATAAAATTCACCTCTGATCACTATGAAAAAATATTTTCTATTACACAAGGCCTGGGTTCTTGTCAGTTTCAACCTTCTCAGCATTTTTTGATCTCTGTTGGTTAAATCTGAGGTTAAATCTGCATCTCTTGCAGTCTGTGTGCCTGACTCTACACCCCACAAATCTCCTCCTCCAAGTGTAGGTGGATGGTTTATAGGAATGGGCAGTCTCAGCCTTTCTCCAGAGGGTTCTGCCACTGGGAAGCATGTTAACAAGCACAATGCAAATGGCCAAACACCACCCTGGCACTCAGGCATACCCATTTAACAGAGCACAATGGCACAATGTATAAAATAGTAACTGTGAACAAGTCAAACATATGTACAGTATGTACAGTCTGTCATGGATATTCAAGGGAAAAAAAAAAAAAAAAAAAAAAAGAGCTTTATTACAAAAAAGAGCTTTATTACCTTTCCCCAATGCACTTAGAGAGTATATGTCTGCATGGAGAACTCCTGAAAGTCCCTTATCCCCAGTAGTGCTTAGAGCACTACAGTAAAGCTTCTTGTTTCAAAGGGATTTCAATTGTGAAAGCCTGAGGCTTAACCTGCTTCTGACAAGGATTTGCACTGTTACAATGGATCGGAATTTGCCCTGAGAACCTACTTTAAGGAAAAATGTATTTAATGCTTGATTTATTTAGGAGAATGAATAGGTTGACTTGACACAAAACCAGAGCAATAGGGGAAGGAATGGAGAAAGGATCATCTAGATCAATTAGTCCTTTTTTAAATAATAATAGTAATAATAACAAAATCACAAAGCAAAGCTCATATCTTAATTTCTTGCTAAGGAATACAGGATCCTCTGTAACTTCAAATGCCAAAGGTCCTAGAAGAAGTTTTGAGAATCATATTCCTAACATTTCAGATAAGGCATTCATACCAGCTAATACCATCAGAATATATGTCCATACTCTCAAAATCAGAAATCTAATCAAAATCAGAAAGATAGAACTTCACATGAAATTGTATATAACTAAATCTGATTTAAATATATAACCCAAGGAAATTATGCCACTGGATATTTGTACACTACTTAGACAAGTATCTTCAGATACAGATCTTGATAGAGACATTTCTACCACAAGTAAAATATTCTAGAAATAACACCTCTGTCCCCAGACATGAAAGAAAGACAGAATAGCCTTTTCACTACTACCACCTGTTTGCAACCATCTTTTTCCAAGTCTCTTCTGCTGTCCTCTTTATTCTTCTATGATGTCCCAAAACAAACTTGCACACAGCAGGGATCTGTTTCTGCTTATCACATACCATAGTAATTCATATAGTAGCTACAGACAGAAAAGCTTTCCCAGTAAGACTTGTATCTTTACCTCAAACTACTCACAGTTTAGAACCATCTTGAAGTATGATTATAGATCAAACTTCACACTTTCCTCAGAAAACTAGGCTTTGAGATAAAAGCTCAAATACACTCAAGAGTACAGTATCTTAGAAAAAAAGAATGTTTATTAATATATATGTATGTATATATTTTCTAAAGTCTGCTTCCATTACAAAATGCATTATCATTGCAAAAACCTATCATCATTGCTTCCTATATTACTCTAAAACTGTTTCAGCACTCAAGTAAAATTAAACCAGGAAAAACTATGTTACTACATCCTTTTTTTCCTGGAAAATAAATCTGTGCTACTGATGTCTTTCAATAGTGTTGCCATGACTCTGAGTACACCAGCAGGCTTTAATTGCCCGAAGTCTTACCTAGGACCTCCACACATATACAAATTCCCTTCAGCTCAGGTATGTGGCATGCAAGCTCAGTCACTTGCTTGTGATTTACATCTGAGCTGTACCTTATTTGTCCTGGGGTTGATTCTGTGCTGATCTAAACCTGCTAGCTTGCTTTCCTAATTTTATCTCAGATATGCTTTATAACTGTAGACTTGCTTGATGAGTATTATTGGTTGCAAGCCCTGTTATCCCTAGATCTGCTCCTTTTGTTCAGGCACTCAAGTATAAATTTGGTTACAGAGAGGATAATTGTACACTGCAGATAGGAAGAACTTTGTAGGTATCTCTAACTAGTTGCTTCAGACATTCCAAATTCTCTGCTATGCTATACATCTCTTACATAGTGTTGTTGCAGAGCTGTGATGAAGTGTACTGTGAAGGTTTTTTCATGTTGCTAAACTCCTGCAAGAGCTATTGGATTTTTTTTTTTTTTTTTTTTTAAAAAAAAAAAGAAGGGGTTGCGGGGAATGACCCTTCTACTTTTGGTTATATTTGGCTCATTTTTTGTGATGGCTACACAGAGTCTGGGGGAGATAATCTCCATCTCTCTAATCATAACCTTCTATGTTATAACTGATTTCCTATACCTCTTCCTAAAGGGAGGTGGTCAAGATCCTGTGACCTTACTTCCTTAGTTCTTACTAGAGCTTTAAGTGCCGTTAGGCCTGTAAGTCCTAGGTTGGTTTACTGCAATTTAAAATATAGATGCTTAAATAGAAGTTAAAATACAACTCCTTAAATACATATTTGAAAAATGAAGCATGTGCGTGAAGAGTGAGGCAGTGCAGACTCGAAACAATTTACAGTTCCATAATCTGTAGTTACATTAAGCAAGTCAAATCTAAGAGGTAAACATAGTTGAATATGTCTTTAATTCAAACATACAAAAAGAGCACTACTCATTGGAGTTATATTTCATTAAAATCTAGACAAAAAGCATATTTTGAATCACAAAAGCATCTTCTAGATAAAAGCAAATGATAAAAAATTCAGCAAATAATTTTGTTGTGTCTTTCCTCCAGGCCTACTCTGTCCAGTAGCTTGCTTTGGCAATGGGGTTTAGTTAGGGGGAAGGGGGCAACAAATTGTTCACAGTTCCTTTTGGGACCTAGAAAAAAATGTATTTTGCATTTTTTATTAGATTTTAATGTGAATCTGCAGTTGGCCGGTCTAATTCTATGCTGTGTTAGAATGTTAGTATCTATCTACTACAACCTGACAGCACTGTTATCGAAAAAAAGGTATACCAATATGAGACTGAGGCTCTCTTCTAGCCAAAGGAGCTTTGCATATGTTTTTAACTTTGCACCTAAGATTATAAACTCAAAATACAACTGGAAGTTGAGCTGGAAGTTCAGAAAATATTCTGATAAACTTTAGCTGTAAAAATGAAGAACTGGGAAAAAAAAGACCAGTCTTCTCTGTGAAAACTGACTGAGGGAAAAATTAGACTTTCAGATTTCAAAACCATACTTTTAAGAGGTTGTTGTTTATTTATTTATTTATTTATTTATTTTTAAATTCTGCTTAATAACATTGAGTTTACTTTTTTGTCAAATGCAACATATTAATACAGTCAAAGATGTAAAACATATATATACTTATTTTGAAAACAGATATTTCCTTTTAGTGATAAGGAAATGCTGGTCTATGGTGTCAGTTATGGAGTGATTGGCCAGCAACAGACCTAATGGAAGTAACAAGTATTCAGTTAGAACTTGTCAAACAATCTGACAGTCAAGAAAATCACTATTGGTGCTCCTCTACATTGAACACCTTATGTGGCTTTCAGGTCTATATTCACCCCCCCCCCCCCAAAAAAAAAAAAAAAAAAGCAATAAACTAGTATCTAATTTCCGTGCATTAAAATAGAAAATAACCTTCTGACGTCTGTGCTGTCTCTAAATTCTTATAGCTGTCAAGGCAAAGTATAAGTTTGAAAAAACAAGCTTGACATCTGGCAGCAACCTATGTGATCGTCTTCCATCATTAACAGCGCCTTTAGTAAGAAGGTTAATTTATTTGGGCATTTTTTGTGATAATGGGTTTTGTTTTGTACTCAGTCTTTGTAGCAGTTCATACAAATCTAATTTCCAGGCTACGATCTTTTTCTTTTTATAGTATTAATCTTCTAATTGTTTAGTAGTTTTCATGTGCTTTTAGAAGCATATCCATCTTGAAATTTTATCTCAAGTAATATGTCATTTACTTGCTGATTAATGACATATATCTGCAAAATGAGTAACTATAAGCAAAATCAATCAAACTGCATTAAACAAAGTAGAAAACACACAAAATTTAACATTGTAAAAGTATAAATAAAATTGATGCTGTTTCCCTAATTTACACAAAAGTAACAAATCTGCAAGTCCTGTTAAACTTCATAGAGTTTTTTTGTTTGCTTGTTCTTAGTAGAGACTTATAGACTCTCATCTTTGTCTTGGTTAAGAACTCTCCTGAATTACCTGAAAAATTTTATCTGACATGGAATCACCTTGGCTAATGGGATCATACAAGGATGTTGTTCTTCACCACTTCTATGTTTCACTTTTTGACCCTGGTTCATCCTTCATTTGCACTCTATTTTAAAGTGTCTATAAATTTTAAGCACATTTGTGTAGGTGCCAGTAAACTTTAATTGTCGTTCCTCTTTTAAACTCATTTGACTTTTGCTTTCCATGATTTCATTAGCAGAAAAGGAATAAGCAAATTACATTCTGTACGAAGTTACTAAAATGTAACAAAGGTAAAATGTAATTGTCCAAAAATATCTTCAATTTGATAAGGATACAGATATATATGCATACATATATATAAATTAAAGTGCACGTCTGTGCAACCATGCTTTGATTAAGCCGGCTGTCAGCCAACTATCCTATTTCCACTTGCTTATCTCACATATTTTCACTTATATTGCAGAAACTGTGGGCAACTTGGCTCCGAATTAACAGTCAGTGGAGTCTAGAGACCTATGGAGCTCAGAGGCCTATTGAGCTGACCAAATATAAGTGTTCACTGTAGTGATGTAACAGTACTATCTCAGTCGTATAATGACTATCTCCAAGGGTACAGCATGTGAGTATGGACACTAAGTCATTTGTAAATGTCTGACTCAAGCACCTATTTCTTTTTTATCATGTCCAGTGTAGAACTTGGTCCAATGTTGTTCAACTTATTCATCAATGACCTGGATAACAGAACAGCAAGTTTGCTGATGACACAAAGCTCAAAGGAGTGGCTGATACCCCAGAGGGCTCTGCTGTCATTCAGAGGGACCTTGACAGGCTGGAGAGATGGGCCAAGAGGAACCTCATGAAGTTCAACAAGGTCAAGTACAGAGTCCTGCACCTGGGGAGGAATAACCCTAAGCACCAGTACAGGTTGGGGGCTGACCTGCTGGAGAGCAGCTCTGCAGAGAGGGACCTTGGAGTCTTGGTGGACAGCAGGCTGACCATAAGTCAAAAGAGTGTTGCCAGCAGGTCAAGGGAGGTGATCCTACCTCTCTACTCAGCTCTGGTGAGACCACACCTGGAATACTGTGTCCAGTTCTGGGCTCCCCAGTACAGGAAGGACATGGAGCTACTGGAGCGAGTCCAGAGGAGGGCTACTAAAATGATTAGAGCACCTGTTGTACAAGGACAGGCTGAGAGAGCTGGGCCTGTTTAGCCTGGAAAAGAGAAGACTGAGGGGAGACCTCATCAATATGTATAAATATCTGAGAGGTGTTGAGAGGATGGAGCCGGTCTCTTTTCAGTTGTGCCCAGTGACAGGACAGGAGACAATGGGCACAAACTGAAGCACAGGAGTTACCGTCTTAATATGAAGGGGCACTTCTTTACTGTGAGGGTAACAGAGCACTGGAGCAGGTTGCCAAGAGAGGTTGTGGGGTCTCCTTCTCTGGAGATAATCAAAACCTGCCTGGATGCCATTCTGTGCAATGTGCTCTAGGTGATTCTGCTCAGCAGGGGGGTTGGACTAGATGATCTTCAGAAGTCCCATTCAACCTTGTCCATTCTGTAATTCTGAAACATGTCTCAATGACTGGTATGAAGGTCAGTGAGAGAGAAAGGGCTGTATGATGGCAATCACAGTGGTGAAAAAGGAGTATTTGTAACCATTGCTTTACCAGTACCATAGAAGATATTTTTGAATAGGAATCCAAGAATAAGCACTAATCTTGTGTTCAACCTGATGTGTGAAATTGTGATGATGTTGCAATATTAGCTTGATTCATTTTTCAAGTGAGTATAGTGGAGGTAAAAGAGCTTGGGATACTGTGATAGATATGTATCCCTTGACAGGTATGTATAAGCTATCCAGTCATACAACCCTACCTGATATAATCAGCCAACATACTTCAGTTTGCAGTACGCATTGCCACTAGTTAGGAAAGGCAGACCAATATTTTGCTAATATTTGATACTAGGCATTATATGTGACCCATGAAGAATAATTGTTCTGTCTAGGGTAGAGAGGTTATGGCATAGGTTAAAAAGTATGTGATATTTTGGAATGTCTGTCCATTATGACAACAAACAGTAGCATGTGTTCTGTAAGCAAAACTGTAATCTGCTTAACTATTACCCACCCTTTCCAAAATGTGGCTACTACTAAAAGAATGTTCATAGGATTCATTTTATTTCCAGTTTGAAAGATGTGGGTTTCACCAAACTGACTTCAGTGCTTTGATTTTTTTTTTTTTTTTTCCATTTGCAAGAACAACCTATGTAGGATTTTTAAGTATTTTCTTTGCAGTTGAAGCTAGTTTTGATACGATATCTTGCTGATTGTAAGAATTCTGACACATTCCAGCACATGCTAACCAAGTACTAGGTTTTCTGCTTCCTCAAATTGCAACCTTCTTTACTAAAGTGTATCGTGATCCCAGATAGCACATGGAAAAAGGGCTGCCTTTCTTCATTCTAGATCAGTCATATATAGTGAATAGCCACAAGCAGATAAAGACGCAGGATATGGGGATATAACGTGGTTGCTGAAACAAGGATGCTTATAAGTCAGTGAGCCAAAGGAAAACAGATGTGTCATGGTAACAGTTAATCCAAAGGCAGTGTTGCACTGTCTTCGTATGTTGACCTTCCACACAGCTAGCATGTAAATTGAGCTTAAACGTGAATGTGCAAAAGACTAAGAGTTCATGACAAACTGAGGGTACTATCTTCTATCCGTAAAAAGAAAAAGCAAAAGACAAAATGCCTTATCCATCTGTTATATAGGTCATGGTTGTTCAGTTGTTTGGAGTAGTTATAAATTTTAGTAGGTAATAAGCAGAAACAGACCAAGCTCCAAACAGAGACATTTTCCTATTCTTCCCTCCAAGACTCCATTCTGGAATTCAGAATTTACTTCAGCTAAAATTCCCAATAACCACACAGCAGGGTACAAGATCACTTAACTGTTAGACTCAGTTTTGTTTGAGATAAACTCAGACAATCTGATTTAAAAGAGTGCACAAATGCCTAGCCAGCTCATAGATGCAGAAGACTCAGAAGTGACACCAAGATGTTGGCAGCACTCCCAGGAAATTCAGGACAAGTTGAATAAAGGTACCTACTTGTCTTCAATGTCAGGGGAAGACTCAGAAGTCAGGACAGTGATAAAAAACTTATGTGAGAAAATAACAAGGTGCACATAGGTGACACAAGCTATAGAATGACTTAAGAGTGTCTCTGGCTATAATAATGGGTGCTAAGGAAAAAACGTAAGGATACCCAGCTGCTGTAGGAAGATCCTTGAACAGCAGCTCTGATGTCCAGAATGAGTTTAAATAACATGCTCTCACCTGCCAGTTAAAACCTTTCCCCTTGGACTCAGGGAGAAGTGATGACAGGAAAGGCAGAGATAATAGAGGAAATGAATGAGTTTGTCCTGGAACTGTGAGACTTATTTTATCAAAGGAGTAAAGTTGACAGTAATATCAATGGCCTTTCCATTCAGGCTTAGATGAACTTAGAGGTGCAATTCATAACACTCATGACAGTCTTCTCACTGGTGTCTTGAAGAAAACTATTGTTCTTGACAATGGGGCACAAAACAATTATTCCTTTATGAATAAAGTGGCTCTTTAAAATATCGAAAAATAGTAGAGCTAACACTTGACCACGCCACCTCTGCCAATATCAGTGAGAAATGACTAGTAGCACTGCTCTTCCATGGAAAATTAATTCATTCTATTTTTAGCTATTATGATTTTTTTTTTTCACCTAATGATCCTTGATCAGATTTGTCACTGTCTTTTGTCATCAGATTATCCTCTATAACTGCATCATAGCCTTGCAGAAAAGGATCAGAATAAATATTTGCTAATTATAGTGCCAAGAATTTGTCTTGAATTGAGTGATTACTAGTCTTTATGTAAACTCTTTTGATTATTTCAGATTTACTAGGTATACATTCACCTTCAGTACTTCCTAAGCAAACTGGCACCAGTGTTCTCTAGTCCAAGCTTTCTGCAGTACCCTATTGAGCAAGCATTTGAACAATAGGATTTTTGTTTTAGTCCTTTTTTAAGCTTTTTGGGCTGCAGGGCATGGCATTAACGTATGTGAAGTATTTAAAGAAAATGGGAAGAGATGGATGGATGAATAGCATTGACTTTCTTAATTATAAGACTAATTACATGGGAGGTGATTTAACTAGTCATTGACTTCCAGAGTATCATCTGTATATAATGGACAGATCCTATTCAAAGTAGATTAATTCAAAGCTAATACAAAATATGCATTAGACCTGAACAAATGAAAAATCACCACATTTTCATTCAGTGTTACAGAATATGCTCATCAATAAATGATTTTTGAGTATTTCTCAGTTGCCTGTCCTTGAATTCCCAAGTTTGGTTCTGAATCTTTATCATGATAAATAAAGTCTTTCTTGAGCCTCATAAAGAACAACAACAACAAAACCAACAAAGCAAACAACAATACAGTTCTGCATCACTTGCTGTGGCTGTCACAACAGTCCACAACAGGAATTTTTCGCAATAAAATAAGAATTAGTCAATGCTAGTGGCCCCTATGTTGCAACAGAAGTAGGAAACATTTTTGCAAGTGATTACTTGAGATAAATAGTACATCCCAACTCATCTGAAGAGAAGGAAACACTCCCAAGATCCAATCCAGCTTAAAAGGGGTCTCTGAGATAATTCCTAAAGTTTTGTGACAATCCAGGTTGGTAAAGACTATCCTGGTTTTGGATGAGATAGAGTTAATTTTCTTCATAGTGGCTGTTATGTTGCTGTTTGGATTTAGGAGAAAAATAATGTTGATAACACTGATGTTTTAGTTGTTGCTGAGTAGTGCTTACAGAGCCAAGGACTTGTCACCTTGTGCTGCCCTGCCAGTGAGGAGGCTGTGGTACACAACAGACTGGGAGGGGATACAACCAGGACAGCTGACTTGGAATGACCAAAGGGATATCCCATACCACGTGGTGTCATGTGGAACAATAAAAATGGGGGAGTTAGACAGACTGCGGTGGCCACTGCCTGGGGACAAGCTGGGCATTAATGCATGATGAGCAATTGCATTGTTCATCACTTGGTTTCTTTATATATATATATATACATATTATTATTATTATTATCCCTCCCTTTTCTGTCCTATTAAACTGTCAATATCTCAACTTATGAGTTTTACCTTTTCCCAGTTCTCTCCCACATCTCATTTGCAGGGGGAGTGAGCGAACGGCTGTGTGGTGCTCAGCTGCCTGCTGGCTTAAACCACAACAAAGCCCTACACAGAACAGCTTTGGCTTATGCTGCCAAACATACATACATGCAAGGTTTATGCACATTCATGGATCATTTTTAGGACCCATGTTACACAAGTGTTATAATGCTTCTCTACTGAGTATGTAGTGTGCAGTTTTCTAATAAAGTTTGCAATCAATTCAACGCCAAAAAAAATGATTGGTTAGCATCATAATTTTAAAATAATTCCTCATAAAATAACCTATGTTATATAATATAGGTCTAATCCATTTCATCTTTATTGAAGCTATTTGTTCAAGCCATGGTGAGTTGTGACTAAACTTCAGGAATCTTTGTTGTGCAATGGTTGATTGGAAGCAACAACAGAACATGTAATCTCTACAGGGATAGTAGTGACACTACAAAAAGAAGCTGTAGATAGCTGGGTTCTATATTACAATAGGACATAGAAATGCTGAAAGTGAAAATAAAAGTTTTTTTCTTCACAATTTTTCTTCTCTTTAACTGATATAAATCCATTATGGCTGGCCATCATGAGAACTATTGTTCTGTATACGGTACAGAATATCTGAAGGTCAGAAAGAAAGAAATGGATGGTGAGGCTTGATGAGGTAGCATGTACGTTTGCCATTAAAAGGCTTCAATCAGGAAATTAATTATGGTTCAATGAACCTATGAGGGGAAAATTTTCTCTAATATTTGTTATCAGAGGGACAGCATCTGCTGCATACTGATGTTAGTGAGACTTCCATCATGCATGAATATGAAATTAATACTGAGTTATTTGTAGCATAACTGACAATTTGTGATAGTAACAGCTATGATTTCCCTTATTTTCCTCTATGCTCTTTAGTAGCTAGCCTAGCATCTCCAGCTAAGTTTTCCTTACACAGCCCAACATCATTTCTGTAAATTCAGAAACATGACAGTTATTCTCTTGTTTAGATGTAACCACTCTTCCCCAGAATTTAGAATACAGTCAGAAAAGGTATTTCTCATTGGAAAACTTGGTTAATACAGCATTTGCATGAGTTCCTGAATCAAGGTCTGTAAAGCGGATACCATCATCGGTAAGAAAATCGTCATTGAGTTACTGTTCTTCAGCAAATTACAGTATGCAAAATTCTGATTTATGTCAAAGTCCATCTTGAAGAAAGCACTTTGTGAATATACTCTGGCTTTTCAGAGGTAAATAAAATCAGTGTTCAAATATTTCCTAATGAACTGTTACAGTGACTACTATGAATATAGAAAATTTTATATTTTTGAGTCCATCTCATGCTCATCTGAGGTAAGTAATATCTAGCAGACAGGTTAAGATTTTCCACCAGTGCAAATTTAGACTGAATAATTAGTTTTAGAGGTGATCACTACCTTTATTAATTATGGTGATAAAAAGCCTCTGCCCTGTACTTCAGTTGTACTGTTTCAGTTAAGCCAGGCCAGATATGTTTAGATGCACCACAGATCCACTGTCAAATTTCCACTATTCAAGAATTTTCATGTGAAAATGAGAATTTTTCATGGAACGGGTAGAACACACATTTGAGGTACTGGAGCACTTGTGCCACCCATATTTTGATACTGTTCATTTGATAGCATCTGTAGTTACACAAGCTACAAGCATCGCAGAGTCAAAGAGGAAGAAAAGTTATTATCTCCATATTTGATGATCCTTATAGAAGAATGTGAGTTTCTTCAGATACTGCGGTCTATCCTCATGTGCCCAAAGATGAGCCGATGTGGACGAAGACCGGCCTGGCTCAACAGAGAGTTGCAGCTTGAGCTTAGGAGGAAAAAGAGGGTTTATAATCTTTGGAAAAAAAGGCGGGCCACTGAGGAGGACTATAAGGATGTTATGAGGCTGTGCAGGGACAAAATTAGAAAAGCCAAAGCTCATCTGGAGCTCAATCTGGCTACTGCCGTTAAAGACAACAAAAAATCTTTTTACAAATACATCAGTGCAAAACAGAGGACTAAGGAAAATCTCCATCCTTTACTGGATGTGGGGGGAAACCTTGTTACAAAAGATGAGGAAATGGCTGAGGTGCTTAATGCCTTCTTTGCCTCAGTCTTTAGCAGCAATACTGGTTATTCTCTGGATACCCAGTACCCAGAGCTGGCGGAAGGGGATGGGGAGCAGAATGTGGCCCTCACTATCCACGAAGAAATGGTTGGTGACCTGGTACGGCACTTGGATGTGCACAAGTCGATGGTGCCAGATGGGATCCACCCAAGGGTACTGAGAGGTGGTGGAGGAGCTGGCCAAGATGCTTGCCATCATTTATCAGCAGTCCTGGCTATCGGGGGAGGTCCCAGTTGACTGGCGGCTAGCAAACATGACACCCATCTACAAGAAGGGCCAGAGGGCAGACCCGGGGAACTATAGGCCTGTCAGTTTGACCTCAGTGCCAGGGAAGCTCATGGAGCAGATTATCTTGAGAATCATCACACGGCACTTGCAGGGCAAGCAGGTGATCAGGCCCAGTCAGCATGGGTTTATGAAGGGCAGGTCCTGCTTGATGAACCTGATCTCCTTCTATGACAAAGTGACTCACTTGGTGATTGAGGGGAAGGCTGTGGATGTGGTCTACCTTGACTTCAGTAAGACTTTTGACACCATTTCCCACAGCATTCTCCTCAGGAAACTGGCTGCTCATGGCTTGGACTGGCATACACTTCGTTGGGTTAGAAACTGGCTGGATAGCCGGGCCCAAAGAGTCGTGGTGAATGGAGTCAAATCCAGTTGGAGGCTGGTCACTAGTGGCATTCCCCAGGGCTTGGTGCTGGGGCCGGTCCTCTTTAATATCTTCATCAATGATCTGGACGAGGGCATTGAGTGCACCCTCAGTAAGTTCACAAATGACACCAAGTTAGGTGCATGTGTCGATCTGCTCTAGGGTAGGAAGGCTCTGCAGGAGGATCTGGATAGGCTGCACTGATGGGCTGAGGTCAACTACATGAAGTTCAACAAGGCCAAGTGCCGGGTCCTGCACCTGGGGCACAACAACCCCAAGCAGAACTACAGACTGGGAGAGGAATGGTTGAAAAGCTGCCTGTCAGAGAAGGACCTGGGAGTATTGGTTGATAGTTGGCTGAATATGAGCCAGCAGTGTGCTCAGGCGGCCAAGAAAGCCAACAGCATCCTGGCTTGTATAAGAAGCAGTGTGGCCAGCAGGGCTAGGGAAGTGATTGTCCCCCTGTACTCGGCTCTGGTGAGGCCACACCTCAAGTACTGTGTTCAGTTTTGGGCCCCTCGCTACAAGAAGAACATCGAGGTACTTGAGTGAGTCCAGAGAAGGGCGACAAAGCTGGTGAGGGGCCTGGAGAACAAGTCCTATGAGGAGCAGCTGAGGGAGCTGGGCTTGTTCAGCCTGGAGAAAAGGAGGCTCAGGGGTGACCTTATTGCACTCTACAGGTACCTCAAGGGAGGCTGTAGTGAGGTGGGGGTTGGTCTGTTCTTCCACATGCCTGGTGACAGGATGAGGGGGAATGGGCTAAAGTTACGCCAGGGGAGTTTTAGGTTGGATGTTAGGAAGAACTTCTTTACCGAAAGGGTTGTTAGACATTGGAACGGGCTGCCCAGGGAAGTGGTGGAGTCACCATCCCTGGAGGTCTTTAAAAGACATTTAGATGTAGAGCTTAGTGATATGGTTTAGTGGAGGACTGTTAGTGTTAGGTCAGAGGTTGGACTCGATGATCTTGAGGTCTCTTCCAACCTAGAAATTCTGTGATTCTGTGATTCTGTGATACCTTCCAAACACCATTTGATTGCACTGAATTACTTCAAGGATGCAATAAACTTTTACATGAGATGAAGATAAAGTGCTAATTTTTGCAAAGTGTGTAACATTGCTCTGGGATGTTTTTAAGCTCTTTATGGAGTAAGTTTTCAAGCAAAAAGCTCTACAGCATGCCAAAGGAATTCTGATCTGATGGCAGAAATCTGGAGCAAAGGGCAGAACAGTGCAGACAAACACACAGACACTGAATTAATTGCTCAGCAATTGGACATCTTCTGTAACTGTGATTTCATACTGAAGGTTGCTCAGATGAGTTCTCTCATACCAGTGTAGGGAAAACTAAAGAAAAGGTTGGTTGTAGGTCATAAATACAGTTTTGAGAATGTGGAACAGCTTCTGGGCTGTTGTGCATGAGCCAAATCCCAGATGAAAAATTCTTATTGAGAGCCCTGCATCCAAGAGTTCCACAGAAATCACTTTCATTTCAGCATCTTCACTGAATGCTGAGACTTCCTGCCCATCTGCCAACAGCCTCCACAGGAAAAGCAGAGAATTTAATGTTATTTTTTGCCATAGTACCTTATTTTTAAATTACTTTTTTTTTTTTTTTTTTCATGTCAGAGGCCTTTTAATGAAGTAAGGACAATTATTTTCCTTTCAAGAAGAACCAAAATCTTGTAAATTCAAAAAAAGATGTCACAGGTCTACATATATGAGAGGGCATGCAGTAGTAATTCCTGGCATTGAATGTGCTATGATATTGTCCTGAGAATAGCCTGGCATGATGTGTAACATACAGAAACTCTGATTTCTCCTTTACAGATGAGTTAACGAAAAGAAAAAAGGAAAGGAAAATGTACAATTTTGATGTTGCACGGCTAAGTACATCTGACCTGGTAATAATATATTAAATCAGGAAGATGAACTTCTAGAAATACTATGAAGCAAAAGTGGGCATATTTTAATCTTAACAGTGTTTTCTAACTAAGATACGGTAATTATTTATTGTAGAGCTCAAGAAGTATTGACTCAGGAGCCAGACACATATATGGAATGTAAATCACCTAATAATATTGTTTCATTTCCATTACTATTCCTTTACCATTAAAAAAATAATAATAATAATCAGAAGTTTAGAAGACCTGTAAGTGTTTCAAAGCCATTCTTGAATGGCTTTGAGGAAAAGGAAGCATGATCTCAGCTGGCAGAGGAATGTAACTTCGGGGAAGGCTGACCAAGAATTCACCACAATGTGATCCAAGAAATATACAAGCACCAAACAAGAAAAGAGTAAATTCTACTTCCAGAACACTGACCTGTTTTGAAAATAATTATACAAGCAATTCTATTCCTGAAGCTCCCATCTGCTGTCATGCAAGGTTTCTATAGGTAAGATGTTGAATTAATTTTGGTCCTTTGTACCTAATGACAACATCCATTTTATTGTGTTGTCTTTGTAGCTGAAGAGAGAACTGTATTTATTTTTTTATATCTATAATATAATCACAAAGACTGATATGTTTTCACAAAAGCCGAAAACAATATAAGAAATCTATTTCAAATGGTCAGAATGAACCAATTTCCGTATGAATAAGAAAATATTGAAACTCAGGTAGAAAAAGTCTTGGGATATGGAAAACTGTAATACAGTGGCAATTCTGTTCAAGACCATCAGGCTAGCCAGTCAACGTACAAGCTTAATTATTTTTGTCAACTGCAAAAAGCCAAGAACTGGTTCCATTTACAACACCTACCTGAGAGGTCTACTTTCACTGACAACCTAATCTACTTAGTTGTATTAATTGAGTCTTAGTTACATTCTGTGATCTAAATATGGAAAGGTACTATAGCTAGTCAATTTAGATAGTACACAATATTTGACATTTTCAAAAGTACACTACAGACAGTACAGGCTAGAGTGAGGCATTTACATCGCAACTAAAAGCTAATATGGGGACACAACAAAGATTGTGCATCAGGCAGTAACAACCCATTTCCCATGGCAGTTCCAAGAGAAAAATAGAGTATGTAGGCTCCATTCTTTGGTACCTTTTTTAAAGTTCATTAGATCCTGTGGTTTTAATGAGAAACATTGCATATTTGTGCAAGCAATCCAGGCGTGCCACTCATTACATCTTTTGGTATTCCTTAAAATATGATCCATGTCATTGAGCTCTTCCACTTTCACTTGCATTTTGTTACTACTTCTAATCTTTGCTACACATAACATAGATGTGAGCTGTCTCTACTCTTGTGAGAGACAGTAAAAAAAAAAAAAAAAAAAAAAAAAAAAAAAAAAGATTAAAAAGATTTATCTATGGAGACATCCCTGTTTTCCTCTGAAGATCTCTTTGCTACCTGGACATTCATCAGAGAGACATGTTTTTAATTCCGATTTATTTTGAATATAAATGTATCTCACAGAATTAGGACTTCACAAGAGACAAGTTGGTCTCTTTTGGTCATAGAGGGGTTAGGATTATACTCAGTTCTCATGCTGCCTGTCAGAATCTACCTGTTTTTTCGCTTCTCACCACCATAGTTCCCTGTCCCACAGGCCTGTTTTCCTTGACTTGCAGCTCCTTCTATTTTTTTTCTTTTACAAAGTCAAAAGCGAAATTCTTATCCTTATTTAATAGAAATAGCCATGTCTTTCTGTCTCCTTGCCCCAAACTTCATCTTCCCTTTCTTAGGAGATTTATTTCTCTTGCTGTTCTTTAAGCTTAGACCCAGAAGACCTCACCTGTAAGCCTCTGTCAGAAGTGTGACAATTCCAGACTTTGCAATACCTCCATTCCTGCAATTCATATACCTGATAATAGTTACTACTTAAAGAAAAAAATGTACCAGATCAATAGAAATTATTTATCAGCCACAGAATTCCTAAATCAACCAGAAGCACTCTTTTTTTTTGAAATTAAGTGCATCATTTAGGAAGCTAGTCAAATTAAACAAAGTTAGATAAAATTACAACATAGCCCTTGGTTTTCTTGTCAAGTAAACTCCTTAAATAAATAAATAAATGGTAGTTCTATTTTGCATTTGTCCGCTAAATACATTTACATGTTTTTTTTATTTATTTATTTTATCTCTTACTAAAAAGGCAACTGAAAGACATTTTTGGTCCAAAATTTCAGGCCATTGTAGACTAATTTAGGAATTAGGTTTAAGTGAAAAATTACAATACAAAAAAAAGCATATTTACATCTGTTCCAAACAGTTGTATAGAAAAACAGAACTCTTGCTCATATTTATCCTTAACACATTATTTTCAATGCATTAATTTCACAGATGTTACTGAAACAAATAATTTCATCTTTGAATAATTTTGGGGGTTTTGTTCCCCCTGCCCCGTAGGTAAGAAAACAGATTGGGCAGAAAACAGAATGCTTTGCTCAGCCGTACAAACTGTTAGTGATAGAGCCAGGAATAAAATACAGGTCTCCTGGATGTTATGCTAATGAACTTGTGATTGGAGCATGCTATTTTTCTGTTCAGCTTTCTTTAGTGGGAATGCTGTTCTGTATACTGACCACTGGAGCCAATACAGACACAGGTATAATGTTTGTTAATCTAAAGACTCTCAAGAGATTAAGAAAATGTGATAGCAGGTATTAGATAGAGCACAGGCAATCACACCACAAATACAGATCCAGGCTAAAATGCGGAGTTATAGAAGCCATTTTTAAGGGAATCTGGCCCAGTAAATACCCTTCCTCAAAAAGGAGGATGTCCAAACTTCAACTTATCTAGAATATGTTTTACTTACTGTAAATAGGGCTGAGAACTGTGACGCAATTTAAAAATGCACTAGTCAGGATACAAATAATGTTTGGTTTCATTGAAACCGAATATATACATACTTCAATAGTATATGCATACTAAAATAGTAACCACCAACACATAAATATTTTTTAACATTGTGATAACATAAGAACAATGTAACAACTAAAGGGTGAAAAACTGGAGACATCCAAATGATAAAAAGGTGCTAAATGAAAACAAACAAACAAAGCACACAAGATAAAAACAAGCTACTTGATATGGCCAAGACATCCTGCCTAATATACCTGAAGGATGACTGGCAAAATCAAAGACAATAAAGACAATATAAGCACTACCAGGAGTAGATGAGATTTCTCTTTTTCTGCCTGTGGGGATAGGGTGTATCAGATTTCTTTGCCAAAAGAGCTCCCACAAAATCTCTTGAAACTGTGTTTTAATTGGAGCCCCAAATATGTAATTGAGTCCTTCATTAAGATACATTATGTCTTCAGATTTGTCCTCTGAGCTTCTGTTTTGTAAATCCTTCTCATCTTTTATGCAATACTTACCAGCCAGTCACTCCAAGAGTGCATGCCACAGCATCATATTAACTGCTAAATCAGTCTCATGGATACCGCTCAGCTGCCTGTATAGCTGAACCTCAAAATCTGTTTTTCTTTAACACAGATAAAAGTTCTGATAAACTGGCTTGCATATATGTTCTCTATCATGTAAGATTTCTGGAAGTCTCCAAGTGATGGATAAGAGAGAGATTCACAACAGGTTTATTAGTTGGAAACATCACCCTTGTTGCCAACAGACATGCTTACTTCATTAAACTGTTCCTTGATGTAAAGGATTGTTGCAAATCCCTGCAATGGACTTGTCTCTCTCTAGTGTTTTTATGATCCTGTGATCTGAGACACTAGTGCTTGAAGACACATTCCTGCTAAAAATTGATTGTCTTATAACATTAGTAATGACTGGTAGAGTACTAGACAAAGTGTAAGATATTTTTGTTCCATGCTTTTTAGGTTTCCTTCCCCCCTTATATATAGCAAACATTAAAAAATCATTTTAGATGTGAACCATTTTGAAAGTTAGCTGAAGCCAATCAAAATCTTCTCTTTGATTCCTACAGGCTTAGTCTTAGTCTTTATGAAGGAATAAAACCCTGCCATCTTAAAAAGGAGGATGAAAATAATTTGGACCATGAAAAATTGATTAGCTTCTTGACTTTGTATCTAGTGGAAATGTATATTTTCTTTATTTAAAACCCCAAGTTCCATTGTGTCTTGTTTCCTTTGTTTACTCTCCACACAGAAAAAACACAGCCTCATCACCTGAGATATTCAAGTGACAAAACTGTATCTTTTTTCAAAACATTAACTATGGTCCTGTTTCTATTAATATATACTAATGCAAGTGCTAATCATTTGTTTTATGCACAGTATCTGTAAAGACACTGTTCATTTAATAATTCCTGCGAGTTGTTTTGTTTTAATCTGTATAGCAAAAATCTGAAATTAATACATCATTGTAATAGAAAAACCATCAATTTTTCTTCAGTTCATTGATCATCTTTAAATTTGAACTGCTAATTTGATCAAAGATACTTCTTTTTCCTATTCTAATCCTCAACTCACTGTGCAATTTCTCTTTATGTACATCTGGTCCAGACATCAGAGAAATCTCAGTGAGCTCAATGTCTTTATTTACAAAGGAGGCAAAAGCTATCCACTGAGAAGCCAGAATAATTTACAAAAGTGGCTTAATAAACTGTATATTAAATTCCTACTGAAAACCAGCTAACTTCCTGGACAAACAATGCCTGTCACATGAAATCTGGAGAAAAATACTGAAATCCATTCATTCAGGAAGGGGATAACAGTGTCTTTTTTGTCGTTATTGCAAGAGCTTATTCTATCTGTCCATATCCCCAGTGATATGCAAGGTAGATGTATTTGCACACATTGATGGAAGCAGGTTATGGCTTCATGTTCTTGTTTTATTAAATTTTTATGAGGGAATGATATTATGTATTGGATGTAGTGTTTCTGAGTATATTAAGTGGAAAACATAATGTATTTTCCTTGGAGAATAGAATTTATGTGCTGAAAATGTCTGATATGAAGTAATTTTTCTGTGAGGGATTACTGTCAATACTGACTGTTTCTGAATCAAAACCTATTCAGCAATCATAAGCAGCTGGAAGCTGAACATCTGGGGCAAGAGTCAGCAGAAAATTTTGCTACCTCTAGATGTTGTCTTTGTAGGGGACCAGTTTATCGAGGTTAAAATAAGGGCCAGCTCTGAAAAAAACAAACTGAGAAATAAACCTCCCAAAATGGAGCAAGGACAGCAAAGTTGCCACAAATAAAGCACAGAGTCTGATCCTCAAGAACTATTACCTTTCCTTAAATAATATCCATGCATAGAGAGAGACAAAGTAATTTTTCACATACCCTCTATGGCATATACCAGTGCACTATTGACAAGAAATGAGACAGAAAAAGAAAATAAACCTTCAGCAATGGTCTACAGCTGTGGGTTTGGGTCTCTAGTGTAGACTCAAACCTGGGATTTTAGAAAACTGCAATTCAGGTAACTGATATCCTTGAAGAAACATCCAGTTTCACTTGCTAAATGGGTATATGACTAAATGGGATTGGTCAGGAGAAGATATTTTACCAGAAATTCAAAGTCATTTTCCCCCTAATTACTAATCTATGATAGGGAATTCCATGTTCTCTCCAGGCTGTACAAAGACATGTCTCCTTTCTTTCCCTAGAAATGTACAACAAAGTAATTTCAAGCTTTTCTGTTAAATTTGATGTGCTTTCAATTAGATCTAAAAGTGTACAGAAGTGCTCTTAGCTAGCAATAAATTATTTTTACCATTAATATATAAATGTTACAAAGGGGTGCAATTTTAATGACTGATGAACATTGGGAAGGGAAATTAAGTTTCTCCAGGTCCACTCTTAATTTCTGCTATCTGACTTGTCCCCAGCTAGCATAACAATCTATATAACTAACTATATCATAACTAGATATAATTTGTGATATCTTCTAAAAATAAGACCTGAGATTTGGCCACATAGAACTTTGTTTGACAGACCTAAAATGTTCAAAATTATGTTTTTGCATGAATTTTACTATTAATAGTTTGAAAGCTAACTATCTGGTCCAACTTTAAGGTTTCTTAGCAAAATGAGGAGAAATGCTTCCAAGGTTTTTTTTCATCCTGAGCTTGTCTGGATAGGGGGGATAACTAATGCTCTGGAAACTTACAGAGGATGGGAACCAACAGGCCACTTTAGAAAAGGCTCCTATGTTTAATATAACTCCAGCCAGGTAAAATGAATCACATGTTGAGTTTAAGAATTGTGGAACACTCAGAAAATCTGTTAGAGAAGAGAAGGGTTTGGAGTAAATAAGAAAACAAAAATGATTATTTGAGAAAGATAGTCTTGGATTTTCATATTCTAGTCACACAGGAAGAAGGGAAGTCAGTGAGTTAAATGGTTTGAGAGTAGGAAGACTAAACATTCTCTCACCACTCAAAAGACGTTGACAATGGGAATAGGGCGGAGTTTGAGACAAGCACTAGGCAAAAACAGTAACTAGGACTTGATAAACAGAAAGAAACAGTAGACACTAGTACAGAAGTATGGCTATAAGAAGGATGAGCAATTTAAAATAAGGTATGGAAGAGAGTTAGAAGAAGCAATGAAGCCAACTGAGCAAAGTGACTGGAAATTAGGTCATGAAAACAACTGAAGGAAAAAGCAATATAATATATTTAGAGAGAGTGTTTGGAGCCCCGGACAGAGAATCTGAAGGAAAGGAGAAACTAAGACTTTTTAGTAAGTAGCCATAAGAATAGCAAACAGTTGGTTATTCAGACATAAAGAGGGAGCATAACATGAGCATTTGCTCATGAGAAAGAGACAATATTGTGTCAAGAACAAGCCTCAAGTGATTTTTGAGTAAGGATTCAGCATGCTTTGGAAGACACTGCTTTAAGGCTCAGAGATGGCTCCAGACACTTGGGACTACACAGTGGAGCCAAAGCTTCACCTCCTACTGACCATATATGAGGGCATTAGTGTTTTTCCACACAATGTAATTTTTCTTTTCTATTTTCTTAAGGGAAAGAAGCTTTAGGGAAATTATAGAAACAAAACTTGAGGCTGTTAATTTTAACATTCCTTAGCTTCCATGTGCTCAGTTTTGTAGCATTATTTCAGGAAATTAATGGAATTGTTCTTTAATATAATTATTTATTTGTAATAGGGCTGTGTAAGAGTTTATAAATTCTAATGCTACTAAACAAAGGTTATGTTTCCTGGTCTGAGAAAAACAGACTTTTAATTTAACAGTGATATGTTGCAATTTTTTGTTTTGTCTTCATGTTCCTTAAGTCTCTTTACTTTACATCTGTTGCAACAGCAAATGGTCTGTCATTAAGCTCTTCATAGAAATTTATTATGATTTCATTGAAATGGAAAAGAGGCAATGTTTTGAGACTTTAAAGAATTTTTTAATGCAGTTCACTAATCACTGTTTTATTTGAAAACTGTTCTTCATTATTAATGCATCTTCCCCTGCCTAAAATAATTTCTGTTATTGCCATCTCCATATTCCCAGCCATAGAATGGGTCTGCTGGCTTGTCATATTTAATCTCTAAAAAGCAGCAAAGTTATCAAACTCTGTCAAAAATGTAAGTGCATTAACATCTGATTTAGCCCAAGAAAGGAAGGAATGGAGTGTGAAGTGCGTGGCTGAATAGAGTAATGAAATTTTAATTGACTTCAGTTCTATTTATTGGATTTGTATTCCTCACAAAGTTTCATTTTTTGTTGTCTCAAAAATTGTTCAATATTTAACAAAACTCTGACTGTCTGCCATACTACCTAGAGCAATTCAACTAAATAGCCAATAACCTCAGCAATTTTGCCATTCTCCAAGGAAAGAAAAATGTCACATAATACATGATGAGAGAAAAATATAAAGTAAAATTGTAAAGACCACTAATACTGGAATTGTATGACCTGGGAAGAATCTAGGAAAATCACAGTAAAGAAAAGACATTAGGTTAATGGGGTTAATCTATTTTTGTTAGTACTACTCAGGTTCATTTGTAGTTCAATCACAAGTTTTCCTGCCATGCCCCACAATCTTATTTCAGGCCTGGAAGTTTCTGCTTCAACTAAGTTACAATTTAAGATGATGAGAAGCAGAGTAAAAAAAGTAAAAGTAAATACAAGTGAGAAACACAAGGAAAAAAAAAAAAGATAATTCATTTCAAATAATGAACACAGGGCTCAGAATAACAAGTAACAATTTAAAAAGTCTATATTAAACTCTGTAACAGACTACATTCCTGTACCAAGGAATGGATGAAAACATTCCTGTACCAAGAAGTTACAAAGCTCTGAGTTCAGTGCCTTTAATCAGATAATAGTTAAGTATTGGCTTATTCATGGACAGGGAAACCCTGGCTGCACGTACAGACTGGGCGATGAGACGCTGGAGAGCAGCCTAGAAGAGAGAGATCTGGGGGTCGTGGTAGACAGCAAGTTGAATATGAGCTAGCAGTGTGCCCTGGCAGCCAGGAGGGCCAACCGTGTCCTGGGGTGCATCAAGCACAGCATCACTAGTAGGTCAAGGGAGGTGATTGTCCCGCTCTACTCTGCGCTGGTGCGGCCTCACCTCGAGTACTGTGTGCAGTTCTGGGCACCACAGTATAAAATGGACATGAAACTGTTGGAGAGTGTCCAGAGGAGGGCTACGAAGATGGTGAAAGGCCTGGAGGGGAATACATACGAAGAACGGCTGAGAGCACTGGGCCTGTTCAGCCTGGAGAAGAGGAGGCTGAGAGGAGACCTCATCACAGTTTACAACTTCCTCGTAAGGGGGTGTTGAGAGGCAGGAGACCTTTTCTCCATTAACACCAGTGACAGGACCCGCGGGAACGGGGTTAAGCTGAGGCAGGGGAAATTTAGGCTTGACATCAGGAGGGGATTCTTCACAGAGAGGGTGGTTGCACACTGGAACAGGCTCCCCAGGGAAGTGGTCACTGCACCGAGCCTGACTGAATTTAAGAAGAGATTGGACTGTGCACATAGTCACATGGTTTGAACTTTTGGATAGACCTGTGCGGTGTCAAGAGTTGGACTTGATGATCCTTAAGGGTCCCTTCCAACTCAGGATATTCTATGATTCTATGATTCTATTTTATCTCTGTTATCAGCATCAATGCCCAATCATTAAGAACTCTTCTATGTATACATTTTGTCAAAATATGAGCATATATATTTACCATAAATATTTAAATATTAAGGTACTTGAAACTATCCAGAAGAGGGAAACAAAGCTGGCAAGAGGGATAGAGGGCAAGCCCTATGAGGTGAGGCTGAGGACATTTGGTTTGCCTGGTATGGAGTAAAGGAGGCTGAGGGGCAACTTCATTGCAGCCTACAGCTCCCTGAGGAGGGGAAGTGCAGAGGGAGGTGCCGGTCTCTGCTCCCTGCTCACCGATGGCAGAATGCACAGGGATGGCATGGAGCTATTCCAGGGGAGGGTCAGACACGGCATCAGGAAAAATTGCCTTGCTGTGAGGATGCAGATATTGGGACAGGCTTCCTGGAGAGGTGTCTGATACCCCCTGCCCAGCAGTGCTCAACAGACCTTTGGATGATGTCCTCATTAATATGCTTTAACTTTTGGCTAGTCCCGAAGAGGTCAGGCAGTTGGACTTAATGATCTTTGAAGGTCCCTTCTAACTGAACTATTCCATTTTATTCTAGACTCAGAAGAATCAGGGTTGCATCCTTCCTGTCTGGAAATAAAGAAGTTCAGAGATGCAGTATTTTTGCAAGATTTATGTATTCAGTACAGGCCTATGTCTGAGAAAGACTTTTCCAAAACAACTTTGGACATTCTCCAAAGCCAGCTCCAGCAGAGATCAAGGTCTGACAGAGCCCTGAGCTTGTGGCTTGGAGACAATTAGAAAAGCACAGGGTGCAGGGACAAATAGCTGAGGGGCAAGCTCATGGTCAGCATGCTTTATTGCTCCCACCAGGCCAGCTGCCTCAGTTCTTGGGCAGACAGCCCTCATTCCTAAGCAACACCAAAATTGGACAGAGACTCTTTCTTGGCTAAGGACAAATTTTGTGAGGGGCACAACAATTTGGAAGGAAAAAATAATCTTTCAGCATTGCCAGTCTTTCAGACAGTGATTTGTCTCAGGATGTCAGCAGCCTACATTCTACAAAGCAGCAGGGGAACCAGAGTCATTTCTGTGAAGACTTTTACATGACCACAGACTGCTGAGAATAGCATGTTCTTCTTTACAGGTGCACTGAGACAGGTTTTTTCTTTGCTTGTAAGGCTTGTGGGAAAGGGCTGTAAAGCAGTATTTTTCTTTATGTTAATAAAACTTCAGGGCCCCTGCTAGAAGACGAGTCCCTGCCACATGATGATTTCCACCCTGCGTCCTTGACTTGTGTTGTGCCCTGGGTTCCATATTCTTCTCTTTCCCCATCCCAAACAAGATGAGGGAAGCTCACAGTTCGGGATGCTAGGAAATGCTGATGGTTTGGGGCAGACTTGTGTGCTCATTACAGGACAAAAATATCTGGATCCAGTTATTTTCTAGGGAAATGATTAAAGACATTAAATTTGTTTGTTCTGCTGTATGGAGCAGAGACTGAACAAGTGGGATTGGGTTCTCATTGCCCTTCCTTAGATGGGCAACAAAGTACAGACACCGCTGATATGACATGGAAGTCAATCTGTTCCTGAGGAGATGGAATCTGTTCCTCAAGTCATGGAATTTAACTTAATTCATTGCTAATGAACACAAACATATGATCACAAGTTTGGGTACTGGGAAAAAGGATTACAAATATTTTAACATAAACTACCATGGACATCTATCCTTGCAACATCCAGACTTCTTTAGTTTTCTTCAAATTACACTCAATCCACTCAAGTTCCTCCAGTTAGACTTGATGACACTGGACGTGAAGGACAAGTATGACCTTTTCTTTGAGCAGCTCTTTGCCAGTTGCTGTTTTTCCTGTTACACTGTTTCTTAGTGTCCATGTCCCAGTGTGAGACACCCATGTCCACAGTTCCTCAAGAATGTCCCTTCTCCCTACCGACCTCAGTGTCCCTGCCCCAGCATAGACCACCCACAGCTACATCAGGAATGTTCCTGCACAGTTCCTTTAGGATATCCCTGCCTGGATCCTCCACAGACAGCAGTTCCTCAGGGGTGTCCCTGTCCCTTTCTTCATGGATGGCCCTCTATTAATGTCTCCTTTCCTGAACAGTTTTTCTTAAAAAAATGAACTGAAGTTCCTGACCTATCTTTCTTAAAAAGCTTTGAGCCAAGTGTTGCATGGTTTTGTTTTGTTTTTCCCGCTGCTGTTTACATCAGTTTCTGAGCAGGCTACAACTGATTGTGACTGGCACATGGCTGTTCGTGGCTTCCTACCAGACAGAGCACCACTGCAGCTCCCGCAACATTAACCTTGTCACTTATGCTCATGGCAATGACATGCCACCTGCAGAAAGGTGCGGTGCATGTCTGTATCTGCTGACAGCAGAGGTAGCCTGATTGGTTAGGTCCTTTCATTATGATCAGGAAGATTAATCAGACATACAGGAATTAAAAAATAATAATAATTACAATAATAATCACGGAAAGTGTTCACAGCATACTTAAACTCACATTTTCCAAGCCCAGAATTTGTCCCATCCACTAGATCATACTTTCTCTCACATTATACATCTGCTCCCTGCAGAGAATCCTAAGCAAACATTTTCATACTGTTTGATTTTGCCCCTCATATTTATTAATAAAAACAAATTTAATATGAGATGTTGGCATTTAAATATCATGTAATTTCAATGTTTTCTGCTCTTAAGTTGTGATGCAACGGTGTTTATGTTGTGACTATTAGCCCCCACATATATTATTTTATAATAGTTATATGCTTTAATGGTCCAGACAACAGAAGCAAGAAAAGATATCTGCATGTTATGAATTGAACAGATTAGTTTTAATATTTTGTTATACTTAGTATTGCATAAAATATATGTGCTTTATAGATTTCAACACAAATTGCTACCTCATTTATGCAAGGAATATTTTCCCATGCAAGAAAATATTCTCTGTTTACTGGACAATCAGTCATCAGCCTAGTACACATTTTGTTTTTAAATTGTTCAAGTTGGTGTGTGTAACAAAACCTTGTATTGTATATATCTCTGATTACAGGCATCGCAAGTCCTCTTGTGGGGTGTTAACCTTGGCTACAGGGCACACACCCAGACTCCTTCCCTCAGCAGGATGGGAGAGTAAATATAATGAGAATAAAGGTATTGAGACCACTTACCAAATACTGCAATGGGCAGGACTTTCCTCAACTTGAGGAAAGTGAATTTAGTTTACTGCCAATTAAAATAGATTCGAGTAGTGAGAAACAGAAATAAAAACAACAACTTTCCTATCAATTTTCCTATGCTCAGCTTCACTCCAGACTCCTCTACCCATCTCCAGGAAGCCAAGGGGGAATGGTCAGTCCACAACACCTCTTTGCTGCTCCTTTCCTATCATACTTTTCTGTTATTCCAGTGTGGGTTCTCCCCAGGTCGCAGTCTTTCAGAAGCAAATCTACTCTATTATGGATTCTTTACAGGCTACAGCTCTTTCAGGAAATTGCCATCTGCTCTGGTATGGTTTCCTCCATAGGCTGCAAATGACTATCTGCTCAACCACAACACATTTCTTCCTCCTTCTCTGACTTTGCTGCTCTCTCTGTTGCTTCTTGCTCTATTCTTTCCCCCTATATCCCTTGGTATTTCCTGCCCTTTCTTAAATACATTTTCCTACAGGCTCCACCAGCTTCACTCCTATGCTTGGCTGTAGTAGAACCATCTGCAACAGGTTTACACCACTTGAAACCAGTTGTTTCTGGTACAGGGCAGGGGTCAGACATGGCCTCTTCTTGTAGAGGCTTCTTGGATGCTAAAATCTTCCCAGGGCCACTCTAAATATATACTCAGCCCTCTGAGGACTTAACGTTTATGCAGCTTGTTACACCTACTTCAGCAAGGCAATCCCAGAGGAAACATGACCAAACACTTGTTTCCCTCCCTATACCATTATCACTACCAGGGCAAATTGCAGGCCTCCAGCTTGAGGGCTGCTGGTTTTTCTTTCTCCCTGATAAAGGACCATGCAATGGCTGTGACCTAGCCCAGTTTCATATTTATTAATTAGTTAATTAATATCCAGGCTGGATAAGGAAAACCCTGAAGCACTGTAGCCTCGGCTGGAGCAGAGGGGCTGGAAGAGGCAAAGAGCAGTGGCAGCAAGTAATAAGAAGCAAGGAGGTACAAATAGAAACAGTTACTTGCTGTCCCCAGTCTCCTGTGCTGCTCATTGCCTCCCAGAAGGGATTGGGAAGGACTGAGTATAGCTCCTGCTGAAATCAAGGCAAGAAGGGGAGGAAGAGAGGTGTTGCTCTGTGGTTAAACTGGGGAAAAGGGGAAAAAGTGCATTTCCTGAGGTGTTGTTTGGTCGTTTCTCTTTATTATTATTATTAACCTTCCATACTCAACAAAGTAATTAAAAGTTTATTAATTAGTAGTAAGTTAAGTGAAATGCGTGAGTTGAGACTGTTGCCCACTGAAGGAGGATGTGGGTAATACCTAAAGCAGATATGGCCTGGTGTTAGAGTAATTGTTGGTTTACTACGTGCAAACGGTGCAAACTAAACTCTGTGTGGGGATAATAGAGCTCCCAGATTATCATTCTGATCAGTTCAAAAGTAATTTATAATTTACACTGTATAGAGGAGGTTCAGAGAGGTTAGTAGTAATACAGTGCAACTTGCTGTATGCCATGCTGAACCTTTTTCCCTGCTGTGTGGTACCCGGAACAATTTGGGCATTGAGGTCCCATATGTACAAAGTGTTTCTGTGCTGTGTCATGTAACAATTTGTGTATTTGCAAAACTTTGTACAGTGTTATCTATTTAGCATTATAAGAAAGCTATCTTCTACCAATAAAGTAATGAAATAAGATGGCAAGGGAAAAATATATATATATATATTTCAGTTTCATATATATGCATATGCTGGAAGTCATTCTTAATTTTTTTGAAGGCTATGGAATTGAGTTAGAAGATAGGAGAGGCGAAAAAAATGCATATATTGAAAAAAAAAAAAAAAAAAAAAAAAAAAAAAAGTGTTACTCCAACTTGTATATCTGTCTCAAATGAAAGTAAGAAAAACTTGACATCTTACATGAAAAACAGTTTAAGGATTTTGTTGCAATTCGGTTTCATTGAAATAAGGCAGGATGGTAGTCCTTGGTCTCAAAACTCTGTTGAGTCACTAGAAAGTATCTTATTCTTCAGTTCTAGATTCAGGAACAGATCCAGATTGCGAGTAGTTATATACTTTTACAAAAAATAATTTTGTTAACGCTTTCATCTTCAGCTTGGGACAGAGAGAAAATACCCAGAAAGGACATTTCACGTGAAAAGTTCAGAATCCTTTTAAACCTTCTTAGGTTCATGTCCTACCAAGGCATCTAAACAGTGGAAAACAGAACCAAACCCTTTCTGTTCCTTGTAAAGCAGTTATTAATTTTATGCCTTCAAAATCAATGAAAGGTTTGTAAGGAAAAAATAAATGATGACTGTGTAATCAGTAACCTGAATTTTGAGGAAATAAAGGACAGATTTCTTGAATAAGTTTATTCACTCTCCAGAAGTTTTCAAATTTAATGCTCAGAAGTCAGATCTTCTGATATTGTAGTTAAAAATAAGGATGAGCCTTCCATTTTCTTTGTTATTGCTTATAGAAACACTGATTATGATTTTTTTTAGGGTAAAGAATCCTTTGCACATCAAAATCTATGGCAAAGAAAGGATACATATTTTTTTCCAGTTAGGTATTTTAAGCATCTTAAACATTTTTAATATTTTTAAATTAAATAGATATATAAAATATATACTATCCGTTTGTAATCACAAATGTTCTTTATAACTGTACATCATCCACACATTCTATATTACTACTTTTATGGGGAAAAAAAAGATGCAGAGACCTCCGATTTCTACAGCCACTGTTTTTAGGTTGACTGGAACCTGATGTTTTAACATAGATAAATACAGTGAAGTCTTTGCATACACTCTGTGTATGCCTTATCACTGAAAGTAATGTGTAGTGTGTATCCAACAAACCTTTTTATTGTAGAAGATTAAATCCTGCTACAAATCTCTTCCCTGAATTTTGTAAAACTGCTGTACAACAAAACTGCTTACATGTTCTGTATCCATTGAAAAATTCTTGTGGACTTAGTTTAAAAAAAAAAAAAAAAAAAAAAAAAAAATCCTGAATATATTCAGGGCATTGTGGAATCTATCTTTGAAAATTCAAGCAAACACTTTAAGATTCAGGTTGCTGGCTTAAGTCCTGTAGTAGAAATACAAGTTATGTTGCTGTTGTTGCAGAAGAATAAGGGATAGGAGGTCATGAGAACCTAAAATATATTCTCAGGTAATTTTGAGGTCCTGCCCTGTCATCTAACCTAATGCATGCCCCAGCATCAGAGTTAACATACAGGTGTACCTACATGAAGGAGCAAGCGAAGTCTGAGGGTTTCTTTTTGGTCCTGTGCTGTTTTTGTGAATGCCCACAAAATAAAGGAACACTAAGATTCATTAATACGATTCATTAATAAGATGCATTAATTAATTGGGAGTTAATTGGAAGCAGAAAACTTGTAAGCCTTATTGTGAGCCTTATTGTGAGCCAACATGAGGATGACTTTTTTGTGGCCTTTTCACAGCTTGCTCTGTTCAATCGCCTACTTCTACTCATGTTTAGGAGCTGGGTAGTTCTGATTCATCTGTCACTTTTTTAGGGTGCTACTTTATTTCTTTTAAGATTGTGGTGGTTTTACCAGTGCTAAGCAGCTGAACACCACAACCGCTCTCTCACATCTGAGGGGTCCTCAGATGAGGAGGGGAAGAAGTAAAGGAAAGAACAACTCACGGCTTGAGATAAGGATAATTTGATTAAAGGGTAAAAAAATATTAAGGAAATATTATTATTAATTAAACAATTCAACTGAAGGAAAAAAAGGGAAAGGGGAAAAGGGAGAGGGAAAGGGAATAATAAAACAAGTAAAGGCTATGTGGCGGTTCAGAGGAAAGAAATTACTCTCTACTTCCCACCAATGAGCGATGCTTGACCATGTCCTGGAAGCAGGGCCTCAACGCACGTAGTCGGTGTTTGGGAGGAGGACAGACGTTTTCACAATGAGAGCCTACCTCTCCCCTCTTCTTCCTTTTTCCACCTTTTATTGCTGACTGTGACCCCATATGGTATGGAATATCCCTTTGGTTGGTTTAGGTCAGCAGCCCTGGTGATGTTTCTTTCTCACTTTTTTGCCCACCCCCTAGGAGGGTTAGAGAAAGTCCTGATGTTGTGCCAGCACTTCTCAGCAGCAGACACAACACCAGTGTGATACCACTTCTGTTCTAGCTACAAGTGCAGAGCGCAGCTCTGTATGGGCTGCTGCAGGGAAAGTTAACATCCCAGCCAGACCCAGTGCAAAGATACAACCTTGTTACTTCAAAACTGCTGCATTTCATAGGCAGTCAAAATATGTCATATATTTGGATTTTCAGATCTCATTTCCAAAACAAGTGTTATTTTTTGAGGCATTCTTTGCCCTCAGACATGACATGTTGTCAGCATAGTTACTAAAGTGACTGAAATCTACAACACAATTATATGAATGACGTTTCCACAGGCATGAATCTTAATTGAGTGTTAACTGGAAAAAGCATTAACATAACTTGAAGACCAGCAGTTATAAGTTGGATGTTTGAGGTTCAGATTCAGCTACGTTCTTTGAGCTAAATTTTCTGCTTTAGGCTTTTATACATGATAATGCAGGATTGTTCAATTGTATATGTTCATAATGCATATGTGAAGAGGTTCATAATTTGTTCACTAAACTTCTCATGGATTAAATATATATATACATATATATCTCAAGGGAAAAAGAAATTAGTGAGGAATCCTAAATGCAGTAAAACTTTAATTCAATATCCATTGAAGTTAATGGTCAGATATTATCTTCATCAGTGGATATGGAATTACTGATGTATGCTCTTGCCTGTGAAAGCTCATGTCATTTAATGTTGTTGTATTTAATGTTACACATCAGTGTGTTATAGGAGAAGTTTCTGTTTAGCAGAGAGAACTTGAAATTTGGTCTGGTGGAAAGCAATTCACAGGCAGTTTCTTAAAATAAAAACAATGAGTGAGTCATTACACTGATTTGCTGATTTATTTAATCATGCAGAATACTGCATTTCTGTACAGATTTCAGTTCTTTTTCTTTCTACATTTGCCACAATGCTAGGGTCAGGAAGTCTAGAAATGCATGCCTTCCTAGTAAAAAGCAGCTCATCATTACTTTCCTCTGGATATCTTATAGTATTTTTATTTATTTTATTTTATTTTTTTCCCCAAATGCAAGACATCTTGTTTGTACTGGGCAGGGGGGTTGATGACAGAGGAAGCAGCTTGAACCAAGTTGTTACTGAAGTTTTTCAACAAGACGGAATATGTTTTTTCTAACAATATTTTGGTCTTTTTAGAAGTGACAAAGCAAAAAGTGCACGTGCATGTTCTCCCTCTAAAGTACAAATATGAGTAGGGAATCTTAAATTGTACTATTGTTTAGTAATAAATTGTGGCACTCGTAAGTCTCAGGGCTTGTGTCTATTCATCAGTGACGTACAGGGGACTATCTCGTGAAACTTATTTATTTATTTATTTATTTATTTTGGCCTTGGGCAAAAACTCCTTTTGGTAGGGTTATTGGAGTACCAGAGTAGAAAATGTCTTTATTTTATATATATATATATATGTATATATTTTTAATGTGGGCAACTGATCTATCTAACAAACAGGTAAAATCTCAGATGAAATTTTGGATTCCAGTTAATCCCCAGGGCATTTTAGAAGGAATGTGCTTCTCATAAAGGCCTTGCATATTTTTTTTTTTTTTTCCAGATTTCTTTGTAGGATTCTTTCCATCTGTTTTAGTAGGTATGGATAAGAGCTCTTGTTCTGCATTGGCACGTTTTACTTCTTGGATGATTTTTTATGAAAAAATATTAATGTACCATACAATTTGGAATGGGATTTTACATTACTGTTGTTGGTTGGGTACATCCAACACTGAAGAATCTTGCTATGGTGTTGGGCAGGTTTGAGTGAAAGACATTTCCAAGCTTGCTTGCAGTACAAGCCTTAGAGTTATTTTGGTGCTTTAAAAGGTGCATGGATGGGATGGTCACTCTGGAAGCTTTCAGGTAGTGGGCTGAAATGCTCATTATACTCTTGATGTTATCGTACGTTTTTTTGAGTCACAATTTCTTGTCTTCTGAAATAATTGTTGATTCCTAGGAGTTTCAATAGAGCTACTAGTTTACTCTTCAACGAATCATAAATAGGAAGTTCCTGTTGGAGTGAGAATTGGGTGTCCAAGACTGTTGACTGGAGCAGCAAGAGCATCAGCAGATCTATAACCAGGGGATTTAACTTGTGGGTGAGTTTAAAGGTTTAAAATCTTGGATACTCAGACCTCTGGTTCTCCTGTATGTAGCATATAGTCAACTTATCCTGTTGCTGTCAGGATGATCAGCAACCATTTACAGTGTTCTAGAGGTGCAAGAACCATTTTTCTGTAGTAGTGTTGTTGGAATGATATCTGTAATTCCGGCCTGCTGAAGTGCCCAGCCCCAAGGTACCCATAGTCCACTAGACTGCAAACAAGTACATCAAAGCTGATGCTGAGCTCTGGGAAGATGGAAAAGCCAATGGCTTCACCTTACTAGAGTGTGCTGTGATAATTTATTTATTGAGCAATAGCTGTGTCATGGCTGATGGATTAGGGCTGACAGGCTCTCAAATAATCTATCCACCTTCATGCCTTTGTCTCTAGACTGTCTGAGCCTGGTCCATTAAATAAACAATGCCCAGCCATTGTATCCAAAGAAGCAGGCTGGGGGAGTCTCTCTCTCTCTCTAAGTGATAGGATTTGAGAGAACTGCCAACCTTTGAGGAAATCTTGGTTAGGCTTTTCATTTGGCTCTTCATTCTGTGAGCTGAGAGTTTGCTTTTATTCCCTGTGACTCGGAAGTTTTTGTTTGATCCATTTGCTGTATAAGGTCTCAGTTCCACCACTATGACCTGCCATCTGTTTGATGTCTCAAACACCTGCAGAAGAGTGTGTTATCACACTAACAAGGAAAGAGAAAGACACAGTCAGAAAAGAGGATCCTGTGGAAGTGGGTCATCCAGGATGGCCTTCTCCAGGCCCCCACAGTAGGTGAATTTGTTTAAATTAAAAGTTCTAAAAAATAGAACAGTATTCTGGCCAGGGCTGTATGTTCAATAAAGAAACAGTGTCACAGAGCAGTGCTACACACCCCTGATCATCCCTGTTCTCCACTGACAAGATGTTACTTGCTGGAAAGGTACACACAGATCTTAAGGACACACAGATTTTTGTCTAGATACATAAACTGTAGCTAGTGGAAGGACTGGAAAGTAGCTACAATTGTCTTTGCGGGACCCAGAGAGAAATAATAGCCAGATGTAGGAACTGGCTAGGAATGAGACAGAAAGGCACTAAGCTTAGTGTTACAAATGAGGCATTTCTGTCGAAATTAGAGAAAGATGAGCTAAGGGGCAGAGAGAGATGCAATAGGTGAAAGAGACCTTGACCTGACATAATAGCTTGTGGAAAATTCAGGGTGCATATGTCGCTGCAGTTCATGGAGTTGCTATGAGTTCAGACGTCTTAAAGATTTTGGACAGAATATAAATGACAAAGGCCTGAAAGGGGTTACAATAACCAGGTTTACATGCTTAAATTATAGGAATGGAAAGGCATGCATGAATTCCCTAGAATACATTCAAGATATTTAAAGTCCTTAATTGGGTTTGAGAATAAATTCCCATTCTTAAAGGGACCCATTTTGCAGTTAAATGGCTTCCCTTAATATTCTTTCTTCTCATAAAATGCATTTTTAACTAGTTTGTGACAGAGCTAAACCACAACTGGTAGGTGGAATCAAAGACAAATCACATAAGTGAGCGGTGTGTTGTACTGCCTACCTGTGGCTTGTCTGGGTGCTTGAGGTTCAATCACAGCTCTTAGCCTTAGCTTTGCTCTTTTAGCTGTTTAACATAACTCACATCTGAAGAGTTCACCTCGTACACAGTAGGAATGAGAAGAAATACTTTGGCATTACTTTCTGTCTTTGGTTAATCTTTTGATGGACTAAGCATGGCTTAAAAATTGATTGCTCATTGCTTATTTGGCTGATGCTTTGCTGCTGTGTTAGACTTTATTTGGATATTTAAACTGTAACCTTTTTCTGTGGTACTGTATCTCTTTCTTTGTACTGAGAATGTAAAAACCACAAGCATAGCAAAATGATTAGTCTGGTACCAGAATAGTCACAACCACAGACTTGAGAACCTTGCTCATAAATAATGTCTGGGGAAATAGGTTTTAGTTTATTTGTTTTTGCAATAGAGAGAGATCAGAACACAAAGAAAAAACCATTAAAGCCTCATCAGTCTAGAGCCTTCAATCCTTGATGTTGTTCTTTCAATTTTTAGTGTTTGTTTGTTTTTAAAAAAGGGTCTTGAATTGAAAATTGACATGACTTCTGACTTTGTCACAAAAGAAAAGGAGCCACAGCTGGGACAATGTACCATATGTAAAATTATTTAAATAGCAGTTTGAAATTTATGAAATTGACATACATTCTTAATGATAGTATTTACATGTAAGCAACTCAGATAACAATTATAGTAAATATTAAAGGTGTCTTTGTGTTAGAGGGGAGTGGAGGGGAAATCATGTTACTTTTGGCCCTTTGAAGAAGCAAAGTTGACCATGGGTTAAGCATACTTTATTAAGTGTCTTAACTAACGTTCAGCAATAGATGTCCCTGGCTTGTATGAGACTACTCTATTATAACCTGTGGTGTGTGTAGCAGACTGGCTTATTAAGGTAACAAATTAATGTCCTACTTGACTTAATTGCCTTTTTTATTATTATTATTTTATGATGTACTTGTTGAGAGATGTACCACTATTCCAGTAAATCACTTCACAGTTGGTAGCTACAGATGTGTTGGTCATGTTAGAAAGTAAGCTTTTAAGGGAAATGGGTAAGGTGTTTAATTAGTTAAAAAGGTAGTCAAGTAAAACGTGTAATTTATTTTCTATTTGATGATACAGCATTTACATTTATTTTAGCTCCTGTTTCAGTTAGATTTATTCATGAAGAGTTGGAACCAAGAAAAATATAAACTACAAATGTGAATGCTGCTGTTTACAAAATGAACACATTTAAATAGTATCTTATTGACAATGAATGCTGGAAATGACTCTTTGTCTTAATATATTGTAGAATAATAAAGAAACCCTTTCATTTTAATTAATGCATCCAAATATGTCTTAGTATCTGGCAGAAAGTAATCTTCATTTCAATTTATCTTAACGTTACCTTGCAGATTTCACACTGACAGTGGCATGAATCAATTAAGCCCTCTCTTCTGGCCAAGTCGTCAGTGGGGTTGAAAAAAGGAAGTGTTTTAGACTTCTAAAGTAGGGGGTTGACTTTCAGTTTCAGTTAAAACAGTTTTATGTGTTTCAGCCCTTTTCACCACTGGAACAAGGTACTAAAAAAGCAAGACCCAGTAAAGCACTTAAGAGGAGCAATATGCAACATAGCTATACCTAACTTTTATGCACCTGTCTCTGAAGTGAGATTTGTGATGCATATAAATCCCTATTCAGTTGAGTCGGAAATGCTTGTACACCTAAAGCAAGCCTACAATACACAGCAAAATAAGCAGAAACGGTGAGAGAACAGTGTGCTTTATTCAGTGAGAAAGAGAAGACAATGTTACATATGAAAAATATGAAAGTATAAAATTACATGAGATGCATATGGTTAATAAAACTAAGTATTTCCTTCTCTGACTTAGGTGCTTCCTCAAGCTAGAAAACTAAGTAACTCTGGTTCCAGCAAACTGGTACGCTTCTCTGTAAAGATGCATATCTGAGCAGAAAATGGTAGCTGTCTTGCTCATCTCTTGAACGTCAGTTGGCTAGCTAAACAGTTGACAGGGAGGTGGATGTTAGAAAACAAATTGGTTGGAAATACTCTCTGCACTTCTTAATAAAACTAGATCACTGTGTAGCCAACAATGACAGGATTGTCGTGCCACGGAAGTACCCAGGATAATGATTCTGTAGAACAGGAATTCAACTGTTCACTTATGAGGGTGACAGTGCACTATCTAGCATCAATTTCCAGTGTAATCTAAAGGTAGTCCAACGTGAACTGTTAAACTCTCTGGGAGAGGACATGAGATTTGTGACCTCTTGCATTTTTCTTCTTCTAAGGCAAATCTATGTACCAAAGAGGATCAGAGAACAGCTGAAGTTGGAAGACACCCTTTGCAATGCTCAAAGCTCAGTTTGACGTAGCCCTGAGCAACCTGTTCCAGGTGGCCCTCCACTGAGCAGGGGAGTTGGGCTGTACAACATCTCTGGGCAAACCTGTTCCAGTTATCACTCACAGTAAAAATAAATAAAAAATCCAAATTCCTTATGTCTGAATTCTCAACCAAGTTTTCTGGTGATGCATACAGAATCTGTATTCTGCACTAGCATTAGCAGCAAGAAAGTTTCCATGTGACAGCACTCAGAAATGTCTCTTCCTTCCTGTTGCACATTGTGGTATATGCAGAGTAGAAGCAGCCCTGTACCAACTGTGCTGTGGATATATCAGTAAGATTGTCTACTCATTGCGGTGACTAATGCAAACTGAACAGTTAGTCAAGATATGAATCAGACTTTTCTCGTTGCTAAATTAACCAATTGTTACATCTAGGCTGAACTTTTCAGCCAAAAATGCTATGCAGAAAACTGCAAATTAAAATTGATGAAGAAATAACTTTTATGTCAGTGCTGACAAGTAATTTCAATTAGAAGATATGACCTTACAAAAATCTGAGATAAATTGAAATATCTAATTTAATTTTGCAATTCCAGTCTCTAAACAGGAAGCTTTTTTTTTTTTTTTTTTTTTTTTTTTTTTTTTTTTAATCTTAACTTTTTAATGATCTATAAAGCCTCTCCTTTGGTCCTCAAACTTTGAGTAAATATAGTCACAATGAAAAATCAGTTATTTTTGCAATGAACTATTGTTTACTTTGATCATGAATGATCTATATTATATGCACTGAATTATATTTGAAGAATTGGTGAGTATCACTGTATCACTGGTCAGCATTGTGGCAGTGTCTCTTAGTCTCCAGTCATGGACCTGAACTCTGTTACACTACATGTAATTCAATCACAGAGGAAAAAAAAAAAAAAAAAGGAGAGAAGAAGCTTGTTGCACCAAAGATCTGTCAGTCTAACAGTGTTCTTCAGTAAGATGATGTATAGGTCTGTAATGGCACTTAAAAATAAAAAAAAGCTTTTGGCCGTCATTGAACACTGACATCTCATGAGTAATAATTTTAGATAGTAGGGACATTTAGATATTATGTGCAAAAAAATGTGTCTTTAAATATATTAAATATATTATAGGTATTTACTAAGATTACAGCTAGTTAAACCTTAGAAAGTTGGGGCAATCCGTAACAACTATAGAGAGTAATTCAGGACTTCAAAAATAGTGATTATTTTCTTGGGAATAGAGTGAAAATATGGAAGGAATGAGGCTAGGGATGGGGTATGTGACTTGGAAGGTAAGATGATTAAGTGTAACTAAAAGGAAAGTAAAATCTATTTTATGTTTCTGCATTTGTATTACATACTTCACCAAATGACTGTGGTCATTCTGAGTAAATAGCTGGTGCTTACCCGTGGTGCCAGAGTTGTATAAGGGGTCCTAGTTTAAGTGCCTCATGATAGACCTCATTTTGATGTACAGAAAACTAAAATAAAAAAGGGGGTTTTCTTCTGAAGGTTGTGCAAAGGCATTATATTTCACAGTAAAAAAAAAAATGAAATGTAAAAAACACAAATGTAAAGTGATTTTTGTGTCTGGTTAGTTCATTTCAAAGGACATTTTCATGTCTGCTGTATGTTTTACACACCTTTACTGTCCTGCAGTCACACAATGAGCTTTGTATCTAAACTCATTCTCTAATATCAGTAACAAGGAATGTCATGGGAAAATATTAGAGATGGGATAAACTTATTGATTTAGTCCTGCCCCTACAGTGTTGTTCTCACACTCTGTCCTATCCTAGCTTTTGTGACCTGTGGTAAGTTGTCTATTTCTGCATCTAGACTGCTACAGTCTCCTGCAGCAATTTGAAAGCTAGCTTTTAGTATTTCTTGGTTGTGACTGAAGCACAACTTTCAATGTACTTTAACTGTAATGAGAGCCTATGTGGTGTAGGGTATAGCTGGTGAATTTCTTCTAGTTAAAGAATCAAGGCTGTAGCTTAGATTTGAATGGAAACCCCAATACACTTTGAAACAAGAACACATAAATGACCAGGAAATTTCCCTGGGAAACTGGTCTGCCTGGTAATGTAGCCAGAATGCAAGGACCCTGACTCAGACTGACAGCTGCCTCTCCTGGCTCCTTTGAAACTCTCCATTTGCTGTTTTTCATGCCCATCTATTGTTTCAGCTGTCATCCTTCCTCTGAGCTGATGTTGTTATCACCACTGGTGGCTGGCTTGGCTTCCTCACAACTGCCGATGTGCTTGCCTGATGTAGGAGGGGGGAAAAAATGAGCTGACTAAGAAAGAGAGTTTTGAGATGTATGGCTGGGCCTCTGAAATGCTGTTACTGTCAGACTGCCTGCTGGGATGCCCTTCCATCTGAAGGAGTGGGAATGAAGCAGCAGAATCAAAATCAGCAGGACTGAGGTAGAAAGAAAATGTACAGCTAACCCGGACTTTCCTTCTGACTTGCATTCATTTCTTTTGCATCCATCCATGCAGTTAAACCTGTTTTAGCTATTTATGGATAAGCCAGAAGCTGTAATTACCAGAAATCCTGTAAGACTGGAATTAGTTCATTTACCCTGTCTAGACTACCTTAATTTCCTGATGGATTCTTGTGACTCAGGCCTCATCTTTTTGTTGGCTCCCAGCTTGTTAACAGACCACAGCATCTTATTGTCAGCTTAAGATATGTTACAGACCCTATTACTAAATGAAACTTTCACAGCCAAAGCTATTTCTCCCATGTTGATTCATGCAGGTATTTTCGAAAAACCTGTACAAGTGCAGAAACTCCCAAGTGGATATTACCCAGGATCTTCATTTTCTGTCTGTATAGGCCTCCCCTGTTTATGGTCTGCTATTAAGTGATTCTTGACACCTTATATAACCACAGGCATTTTTCATTTTGGTACATAAAACTTGCCAGTTGATAGTGAAATCAGCAAGTCCTATGTAATAGCTTCCCTGATATGATTGACTCTAAGCTGCTTTTGCAAGAAGATGCAAGAAAACCTTTAGAAAGGTTTAGTGAAATGACCTGTTCATTCAGAGGCGGTTTTTGCTTAATCCCCATTAGAATTAGCTTAGACCCAAAAGCATGTCAGTTCATAATCTTCTCAGAGCTCCTGCCATCTCTTTTTAATATTTATAACTCTGAATATTCCTGTTATCCATTTAAATGCCCAATCATTTTTTAATCCAGTTAAACCTAACAATATATTGTGGCAAAGAGTTCCAAAACTGAGCATTGTATTATAAACTATTCACTTTTAATTTTTAAATTGCCCATAACAGAGGAGTTATCCTTTTTTTTTTTTTTTTTTTTTTTTCCCTACCCCCTCCAAAATGTTTGGATTAAATATGAACCTGGAGCAAAGCCTGACATCAGAAAAAAATGAGCAAGTAGTTTGGAATCAACATCTGGAACACTAAGGCTGTCTCTCTTTTTTTTTTTTTTTTCATAAATATTTGGTCTTTCTGAATACTTATTTCATCTGATGATTTCAAGATTTCCTACCTCATTCGTCACCAAGAAAAATATTCTAAAAAGGGGGGAAAAATCTGGAAGGGAACTCATGAATAGACAAGAGCAAAAGCAGAAAGGGCATCTGCCCATTTCATGGTATGAAAAGAAAAGGTCAAACAGAAGAAATATTTAGTCTTTGTACACCTGTCTTGTTTCTCACGTTATCTTGTAATGCTCTCATCTCTGCTCTACAGAAGCAATAGGTAACCACAGTTAATGTGCTAAACTCTAGCTAAAGGGTATAAAACAAGGTACACATGTCAATAGTGTCAGAAATCTTTCAGGAAAACTATGTTATTCTATTGTCTTTTATAGGGCTGCAGAAGGGACTGAGGACAGTAGAGGTAGTGTGTCCTGTTTTGTTAGCATAATTCTGCAGTATGAGTGTTGTCAGAACAAAGACCACTGGGGCATAGATAGGAATGTGTATGTTTTCCTTAGGTTAGTGTTAGGTCTGCCTCAAGATTAGTTACATTAGTACCTTACTGCACTATTGTCAAAATGAATTCTGTCTTTAGATAATATTTTGTTGAAGACATACTTGCAGCAATACCTTCTTGCTGTCACTACATCATTTCATACTTGTGTTTAAACACAAATACATTATTTTCAAATGTTAAGCTAAGCATCAACCTGTAGTTCTCTATATCCATGCTTCTCAGAATCCTTCTCATTTGATTGACTCTTAAAATAACTTTTATCTAATATTCATAAAATATCTTCCCTAAATGTGAAGTAAACAGAGTTTGGTTGAGTTCCATACGAAGACACTTCTATATAAAGAGGCCTGGCCTGAACGAAGAGTGGTATACAGGTAATATATACAATACATATAGGATGACTTTAGGTATGCTATAATGCCATTCCTATTTGAAACTGAGTCATTCCATAGTTAACAATTGTAATTAACATTGGTAATTAACAAAATTAACATTGTAAAAAGTCTAGGTCATAGAATCATAGAATCAATCACTCAGGTTGGAAGGGAACTTAAAGATCATCGTTAGATGGCTCCTTGTATCATTCAACCCCTGCTAGATAAGGTTGGCCAAGGTCCCATCTTCTCTAGGCAACCTGTTCCAATGCCTCACTACCCTTACAGTGAAAATTTTCCTCCTAATGCCTAATCTACATCTATCATCTTTTAGTTTAAGACCATTCCCCCTTGTCCTATCATTATCTACCCAAGTAAAGTGTCCATCTTCATCCTTTTTGTAAGTCCCCTTTAAGTACTGAAAGGCCACAATGACGTCTTCCTGGCACCTTCTTTTCTCCACACTGAACAGCCCCAGCTCTCTCAGCCTTTCTTCATAGGAGAGGTGCTCCAGCCTTTTAATTATCTTTGTAGCCCTCCTCTAGACTCTAACAGCTCCACATCCTTCCTGTGCCGAGGACCCCAGACTTGGTCTCTAGGTAGGGCCTCACAACAGCAGAGCAGAGGGACACAATCACCTGCCTTGACCTCCTGGCCACTCCTCTGCTGGTGCAGCCCAGGATGCAATTGGCCTTCTGGGCTGCAAGCACACACTGTTGCCTCATTCTGAGCCTTTCATCCATCAGAACCCCCAAGTCTATCTCTGCAGGGCTGCTCTCAGTGAGTTCTTCTCCCAGTCTGTAGTCTTGTCTGGGATTACCCTGTCCCAGGAGCAGCACCTTGCACTTGGACTCATGAGGTTCACCTGGGCCCACTTCTTAAGCTTGTCCAGGTCCCTTTGGATGGCATCCCTTCCTTCTTTGTTATCAACTGCACCACTCAGTTTCTCATATATGAGAGAATAATAGGAACTTTGAAGGCATTTTCTGTTGCATGAGTAACCGTTGGAGGTATAAATTATGAGTTGGAAACATTTTTCTGTGTAAGTTCCCTGACTATGCTGATAGCTCTCGTATCCAAGTGCCTTCTCATAGTTTAAGCAACATAATTAACATTGGCTGTGTATCTATTGTTTCCTCTTCTTTTATTGAGAAAAATGCTTCAAATGGACTATCTTGGTTTTGTATAGTTTTAAGAATGCAATTTTAATGATAAACATTTTGCACCTTGAGCAGAAGGTAGTGGGTATTCAGTGATTATTGGCTGTCTACAGGCAGGTTTAGGATAATTCAGGATGTTCTGTTATTTTAAGGTGATTTGGGAGATAGTCCTATGAGCATTAATAAATACTATTAAGTTGCTTTCACCCTGGAAAATTGGTGAAACAATGACTAAAACTGGCAAATATAAATCTGTTGATCAAAATGGTTAGAGCTGTGTGAGTGATTTCCTTTAAGTAATGCAAAATGGATGGGAAGAGAGAGAAAAACTGTACAGACTACAACCACTTACACAGAAATTGGGAATTATGAGAAAATGTCCCTGTGAGCATTTGAACAAGTGACATTAACAGCCACGTGCTTAAGACTTTCAATCCTTCATGCCTGCTGTTCTTTGTACAAATATGTCACTGTTTCCCAGGCTGGGAAGAGCCATGTGTCTAATTCCCTGTAACTTCACATCTGTTCAGTGTTCATGTGTTCCTACAACTTGTACATTGATCACTCTGTACTGATTAGTTTCATCTTTCCTAGGGCTACACTTTTATTTTACTTCTGTTTTCCTTTGGCAAACTAGATATTAATTCTACCACTTCCATCCTGTTACTGATTAACACTTTTTCTCCAAGAGGATTGAACCATACTGCTTGTATGGGTGAAGTATTTTCACATCTGCTTTTAAAGAATTTTCCCTTCTTTGGGGCACATATTGTTTCCCTAAAATATTCAAACCACTCAATTTTATGGATCTGTTGATGATTACTTACTTTTGTTTTTGCCTTTTGAGAGAATAAAAAATCAAAATAAAAATAATTTAGTTCTGTTAATCTTATGTTCTCCCTGCTCTCTTGTTATCTGTGTGCTTAACAAAGAAATTTGGGTTAGCAAAGAGCAGAGTAGCAACCTTCCCTGCTGTAGCAGGTCCATAAAACCTTCCAAGACATGTTAACTTAACTCTGTAACAAAATACAACTTGATCCTGGTAAACAAATTGAATAGTAAGATAAATTCAGTTATGAGGGGAAGAGGTGGAAAGAATTTTAAATTGGTACCCCTAAATTCTGGAAGTTACTTATTTGATTGTATTTAATTGCTGTTTATGACACAATACACTTATTTAATATTAAAAAGTGCCAAGGGTTCTGCCAGGCATTTTCAGAACTCAAGGTTAGTGTTAAAGTTGCTTATTGATTTCCAGGGTCAACTCTAAGTATACTTTGCGCTACTTTCAATGTCTACTTGCATTTTAATATCCAGTTAATAGAACCCATTTTAAGGTCAACACCCATTGCCTCCTACAAGAGTGAGATGAAGGGAACTCTTTTCATAGACAGTTGTTAAGACTGTTTTTGTGTTCTGTAAGGCATGAGCTCATACCTACGTTTCCATCAGTGCACTAATAAAGTCTCTTGCTTTTAATGCCTTTTCAATAAACTTGTATTACTTTTTTTTTTTTTTTTTTTTTTTTTTTTTGAGAATTAACCCTCCTCAGAAGTGCAACAAGATAAGAATTCAATAAGGAGACAGAATTAATAGTGACATAAAACTTATTTATTAGAAAAGGTAACACTGAGATCCAAATCTGCTATGAATGGAGGGGGAAAAAATCAAAAGAACAACTTGTTTGCTAGCTTTTGCAGTAAAACCTTATAGTCCACATTTATTTAGTGGTGTTGACCAGCAACAACCCCTAATCATTTTTAAGTGTCTAGTGAAAAATACAAGACTAGAATGCCTGGTCTTGAACTTTGAGACACGATTTCTTTTGAAACAAGTCACATCTCTAAGCTTTTTGAATCTTTGCCATATTCCATTGCACATTTTCTCTACAGCACTGACTCTAAATTTCTTTTTGAATATCTGGTCTGTGATCTTTTGTTGCATATATCTCATACATAGTTGGCATGAAGAAAAATTTTAAAAGCTGATTTTAATTTACTGATGCTGCATTGCTTAGATCAATATTATTGCCTTTGGAAGCTATCTTGTCATTAGATTTGCCAACCAGAAAATGGGGATCACTAAAAGGCTTTACTTTTTAGTTCACATTCCTAATAAATCTTCTATAAGTGTAGATTATGATTCAGCATTTTAGTTCTTTTGAAGTAGCAAAGATGTTCTCTGGTATTTCACAGGAGTCACTCTGTTGTTGCTATGTGTGATCTTACAGGGTGGGATTAAGTGATTGTGTGTTTTGCACTGATTTAGAGCCCAATATTTTCTACTTTACTCATGTAAACAGATACCGGAGGTTTAATGTGACTACCCATAAATGAAGCAAGCAGAACTTGGCCTATATTTTTTTTTTTTAATACAAGTTGTTGTCTTCTCTTTTGTATATTTCACTATCTGAAAACATGTTTAGGAAAAGAAAAGGTCATTTTCTACTTAAACATTCAAATTTGTCACTTCTGTTATAGAAAGAACATTCCCTGGCTATTAATCAAAATTAATGATTGAATTAAAATGAGCAGCTGCAAAGATACATTTCTGAGAACTGCCTCTGATTCTTCTTTCAATTAACCCAACTACTACTATTATTTTTTTTTCCATTACCTGCATTCTGAGATTACGTTCCCCTTTGGGATGTCTTCTGTTAGTTTCCTCTAACTGTAAACTCCCTAAGCACAGCTTGATGAAAGAAGGGGATTGGGAGGAGAAAAATTATGCAAGTTTGATGTTGCACCTGTGTTACTACAGTGCTAACTCTGAGTACTCTTTGCTATAATGATCAGGATATAATGAACAAGCAGATTATGCTGATGTATATGGGTGTGTGTGTGGAATTGACTCCATTACTTTGGAGTCAATTCCACACACACACCCCTCCCTGAGAAAATGTTTATCTTGAAGTTATCCTAGCCAATAAATGTTTAAAGTTGCATGAAAGCTTTTCACACTAATTTTATGGATTTGTCTCATAACAAACAGAAATTGATTTTTGTGCTGGTAGCTAAAAATTTGCTGTGCTTAATATAGTCATATTTGTAATGAATACCTTGAGTCTTGTTTTTATACTTTTATTGCCTTCTAAATATGTATTTTTTGGTGGAGGAGGAAGATAATTTTTACTGATCAATTTATAAGCATGAAAGCATGACTGTGAAATGCTAACTTCTCATGGATATTCCACATTGGCAGAACTAAAAGGAATTAGCAAACTATAAAGAGCAAATCTTTGCCTTCTTCAAATCCAGCTACCATCTATCTGGTGCTGCATTTAAATTTATAATATTATGGAGTTTCCCAATAGATCTGTAAATGTCTATATACATTCTGCAAACAGAAATGCATAGCTCTAAGGTTAAAGAAATATGATTGTTAACGATGCCCTTTAGAGCAGTTAGCATTTCTTCCAAGAGTTATTGGACTCTAGGCATTCCTATGCCATATGGATATATATACATTTAATTATGAAAATTCCAATAGAAATATCACCACAATAGAAATATCACCATCTTTTATTCAGACATTTTTTCCTGAAAGTTTTAGATAATCTGTAAGGTATTAAATCACATATCAGTAAATATAGCTTGCAATTTTTCTTGTTGCTTAAATGGGTTAATTCAGTTGCTAGGTTATTAAATTCTGGAGCTGATAAATCTTTTTTTCTTCCAATTTCTGAATTATTCTAGTGACATAACAGTGAAACGTTACTCTTAAAATGATTAATACTTACAATATTAAAGTGTGTATATGCTGTTTCTGTATATGCACTTTTTTTTTTTTTTTTTTTTTTTTTTTTTTTTTTTTTAAACAATGTTTTAATAAAAAAAAATTTTAAAAAAAAAAAAAAAAAAAATGCAAAAAAAAATTTGGGGGCCAGTGATGTTACTTTGTTTTCAGAGAAAATTT
>CM021734.1:91976122-92118113 GCA_011075105.1 Heteronetta atricapilla
TTTTTTTTTTTTTTTTTTTTTTTTTTTTTTTTTTTTGAAACCAGGATTCTCAGTCTATAGAATTTTAGCAACAACAAACTTCAGATGGCTCAGAAAATGTTGGGGACCTGAGATGTTCCTTTCTTTGCAGTCAATGTTTTGCTACCTGTCATGGTGATTCACGAATTGCTGTGACCGATAGAAGAGATAACTTAGAGATTCTTTATCACCATACCACATAAAGTTGTTGTCATGGTCTTTAGCAGATGCACATCTAAAACTTTTAACTCTATCTGGAAAAGATTTTCAAAAAGATTGTGTCATTCACATAAAATATTCAGATCTGATTACAAAGATGCTCAATGTAGTAGCAAAAACACTGACTTGGCTTCTGGTTCTTAGGACAGTTATTCAAAATGCAAGTCCTATTACAAACTTAAGCTGATTTCTCTTGCCTCTCCATTAGTCCTGTCTATATAGACCTGCTGCAGAGTATCCCACAGTTTTGCATCTAAATATACTGGCAATTTACAGAAGGCTAATGAGCATGAGTAGTGGAGTGCATCTCACATGGCAGCCCATCTAGAAGATAAGTGTTAATTTCCATGTTGGTTACTTAGCCTCCCTCTGTAGCCAGCAGTGAATTGGATTTCATTCCAGTAGCTCTCCCAGAGATGTGTGTGAACAGTGAGTGCTTAGTTCGTTTCAAATTCATGTTAGTCATCCAGCCAAGTCCTCAAAGTTCTAGGACCAACCAGAGTTGAAAAGAAATGTAGCCAGGCAAGCAAAGTGATTGTTCTGGTCCTCTTATTCCTGGTGGTCCTGTCAGGAGTAGCTCTCTTCTCCAGCAAATTATCTTACGTTGGTTGATTTGTGGTAACTGATGCTTTCATATTCTTACCTGCTGTGTATAATTTATGACCTTCCACTTAATCATCCTTGGAGTGCTATAATACAGAGTGCTGACCTTGCTTTAAACTTGATAAGTACAAGAAGCTTGGGGAGCCTCTCTGTCAGAGCCCAAATTCTTCCTGAATACTAGCAAAAGTGATTAAACTCTGAACTGTTCTATCTCTGTGTATGATCTATGTGCTTCATGCTTGATACTTTCTCTAAATGTATCGGCCCTGATGAATTAGTTTTGCCCTTTTGTATTGACTTTTTTATTTATTTGTTCCTGAAAGATAGTCTACTAGCTGTGTCTGGTTTAAAACTGGGACAAAACTTTCATTTAATTTTGCTGTAAAATCAGTTTTAGGCATACCTAGATTGTTTTTACTATATAACATTTCTCTTTTGAATGGTGACCTCACTGTGTGTGTGTGTGTGTGTGTCACAGGCTCACTAATAAAGGGTTGTGGCTTTGTCCAGTCTTTCTCAGCAGAAGCAATGGATTGTGCCTTTTGCCTTTTAAGTTTTAAAATTTTGTGATGGTCAGAAACATAACAACTTACTCCTAGGTTGGACAGAAATAAATATTCCTGTTTTCTTTTCCTTTTCAGTTCTGAGTAACTTCTCTTTTATTGTTGTTGTTGCTCTGTTTTCTAACAAGTTTTCAAGATTCACATCTACAAGTCATCGCAGGAAGGGCACACTGATTGAAAATTTGATAAATTACTTCTTGTGATATGATTTAGCTTTCCAAATGTTCTTCATTCCACCTGCATTTCCCCCCTCTTTTGCTCCATATGTTCACTTTCTGTCATCACCAGCTGCAAGAAATGCTTTTTGGCTCTTGACTCCAAGATCTGACCACTTAAAAGTACTGCCTTGTAGTCTGCACATTTATTAAAATAGTCTTCACTTTTACTGTTTCTTTGCTGTTCGTTTACCTGTGTGTCTCTGCAGATGAGTGTTCCACTGTTTACTGTTATTGAAATAGGAATAAAGTCATTAATAATCTCTGACTTGATTTGGAAAGGACATGTTTGCTTTAGTAATTCTTTTTTCTTTCTCTTTTAATTATCTAGCCTTCTTTTGGGTATTGGATGCTACCAGGGTAAGAGTCTAGGAGAGTTCATCTTACTGTTGCATAGCTTAATCTGATGATATGCTACTAATTATGATACTTACACGTCAACAGATTCAGAAAGATGCTGGTGACCATGAAATAATAGAGTTTTTCTTTTACAATAATTAATGTAGTTCAAGAAACTAATAGTATGATTCTTAGGACTGGACGAAGTTATGCATTTCTTGGCCTCTACTTCCTTCAGGTATCTGCTCAGCCCACTTGGTACCCAAAACAGGGAAGATGAAACAGAAATCCAACAGTTAACATTCATATTAAATGCTAAAAATTGTTTTACTCGCTTTTCTTTAATAACTTTTGATTCCTGTTAAATACAGTATGGACTCTTTTTTTTTTCTTTTTCTTTTTTCTCCTGATGAGTAGATATCCTGTTAGTGTGGACTACTGTTTCAGAACTTCATACTGTACTAACCTCAGAATTAAATTTCTTAAAATAGATTCCAAAATACTCAGATTTAGGCTGAAGTTATATCTTCCTTATGCTGCGAATGAGTCAAGCACCGAAGCATTGACTGCTGTGGAGTTTTTGGGAAAAGTCAAATAAGAGAAAGTTCCTTCTCCACCTAGATAATAGGATCTCAGACTCTTTTTTATATAAAAATGAGAGTTGCCTTCAAGTATTTGATTTCTTAAGACTCCTACCTTCTACTCTCTCATTTCTGTTGTGGAGGTGGGTGCATTCCAGTGTTGCCACATAATTAGTTTTCCAGATTCTTTGAGCTGAACAGAAGGGTGGAATTGCTACACAATTAATCTGCATGAATGAAGATTCCTATCAATTTCAATCAGTATTCATCCCATGAAAAAAAATGGAGCAGCATCCAGCACTGAGCATTAGCACTACTCAAGAATCTTTCCTTCTGCTAGCTTGTTCCAGCACTAATAGAGGGCTTACTTATTATAAGAGATTAACCTCTTGTTGTAACACCTGATGATATACTTTGTCCACATTTTAGACAGCTCTGAGGCATTTCTGCAGGTCATGGTTCTGAGCCTGTATGCACATGTTATTAACATGTCTAAATTTCGAACATTCTTTTGGATTCCTCTAGAGAAGGAGGAAAATCTTTCTGTGGGTAAAAAGTGAATAATGGTAAACAACAGAAGTGGCTGCTTATGGGAAAGTGTAAAAGAGAAGTCTGAGAAGATGAAAGGAATAAATAAAAAGTTATTTGACAAGGGGCAATGGTCAAAAAAGAGATGGTGGCAGGGAAAATAAAAGTGAATTTTAACTTGTAAATGTTCATAAAATGATAGTCAAGTAGATATTTTTGATTCCTGAAGACTTAAGGTAGGTACATTATAAACCAAAATGCCAAATGCTTTTGTCATATTACAAGGATGGAATTTTTTAGATTATTGAGAACCAAGAAGAAATTGAAATTATACTGTAGATGAGAGTAAATAAGCAGATGAGAATAACACCTTATATGGGTGAGCATATACCAGAAAACTCTGGATTTACAGCATCTCCCGTGAAAGAGAAGGAACAGAGCTCAGACACAAAAGAAATTCTTTACTGGCTGTGCTTAGTTAAATATAAATAAATAAATAAAACAAAATCTCCTTTTCTTCAACATGCTATAAGTCTTTCACCTGAAGTTATGACAATATGCTTGAATTAACTACAAACTTTTTTTTTCCCCCTTGGAAAATGAAACGATGACAGATCTTACTTTTGTCATAATGCTGAAACAAGAGAGTGATGAGCCATTGAGTCTTCAATCTCTCTTGCCTAATATTACCTTACAGGATTTTCCAAATCCCAGCCTAAAAATATTGTGAGGTAGATTCCTGGATCTCTCACTACTATGTAGTTCCTGGCAGTTCAAATACTACTAGCTGGTGTATGCTCTTCTTGTGAGCACAGTTCTGAGCAAGAAAATATGGAGTTGTTGTATAAAGTAAGTATTATAGATATGAGTTATTTATACACACTGTCAAACTGGTTTGGAGAACAGCAAGAGGCAGAAGAACATATTTTATCTCTGGAAATCAAAGGAATGCACCAGTGCTCTCTTCAGAGTAGAGAAGTGCATTTCTCTACTCATCAGATAGTTAAAAGAGGCTGCCATATGCTCAGCCATGGGCATTGTATCTGTATGTAACTTTACGTATCTGCATACCCTGCCTATGGCAGGGGGGTTGGAACTAGATGATCTTTAAGGTCCCTTTCAACCAGAGCCATTCTATGATAAGGAGCAGTAAATCTTCTTGTGAATTGCATTTTTTTTTTTCCCAAAAAATGTTTATTAATCTCTTAATCTTTTTTTTCTTTAGAATACTTTTGGGGCTAGGGGTGGGAAGTGGAAAAGAGGAGCAAACTGCAAGATGGTCTAGATGAAGGAAAAAGGGATATTCAGTCCTGGAATAGCAAGTTATAGAAATTATAGAATAGTTGGAAGGGCCCTGCATAGTTGCTTTGAAATACAGATCTGTTTAGGCTGGGAAGAGCTAGTCTGAAGTCTATTCTGTAGCTGATTTGGACCCAAGGACTGTATTTGCAATTTTGAAAATCCAGTGTGCGTCCTTACCCCTAACTTATTAATTGCTCTGAAATATACAACTGTGAATGTTCCTTCAGACAGCTTTGGATAAATAGCTGAACAGAATGCCTTCCTTCTTGTTTTGACTAGAAATTTCAGTCTCAAATACTCCCTGCCTCAGCTATTAAGGATATTCAGTATATGCCATGAAAGACTTGCTGGTGTCCCAGTGGTTATAGCACTCACATGGGACAAAGACTTTCAAGCTTCTGGCAGTAAATAAGGCAGAGAATGGGCTTTAATGTGTGCCCCGCATTGTGGTAAATTATTTGTGCCCCTTCTAAAATAGGCTTTTTTTTTTTCTTTTTCTTTTTTTTTTTTCATGACCTTGTAAGACCTTAAATTAATCTGTGTGCATACTAAGAAAATGTTCACAGCCTAGGAAAATCATTCCTCACCTGAATTTTCTGTGTTTCCCTTCTAACTTAAAGAAAATATGACCTGAATATCCGCTGTGGGTAAGAAACTCCAGGCATAGTCAGCAAGGCTAATCTAAGTGCCTTAAGCTTTCAGTTTAGGAACTTACTATTCCTTGTCTGGCAGGGATCCAGCTAACCCTGCCCTTCTGCATTGACTGAGTTAATAGAACTTATTCAGCTGAGTGTGGTGGTGCCACAGATGCCGTCTTGCCTCTCATAAGTGAACCCTGAGCACAAAACTGCAAGGTAGTGAGTTCTTCTGCTAGAAAGAACAATTACTTAGTGTTGAATTTGTATCATTTTATAAGATAAATTTTCCAGAAGTAGGATGAAAACAGGAAAGGATTTTCAGATGGCAACAAGAAGACTAACAAGTATCAAGTCTGCTCTTTAAGCCACTTCTGCAGAATTTGATTTTTTTCTTTGGTGTTAAATATGTCAAGTGGCAGGGTTTCTCCAGCTTCCATTAACTGGTGTTAAATGGTCTCATTAGAAGAAGGGGAGGTCAAGAAAGAAGCTACAAGTGAAAACTGCCATAGCTCAAAGCTCCTGGTAAAGTATGTTACAGTAGAGAAACCAAGCATGCTAGCTCCTGCTGACATTTTCATGTAGTTTAAGAAAAAATGGAGAAGTGTTGATTCTCCCTTATTCCTTCTCCTTGTGTGACAAGCAGATTCAACTGAAATGTAGATAGGAAGATTGAATCTTCCCCCTACCTGAGGTCAAGGTAACGAGGGCATGATCTTGTTGGCTAGAGATAGATTTTAAAGCACCACAGCCTGGTGCTGTATGAAGAACTTCCTCTCAGCAGCCATACTCTGCTGCAGGTGGAGTTTAAGATGCAACATATCCTATCAAAAATATAATCAGGTAAGGTAGGCTCTTGGCATGTGAAGAAGAGAAGCTTAGAAGAAATGCTCTGATTATATTGTATGAGTGCAGACGGTACCAGCATCATATCAGGGAAGCAGGGAGTAAAATGATAGTAATGTGTGTGTCCGTGTCCGTCCCCCCTGCTTTTTTTTAAGGGAGAATCAGGTTTGTTCAACACACTAGCAAGGATGCTGAAATTCTTCTAACTACAGCTAGTATGCAATGAGACAATTAATTAGGAGAAGAAAGAAATATTTCCCTAGTTTCTAAGGAGAATTCACTAGCGTCGTGTGGCATTTTCTGATGATAATTCATGTTGCTAAACAGCTTGCAGTATGGGATAGTTGAAATTTTCCAAGGGTATGTGCCTGTTTTGATTAAAGCCTCCCTGGAGGATCTCTGACTTCAAATCCATGCTAAAATAAGCCATTTCCTGCTTGTTAGGGTGCTCTCCGGGTATTCTGCAGATTTGCCAAGGGTTAAGCACAACGATAGATAATTTCCAAAGGTTATAAACCTGTCTAAACAAATCAGAGGGAACTAGAGTCCAAAAAACTATGCAAATATAGATATATATAGTCATGTTTTAGGATATATAATTATCTTTAAGAATCTGACTAAATTTGCAAACTATCAAGATTGTTTGTTGAAATAGACAAATTCTTTAAATATTTATATACTATAGTACTGTGTAATAGCCAAAGTTGGATTGTTCAAGACATAATGAGAATATTTCTTGTGCCAAAAATAATATTAACAAAGTTGAAAATGTACATTTTGCAAACAAATTTGTTTTCATTTTACACATGGGAAATGAGTCAGGGATTAAATTACTTCTCCATATGCAAGAAGAGTAACACTGATGCTAATCAAACTATAAATGTGAAAGCACCAACACGGTATCAGGATCACCCTTGGCCCAGTATTTTGCTAACCCAGCAACTAATTTGAAACAGTGCTCCCATCCCATGCTTGTTTGTTTAGTGCATTCCTCAGAGGAAGCAAAAATAAAGTAAAATAAAAAATGCATGGTTCACACCTTTGAAAGTAAGAAAAATGAAGGAGAGGTATTCAGGTTAATCTTCCCTATGAAAAGTTTCAAAAAGCTTCAATATTTATCTCAATTTCTTAAATATTTCAAAACAAAAAATTACTACAACTACGAAGACTTTTCATCCATCTTTGGAAATAGCTGAAATGGAAAATATTCAGCAAGTTTGAGGCTTTATTATATTTCTCAAATTCATTGATGCAGACAGTATCCAATAATTTCTGCTGAGTAGTTTAGGGGAATGGGCAGAGAATGAAATAGCATTTATCACAGTGTTAGCTCTCGTGTCCTGATCAAATAATTTGTAATAATAAACCTTAGTTTGAGAGAAGTTCATTTTTTCCCCATCCTGTATGATCAGCTGATGTATTGCAGGCTTCTCAGTTTTATATACAACCAGGAAAATAAAAGTTTTCCTTTTACATAACTTTTATTTCAGGAATAAGGGTGACAGCACAATCCCACTAATCTCGGTAGATATTCAGCTATAGAAATTTAAAACTCAGCATCTTAAGCACCAAAAATCAGAAGCAACTGTATAATACATATGTTTAAGAAGATCTGAAATCCTTAGAAGACTTTCTCCATACACTGTTATATCTATATTCTTTAAACTGAGGTGTCCGGATGGCAACCAAAAGAAAAAGGAGATTAGATTCCAGAATTCTATTTCAAGATGACACATTTTAATACCTAAAAACATATTCAGAATAGGAGCTGAAAGGCTTCTTTTATAAATGTTCTTTGTGTGCATCACCATCAAAATGATTTCCTAGAACTTTGGAAGGAGAGTGGAAGCAGGAGAGGGAGTTAACCATGTTCTGGCTGAAGGAATTAAGTGAATAATTTGAATTACTGACAGGAGATGTGGAATGAAAACTGTTTTATTAACCAGGTAGATTAGAAAGTAAAAATACTATTCTTCATAGCATAGAACAAATATAAACTGAAACCAGCAGGGACCTAAATTAAAAGTGCTTTCATACTTGTCATGTTATTCCATTGAAATCCAGCAAAATCAGGCTATTAATGACATGGTAAGAAGTAAATATTAATGTATTTCTTTCCAGATAAAACATTTAAAAATAGAAGATCAGAAGACAGCTTAATCAAAGCTGCTTTGTAAAATCAATCAAAGTCAAATTAAGTGTGACTGGATTAGCAGGGGAAAAAAGGGGAAAAAAAATGTTTTGCTAAGTGAGTGCAGTTATGTTTTGTTCTAGTTTACTGTTTTAAACCAGAAAAAGCTTTTTAGACAGTGAAATAATATCCTGACATATACCAGAGATGTTGGCTTACATTTTACATTAGATTACATTAGATGATTTGTATTGCTTTTGTATGTTGTAGTCTGCCTGCATACACAGCTTTTGTCCCCTTTTCCATATCTTTTGAGCTTGTTGGCTTATTTCTGCCAGCACTGGAAGAGTGAGAATTAAAGACCTGACAAATCTTCTGAAGTAAAATACTGCTGAATAAATAGTGAGGATCACCTATCACCTGTATTATAGGGCATGCCACTTTCCCCTTTGTGTTAGTAAAGAACCTACTGTGGGGAAGTGGGAGTGGGGAAAGAATTTGGGAAGATACCATGCACACAGTAACAGCATGTGGACACACCATCAGGTCTCGCGCAGGGATAAGTTGTCAATGATATGTTCACAGGCCAAAGAAGAAAGACTTCATGTTCTCTGCTCTGGTGACCACAGTTGGAAGGGTTACATGTTTGGAAAGGCATCTTCCCACCTTGTTTCTGTGTTCTGTTTGTGTCCCTATTTAGACTAATCCCAATCATATGAGAGTTGGAGTTCCTACAAAGGGTTTCTTCTGGGGTTCAGTTCAAGGAGTGCTATAATACATTTCTTAAGATATTTTCCTATTGCTCATCTGGGATCTACCTGCCACTTTGATATATTCTGGCCAGTAATTAATCATGTGTTTTCCTAATGATTTTCATGGGTGTCATTGTAAAACTGCATTGCAACATAGCTGATTCACGTGACATACAACCTAATTCTTAATGAGCAGTAACTGGGGAGATAACCTAGAAAGATGGGTAGTAGGAAGAAAAGGATTTTCTCTTCTTAGAGAAAATGTTCAGTTCTTCATTAGTAGTTACTATTTACCTAAGCAGTATATGAAATTATCTATTAAGATTGCTAAGACAAAAATTTAAGGTTGTGGTAATATGGGGTAGAATAAAGCCCTGCTCTTTAATATGGGCCTGTGGCTCTCTGGCTGTGCAAGCAGAGCTGTGCCATCTGATGTGTATTTTGAAGACCCATTCATAATCAACTGTTCTGCAGCAGTCACCAGGGAAAAAAACAAACAGTACCCCACCACTTTATGTATTAATTTGCAGCACCTTTGCACTGCAGTAAATTAATGGAGGTGCGTTAGTTGTTTGATTTTTGGGGGGACTGTTTAGAAGAATTATTCATTTTTGTTCTCTTTGTTAGTTTGAGTAGACACAAAAAGTGAATGGAATAAGTTGTATTTATTATTATCATAAACATCTTCTTGAAAAAGTTAGAGAAGGCTGTGGATGTAAAATGCGCATTTGCAATGTGTTTTAGCAGGGCAGCAAATTTTCTCTTTGCATCAGTCCAACTTGAGATGTAAAGCTGGAGGCATGGGAATAAAATTGATTTTATTGATTTTGGTTCTCTTATTTTATCAGGACAAGAATAAGAATTTGGAGAAAAAGTTATGCTTGAACTACTAGTTTATTGACACAAAAGTGTATATATAATAATGAGAAGTCCTGCTTATTAAATAGTGAATAGTAAAAATAAAATAAAATAATTCCATAGTAAAAACTATTCTTAGCACACAATGCACAGTTGGGTATTTTTATGAAATGTTAAGCATACATTCTTTCTACCTTATATTTAACCACTTTTCAGCACTGAAGATAAAACTTTGCAGCATACTATAGCAAGTACTAATTCATGTGGGCTTGGGGTTGATTTTCTAAAAGTACAAGACATGCCTGTGTGCTTGCTTTGAATTAATAACTTTTGGATTCTTCCTATTTGAATGAAATTTAGTAGAGGTGTTAAAGGCAAGATGTTCCTACAGGCTTTGTGTAACTAAGCAACCATGTTGCAGCCAGAGACTGTACTCATGTCTGCACTACAAGAAAGGTCATATGATTATCTAATCACCTTATTAGAAATCAGGAAATATGCAGGGAAAAAGGTGTTATTACTGTCCCAGTCATGACTAAAGCTTAAATTAGATCTTACAGGTTGTTATTAATCATAAGAAAATCCAAAACTGAAATACGAAACTAGGAAAACAAGCTTCACAGAACTATGCCTTGACCATCAATGGATTTGAAAGAACGGGAAAAGCACTGGAAATTGTCTGTGTTGGTGGCTTATAAGGGTACTTAGCACACAGAGTTAAGAAGTACTATCTAAGAGATCAAATGTTATGGTATAGGTGCTTAGCAAAGCTGTATTTTCAGAGGAAAAAATAAACTTGAAAGAAGAAGGGTATTTGTGTGTCAGACATGTAAATATAATGCAATAATAAATACTAGTAGTAAACCTAAGTACAGAATGTAAAGAGGTTTGTAATCAAATAATAGTTTATCTTGGCATAAATGCATCACTTCAGGTATCTGTTTAAAAGGATACTTTCTACTTACCTCAGCATTATGTTTCAGCCAAAAGTTTCAGGAAAAGCATAAGAACCAAGATATCATATGGTGCTACCAAATGTTCTCTGCTTGTAGCCATTTTTTTAAGTCAAGTTCTTCCTTGAGAAACTAGCAATTTCTATCTCTGTAGTAACCCTCACCAAGGTTTTTGTTCATAACTGTGTCCAGTCTCTGTGGGTGTCTTTGTAAACTTCCAACTTCTACAGCCTTCTTTGGAAGACATTTTACAGCTCAGATAAATGCACATAACCGCACCTTCTCCCATTTTGTTTTTCTCCCTCCTGATGACCTTGCTTAATACATGGTCTTTAGCTCTTGCATGGAACAGCTGATAAGTCTTTCCCTATTCATCTTCTCTTTGTCACTCATAATTTTATACCCTTACCATTTACTGACTTGTTTTTTGACAAGATGGTCTAATAATGACACCAGGCTTCTGATACATCCTCATTATTATTCTTTACTCCTTACCCAGTCATTTGGTATCACTCCTGAGATGGCAGACCAGTGCCATGTAGTTTTTGAGATAAAAGTAAGCTCTGGCTTGCACAGTGGCTTAATGTTGTTCCCTCATCCTTTTCTTGTGATTCTGTTTGTCTTTGTGTGCACTAACAACACTATAAGCTTTAATCTAAGAATTAATTATTCATCTAATTTTTTATTTTTATTTTTTTTTATCAAACCTAATTTGGATTTTTCTCTAAAGTCTTTTTTTTTGTTTGTTTTTCTCAATGCTGTTTGAATCTATGGGAGGGAGAAAGCAGGTAGGGATGTTTTTGGCTTTCAAAGTTACATTATTGCCAAGCGCTTACACCTGTATTCAGCAATTGCAACTAGTCATTATAATGTCAGAGAAAAGTTATAAATTATTATTTTTTGTTCATGAAAAGTATGAATTTTAAGTATTTGTGGGTTAAAAAAAATAAACGCAGCACTTGCTCTGATGACATTAAAATGTTTTGTTTAAGCTTCTCATACTAAATTATGAAGTTATAACTCATTCTGTAGGAGATAGCTAGGAATAGAATTAAAAGGAATTTAAACAGTAAAGACTGAAAAGATATTTTTTTCTCATAGGTATCAGAATAAAAAAAATATATTTTAGGTTTTCTTCTAAAGGTGTAATGACTATTCTTTTTTTCTTTTTTTTTTCTTTTTTTTTTTTAATTTTTTTAAATTACAAAACAGTTTTTGGCCAGCTCTGCTATCCTCTGTTGAACTGAGAACAAAAATCTGTAACAAGTACTCCAGTACATTGCATGTCCACATGCACAGTCATTTTGGACAAGTGAGGGGAAAAAACAAAAATTTCATCAATAACCAGTGAGAAAAGCCAAAGCGCAAAATGAGATGTAGTCACCAGGAGATGTGAAGACTAGCAAGTAGATTGGTACTGTTTGAAAGAACAGTCAAGTGTCTAGCTAATACTCAGAAGACAGGGAAATAGCAGATGAATATGATGATATGGCTGAAGCGTTTTCCCCTTTTTTCCTCATCTATCTTAATTCTGGTGGGGTGAAGGGAGGAGAATCATCATTGGACTATTATACACAGCCAGCCACTGAGAAACACACAAGCCCTCAGCACAGAATACATTAACACTTCCTAATTGTAATTTAGAGGCTTTTAAACATCTGTGCCCAATAAACTTCATTCTAGGTACTTAAGAGGTGACAATGATCTCTGAAGTGCTTGTGTCAGGTTTGGGGGAATAGTTCAGGTCCTAGAGGATTGGTAAAGAGAGAAGTTCGGGTCAGTTATTATTTCGGGTGTGGGTCTTGGGAGGGGTAGATTAGCCAAATACATTTTTTTATTTATTTAGAAAATATATATATATACATATATACACACAAATAATCTACTCATATCACTAGCAAGAAAATAGAAGTTATGGATTTAGGTCAGTTGATCCAGTTTTCTTCTACAACATGCAAGTGCTGTAGAGAAAAGAGTCTGAAATGCCAGTTACAATATTAGCAGTGATTTCCACCTTTTACTAAGTAAAGATAATGATTTAGCAAATCTTTTCACCAGACATTCTCATAAGTAGCCTAGGGATCCATACCTTAAATATCATCTAAAATAAGCAAGATGGTTACAAACCTGTCTTGAAAAACCACAGTGAGTGTAGTTACAGAGATTCACTGCCAAAATGGAAGGATATAATCAAAGTAGTTTGCTGGAGTTCTTGAATTTTATACTAGTATACTAGTTAATAATTTAGTCAAGCTGTGTGTAGTGTGATTTTTGTGGTGGTAGTGGTGTGTGGTTTGTTTGTTTGTTTTTAAGATAGATCATAACCTATGGTCATATTTTCACGGCTGCAGATATATTGGAAGAAATAGTGCAAATCCAAATGAGTTGACAATTCTAAGATACAATCTGAAAATATTTAGGGATACCATTACAGATAGATATGCATATACAGATAGATATGCACAGTTTTGCTTTGACACACAAATAGACACAAAAATACGAGAAGGGAGACCAGTCAGCAAACTGTTTAGACTTATCCTGTGTTCCTGCAATTCAAAACATTCAGAGTTCTTTCTTGTGATGAAACTTGAAACTAATATATCAGGAAGTTTCAGACTACAGGTTGCTGGACATCCGGGGAATAAAGGAAGTCTCTCTCTTCGTATTCTCTTTTTACCGAAGTTTTTTTGTTTCTTTTCCCCTAATCCCAGGACTGTAATTTTGGAAAGAAACATGGTAGGTAGCTCTTTGGTCTGATGCAGTCTGGTCATGTAGATGTTTCTGTGCTCTAAGAGAGTTAGTAGGGTAGGGTGGAGTAAGTACAGTATCTTCTATATGTGATGACATAGAAGAATAATATTTTCCCTCATCAGGCATCAATTGCAAATCAGTAACTTAACATGGTGGCAAGGCTAACTCGGTAATTGCAGGGTCAGAAGGAAGCACTGAAAATGAAGAACTAGTATAATGAAATGCTAGGAAATATGCAGCCTAGCCAGAAAACACTTCTCCAACTTTGGATTGTTTTGAGTATAGGTTAGACAAATACCTGTCAAAAATGCAGGTTTAACTGATTCTGCTTTGCAGGAGGATAAATAACAAGATCTCTTGAATCCCTTCAATCCCATCAATCTGTGATACATCTCTCCCTCTTGTTCCCAGTGTAATCAAAACCTCAGAATTCATAGGATTTTAAGTGAGGTGATAACTGAGTGATAACTCATGTGAAATGTGTCTCTGACCAGCATTCCAGTTGATAATGGTATTGCGAAAGAGCTCATTTTCCCTTTTTGACACCAAAAAGGATAGCTGGATTTTTTAGAAATGTGGAGTTGTTTGATACCAAGCTCTGATATTCTCAGTTTCAAGATGAGAAGTGTTTGGGGCTAAGCGATTTTACAGTCAGGTGTGAAGTATTACAACTATCTGACCCATAATAACTTTTTATTCTCCCTGAAACATTTAAAAACAAAAACAAAACAAACGGGAAAAAAAAAAAAAAAAAAAAACTGTTTTATTTCTTATATTAGAGTAATATAGGTAGTAAGAAAGACTCTGCTCATAAATTCCAATTTTGTTTCAAAATGTGCTTCTCATTAAAAATAAAAAATAAATCCCGGAGTATTTTTTTTCCTAGCTATACTTATATTTCAACTGAACCAAAGGGAAACAGTAAGTAAGGCTAAAGAAGACTGATGTCAGTGGTGCACACCTGTGTTGACGATTAGAGTACAAAAATATCCACTTTAGTACATTATAGAATCTCACAGCATAGGAGCATCAGCAGGAGAATACTTCAGATTAGTTCTTTAGGTTCTTTATTGTACAAATGTGAATGTGGTGTTTGCTTTGAATTTTAATACCCTCAAAAGATTTAATAATATTTTTGCATTTTGGAAGGCAGGAATTTTATTATAAAACCTGTAGGGGAAATAAACAGAAATATTCACCTAGGGCCTGCTTTGATTCTCATGAAAGCCGAGACAAAAGCTTATGTTGTCTATGCTAAAAGTTGGCTTTGCACTTACAGTTCAGTAATTTTCTTAGTCAATTACAGTGGGACTTCTATGGTTTGGTAGGAGATCCCATCATAAAGATGCACTTCAGGAGAATGTCTCCCTGTTGGATTTCTGCTTGTTCTGTCGAATATGTCTGTATGGATAGCTACCCATTTAGCTACCTTCATTTTTCATTGACTTTTTTACATTTCTTAAATTGTGCTTCATCATTTGCTTGAATTTATTTAAAATTATGTGGAAGTGATCTTGTCTATAACTGCTAATAGCAGCATAGACAAGATGAATATCAGGGTTGCTTTTTTTTTTTTTTTTTTTTTTTTTTTGAGATATTTACTGCTGGATCTGTGATCTTAAAGGCAAACAATCACTTAGGTCTATCTCTCAACTACTTGGTCATTTAGGTGCCTTGTGCTTGATTCACATATGTGCACACATATTTGGAATAACTCTCTTCACACAGTATATCCTTCTCTTCCTGCTACTACATGTTAGGGAATCCAACAGATAAAAGTGTAATGACTTTGATTAGTTTGATATTTGGAGAGTATGCTCACTTCATTATTAAAATATAGAATGGTATATGAATATATATTTATGAATTGAAATGAATTGGTATATTTAACCCAAAGGTTACTCAATACCAGATCATAGTCATAGCTCACACAGAGTTTCACTACATGGTATGATCACTGCCTTAATTATAACAGACTGCACTGTGTTTTGTACCACAGTGCAGTAAAGCTGTTTCATTTAGGATTGAAGTTGATCATCACAGCTCTGTACTGCATAGGAATGATTACCAAGTGCAGTCCCTCACTGCTGCCAGAATAACTAGGACTCACCACTTAATTGTGAGCACTGTAAAGACTAATGTCTTGAGGATGTATGTCATCACAGAGCAAGCTCAGCAGAAGGCACCTTGCTGTTGATTTGAAATACACATGTAATCTGTAATATTATATGACAGAAGTACAAAGTGCTGCAACATTTCAGAAAGTAGATGGCTGGTCTACCTCTCAGTATGATATTTTGTAAATTTTTGAATTTCAGAAAGGCATGAGCTCATCTCAAATCTGTTATGAGATAAACTGTCCCCGTAAGAGGTTAGAATGCACTTTCAAGTTAGTGAAAGATCCCAGCAGCAGAAATGCACCAACCATTCCCCTTACTGAAAACCTTTTGCCAAAGTTTTTTCAAGTTTTAGGTTCATAGTATACTGCAGTTCAGCTCCTGCAGGAGCTCTTTGTGAAATGCTACCCCATTAATCTGGGATGTATAAGTATGAAAATTAAGAGCTTCCTGACATTCAGAGGTAACATGGTTGGTTGGTTGGTTGGTGAGGTTTTTTTTGTTTGTTTGTTTGTTTTTCTCTTTTTTTTTTCTTTTAAACTAAAGTGATGATTTAAGTGGGGACTATATCTTAAGTCTTTTTTTTCACTGCTGTCTCCTTATCCACTAAACGATACAAGTCTCAGCTAGCATCAGAGACTTAAAGTGTAGAAATCTGTATTTGAATAGCCCCTCTAAGTGCCATTTATATTAAATGACAGGAATAGGCATTCCTATGCTGCTGTAAGACAAAGTGACTTGTACCCTTAAAGTAGCTCTTCCTGTCTTGAATAAATGGAGATGCAAGAAAGATTAGCTGAAATGTAAACCAACTACTTGGGTCAAATTAATCCTACCAAATTTGTCTGATAAAAATGCATTTGTACATCTAATTCCATATTTAACAGAGGCACTGCCTAAAGTTCAATGTCTTTGTACTGTCATGACCTCCACTGTATGTAGCTCTACAATGAATGGTGCTGAGAAAATTTAGAAGAACTTCTGTTTCAGCATCAGGTGCTTGTGGCATTTGTCTACCATTCCACTACTATTTATTAATACCCATTTTAATTATAATAAATATAATTAACTTGGGCTTTCTGACAGCATTTAGGAAATGTTTGTATGCTACAGCTATGACAGTCTGAGCCAAATACCTAAAGATTATTAGCTTCATTCTCTGAGGTATTTGGCCAACACTCTAAAAGCTATATATCAAATGTAGTTATCTTACTGTAGCTTACATGTACAGGTGTGGGCACTATATAAACATTTGCAGATTGCAAATGGAGGTACAAAGTCTTTTTAAGGCATTTTCATGAAAGATCTGGTTTTCTGATGGTAATAACTAATGATGGCACTTTGGAGACAGTTATGTAGTTACATTTTTTTGGCAATACTTTTATTTTATTTTATTTTGTGGGCATAGGATTGCCATTGGCATATTTTCTGCTTAATAAGTGATTCTTCAAAGCATTACCTAACCAATTAGACGACCAGTTATGAATCTCCTGAGAGCGATAACAATGTAAGTAATGGAAACCACCAGGTATGATGCTGAAAATGGACTGCTAACTATTCCTAACTGCTCATTCATAATTGCTCAAGATGGTGCAATAGATGTCTTTTTCTTTGCTAACAGAAGGACAAAATTATTTGTTTTATTATTATTCTTTTCTAAGTACAGTTAGTGAGCATTCTTGTGCAGGAACATAATGGTTTAGAGACATTATTGTATTGGTAATCACCCACAGTGTGCCTCTCCACCTGTTTTATACATCTATAACAATTTCTTTTTGGTTTGTGTACAAAGTTTTCTTATTTTTATGTTTTAATATAATGTAAAAGGTAAATTGGAGATAACATTTCCTTCCATATACGTATAAAATCAGGATGTAAAGTTGGTCTAGCAATGTGAAATTGGAATTTTGACCTTAACTCCTCATTAAAATGTACAGCTTGTTGCTTGGTTCCAGTCTGCACTCCCATATGTGGGAATGTTGTATGAATGGACAAAGGAAGGCCAGATAATTAATCATTATCTAAGGCACCAAAAAGGAGCATTCAGTGTGTTTCTAGAATGCCACACATATGGGAGAAGTTTCTCCTGTGCCACTACTGAATCAGTGGTGTATGTTGCCTAGCAGAAATTGCTGTGGTGCTAGCACTACTTTGCCAGAAGTATGACTACCTGCTGTAGGGATTTAGCATCTTAAATTCATAGTGTTATAAAGGAGTTCTGTTAGTCTGTGAGAACTTTCTTATGAGTGACTATCTCTTAAAACAGCGTTGTTAGCTTGGTCATTCCAAATTGGCCCTAACTTGAACAAGCTGTCCTCCAGAGGTCCCTAACAAATGACTATTTTATTAATACTTGAAATATTTTATGATTTCTAAGCATGTGTGTATGCATAAAATGCATAGAGATTTTACAACTAACGAACAGTTTATTTTTATGCTGAAAGAATTTCCAGAAGGTGATAATACCTACAATACCTTATGTGAGAGAGTGTGGAGGGGTTTACTGGTGAGAAACAGGTTTGATAGGGGTTCCTGTCAGAAAGATACTTGAATACAAAATAATTAGAGATAAGGGGCAGGAAAATGTTTGAAGAGGTGGAAGGTATGAATAGATAATGTGTAGGTAAAAAGCAACTCTCTATTTTAAGGCTGGACATAATCTCATCACACATTAGAGCACCAACTACCCATAAGTTAAAACACAAAGTTTTTTAGAATTCCTCTTCAATCAGTGAACAGAAAACTTTCAAGGGATAATTTACCCTTATTAAAGGTTTATTATTAAAACAGGAATAAATTGAGATAGTTAGTGATGATAAGATTTGTTAGCATCATGGTAGTATTTTCAATTACAGACTTTTTTTCTTTACAGTGATATCTATGCCAAGTGTTGCATTTCATTTAAAACATTTTTATGTTAACTTGATTTCAGTTTTAATGCATTTAAGAATCCCATTAATTTAAGTTGTAGAAATAACTTGTAATTTAATGACACATTTAAAGCTGGAAACGTTTAAAAGAATTCTAATCAATGAGGAAATCTAATATTTCTTGGTTTCTCTCTTTGTCAGGTAATATTGTAAAGAAATGAGAAATACAGGTACAGTACAACATGATGTAAAATAACAGAATCACAGAACGGTTGAGATTTGAAGGGTTGAACCTCAAGCTGATACAAATTACAGATAACACCATGAGGAATGGACAGATCTCTCAGGCAAATAAGAGAGTGGTTTGAGAGAAATGGACAAACTTCAGACAATTAAGCAGGAATTGGAAAGGACCAGTACCAAAGTGACCATCTCCTTAATACCATTTTGGTGTTAAGATTAACAAGGTAGCAATAACATTTGGGTACACATATAGCAAAACCAGCATCAACAGGAAAAAAAGTAGTTATAGGAGTTTTTTATTTGGGAGGACAAAGTGGCAGAGAAAGCTGGCTGGGAGAAGTACAGGCATGTGAAAATGGAGAAAAGGTAGGATAAAAGTGTTGGTTGCACGTAATCAACCTGCTGCTCACTATGCTTTTCTGGCTGAGACCTGCACCTGATCACCACAGTTTTCCTATCTGTTTATTGAAGTAGTAATTTGTTAATCCTAATTTTTTTTGATGTGGTAATGTGTATGTTTTATGTTCCCAATGTACTACTAGTCAACTTCAAGTTGGATTAACCAGGCAGTAGAATGAAAGATCTGGATGCCAGCAACTGGATGTAACAAGGTCTGAGTGCTACTGTATAGGTCACAGCTAAAGAGGCCTGGGTTGTGTGAATGGTTGTGTGTGTTCTTGTAGCAAACTCCAAGCTGGATTAGCCAGTGAGACATGCATCTGGAAAGACCTAGATCTGAGATGGTCTCCAGGTTCATGGAATCTTGCATAGACGTCAAGTCTGTACTACTGTTTCAGGCATTCAAGAATGTCAGGGTGTATCAGGCAAATGAAAGTTAGGTCTATGTTCTGCCAGCAAGCTCCAGTCCTGGATGTGTTGCCCATGTGTACATTATGCTTGATGATAATGTTAGATCATGCCTTTGCTGGCACTTGGTCGTTGCTAATCTGTGTGTCTGGCCATGTATATTTGTGTGTGCTTTTCCATCTGTCTTCCCTTTATAAAGACCAATAGGTTCATGAGTGTTTTGGTTATACATAAAAACTCTCCAGTGACATTCATACCTCCCGCCTTGGAAGCCAGAAAAATAAAAACAGCAGGATAGTAAATAGAAACTGAATGAAACCAAACTTGGTGAATAACATATTAATCACAATTAGTCTGAAAGTTAGTTATGAATTTCTACTTCATGGTATTTCTTAAATTTAAGTTTTATAGTTTCCAAACATCATTGTGTTCTACGCTGGGCGCAAGTATGCAATAACATTCTTTTGCTAATGGATTAGAAACACTGAATGTATTAGCCTTGCTGAATATATAAGATAGCTGTATTATTTACATGTAAAAAAGTATTTTTCTTTTCAATATGAATGGTATGCCACTTGAAGAAAATTGTACTATTAGAAACTATTACCTAAAAGCCTAGCATATTAAATTTTCATTTATTTGTTAAGTAAAATGTGTAATTTGTTTTCATTCAAAATTGAATCATTTTGACTTGCACAGCTTTAGTTAAAACACATCTGATGCTTATGCTTGAGGCTAAAAAGACTAATAATGAGCAAACTATTAAATCCACAAAGTAATGAGTATTGAACATTAAAACAGGTGCATTATGGAAACTACCATATGTTTTGAACTGAACTTTGTTCAGAATTCCTATAAACTTCTTCTGGTATTAAGAAGTAAACTGTCGCTCATCTGTAACAACCTGACACGTACAGATAACAGATGGCTTGGAGGGCCTTACAGCTTCTTTTTCTCCATAAGAGTGTTAAAAATGAAGCATATAATCTATTATTTTCTGTGCCCTTTTTATCACTTTCTGACTAAACAGAAAAGTGATATATTACAGGGCAGTTGCCCACACTGTGACATTTCAGATGTGATTATCAAAATGCAGCACACTGGTTGTTGAGGTTTTTTTAAATGAATGTGACAGGAGTTAGCATTTCACAAGTGCACACTGTGTAATCTCAACACTGCAGTATTTCAATGGGCCATCTGTAAGCCGCAGCAGGAGTTCCCACAAGTCCATGGCACAAATTTTACATTTCTTAATCTGTATAAATCTACAGGCTGCTATTGGGGATTTTCTCAAAATATTCTTGGAAAGTATCTTTTAAGGCAGTACGCTTTGCAGAGGCTGAAGCCTTCATCTAAGCTGAAGTTCAGGCAGTTCCCAATATCTGTATCTCTCAGCAGCTGCTATCTTCCTCAAGGGCAGCATCTATGCAAACTATGGGCAGCAAACTATGCAAACTGCAGAAGAAAGCAAATCAGTAATCAAAAGCTGGATGACTTTTATGAGTCTCTTTTTTGGGGTATTGGTCAGACACAGTGGTGTGGCAAAGAGAATTATGCTGGCTATCAAATGGAGAGATGGAAAAGCAGTAGGATCACTTAGACTAGTAGACTGGGAAGCAGGAAAAGTCATTATTTTGAGATGTTGCTAATAAACTTTCTTTGTTACTATCATTTGCACCACTTTAATCTTTCTCTCGGTCTTAGCTCCCCTGAATGCTTCAGGAGAAAAAAATATTTGATGTTTCACAGCTTACACCACTGTCTGGATGCATACTGGTACCTGACTGCCAGGTCACACATCTGTGATGCAGATGATCGTGCATCAATAATGGAAAATAAAAAGAATATCTTGTCTGATAATACAAGATAGCTGCTTATGAAGTATGGTGACTAAACATAGACTGTACGTTTATATACATGTTTGCACAGCATCACTATGAATCATATATTGACCTTCATGCAGAAATGTATCTCTGTGATTCTGCCAATGATAGAAGTACCACTGTATTGCAGCTCTTACTGAGGTATCTATACCATTAGACATCTCAGTAAAGACACAGTAAGTTTCAAATTGTAGAGTTTTTAAGGCTTTCTTCTAAAACTCTGTGTTTCTTGATATTCCTAAATAAATTTAAAGTTTCTTTTTCATCCGGGGCATGAGGTGATAGAGAGATAACCAGTGAGCTTTTGTGAAAATTTTAACTGTTCTAGTTTATATCGCTTTACAATCTTTTTTGTATTTTTGTATAGCTTTTTGTATTCTCTGACAAGTGGTATACAAATACCTCTTTTTGCATAAAACTCTTCAGCTTGATTTTTTTTTCCCCCATTCTCCAAGGAAGGTGAACTTTGTTCTATTTTCACTATATTCAAAGGAGATTTTTCAGACCCATTGTGAGATGCAACATTTAGTGTCATTTAGAGGACTGGAGGGGTTGGAGCATACAGGTGATGGAAGTACAAAACACTACCAAAGATCAACTCTGACTGTATGTTACAGTCCCCTGTGAGCTACATAAAATCTTTTGTTGGTCTCCATTTTCTTCTTATTCGATGAAGGATTTTATATTGCACACTACTAACAATGATTTTTTTGTTGTTTTAATTGTTTGTGTCAGTAGGGTAGCTTGCTATGACAGGAGTCAGACATAAGTTTGTGGCAGGTTATGTTAAACTGGGTAGTCTTTAGTCTCCTATGCTTTGATTAAAATATAAAAATGTATAAGTAATTTCACCATTTTAATATAACTTGGAGTCATGACATATATAAATACAGTCCACCGGTACCAGGTTTCTTCAGTATTATTCCATGGTACTTCAAATCTCTTCAAATCTCTTTTGCTGTTTGGGTAATTTTAGTTCTGGGAATAAACCAAACCTTCTGGTATCCAAAGAAGTTATTCACATTCTGTTCTTACTAAACTCTCTGTAGAAAAGTAAGACTATGGGTTTATATTTGAGAACATATGTATATATTTTCCCCTGGTGGTATATAAAATGTGTAAATGATAGATGAAAATACTGCAACTATTTAAAGTAACATGAGAAATATAGCCTTAAAACATGGAGAAGGGGAAACTGGTGGGTCTGTTCACTGACTACTGACTACTTTGTGAATATTCAGTTGTATTATAACAGTTTTCTGTTCGTGTTGCAATCTAACATTTGTTTTATGACACTGAGCTTTCCCGGAGATGTCTGATGATGATTTAGATAAACTTATCTGTGACCTTGATGAAATCCTGACCACAGCCAAAAACAGTATTTGAAGAAAGTCCTGATCTGCTAGAAGCATAAAATAAGGATGAGAGAAGATATGTTGGTCATGTGTCCTCCTTTTACCTTGTTGGATTAGCTGTGGCTGCGGCACCTAATCAATTTTCTCCGCCTTTTAACAGCCTAAGGAAATATTGTCTTTAACATTGTTTTAGTCTCAGTGTACCATGTACGCTTCATCTCCTTTGACAATAAAATTATAGTTCTGCTTAGATGATGAAGTTTTATGGAAATAGCGATTTTTTCAACTACTCAACATAAATGCTGAGTATATGCTGTTGAAAAGAGTTCAAAAAAAAAAAAAAACAAAAAAGATGAAAAGTGTTGAGACTTGAGACTCTTATCAGGAGAGGCATTAAGGGATCTTTTGTGCACCACCCTCTTTTTTCCTACCATAATACTGACAATTCACAATATCCTACACTGCTGCGAAGTGTCTTTTCCAAAAAATAAAAAATTGTGGTTAAAAAAATCAAAATTTTGCAGTATTCAGAAAAGTCATCAAAAACATTATTTATACATAATAATGTATTATTTAAGTCAACTAAGGTGTAATGAGATTCAGCATTGCACACAAAAATCAAAATTTGGTTATCTCTAATTTTTCGTACATACATATAATCTATTTGATTTTACAGTTCAGCAAACTGAGAGCATCCATTCTGCCCCACTGTGAGAAACATATTAGTAGCTAGGGAATCTGGAATCAAAACATGCAGTGTTGTAAATTATTAAAGGAGGGTTGTTTGTCCCGCTAACCCATTGATTGTGCATAGTGATGAGTTGGCATGGTATGCTTGAACCGATACCTCAGCAAGTACTGTCAAAATGAGTTATTCATGAATGGTAGGCAAATATCTGTCTTGAATCCCTATTTCAGCTGGAATCCTCTGGTAAGCAAAATTATTCCCACTGTCATGGTATCATTACACTGTGGATGTTAGACTGCATCATATCTCTGTGTAATTGAAAAAAAAATCAACGTTTCTCTGAGACAGTCTTTCATTTACATGCAATAACATTTTTGCACCAACATGGATAACATAATCATGAATTTCATGTTGATTCATGATCTTTTTTGTACTTCTTGTGTTTGTTCCCCATTTCACTTTTTGATTTGAACAATGGCAGTATGTGTGACATCAACTGAGAACTCGGCTTCTGTTCTTATTCAGATGGATGCTTCAGTATTTCCAACACCGGGCTGTGCATTTACAATGTATTGTACTTTGCATTCTGTCCCACTTCAGGCACCAGTCTCATTCTAGTCATTGGGTACGTATACATGATTTTTTGTGCTTTGATTATTTTATTTTTACTTATGATATTTTTAATTTTTAGTAATGGAAAAGGCATGAAATGTATTCAGTGCACTTTTTTTCTCATTTTTCTTATTGGGCCTGTATTTCATAAACCTCTCCTTGCAAATAATCTTTACTCTTCTATGAAGGAAAGGGGGAAAAAAAAGAAAGAAACACTGAAAATACAATGTTACACAGCTTTCTGTTTTTTTTTTTTGTTATGGCTTCAGAAAAAAATAGCACTGATCATAACTACTGCTGGTGCAATGTACTGCATAGCAATAAGATAAAGGCCCAGAGTTATAATGCTGTATGCATATGAATGATGCATATGAATTGGAACTGAGGTATGGATCTGAATTTGTTTTGCAGATTGGTGTCTAATCATGAATGTATACAATACAAAAATGCAATATTAAGTCTTACATTACAGCCACTGGAGATCCAGTCAACAATGTCAATATAGAGAGTTCAGAAAGTACAAACCCTGAAGTGATAAATCGACCACAGGTGACTGAGTAGCTCTCAAAACTGCAGTAATCCTGCTCACAAAATCTCTAATGATAGCATCAGGCTTGATGCTGCAATGTAAATGACTGAAGTGAATTTTATCCATGGCTTATAACACGGGAAAAAGACTAAGGCCTTCCATCCACTTGACAGCTGGTGCTGCCAGTTATGCTGCCTTTTTCAGAGGGACGGTGTGGAATGTGTGAAAACCTAAGGAGAAAGCTAATGGAAAAGAGGAGAGTGTGACTGAAGGACCATGTGGCAAAGTGAAATAACAAAAACCTGTAAAGATAAAAATTATCTAATGTCCTGATGCTGTTTCCTTTAATCTTGTGCAAAATTCAAGTCCCAGGAGACTCCAGTGGAGAGTTATGCTGAAGAGATGGGAGGTGAGATGATAGAATTCATTTCTACTAGTATAAATGACAGGAAATTTGTCCCTGCCTCATCTGTGTTTTTGTTTGTTTGTTTGTTTGTTTGTTTTTGTTTGTTTGTTTTTAAATGCTTTGTTCACTCTGTCTGACCTTATTCTTCTGTTACTTGACATTCCCTCATTATAACCCTCTCATGTAGTACAGTGAAGTGAATCTTTGCAGTGGGAACTGAAAAATGCACATAGAGAAGTGTGGCAGGCTACTTTGTGCAAGGGCATATGAAGCAGAAAATCCACCCTAGTAAAGTAGTCAGGTAGAAAAGCAATGTATTTCATGAGAGGAAGTTTGGCTCTGAGCTAGTAAGCATCTCTTATCACAGCAGCAAAGAAGAAGAAAGGTTATGCCTTGTTCCAATAAGTCTCTGAATAAAAAAGTGTAAGTTAATGCATGGAATATAATGCACATTAAACTGGTTTATTATATCTTTCTTCATTGCTGGAAAATAGTATTAAAATATGAATGGTGTAAGGGGAACTGAACTGTAGATGTGACCTGTCATTTTCATCTCTGCAAGAAGAGAAATTTCTTCTGTAATGCTTTCACACACACTAGAAAACACATTTTTAAGTGAATATATTCATATATATATATGTATGATTTTCTCTTGTGAAACCATTTATAAATAACTGAAGCCATGCATGGTGGGGGGAGAGTCATAAACATTAGAAATGGAGAATACAAATGCCTACAGATATAAGAGCATGTTCCTTCCCACGCTGCAGGACTGTTCCCCGCAGAGGAGCTGTCAGCAGTTTGCTGGCAATGTTCTTGTTTCCTCTCAACATGCAGAATCACAAGACTGTTGTCAGCACAGCTTCCAGAGGGGATTGGTAGCCAAAACTTATCCCCTGTCTTTTGTTTTTGATAGATGAATGAACATAGCTTGAGCTTCCTCTTGACTTGTTGAGTTCAGCATTTTCTGATGAATGGCATCCTTCCTTAGTAAAGGCTATGAAAAATCCTTTGAACTGTGGATTTAATGCTTCTCTCTCTTTTGTCACAGAAAGAGCTATCAGGATTCAGGCCTGAAAGGCATATTATCTATAAATGTCATGTATCAAAATGAAAGAGGGGAAGAATCTTCTGGATGATATAGCAAGCAAACCTGGGCTCTTCACCATAACACTGGCTTAAATCAGGCAAGGATCGATGTTATGAGACGGTTGTCTCAGCTTACTGGTGTTGCTCTGTTTCAAAGGACTGAAACTTAATCCTACTACCCACAAAGATAAGCTATGTTTCTTATGAGTGTCTCATTTGGGAGTTAATGAAGTATAGGCAAAAAGCACTGAACACCCACGAGTCCAAATCCTAAGGGCCATAGAATCTTTTACTTTTGATTTCCCAGCTGTATAAGTGTTTTGTACAGATAAATTGGCCCTTATCACCACTGTGAAGTCCAGCTTAACATTAAAATTATCTTTTGACCCCAGCATCAGAGAATTAGCCCCACGATTATGATAACACAACTCAAAACTCTGAACAGTGCAATGACAATCTCTTGCATTGTATGACACTAGATTGAGAAGTGCTGAAGCAAGAGTGAGGCAATGTCAAATCCTGTTAAGTCAAACTGTGATGAAGGTTTCACTGGACTGTGTTATGTTAGAGAATATGTCATCTAGCTGGATTGTTACCTCAGTGATTTTGTGATATGTCCTACTTAGTCTACATGTCATGACAAGCATCATGAATAGTGACATCAGACTGACTGTTTTGTTACCCCCAATAAGTTTTCTGGTCACCTGAAGGAACTCAGAATAAGTTCCATTTTTAATGTTCTTAAAAAATGATCTTTTATGTTTATATAGCTATTTATTTCTTACATGGTGTTTGGCAATCCTATGCTAAATGATAGGCTGTACTTGCTGAGGTTGCCAGTATCTGGTCCTCTTCCTATTTTAAAAGAGGTGCTAAATATCTGAACACACAGACTATGTCCCAGTCCTTCCCATTTCTTTGTTGCAAAATAAATTAAGAATACAATAAATTCAATGAAAATACCAAAGTTCCTTTCAATTATATTTACTAGCTTTGCTTTCTTTCTCACCTGTCTTCCAAACTCAGAATAATAGTTTCAGACTGATGTTTTGTTGCCTGGACTCACCCAAGAAAAGACATCAGGAACAAGATGTCAAACCAAACAGGTTTGGTAACCAGGGGTTGCTGTTGTATGTCTGCAAAGTGCAATCCTCTATATTGGATGATTTAAAATAAATTTTCTGCAGAAAGGCAAAAGCTAACAGGTTACAGTGTTTTCTGGGAGGTTAGCAGTAGCATAGCTGAGCTGCAGAAGTGATCCATCTCAAAGGGAAAATCTGTAGACTTATTATAATAATCACATTACAGATGTTTTCCAATCATGATGTAATAGGATATGAAGTGCATGTGGAAAAGGAACTGACAAGATGATGATGTGATAATTGGAGTGTTGCAAAGTTACGTGAAATGACACTCAAGTAAAGGTCAACTCCTGGGAGTAGTCTCTGGCCTCCAACTTGAATAAGACTAATAGTTTCATATTTCAGAGCAATTAAAATGTTGGAATGGGATGAAAGCATGAAGATTAACCCTTAGTTAATTTTTTTCCATCTCACTGGGATCATATAAATGCAAATTCATAGCAGATATCATTTTTTTCATTGTAATGCTAGAGCTGGCTCCTCATAGTTTAATAGCTGACCTGACATTGAGCCAACAGCTGCAACAGAATATTTTGCCATTTTACTGTCTGTTCACCTGTTGTGAACATTTTAAAAAATGCAAATTGAATTCCACATAAAAAGACACCATTTGAATGGAAAAACAAGAACATGCTGTTTGAAGACTTTCCCTCCTGCGTCAGATCAGAGTTTCCAGCAGCCTTACCAGTGATGATGTCTCATGTTTCTTACAATGGTCAACATTCCTGCTAGGGAAGGAACATGAGAAAAAGGACAAGCATATTATAACCATGGAATGCCTTTTAGCAGTGATGAAGGTCAGTATTTCTAAGCTGGAGACAAGATTCTTGTGCTTCTTATCTACAGGTGGAGTTTTCTTCAATGTATATATATAATCAGCTATGGGAGTTGCTCATTTAGTTTGATTAGATGCCTTCCAGAAGGTTTGGATTCAGTGCTCACTGGAAGTGTATGAGGAAAGTCATACTGTCTGCAAATCTGAGGATCATACTGGCTTCAGCTGGGTTTTCACCCATCAGTAAAAAATAGGACTTGACTAACACTGGATAGCAAATCAAATTAAGAAAGTGAATGCCACTCAATGATTTTCTAAATGAGAGATCCCATAAGTAATTATCACTTTTGTGCTTTAATGCAATTACCTATATATGTCAACTTAAGTGCAATTTCACAGCTACAAGTTGAGAAGCGCTAGTGGTTGGAAGGGCAGGAGAGACAAGTCTTTTTCCTATCACTTGAGGATGGAATATGTGGATTTGAATACATTATTTGTGCTCATCTCTGTTTGCCTGAAACAGCTTTCTCCTTATATCTGTCTGAACTTAAAAATCCTTTTACAATAGCTAGAGGCATTGAATATGAAAACCTCAATGCTGACAAGGTTGGCACCTCACTTAGCATGTTTGCAAATCGTTTTTTCTTTTTTTCTCTTTCTCCTTCTGTCAAAATCAGAACTCTAAGTGCACTGCATGAAAAGACTAGCCCTGACTATAGTTTAAAAAAGCACCTCAGTAACTACAATGACTGAAAGACTATAATATTTTTGCTGTCCCTAGGCTCTTGTATGTTGCTTTCACTAGTGGAGAAAATGTGTAAAATATGGCCAGGTGGTACATGAATAGTTGGTGATTTAGATGCCATCAAATTCAAGATATAATCACATGGAAGGACAGGGTATTACCAGTGTTTAGGGCATTTAACATCAAATGCTCATAAACTTACTAAAATTTAAATTGCATCCCTAATTACCAAACACATCTCATCAGTTTCTGTCACTCACAGCACAAATGTGAAAAGTTGCCAGAGTTAGAGCACTTTACTACTCTGTTTACTGAAGGGCAATCTTTATGAATTTACCTCTGGAGAGTAAAAGACTTCTGACTTTGCGGTGCTACATCAGCTGCTCTGTCTTCTCTTGCATACAAATACTTTTTCCTGATGCTTCATTATGAAGTGAACTGCTTTAGAAGTCGCCATCACTTTTATATGGGTAGCAGTGCTGAATGATTAAATCCTATTGTCTGCACTTTCTGTAGAAGTCATTAAAGTGGAAAAGAGCTACCTCTAAATTGAAATTCTGCCTTCAAGGTCATTATCATTTTACCTCTTCGGCCTTGTCTGACATATACCAGTATATACTGTAAGAGTAGAAAAATATACCCAATTTCCAATTAGAAAAACAAAGCAATACAATCTGTCTAGCCAGAAAATGGGAAAATACCCATCAGCACATTGCTCTTGCAGCTTCTAGTTTTCATGTCAGTGACCCATAAAACTATTCTTAAAGCAAAGAAAACATTCCCCCTTTTTCCCATAAAATGTTGCATGTTCATCATTAGATTTGTATAGCTGTGATGGTGAGTATTTGTCTGATTCTGCATCTTTCACTAATATAACCCCCAAAACATAATTTGAAATGCAGGGATGCATATTTTCCTTAAGTTCTAATTGCTCACCTGTGCCTTATACTCATTGCTAACCCTGAATGCTGTTTATAGTGATATCAATGGTATTGTAATAACTTTGGTGGGTGATATTTGATTGAACATTCACACAGAAATGATCCTATGCATTAGCTGGCACACACTAGCAGCTGGAATTTTCTAGCATTAAATATGGGTTTAATAAATGAAAGAAAAATAAAGTTTACCAACATCCTCATATACGAGCTCTGTTTCTGCAGAAAATTACTTAAGCATGTTCAGTGAAATTGGTCTATCAAGGGGGTGAGAAACATCCTCGGTCCATCTAGAAGGGTAATCAGTCAAGAACTGTCATAGCTTGTGCAGATTCTCCATGCCGTGGCACCAGCTGAATGTAATTGGATAAAATACAACCAGTTTGCTTGCAGCTAAAGGAGCATCCTGAGGGAACTCACTCTCATGGAAAGCTTACTCTTTTATCCCAACTCTCTAAAACCAAAGAAATGTCATGAAGGGAAACTGGATTATCCAACTAATAGGGCATTGGATTAGGACTCTGGGACACTGGGGTTGAATTCATCTTTTACAGAAGGGGATCTATACATTAGATGTCTCTGAAGTAACTGCCCTGAATACTTCAAAGGGACCGTTCATTTTACTTGTCGTCTACTTCGGATGTGATTAGTTCCTCTCTGCCTATTGATTGTAAAGGATACAGTAGCTTTGAATTTAAACTGTATTTTTTAAGTACTAAAGTGAAAGTGGAGAAGTCCTGCTTATCTGCTGTCACTGGTGTTTTGCAAATCTCCACTTGTTTTCTCTCCCACCTTTGACTTCTGTCTATTTAGAATTGAAGCTCATTTGGGGCAGAGGAGGTTCTCTTTCTTCCAAAAGGCTTGTAGCAATGGGATTAAGATGTCTTTTGGGATACTTACAGACTACTGTAACACAAATTATAACAGAAGCTCATCTTTAAATTTGTCTCAAGAGTTAGTGCTTATCTATACCCATGTTCACTCATCTGCACATTTGTTTCACATGCAAGAACGCATAATCCTTGGAATGAATTGCAACTGTTATAAAAGATAAGTAATTGGTAAATAACAAATGGTGCCAGAGTGTGTGGGAGACATATTTAAATATTCTATCAGAAATAGAATTTTTGTAACTATCCTCCATTTATTCTTCAGATCACTGGCTACAGGAGATCAAGTTCTTTTGGGAAATTACAACAGGCTGTGATTAAAAAATAAAAAATAAATAAAAAATAAAAAAAAATCAAATATTTTTAGTACGGGTATTTTCAAAGAATTTTTGATGAACCTTTTTCCCATCAACATTATTTAGAATTTTGCCATGATTTCAATGTAAAAATTGTTACATCTTTTGTAAATGAAGGGGAAATCAGAGCAGTGCTGATAACTTGAAGTTGCTCCACTCATGACTTAATGTGCCTTTGTATGTAGGCAAATTTTCATGTCAGCATATTGTAGTCTTGGTCCATATTGGCCAATGTATGGAAGTCATGGTCCAAATCAATTGCTGACACCTATGCGCTTTTCATCTCTACCTCTCTGAGCAGTGGGGCAGATTAATTTTTTCTGACATAGTCATGTATGTCAGCAGTCATTCTGCTTTGTGTATCAGGGCTAGAGTAAAGAAATACATGGTTTGCCACAGAAGAAAATGTTATATTCTCTTCTCCAGCCAACTTTGTTTATCTTTCACTATCAACCATTGTGAATTTAATCATCTGGAATAAAGCTAGTGTTAGGAGGAGTGCTTGAATTTCGATCACTGTTCTCCTCACAATTCTAGTACCACTGCAGAAAGGATAATTTTACCTCTAGCTGTGTGTGTAGGTTACCCTAATCTAATAACAACAACAACAACAAACAATAATGCTAGTACATCCAGAATTGCTTGGCTTACAATAATAAGTTTTCAGGAGGTTTATTCATTGCAGATTTTGTGGGACAGTGACTAGAGTGGCAGTTGAGGTCTTTATTTTATCCTTGAATCTCAATCTCAGCCGTCACACGAATGTGGAAAAATACAATTTGACTTTACAGAGTAGTTTATTAAACTTCAGTCTTAAGTTTGATTGAGACTAAAGTGATCGTTTCCAATAGTGGTTTTTTTGTTTGTTTGTTTGTTTCAATTATTTATTCATTCCTCTTATGAGTGGGATTCAACATTGTTGGAATGTAAAGATGGTTGGGTTGTGATGATTTTTTGTGTTTGGATTTCTTCTGTAAGACTTGTTGATTGTAATGTATGAACAGAAAAAAATGTAGTGCAGTGACTTAACATTGCAAATATAGCAAAGACTTAACAATTTTAACCAACTGGTCTTTTAGCATGCAATTTTTTTATTCAGCTACCTATGTGAAAGGAGTATAAACAGTGTTATATCTGGGGTGGAGGAGATCACACCTGTCCCAATTTGCAAAGGAGTCTTAATATTCCCAGTCATTAACCATCAGTGGCTTCTTTCTGACCTTATGGACATCATGGCTTGTCACAGACATACTGCTCATAGTGGGTCCTGTTTGTGCTTAAAGCACAATATGACTTAACTGTTTGCAGTATTCATAGAGTCATAGAACGGTTGGGGTTGGAAGAGACCTTAAAGATCACCCAGTTCCCACCCCATGTCATGGGCAGGGCCCCATGTTCCCAGCCCAGGCTGCCCCCAGCCTCATCCAGCCTGGCCTTGGGCACTGCCAGGGATGGGGCAGCCACAGCTCCTCAGGGCAGCCTGGGCCAGGGCCTCACTGCCCTCACACTGAAGGAAGTGATTTCTTCCTAATGTCTAACCTAAATCTGCCCTCTTTTAGTTTAAAACCATTCCCTCTTGTTCCATCACTACACCCCCTGACAAAAAGTCCCTCCCCAGCCTTCTTGCAGCCCCCTTTAGGTACTGGAAGGCCACTGTAAGATCTCCGTGGGACCTTCTCTTCTCTGGGTTGAACAGGCCCCACTCTCTCAGCCTTTCTTCATACAGAGGTGCTCCAGCCTCATGGCCCTCCTCTGGATCTGCTCTAATAGGTCCATGTCTTTCTTGTGCTGAGGGCCCCTGAGCTGGATGTAGGACTACAAGTGGAGTCTCACAAGAACAGAGCAGAGGGGGGACAATCCCCCTCTTGCCCTGCCGGGTTGAACCATTGCACTCTTCACAAGATACTTGAGTTCTTTGAAGTCTGTGCACATGCAAGGGTTTTTCCTTCTTTTTCTTTCCAGTCAAGTATATTGGTACTTGTTTATTATCAGATTTATCTTCAGATTTTTACAGTCTCCTTCCCCAATTGCATACTATTATCACCTCTTTATGCTAACGCTTTCCCTAGCTGCCTGTATTATCACCCCTCCATTTATCTTCTTATCATGTGTGATCTATGATACTCATTAGCTTCCTATTCTCAGATCACTTTTTGCTTTCTCAGCATGTCAGATGACCCTTTTATCACTCAGCCATGTTTCACAACCAGCCCAGAAAATGCTCCATACTTCCTTAGTATTCCCTCAGCTTTTTATTTCTGTGCTGCTTATTACCTCTTGCCATCCATTTCTCTCCAACAAGCCTTGTTTTAATGCTTACTCAATTAGACCAGGTTTTTGCTAGTACTCTATCAGTTGCCTTCGTTGCCAGGGTAATACATTATTGATTTCCATGTTTCAATATATCAGAGTTTATAATTCGTAGTGAATTTCTTTCTCAGTCAAGCTTATTTAATCCACCCCCTTCCCAGTCTCCTCTTCAGACCAGACTTTGTATTCATGAGTCCAACAGTACATTAACTGCTTAACTCATTGATTCTTACACTTTACAAAGTGCTTCATCCATCATCTTACACATTCTGCCTGAATTCAGCCAACTTGCAGTTCTTGTTCTAGATATGGCTACTTAGAGCACTTGTTTAATGTATTTTAGACAATTTATATGCCTGAGTTGATACTTTTGTGGCCATTGCTTAAAAAGTTTTCAGCTCATTGGCTTCAAGTCACTTAAACTTGTGTCTCCTAAAGCTGCCTTCCACTTTTATGATTGTTCATGGTAAATAATAAACTTAAAAAAAAAAAAAAAAAAAAAAAAAAAAAGGATTGGGTTGTTGGGGTGTTTTTTGTTGTTTTATTATTATTATTATTATTATTATTAAAGATCTTTTGGTGGCTGGAAGATTTGCAGGCTTTTATATATGAATCCTTTTCAAAAAGAAACTATCCCTCGTCCTACTTAAAACTTCCTCGGTCTCACAGGGATTTTGATAAGGTAACTTTTCAGCTATCCATAAACCTGATCTTCCTTATAAAATTCCAACTGCAAAATGCAAACAGCTATGGACATATAATAGAATATCATAAACAATGAAATATGGTGATAGAGAAAATGGAAAAGAAGATAAAGATGTTTAGATAAGCATATCAGTGGAAGTGATATACTTCATGGGTTGTAGCACTATAAGGAGCAATCTCAGGAATGGAAAACTTATAGAATGGTTTGGATTGCAAGGGATCTTAAAGATCCCTTAATTCCAGCCCCCTTCCATGGGCAGGGCCACCTTCCACCAGCACAGGTTGCCCAAAGCCCCAGCCAACCTGGCCTTGAGCACTCCCAGGGATGGAACATCCTGTTCTGTTGCCTCACTGCCCTCACAGTAAAGAACGTCTTCCTTATGTCTAATCTTAAAAAATCTTTTAATCTTTTAGCTTAAAATCAATAGAATCATGTTGTGTGGCTTTAGTTTTCCCGCTATTTTAAAAGATTACTAGAGTATTCTAATTTATGTCAGTTATGGATTATGCAAGAATCTAATAATCAACACAGACTTCTGAAGTGGTGGGATAACTATTTGGATAGTTATCCTAAAATTTATTTTGATTCTTTATTTTTTGAGAGTTTTCCTATGTTTGATCAGCCTCCTGGATATAGCCAAAAAATAAAAAAATAAAATACTGTGATTATATAAAGGACATTTCTAAGGTCTGCAGGAAAACAAAGCCCTGCAATGGAAAAGGTGTTGACTGAATGTCCCAACACTGAGGATAATTCCTTCCAATTTCAAATTTATGACTCTATGCATACAAAAAACAAACCAGCCACATTTTTTTCAATAAGTCTAATTCCCCTCAAAAGTAGAATCCTAATAGATGGGAAGTTTTTTTTTTGTTTGTTTGTTTGTTTGTTTGTTTGTTTTTTCTGCAAAACATATACAAGACTAAATCCTGCATAGTTATGGCTGGACCATATGACTAAAGATATTTTTATAGTAACCTGTATTCTGTACTGTGGCTTATCCAGAAGCTGGCTGAGAGGGAGCAAGAAGGTGGAGGATAAGTTTAATAGTAATTAGTTTATTCATTTTCTCTTTCTATCATACATGCAACACAAGGGGTTTTCCGAACTTCCTCATCACTAATCACCTAGAATATATTGCAGTGGTCTAACAGAGGGGTATTTAATTTTCTGATTTTGATGATTAGGAGGAGATGTTGTAGATAGCTTAGTCTAGCAGAAGGGAAGAACAGGTTATGAAACTTTTTCTCTGATGTCAATAAGGATGTTCACAGAAAGTGACTGCATAATACAGTGGCAATAGAAAACCATATTGACACTGGGAGACGGGAATCAGAATCTTTCAAAATTCTTTAAGTATTCCATTGACTTTGTCCTTATAAGCACTCTGTTGGCAGTCTTACAGAAGTATGCTAAAGGCTACTACTCTCAGGCACAAGTGACAGAGGTTAGAGACCAGTCTAACCTCAAGCCTATACCAGTTCCAAGTTAGACTCTCATCATAGTGGCTATTACTTTAGGGAAACAAGGGGATAAATTAAACTTGAAATTGCCAGTATTTTTGCTATCCAAGTAGACAATACCTTCATCTGAAGGAAACAGATGCATCATATTGGTGTATGCTTATTACTTTCATTGTGACTGAGATCATTTTCAAACCATTGCAAGTGACTTTGTGAATATGTTGTCAGAAGGAAGGTCTCATCATCCTCACAGTAAATCATTTCTTCCTCTTATCTAATTTAAATCTATCCTCTTTTAGTTTGAAATGATTTCCCCTTTTCCTATAATTTTCTGCCTGAGCGAAAAGTTGTTCTCCATCTTTTTTAAAAGCCTCCTTTTAAGTACTGAAAGGCCAAGATAAGGTCTTCCTAGAGCCAGGCTGAACCTACTCTCATCTTTTCTTCACAGGAGAGGTGCTTCATCCCTCTTGTAACCTTCATGGCCTTTCTCTGGACCCGTTCTAACAGATCAACATCCTTGTTGTGCTGGGATCCCCAGATGTGGATGCAGGTCTCCAAGTGGGGCCTCATGAGGGCAGAGTAAATTACCTTCTTCAACCTGCTGGCCACTTCTTTGTTGATGCAGCCCAGGATGTAGTTGGCCTTCTGGGCTGCAAGAGCATGCTGCTGGTTTGTGTTGAGTTTTTTGTCCACCAAAACATCCAAATCCTTCTCCTCAGGACTGCTCTCAATGAGTTCTCCACCCAGTCTGTATTTATCTTTGGGATTTCCCTGACCCAGGTGCAGCACCTTGCACTTGGACTTGTTGAATATGGGACCACCTCTTAAGTTTGTCTGGTTCCCTTTGCATGGCATCCCTTCCTTCTGGTGCATCAACCACACTACTGTTTCATGTCATCTGCAAACCTGCTGATGGTGTGCTTGATCCCACTGTATATGTTATAATGGCTGCTTTGTCCGTGAGAGATGTCAGGAAATTGATATGGTGCTATGCCAAAACCCTACTGACTTCTCCTCCTTTCCCCCCAAAGGACAAATATCTGCAGCCCAGTTACATAGTCATCATACTGTATGGCAGATGAAACTAGTTATCTAGTTATGAGTCTACCTACAGTCTATTCAGTCAGGAAGTTAACTGCAAAACTTAAAATCTAGTCTAGGCCTGCAGTCAGTCTCTCATTGCTTTCCCCCTGCAGAGAAATTTTAAAAGAGAATACCTGCTACTTTTTTTAGAATCATATTATAGTTTTCTTTTTCTTTCATATAAATGTGTGATTTTCCCATCAGCCATTTCCCAAAGCCAAGCTTTCTGAAAATAAAAGTGGAAGCTACAGAAGAGAGGTGCTTTGCATAAATTGGGTTTTCCTTCCCCACCCTGAAATAAATGCAGAGAAGATCTAATGAAGTGCATATTTGTGTACAGCTGAAAATCACCATAAATTCCCATCTCACTCGTGTGTACAAATTATTTGATTTTTCACATTATCCATTGATAAGTGCCAGTGAGATCGCTCTAGTAGACAAAGGTTCATAAATCAAAATATAAATTCAAATATATTTTGATCTTTCTTGTTTCTCCCAGAACATGCATATATTTCCTTCAAAAAATGCCACATGTAAAGAATTGCAGCATTAAAGAATTTCAAGTCACTTTAAATATTTGAACATCAAATGTGTGAATAACAAGTCTAGTTCTGATCACCATCTCAAATATATAAAGGATCAGATGGAACTCCTTGGAAACTGCTCAAAGGTGAAACTTTTACATTTGATGCAGTTAGATGTAATAAAGGCAACTTCTTACCTGAAAGAAGCTATGGGATAATTCAAAGGCTATGGGATAATTCACAGTCATGTTCTCAGACATAGAGGCAAATGAACAGTTTTGTGTCCAATGAATGCCTCTATAAAAAGCAGATTCAATGAAATTATTTGCCACCAAACACATCAGATGAAAATGATTTACACTATCCAAAAGTCTTCTCAAAATGATGTTGCAACATGAGCCTTTGTACAGTTTGATATCTTTTTCCTGCTTTTTTCCATTGAATTTTCTAGGTCTCTTTTCTTCTAGGTTTTATCATTGGCTGATCTGTTGTACATGAAGGCTATATAATGCATTCCATACACAAGATAAATTCATTTGGTATGTGACAAAAATATTGTAGAGCAACGTTCAACTGGACTGGAATTTTTTCCAATGCTCTTCTGAATTTCAACTCTGCTCCAGTGGAAGCTCAGGGAAGTTTTGCCTTTAGCCTTGGAGAGGAAAAAATAGTTAAAAACAAAAGTGAGTTGTTATAATATCTAAGCATCTGATTTTTCCAAGAGTTTTAAATTCAGTTTATACTGGTATGTAGAGGTCAAGAGAAAATGTATAAACAACCACAAATCTTAAAAAAGGGTACTAATAAAAAAAAAATGCAAGCTATGTATGAATACATCTTACAAACCGAGATTTTAAAGTATAACATTGTGTAATGGTCCAACACGTGCATGAAATCATACCAATTCACTCTCACATTTTTTTTCATAGACTAAATCAGTGCAGAGAGCAGCAGCTCTATTTGAAAAGTCTATATACCAGAACTGTAAATGTATGTAAATTGTGTTCTTACATGCCATGTAAAACCTCCTATTTAGAGCTTTGCACAACAGTACTGCACACAGCATCCCAGGGAAGAAGAGAAGTACTCTTATCCCTTTTCTACAGAAAGCTGAGATGTGGTACAGGTAGGGCTGAATTTGGAAGTGCTCTTAATAGAAAGTCTGGGTGTTAATTGATGTAAAGAGTACTGTCACCTCCTGCCCAGCTGCTGGGGCCCAGCCTGGTGCCTGGGACCCTGGGTTTCTTCCCAGGCTGGGAGGCACGACTGCCATTTTCGTCTTTGTAGGTCTGAACAGTAGCAAAGCTGAGCACTATTTGCAGAGACACACAGGCAGGACAGTGACACAGCTGGTCACTCAGGCTGTAGTCTGCAAGCTGTCTGTGTTAGCTGCTTAACTTCAAGCACATTCACCATTTACTAGGCCTGAAAATTCAAATAACGAATAAAGGTCTCTGTTTCCCAAACTGAGCAGTAAGTTGACAACTCTTGCTAGATACCTAAATAAGGTGACCACTAAGCCCTGAGAGGTGTCAGCACAACTTTGCACTTGCTCAGGACAAGTCCTTTTATACAACGGAGGCCTGTCCTCACAGCTGTCATGGAGCCATGTAAAAGCAGAAGAGAGTCCCACTGTGCTTAATGTTTTCTGTTGGTTACTTCTAGCGGACCTCTTGCAGCTGGTAGAATTTATTTTTTTCTTACATCTGAAGGGACCAAGTTTTCTGACACAATTTTTAGGGAATCACAACCCTGAAGTCTATTTGTTTGGTTATTTGAAATGTAATATGCAGTGATGCATGTGATGTTAATACATATAACAGAGCTAAACTGAATCTAACCCAATGGTCTAACCCCATAGTCTACACAAGAAGTCTGTGGCAAAGGAATTAGGTGAGCTTTACTCACTTCTCCCTGTCTGCCTTTTTTCATCTGGTTTCCATACCAGGGAGGCTTCTGAACACACTTACTCCAAGGGATCAAGATGTGCCTTCAATGCCCTATATCAAATTAACACCCCTTCACCTTACCATGAAGAGGTACAGCACAGCAGAGGATGTGAATAGATTTAGAGAGCATAGCTGTGTTTCACAGAAGTACTGCAGCTGCAAGCATATTTTGCTCTCTGCAAGTTTTCCAAGTACCCCTTCACTCTGGGATGTTGACCCTATATAGATCCTTAAAGTAAACCTCTTTACCCTTCACTGATAAGCTTGATCTGTGTTTTAGAAAGAGGGTTCACTAACTGTTGTTTCATTCACAATCATCTTGTAGTCATCAAGTGATAAAGGACTTTTGACTACTAACGACCCAGACAGCCTTTGAACTGAAAATTAGAGGTTAAAGGTTTCTTATCTTACTAGCAACCGCCTCCACTATAATTGTTGGTTGTAATACAGTCAGCAAGAATTGAATAATATTTGTGTTTGTGTTCAGGCCCATGCGCACACACACCGAACAGAAATAATTTAATAGTTAATGCATACAGTGATGAAAATAAAAGAAATCCTGTTGACACTGCTCACTTATTTGACCCTTTAAGCTAACAGGCGTTTAGTTTCACTGGGACTTCAAAATCGACATTGAATAGGATTCCTAGTGAGTTTCACATTCCTTGGCAGGTAACCAGATGATACACTGTATGTCTAATAAGCCCATTTCCACACTACATTAGGAATTTATCAAAGCAAGTCGAATCACTTCTCTACAAAAATGAAGGAATCTTGAGAGAATTCTGTGTCTGCACCTTAAGTTCTCCTTCTTTCCCTGCTTGTGATTTATAATTAGTTGACATATTACCTTGAGATGATATTGAGTTCACACTGGTGCTTTCTTCAAGCATAAAAAGTTTCCTTAAAAAAAAAATAATAATAATAATAAAAAAACTATAGAATTACTGTACTATAAAGCACAACTAAATCAAAGCACTAAATTGCCATCTATATAATTCAAAGCTGTGTGCCATATCTCTGCAAACTAATCTGAAACTACCTCCAGATCATTGTGTTTGTCAGAAATGGTACTTTATATCTTTACATTTTCTTCTGAAAGAAGTGCTATTCTGGATTACAAGAAGCAGTGACAAAATATTATTCATATCTTTATTAGTATTCATATCTTAATAGATTTTATGCTTTTTCAAAGTAATGTGAATTACTTTACTTTAATGTCATAATGCAAGAAAGAAAAGAAAGATAACCTACATGCGTTAATGGATGTGCTTTCAAATGCGTCATTTTCCAGTATTCATCGCAATTTCAAATGCTTAGTTTGACCATTTCCATATTATTATTCTGACTAGAAAATTCCTATATTCATGTCATTGATAAACATGTCTGAAAATCTTGCTTGAAGAAAGATATTTGTGCCTTACAATTTGTTAATTTTCAGAATTCTCCAGAGAATGAGCAAATATTTCAAGAAGTTTTGTTTTGTTTTGTTTTTCTCTGTGTGTGTGTGTGCATGTTTGTGTGTGAGGTTTTAAGCTTTTGTTGTTGTTTTAGAGGGAAATAGTCTTTTCAGACTAGACAAAGAGGAATTTGATCTTTGAGTCAGTCACAGTAAAATTGCTAAGCACAACACAAGTATCCCTCAGATCTCCAGTAGAGTAGCAATTTTTCCTATTTCTATGGGATGGGAGAAGGGGAGTAAAAGGGCAGATGGAGGGCTGGAGAAGGGAACAAGGAGATCCTTGGAAGATGGAGCATATAGAACCCAGTGCTGCCAGGAATCTTTCAGATTTGTCACTCTTCTGTCCTGCTTCTGCATCCTGCCCTGCCCAAGTGGTGCCTCCCACCCTACATTTTTCCACCTATTCTCAGAGGTTTGTTTTATTTAAACTTCTGAAATAGCTACACTTAAGTGCACTTAATAGCTACACTTAAGTGTATTTCTATCACTTATTTTACCTAATGCTTGATAACATTTTATATTGAGTCTCTAAACAGTTAATGCATAATGAATAGATTAGAAAACTTTGCTAAATAAATGATTACAATCTCAGCAGGAAGAGGCATGCACTCTGGATTGTGCTCCATAACAATTAATGGATCCAATTTATTAGAGGAGACTATTCCCCAATTAACCCCATATCAATTACATAAGACTATAAAATATGTATGAATATATGGAAAAGTGTAGATTATGCTGTGGTTTGGACTACAGTGGGGGGTACTTATCACAGAAATAAGGGGTTCTGACAGAAATACTTCATGTTAAGGAAGTGATCAGTACTGCTTTGAAATATACTGAAACTTGCAGTATTAATTCTTCTTTCTTTTTATAGTTTTGCTGTTGGTGGTGGTGGTATTTTTTTCCTGGTTTTCACAATCTGTCCTATACTTCAGGCAAAGATCAGATTCATAGCAGAATCAAATGCTCTGTTATGAACTGCTGGAGGGTTTGCCTGTTCCATCTTAAAGTATCAAATCAGGCTCTTTTGGTTTGCTGAATCTTTACAGTTATGAAATCTCTTCTGTTTGACTTTGTTCTGAGGCCAAGCTTTCACTGCCTTTCTTCAGATTTAAGCTGGGTTTTATCTTCTTTTGAGATGTAGTACTGTAGTGCACTTTTTTTTTTTTTTTTTTTTTTTTTTTTGATCCTCTAGCTTATTTTCAGCCTTGGTGGCTACATTCTGTGGCTTAACCCCTTTTCAGTGGCATTGCTTCATAACTCAGATTTTTCTGAAAATGCTGATTTGTAAATGGCAAACCTAAAACTTGTTCAGTCCTCAGCTGTAAACAGAATGAACAATGAATGAGCATGGTCTCTTCCAAGAAGAAAACCATGATTTTGAATTTCAGCTGTTCTGACAAGTACCTCTTCTGTACACACTTGTTCAGTTGACAACAGCAATTATCTCTGTTGTAAGTGACTAAAAAGTGAAAATTGCATTGTACACAGCACAATTCTTGTTTGCTTCTTTCAAAATTACTTGGACAGATATGAGACCTTGAAAACTGTGGACACTTCAAAGGCTATCACACTGGAATCTACCTGCCCATAATGATCATGTAGTTGGATATCTTGTAGAATGTGGATCCTTACCACGTGACTTACTGACAACCACATGAGGTCTTTAAATATGTATATGTTCAGAGTATATCACAAAACAAACAATAAGTCTTTGTATTAAATATTTTTAATTTGAAATATATCTCCAGTGTTTTCATTATACTTCATATACTTAAAGCATATAGTTAAATTAATATACTTAAAGCAGATCACTCTGTATTGCAAGCACCCTCTTCAGGTTTGAATTTAGTTCTGATTTATTGTGTTTAAGCATCATCTGCCCAGCCAATCATCCCATTATAGAAGGCTATCAGATTGGTTAAGCATGATTTCTCCTAGGTAAATCCATGCTGACTACTCCTGATCACCTTGCTGTTGCTCTTGACATATCCCTTGACATATCCATTTAATACCAAATGGGCCTTGGCCCTCCTTGTCACATCTCTGCATACTCCAACAGTGTCCCTATATTCTTCCCATGAGCCCTGTACCTTTTTCCACAACAGAAGAACATCTGGTTTTCTTTTCCTTACCTTTTCTCATTTATTATATGTTGTTATTCCTTAGATGCTACTTCAGCCTGAAGCTTTTTACAAACTATCAGTATACAATTAGTTCTCTTTTGTGTCTCTTTCTTCCATTGCTTACTTATTTCTTCTTATCTCTCAAAAGCTACATCCTGGGCTGAAGATCCAATGTTTGGGATGAGGAAAATAAAATGTCTTTTCTATGAAATAATGCTTTATTTTCTGTAATTTAAATCCACCTAGATGAAGATTTAACTCAGACTTGAATGCTGGATTTCTACTCTGCAGAACAGGACTATAAGTAATGGAATAAACAAGAAGGAAAGAGATAAAAATATCCACCCAGCATTTTTGCAGATAAGTCACTATATTATCTTGTCTAAATGGGGAAGTATTATTAATACAATATTACCAAAGGGAAGACCAAGGCAGATGAAGAACTATTGAACTCAATTTTGTACTATGCAGAAAAGAAAGGAAAGGATGGAAAAGGAGGAAAAGAAAAGGAAAGGAACATACCCCTATGTCACTGATTCCATGTAGCTGGTAAGTCCTTCAGCAAAAATTTCAGATTTTGGACTTGAAGTCTGCTAGTTTTGCTCAAGTTATCAAGTCCTGAAGTAAAGAAAATCTGCTGGCACCAGCCCCTGCTGCTGGCCCTTCAGCCTGCTTCTCATTTTCTGGACTGCTAGCAGCTACAGAGAAGCCTACTGCAGACTACTTCTTTCAAAGATCCTTCATCACAAAGAAGCAATTTACATTGCTTGCTCTATCAAGTGCTATAAAGCAAAACATAAAAGGGTATGAATGCCTTGCAGATTCCAACTTACTCAGAGGGGCCTTAGAGTCACTCCTAAAAAAAAAAAAAAAAAAAAAAAAAAGCATAGAAAGGCAAAAATCTAGGACAGATCTAGTCTGGGTTTATGAATAAGAATTGAGCCCACAAGAACAATTCTTTTCTTATCACCTTCTCAAACTTTTGGAATTCCAGGCAGTTTGTATGCAGGCAAAGAAGTAACTTTTGTGACTTGTACATACATTTTCAGAGGCTAATATTGTTATTTCCATGCTTTGTGGGCATAAAATTTGTATATATGCAACAGAAATAATCTTTTGCAAAATTGCTTTTTTAAAAAAATGTGGTCAGTTGATTATATATTTCTAGGAAAAGTTGTGTTTTTTATAGAGTATTTCTTCCAATTTTGCAGCCAGAGTATCTTTCAAGAAGAGTGTTTGGAGGATTTTTGGTTGCTTTTAGCTCATTTGCTAGCTTTCTGTTCTGCTAAGGAGAAGCCACTTGCATAATTTGGAAGGCTTTGTCTGTAGATGCATACTAATGAAAGGTTATTGGCTCTCAATTAATTTAGTATTTTTTAGTTCATTTTACCTGAAGTATATAGTATCCTGATAATATGGAGATACTGCCAGAAACTCAGAAAACATTGTAGTGCTTCTCCACTCAGTCACTCCAGAATGCAGAACTATTAGCAAGCATAACAAAACCTTAATAGCATAAATGGTCTAACTTGAAAATAACATGATGGTTTGCACAGTTATCCTAAAGGTTTTGTTTGTTTGTTTCCGTCCACTGAAGCGTGTGGAGTTTAAGTGGATCTGGATAGGACTACATCTGCTTTTGAAAACTCCTATTTCTTCTGCTACCCTCCCACTGTCCTCTGTAGAGAAGAGAAAAACATATTGCACTGACCAGAATTTCTTGCATTACTTACCATTTTTCAGAGCACATTTCTGTGTTTATTTCATATTCCTCTGCATATAAGGACTTAAATATCCATTTTGTGTTTTATGAAATCTTGTCTAGGGGCCTCATTTTATATCCCTGATTTAAAAAAAAAAAAAAAAAAAAAAAAAAGTAAATTTATCACTTGTTGAAGAGGACCAGTGAGCTGGACCAGTGAGCTTAATAAAATAACATTTTATTTTCTTATTTCCTGCAAAGTTGTTCCCTCGTCATGGCCTTCCCATTTGTGTCACTCATAACTATCAGAAAATGGTCAACTGAATGTGGGTCAATTTTTAATGTTTCTTTTTCCTTCCTTCTAGCACAGCAATAAAGGGATATGAAGCAAGCTAAAAAGTACTGGGCATTGACTCTTTTAAATATGAGTATCCATAGAAGAATCTGTATTTATTTAATAGTACTATTGCTGCTATCACAGTAACAAAAACTATTTAAGACATTTCTAGGTGGTCATTTTGTTTATTCATCCATTCACATTGTTTCAGAATGACAGTTCTTTCTCCTCAAACAATTTTGCCACAATTATTAAAATGGTTTCAAGCATATTCATGCAGAATCATATATGCTTTAATTTGTATGTCCTTGATTTATCCCTTAGAATTCCCTGTAACCACTGGAATGTTGCAAATACTTTGTATTTTTCATCTTAGCTCTGATAATTATTTTGTGTTATTCAATAAAATTAATAGTAAATTTTTGACCTTTATCCTCCTCTTCATTGAGTCTACCTGCAGTTTTCCGAGTTTATAAGCATATAAGTCTTCATGTGAGAAGAGAAACAAAGGTATGTGTCTGTGTGTTTAAATAGATTTATATGAATGAACTAAGTGGACTTATCTGATTGTGTTCCCATATATCTGGATTTCAGACCTTTGCTTTCTAGAGTCAAAAGCACTGATCCTCATTACTCTGGAAGCAATTTAGCTCTCAGCTGCATGGCTTGGACCTCTCAGCTTTTTTTTCCTTGTGGTTTAGCTTTTTTTTTCTTTCTTTCTTTGCAATGACAAAATTGAAAAAAAAAAATAAAAAACAGGCTTCAAACATGGAGTAAAAAGTGTAGTACTGTATATAAGCTGATCAATTTGAATCATTGCTTGCAAGTGCTTGCAAGTTCTTGCATTCATTTATATTTCTTATGATGAAATTTATTTCTAATTTTACTGGCCAATGCAACTCATTGCTTGCCAGTACTTGCATTTGTTTGGATTTCTTGTGATTAAATTTATTTTTAATTTAAAAGTCATTTTCTCTTGCAGGAAGGGCAGAAAGGAGTACTGTGTGTAAGTTCATGATATCTTGCACTTCCATGCATCACTTATAGGGGTGCCAAAATAAGATAGAAGCTTTCTTTTCTGAGCTTTTGTGTTTTCTCCTTCTTCTGTAAAGGTGCAGAATCACCTTCAGAATAAAAGTCATCTGGCAACTCAGACCCATACTGACTTAACCAGAAAACGGATATCATTCCTTGCAGAAGCTCAGAAGTTTGTGCTTGGCTCCCCAAGGACATGTTTTATCAAAACAAAAGCCATATTGTTATAGCTTGAGGTGAATATTCCATTAACAATAAATATACGCTGCCTTCCTAAGCTCCCTGCATAATAAATGCAGATGCACTTACCCTGTTCAACATGATTTGTGTTTGCAAGCAGTTCAAATATTCATCTTTGGTTTGCTAGCACTTGTGATATGAATAATCAGTATAAAAATTGACAGCGAGCTTTTTGCCCCTTTTTCACATTGTCTCTAAGCCACCCCTTTAACTACCATTGCAGGTGGAACTGAGTCTGTTACTCAATAGTAACACCTTTGCTTATTTTTTGCATCTTGAATTCCATATGCCCTAAAAAGTAATGCTGAGATCTAACTATATTTGTTCCTCACGATGCATAAGAAATGGATGTCTGGTGTACATTATTCACCTCACTTAGGGTGAAAGTCACTCTGCAGAGAAATGGCATAGTGGACCTGGACTGACTAAAACGAGTTTTAGAAGAAGACCAGAGAGGGGCTAAAAGAATTTCTTGCTCTTCTTTTAGCACCTAGCACACAGATGGATGTAATTGTCTTGTGTAACCACTGTGGGTAAACAAGTACTCATTAGTCCTGTGATATGCCTGCTGGGGTCTTTTTTACCCTTCCTATATTTCACCATTACTGTCTTATCATTCTTCACAGATTGCAAGCAGGAGGCATAAGGAAAAATCTTTCTCTCACTTTCTACCAGAGAAATGAGATAGACATATATGAGGTCTTTAGAGTAATGAAGTGAAACTTTGTGACATAAAGAACTCCACTGAACAGGTCTCAGGAGCCCAAATCTTGAGCGTAATTTCTATATAGCTATGCAAACATTTCAAGTGAAAATATCAATTCACTCACTTAACCTCTTTTTTTTTCTTTTTTTTTTTTTTTTTCTCAGAATTTACTTTTTTTTTTTTTTTCAGTGATAACTGGAATAGGTGACTCAAATTCCTTTTGAGCTGAACTTTACCTCTTTCCTCCCTTCTCCTACTGTTGTATGGATCAGCTGCCCCTAAAATGCACTTAAACTAATCAAGGCAAATTGGCCTTCTGTCTGTGCTATAAACACCTCTGTCTTTTAGGGAGGAAGATGGTAAAGAGGAATGAATACAACTCCTTGTCTAATGTATGGTTTCTTGTTTAGTTCAGTCATGTAGTTCCATATCTGTAATCTAGAGAATAAATCAAACAATTCTTTAAATATGTCAAAAAGCTGCATGAAAAGAAGGACACTATTCTGAGAACTTTCATTGTTCTTACTTCCATTTGCAGTCTAATGCCTAGCACTTAAATCTATCTCAATTAAGGATGTTTCCATTGAGTTAGAGAATGCATTTCATCTGTACATCCATTAATCACATCCTCATTAACTTAACTATTATAAGGATGTTTACCTCAAAAACATTTGTGGAATTTTTATCCTATCTACAATCATTAAAAGCGGATTGCTTCCCTCACCCCTAGGGAGTAAACCACAGAAGGATTAATAATTTTAAAGAATTTATGGGATAAGTTGCTATCTCTTCAGATTTTTTTAAGCATTTTAGATGGTTTGAAAGACCAAGAGCCAGGAAGCAGTTACATAAATGAGCATGACCAATGGAACAGCAAACAAACAAATAACTAAAAGTAAAATAAGAAAATACTATGACTTTCATTCATTAAACCTTATCATAGGGTGTGACTTGGAAGTTATTTCAAAAGTTAACTTGGTCCATCCTACTGTTTCTTGGCAGGATTAAAAATAAGATTTCCTTGCTTCAGGTCAGGATCGACTCTGTCTAAACCATTCATAAGTATAGTTTGTCTAGATGGTTCTTAAAATACTCAAATGATGCAGATTTCATAATCTCCCCAGTAAATCTATTCCAGTACTTAACTATACTTATTTTAAAAAAACTTTTCCTGAAGACCAGTTTAAATCTCTCTTACAGAAATATAAGCCTCTTATTACTTGTTCTATCCATTGTGAAGAAGGAAAACAGATTGGTTCTTTTTTCTTCCCTCATCCTCATGTAGTTGAAAACTACGCACCTACCCCCTGAAATGATCAGTTGTCATGTGCTAGAGTTAAATTCCCCATGCTATAAACTTTTTAGCAACTTTTTATTTCCTTAATCATGATTATCATGATTCTGGCCTTCTTTGAAATCTCTCCATACTTCCAATGCCAGTTATAGCCAGCAAACTTGGTAATATTATCTACAATTGAATATGGCTCTCATTTTCACTTTTTTTTTTTTTTTTTTTTTAAATGCATTCAGTGCTAATATTAGACTTTAGTACTATGCGTTGTGGTACTTAGTACTATGATGTTATTAGACAAAGTGACAAAGTATCTGACCTGTAAATATAGTTTATGTTCATTGGATGCAGGTAAAATATAGTTTTCAAAGACCTAGATTCAGTTTTATTCCCCAATAAGAGGGTTGTGCTTTATCATTTTGTCTTGTGGCAATCATGGAAAGAAACAAGAACCAAGTTCTCAGGGAACTACTTTGTTCATGATTTTACAGGTCTCAAACTTCTTCCCCTACAGAAGAAGCAAAAGTTAAACCAAGTTACTATCTACTTTTTTGAAACAAGTACTACATTCCTAACTAAAGCAATATGCAGCTACCTTAGAGGCTGAAGTTTATAGAAGCTTAGAAGTACCATAAATCTCTGGTAAGGTTATTAAACAGGCTGACCTTCCAGCCCTTATTATTTTTATCATTTGAATATAGTAATTCCCAAGACATGCTACATTTTCCCTTTATGATCATATATTACCTTGTAGAGGACAAACATATCTTTGGACATGAATACTTCCAAGGTGACATACACTTTATCTGATACTTTAAATAATGCTGTAAGAAATGAAGGAAGGAGAGGGAAAGCTTTGGAATTTGCTGCTTTACAATGCTCAAAATTTGTGAAGGTGTGTTCAGATGTTATTGCAAAATTGTGGCCATGATAAAGGCTTAGATGGAGTCTAGTACAAAAGAAAGAACAGGAATGGAAGTAAAAGAGGGTGTCTGAAGCCATTTAAATAATGTAAGAGTATTTTTAAGGGGGTATTTGAATGAAGCAAGATAAGCTTAGAAAGGAAAATGGAGCATGTGTTAAATGAAGTGTCTGCAACAAGAACAAGGATAGATGTGATATTTAGAAGTTGCTATGGAAAAGAGCGCTTGCATCATCCACAGATATCTGTGTAACACCTCTGGAAGGAACTATAAAAATGTTTCTTCTACCTTCGCCGTTCTACCTGATTCAGATATGTTCATCTGAAACCATCAAATATCTTTCCCTTCCCTGATAACCTACAACAAACTTAAAACCAGTATCCCGGTATTCTAAAATATCAGAAACTTAAATGTTGTCTGTGAGATCAAGAGAAATCCAGGGCAGCTCACTTCGTGTAGAATCAGAAAATTTGTTAGATAAAAATGCACAACTAGAACAGATCTATTGGTGTGAACAACCCATTTCAGGGGCAGTACCTCAAATGTTACTTTCTAAGTTTACTCACTGTTTCATCTCCTTTTACAGCTAAAAACTTTTACCTAAACTTCTCCTTTTTAAGCTCAAGGCCTTTTCTTCCAGTGCTCAGAGTTTGAGGCTGAAAAATTCCTTCCTTTCATTTATTTCCATACCTTCAAGATATTTATAGTCTGAGATCATGTTGCCCCTGAGCTTTTGCTCCTCCAGACTCCATAAATTTAACTTCCTTACTCTCTTTCCCTATATCGTATCATTGTCTAGTTCCTATATCAGTGTTGTTTCCTCATTTTATGTTTTCCTACATTTCTTCTATTCTTTCCAAACAGTGGAGAAAAATATTCTTAAATGACTGTTCTGATGTTTTTTTTTTCTATTGTTATGGTAGCGTTGTTTGTTTGTTTGTTTATTTCAGTCTTTGATTCAAATTATTATAAGAAATTATTATTATGCTCTTCCTCTTTAATAATAAGCAAATAGCTGATGCCAAATTTCTCAAAATGGTCTATAGTTGTACAAGAAGACAACATAACTTACTGTACATGAAACAGATCTCTTCAAATAAGTATGCTGTGTTTTTTCATCTGGTCGTCTATGTGAAGTTTTCAGTTGTGACACCTCCTGTATTGCTGCAGTAATAGATTACTTCCAGTGAAACAACTCTAAAGCTGCTTTTGAGTTCACGCTCCTGTATTCGTGTCAAAGCAGCTTCTGTAAAGGTAGATAAATACAAGTTATTAGGATCTTTGCAAGGATAATCAGATAGAAATATTTCATCTTTATTGCACAGAAAACTACATCCGTTTATCTAATAGTCTCTTCTAGCTTTAAATTCAATGAAAGGTATCAAATCCTTTATATGAACACTCCCATAGTGAATTTAACAGTTTAGGCATAATTTTTCAGCTTCAAAGATTATGATGGAAAAGGTTGGTCTTCCTCTTGCTTGTTTAGTGGCTAGTGAGAAATTATTGAGTCTCCTGCAGCTACCACTCCGAGCTCTTAGACATTTAGCTCAAGCAGTAATATTTCATTTTTATAATATTTTTTACCCCAGACTGTACAGACTCAAATCTCACTGTCAGCCCAAGCAAAATCAACTTGTTATAAGCTTTGGAAGGGTTCCCAAACAAACATATAGAAAAAACTTTGATTAAACCAGATTTAGTATTGGTAATGCATATTATTAGCATTACTGTTAAAAGCTCTGTTTTTTTAAAAATATTATTTGGAAACTTGGTAAATTAGAACAGACAGCTTCTAAATTTTTATTTAAATAAATTGGGGTCCCAACCTGACATTAAAACTGGTTTAATTAACCTAAAATACTGTTTATCTCTTACTTTTGATGACACCTGCCTGGCCATGTACAACTTGTGTTTACAGTAAAGGATTACGTTCTCTGCTGATAATGGTCATTATTTACTGATAACCATTGTTGAGTTGAGATCTAAAACATATGAAGGACCACCTCATAAGGTCAATATAAGGGCAATGCATAAATCTCACAAGAAACACCCCAGCTCATGTAAGGAACAGGCCAGCTGTCTCACAGTCCTTCTAATATCCACAGAATGCATAGAAAATGCTTTATGTGCCCTAACAGATTAAAACAGCTGATTTTACAGAATAATGGTAAGAGTAGAGTGGATAGGTGAAAGAGTAATGCATAGGAGACTTGGGTTCTTATGTCACCACTGCATGTCAGGAATCTTTGGGAGAAGTCTGTGTCATTTTATCTCAGTTTACCCTAAGCTAAAATATGTGTAATGACCTTTAGAGCTGGGCGTTGATTTCTTGGAGTGAGGAAGCACTGTTATCACTAGTTGTTCATGCAGACCTGAGGTTGTTAAACTAGAACTGGCCAAGAATGTAATATGCTTCTTTCAGGAAGTGCCTCAAGTCTATTAGAAGGATTTAAATAGAAAAATCAGTTGAGTTAATTTTCTAGGAAATTAATAACATATTTTGTGGTCAATCTTTGACTCCTTTGGCTCTGCAAAGAATACCCACTATTGGTATTGATGGGAGCAACACAGCTATGTGGAACAAGCTGTATGAAGAAAACATTTAGTGTTCAATACAGAAAACTGCTGATAGGATTAAGCCAGTCATTTTATTATTATTATTATTTTTTTTTTTATGAGATTTAGTTTTATTTGCATGGTAAATTCTGGCAGATGGCCTGTCAACTTGATAAAGTTACTCCTGTAACATTATTACCCATAATGTATTCCGGCAGTTTGAGATATTACTGAGAACTTTGCTTTATATTGTCCTAGCTTTCAGCTGTTGTCAAAGTGTAAACCCCTTGGAAGACAGTGATGGGTGAAAGGATATGGAAAGGTGCAAATTGTTTCATGGGTGAAATCCAGGGTGGGAACTCAGGAAACCTGATACATGCCTAATTCAGGCACAGCTCTCCTTCATGACTCTCAGAATGACACTTCATTCAAATGGTTCAAGCATCCATTTGCAAATGGAAATAATAGTCCTTACATCAATCCAATCCTTCTTCCTTTTATTTTCATATTAAAAACAAACAAACAAACAAACAAAAATCAGAGCAGGACTTTATTTCAGAAGAGTTTGTACCTCAGCTATCACAGTAACTCCTTCAAGCAATTCTGTAATGCAAGTATAAATTAACAAACACATCCACCTCAGTGTTCTGGAAGTGATCTTCACTACAACATTTTTCAGAAATCTTGGTATTTTTCATTGGTGTAACTACAATCAAGCCATAAGAACTAGAAAAGAGAAAGCAAATAGAGACACTTTAGAAAAAGGCATTGAAAACCATAAGTGGTATTAGATGAAGGCAGGTTTACTTAGAAAACTGTAGTGAAAAGTGTGACAAGAAAATGACTTTAGCAGGATACTTTTTTTTTTTTTTTTTTTTGTTAACTCCTTATTTGGTACCACTTTTTCTTGAGAGTTTAATTACCAGGTTGATTAGAAGGAAGGAATTTGTGTTCATAAATGGCACTTATAAAAATGTTCTTTTCCTTCTTGTTCTCTGAATGAAAGATGGTCTCTGATGTCAATTTAAGCATGAGTAATTGAAATAGAGTGAAGTACACTACCTGCAGATAGAAGCATTATAGTTTTCAGAATGCACATTCAAAAAGCAGATTAAATTAATTTATTATGCTCAGCAAAATTATTTTTAAAGTAAATTATTGCGTTTTTACATATAGAGTTAGAAATCTCTTTATACGTTGTGAAAAGGTACTCCACACAGTAGTGCTATAACCCATGCTCAGGAATCAACAATGAGGTGCAGCCACTTTCTATTAATATACAGTCCTCTGTAAGGGACTCTCTAGGGACTCTCTAGGAGAGCCTCATTCTTAGAAAAAGTCCTCTCTAAATCTGATGGGATGATGCTAACAGTTACTGTTGCTAGCTTCACTTTTTTTTTTTTTTTCTCTGCATTAAACAAACTTGGGAAACACAGAAGAGCTTCTGAGGTAAAGAACAGATATGCCTTCTTACTCAGAACACAGAGAATGAGTTCAAAAGTCTTGGAACAAACTAAGCTTTTGAGAGAACACTGACTCAGCATGGGCAGCTCAGATTGTTGCAGAGTCCAGAAAATGCACAAAATGGAGTCATGTAGCATTTTCTACATTATTATCTCCATCTTCAGCTTATGGAACACATTGTTTTTCCTCTCTGCTATGCAAGTCATAGCTATTTTTCTTTAAAAACTATGTGGACATTGACTGGAAGAGACAGGGTCATGGCAATTTAGGAGACATCTATGAAAATCACAAAATCCACGTCCAAAATCTAATTTGGATTGATAGACTCACCTTTGTTTTGTTTTATGGTTCATGCTTTCTCCTTACCTTATAGTGTTCTTACACTAAATGAGTTTTGTGAGTCAGTGTTTTTCCCTGCTTGGCACAATGAGATTTTGTTAGAGACCTTAATCTGTTTTGTCTTCAGCCTCTCATTTCTCTGCTTTCTGATTGTTTGCTCTTTGGGTGCAGTGCTTGTTTTTCTCCCTTTTCTCTCATCATCTCAGATATTGTCTTTCCCTCCATATTTCCTCATCCTCCCCTTTGCCTTTTCACCTTTAAACTGTGTCTATTCAGTTGTTATCTTCTTCTCCCCTGTGCCAGAATTTCCTCTTCTTAAGTAAACTATGGCTCCCTTCTGCAGGAAACAATTGATTTCATGTACACAGAAGAGAAATTTCACTTTCTGCACTGTAGGACAGCTGTTCCAATATTATATTATATAAGACAACACTGCCTGATTCTGTCTGGTGGTAGACATTGATCAGGAATTAATATTTCAGACTGTGGAGGAGTCACCAGGCAACTCTACCAGTTCACACAGGACAAGAATAGGAATGTGGACTGCCCAGGGAATGTTCCTCCTCTGCTTTCACTTAAGTGTAAATTTTGTCTCCCTTGCTGAGTTTTATTTCTGCGTCTGCAGGATGGTGAGATGAAGACTTACAGTAATGGTTCAGGGACAGCAATGGCTCAGGGAGAATTTGGGTTCCTTGGTGGATGAGAGAGACAATCCTGTGATTCACAATGTGGAAAAGCCATAAATAAAGTGCTTTTTGGGGAGCATACACCTTGCTGGCAAAGCTTTCTCCAAGATCTCTCTGTGAACCAAAGAGTTTTGGAAAAAAACGGGAATAAAAAAGGAAAGGGAATAAAAAGTGAATCTGACCATGCTCATCTCTACAGGTCTCTACAGCTCTACCTGGAAGAGCTGGTCAAATTTGACTGGGAAAAAAAGTTGTCCTTCATTTATGAAAAACAAAAACAAAACAAAACAAAAAAACTGTAATCAGGCAAAGAGAAAACATTGATGCTGCACTTTTTTATTAAAAAAAAAAAAAAAAAAAAACATTTGTGAAAGAAACATGAAAGAAAATAAAGAGTAATTGAAAATGGCACATTTTCCAAGGACAGCTCAGGCCAACATGTCTTTCTATGATGAAATGTCTGGCAATATGGACAAAGACAGAGTGGTGGATGTATGCTAACTTAAGTAAGTCTTTGGACAACATCTTCCACAACATTCTGATTAGGAATATGAGGAAGTATGTGCTGGAAAAATGGACTGATAATTGCAGCACTGGCTCAGATGGTAATGCTCAGTTAACATCTGATACGCAGAGTACCAAAGAGGTCAGTCCTGAGGCCTGTATTGCTCAGCATCATTTTCAAGAACCTGCATGATGAGACAGAGTACTTTCAGCAACTTTCAGATGATTCAGGACATTTTCTGATGATTCTGAAAATGGTAGAGCTTCAATTCAGAGTGACGTGAATAAACTTGGTCACTGGGCCAACAGAAGCCTCATGAGAAATTTCATGGCTAAGAGGAAATCAAAAGGCAGCTAACAAAAGAAGAAGGGAGAATTAGAAGACAAACTTCTTATAGCCACTAATCTAGGCTTGGGAGATTCATGCTAGTCATTAAACAAAAAACCAAACAAACAAAACAAAAAAAAAACACTAATTGGTATTACAGCACTAGAAAGAGTTTGTAGAATCTCTGCCTTTGGAATTTTTCACCACATGGCTAGACAAAACCATAATGTGTGTTGGCAGTAATCTCACTTCAAGCAGGAGGTTAGGCTAGAGACTGCCAGAGGTCTCTTCCTATCAATGTTATTTTAACATTATAACATGAAGCTATGGAGGTATTCCATAGTACTCCATCACCTTTGGACTTCTTGTTTTATACAACTTTTTTCCCTTTAAATTCATTTAACAGGTCTACCCCATAGATAAAATGCTAATGAGAGAGCTTTGTACAAGGGATCAGGAGTGGGAATGACAGCTGCTGAAAAGGAAGAGACTTAAACCTTAGACTAGTTTTGATGTCAAAAAAAATAAAAGGTTTCTAGGTACTGCAGCCTAATAGTAACTGAAAACAATTTTCCACGTGAAGATTTAGTATCATGGAATCATTATTATTATTAGCTATTATTAATTCTATTAATTATGATAGAATAATTCAATAATAATTCAATTTGTAAGAGACCTCCAAAAGCCTGGTCTCCAGCTCAGAGCAGATCCAGCTAGATCAGTTTGCTCATGGCCATGTCCAGCTGGGCTTTGAATTATTCCAAGTGTGGAGATCATATAAGCTTTCTGGGCCCTTCTGTCAATGTTTGACAATCCTGATGGGGACAAAGTTTTCCTTTGTGTCTGAGTGGAATTTCCTGTATTACTGTTTGTGACTGTTAACTTTAGATAGACACTTTGGTAATACTTTGCGCATCATGAAATTGGAAAATTATCAGCAAAGACAAGTATGGCTGCTTTTCTATTAATAATAATGTAAATCCTATTTTATATCATGGTGATTGTGTTGTGTTCATTTCCTCTGAAAAGAAGACTTTGTACTAACTTTCTATTTACATATTACTGAATGTATTTCATATGTGTAATGGCTGAAATCTTAGTAAGATAACTTCCTATTTGTTCCTATTATTAATTATTTTATTGACAAAGTGGAATAAGAAGAAAATAGACTTGAATTTAGACTTTAACACTGAGTCTGGATAGATGTAATCCAGTGAAATAAAGAAGGATTTTAACATCAAGGGGATGATGCCACCAGTCAACCATCAATCAATTTTTTTCAAAGTCAAACTCTGACATCTTTGAAAACAAATGGTGTAAATCCATGCGGATGTCAGTCAATATACCTACAGTGATTTCAAATAATTCTGTGTCAACTTCCCCAGCCACCTATTTGATCATATGGAGCATATGAAGAAAAAGATAATGATGTAGAAGTAATGTAAATTGGCTTTATCAAAAATATTCTGTAACTGAGTGTAAAACTTTCATTAACAAGGAACAGGCAATATGACAGTGACTTATTATTTTTAATAATATGTTTCCAATAATATATAATGATATTTAGAAATTTATGTAATATGGATATGTTTGAGTTTATATGTTATTTATATTTATTTTATATAGATAAATAATATTTTATACATTATATAGCAATATAGCAATTTAAAGATATAATACATTTATATTCATGTGTGTGCATATTTTTTTAAACACTATATATTTGTAGTCGCTTACAGCTTAGGTGACCATGTAGACACATGCTGAAAAAGAGATGTCATAACAGTTTTATATAGGTTACCTTTGAAGGCTTATTCACCTTGGTATATTTATTTTTTGTTGTTGCCTTAGGCTTGGCTGGAGTTTTGATTAGTATGTTTACTTCTAAGTCTTTGCTAAAGTAAGTTTACTTCTAAGCCTTTGCTAAAGCTTATCAAAGTATGCTCCGTGGAAACAGTGACCAACAATAGAGGTGGTTAAGATGAGTATATTAATGAAGAAAGGAAAGAAGTAGCAGAGGTACAGAAAGAGAATGAGAGTTACATTTATGGGATATCAGGTGCTCCTATGCTGTGAGATAGATTTTTGTGAATATCCAAACCCAATTACAGGTGTAATATTAATATAGAATCATACTCATCACTGTATATAAGTGAAATCGGAAATTCTGTGCATCCTAAGTTGACCTAGTAGACATAGTTTTGTGTCAAAGACTTCTTACATGTGTATGCAGGTATATTAACACTTTGTACATATCAGCATGTCAGTGCCATGCCTCAGGAAGAAACAGGTTGAATTTATACCACCAAAGTAAACTAATGGCAATGTTTTATGTCATATGATTGGAACTGGCACCTCTGTATACTGCCTGCACTGGCACTGAGGTTTTTAGGATAGCAGCACTGACAGTACGTATGCACTAGACAGGACCAGTAGCTGATGAGTACAATGGCAGCTGCTCACTATAATATGGGCTCATTTAACCTGTCAAGTGCCATTTTCCCCTAGAAATAGTAATTGGCCTTCAAGCCAAGTGGAGGAGAGTGGTTTGTATTCCCAGTGCTCAGGGTCAGCCTCTGTAGAGAGAACTGACTCTTTACATCTTTTACCTCACTGCACTGACCTGAGTTTCATATGGTGCTCCAAGAATCCTAAGATATCATGATTGTTTCTATGAGAACTTTTAATTCAAAGTGTCCAAGATAATACAAAGTCTGTGTTGCAGTTAAGCAGCCCCATGATTGTGTGTGTGACATTGAAGCTTTCATGTAGAATGAAGGCATTTTAGAGTGCAGGTGTAGTTGGATAAATACTGGAGTTAACAAAACATGGTATAGGCCATACCCATACTCTCTGCCTGGAACAAAACATAAAGTAAACCATTTTGTCTGCTCTGTCTATGTTTACTCTTGGAGAACAGCATCTAGTTTCCCAAGGAAATTAGCACATAGGCCACTCAGGTGATGAGACCAGAACTCATAAATTCAATTGAGATTCAATTTTCTATTGATAGTGTACATATAGTTGTGAGAGTATCCTCTAGGGGAGGACAGATTTGAACGTTGCCTTATTTTTCCGTTATAGCTGGAAAACATAGCTAGTATGAAACATTTGGCTCCAGATTTTTTCCTGAGACCAGCAAATCACCAAAACACATTAGTTAATACAGAGTGAGTTTAGAATTAGTTTATTTGGGTAAAAAGCATCATGAAATTTCACTTCAAATTAATCAAAAAGGAATTTGAACAGGGAAGTAGATAGCATTCATTTGCTGGACCCTTTATTGCAGCAGAGGTAGGTGCTCTCAGTTGTGTCCCCTAAGCCATATTCTTGTCAAATCCTTTAAAGGCAGAATGCCTCACTGTTGTCACAGTACTACAGGATAAAATCCAAAAGCATGACCAAAAGAAGATGCAAATCTGGATGTCCATGCAAAACTGAGTTACATGTTCCTGAGGCTTCTTACTGAGTTAAATGGGTTGCTAAGTTAGTGCTATGGGTAGTGATTCTGCTCAGTGTTTTAAGAATTATGGCATACCATTTTTTACAGTCTCACCCTTGACCATGTTTTTATTGTGGGAATTACCCACAGGTGTGACTGCAGTCAGTGTAGCCTGTGGGACCATGGTGAAGTGCAAAATTTAATCAGTTCTTAGTGTGACCATGTTGTAAGTTTCTACATCTGTTGGCTTGCTTCCTTCCTTATTGCTTTTTCTATTTTAAAAGATATCAATATGTCTTTGGTACAGAATATATTCAAAATTTCTATTTATCTAGCAAAGAAAATAGGTAAAATTTGATTGGCAACAGTAGAGAAACTGACCTATTTTGATACAGTGACATTTTGTATTTACATAATAATTTCCTTAAGAGACCTCGCAGTACTTTGCATAAGAAATAAGTATCATAAACTTTAATTTATAGCTGATGAAATTGAGGTGCCCAAAGTCTGACAGTGCTTCTTCATAGTAAAAAAATAAAAACATCTCATTTCTCCTGAACCCTAATCCCTTCTCAGTGGGAAGCATTGCATATCCAGTAATGATTTTAAAACATGCTATATTTTACATTGTACTATATTTATGCACTAGAGCCATATGCATTCATAAACATTTTTATTCTCTGATTATCTGAACATACACCCCCATTCATTCGTTACAAATGTATTTGTGGAAGTTGTCTAATGGGTTATATTATTGCATTGACACACTATAGTATTGGCACATTATATTAAGACAGGATAAAATAATGGGTTTTGTTCTTCTGTTTCCTTTCTCATCACAATCCTCTATAACATGTTAGGTCATCATAACATCATTCATTTTACACAACTTTTCCATGTATGAGTTAGATATCTAACTTGCAAGAAGGCAATCTAGGCTCTTCTCTTATCTGTTTCCAGAAGTGGGATTATTTGAATTGATATGAAGGATGAATTAATTCCATTGCAAAATAGATATATAAAGTAAGTAGCTGGATAGTTTGATGCCTGAAGCTTGATCCAAATAATTCCATATGTTGACTTTCATATTAGAATCACATACATATGGACATGACAAATAGCATAGATAATACACCTTTTAGAGGGTAAGAGTCTGTTGAGAAGAATCTCATCCTCATATTAAAGTGGTGTGAATTTCTCTCTCGAGGAGCATATATATTTTTCCCTGGATTGTAGAAGGAGCCTGAGAACACAGATAAAAACAAATACTTAAAATGGTCAGAACACTACCTAGAATATCTAGTGTGAAAAGGAAGACTCTGGTGTGAAATATATTTTTCTTCACTCTTTTTACATGGTTCATTGCTTCCTGAGGGTCATAGTAAATCTTTATAAACAGGTCTTATCTCACTTGCACTCATATTTAATATTTAGAAAGTAGAATACATTGTTTTCCCTCCACACTTTTTTTCAAGGTAGAATTTATGGATTTTGTACATTTTCTGGGATTTTTAGACAACAATCATGTAAGATAATGTGATGAGACTATAGGAGCTCAGGAAATCCTCCAAATAACTTTTACGTATGTAGGAGTCAGCCCAAGGGAAGAAGAGAATCTTCAAGTGTTCCCTATCAAAAGTTAGCTAAGCAGGAAGTGCTGAAGAACTATCCTTGCTCTTTCTGCAGAAAAGGTGGGGACTGGCTAAGAGCAGATCTGTTGTAAATTCAGTTTAACGTACAGTCACTTTTCGCAGCTCTGGCAGGAGACAAGCTGAGCACATATAAGTTTTCCTGCTTTTCTTTCAGCTGTACAACAGAGATCACCTCCCACATCACAGCCTCCATAATGAAAACGTCTCCCTCAATACAACCTTATTACTACCCAAATTAATACCCGGAGTACCCATGAAAACTGCCTGCCCTAATCCTCCCACCACAGGTTCTTTCACAATCCTCTTCCATAAGAAGATCGTGGAATACTCAGAGTAGTTTATGTCTTCTGACTGGGCATATCTGATCAGAGGTGCCATGTCTCCACCTGCCTTGCTAACATCACTTACTAGTTCACAAATTTCTTCTTTTTTGGTTTCTGTTTCTCTTTGCTTCCCTGTTACCTGTCTGTTCTTTATTACAGCTGTTGGTTTGATTCTCTCTCCTATGCTTGACTGAGCAGAAATAGTTTGTGAGGTATTCCCCAGGGTTCAATCTGCATGTTGTTCTTCAAAGTTTGCCTTGTCAGAGCCCTCTTCACCTTCTGTTTCTGAGTTGTCAGAGTTTCTTTGGGGAATTCTAGGTCACAGTGACAACATGGCATCTGCCTTCCAAGTCTGTGAAAACATTCCTAGCCAAAACGTTCGGGGCAATAATGTTGTTCAAAGGCAGATGATGCATCAGGGGCAAACAGTCCCCGTTTTTGTTGGCTTTATCTTTTGCAGGCTGTTCACGGAGATAAAATAACAAGAAGAATAACAACAAGCAGTATATTGCTGGAAAGAGGAAAATGAAAGTATCATCTTACGCGAACACATCTTTTGAGTTTTGTTTGTCCCCAGTTACAATAGTAGTGCTCTGTGTAGGTTAAGTAGCACTGGCTATCTGCTTAAACCTGTATGATTGTTTCCAACTCAAACAAAGCTACGAAGTGGTAAAAAAGCATAGAATATAGGGCTCTTTTCTTTCTACTCATATACCAGATGATTTGCGTACTGTGGAATATGGCCAAGAATGGGCTTGTCTATGGCCTGGAATAAATTTCCCAGGTTCTTCGTTCTTAAAACTAGTGTTTTGTTGAAGGATTATCTCTGCTAAATTAAGAATGCTTACTCCATACAACAAGAGCAGAGAGACTGAAATCCCTAATCATGTGCTAACCCTAGACTAGGTGGCATCAGCAGCCACAATGTGAATATGTCTAAGCTTCTGTGCTATCCCTATATTTGCAACATCACACCAGATTCAGCATTGAGGAGACTAAGTGCCAGGTACAGTATCCTGTTAATGTGGCTTCTAGATACCAGACATAAATTGCATGTTGCAGCTATGTACTTTGTGAAAGCACTGGTTTGAACATTTGGAAGCTTGGGAATTTCTCTATTGCACAACACAGCAATGGAGGATCAACCTTTTGATTCTAAGCATTTCACCTGACATGAATAGTGCATCTTCTGAATGCACAAGGGTTCCTTTAGAAATTGCCTTCTTCCAGGATATATGCCACTCTACTAGGAATGCAAGGTAATGTTCTGTAAGAGAAATCTTCTGGCCCAAGAAGATTTAACTTACATATTATTGTACAATACATGTCCAAAGCAGTCCTGCTTAAAGACTCTGTTGGATGGAGGAATTCTTCAGTTTTCTTGCCAAAACCTTCTTTACCAATATTTTAGCCCCATTCAAATTCCTCTCCTTTCTTATATGTAACATTACTGAACATGGCACCACAGTATCTGCTTTTTAAGTAATCTTTATGGTTCTGCATACTGCCTAGAGATCACAAGTACCAAGTGAATAGAAACCCATTAGCATAAATAGATTGAAATATTCTTTGTGTTTACCTGATCAATGATGGAAGGATGTTAGTGATGCTGAAATAGAGTACTGTGGTTTTGTTTGTTTATTTGTTTGTTTTCTTATATATTGTGGCACCTTTTGTTGTTGTGTTTCAAGTTGCAACCATAAGAGCAAAGGATTCACAATGATATCACTTTAATATCTGAAGTTAAATTGTTAATTGTTGATATAGTTATTTCTACTGCTGTCCTATTCACATCTGCAGATTTGCTGATAAATATTGAGTGAAGCATCCTGAGAAACAAGGATTTTCAACCAGTTGAAAACAACAATGCAAAGTGCTGTCACCAATTGTAGCGTACTGTGGGACTGAAGTCCACTCAGTGAAATATGCCCAAATGTGTATTCCTTTATCAGTACTAAGTCCAAAGCCTCCTGTAAAATGAAGCGGTGCTTCAGGGAGAGTTTCTTGGGACAATTTCAATTTTTCAAGGTATATTCTTGCTCTCTAGATCTAACTGTGGATGGTGAAAACTGGTGAACACTCAGTGTCCTCACGGTCTCTTTTGTGTGCAGGCTACTGACAAAACCTGCCAGTGCATCAGTAGCAACCAATTTGTGCAGATTCTAGCAGATGACAGGAGGAAGACAAGAAAAAAAAAAAAAAAAAAAAAAAAAAAAAAAGGCAGAAAACCCCGTATTTCATGTTTACTTCTCTTAGCAATATGAAAAGATAGTGTTAATGATAAAAGGAACTGTAACTACCAACAAAATGTCAATAGTTTCAATAGCTGTCAATACTGTTTATCAGAGCACTGAAGGTATGTCCTCTGATAACAGATTTGCTATGGTGCTGGAGGCTGAAATCTGCCAGAAGATTTGAAATGCCATCACCTAGTAAAGTGCTCAAGTGCTAGTGTAATGAGCATGATCAAATAACTGCCACCCTTTACCTTTTGGATCAAGATACTCAGTGTCAGAAAGCTTTTCTTCTTTACTAGTACTTGTCAGAATAACTGCTGCAAATGTGTAATGATGACAAAAAGTACCAGAAAAAAAGCCCACAGTTTTCCTTATATAGTCCCAGAGACAGGAAAGACAATGATTTTATAGAAGTACCAGAAGAAGCAATGTCTTGAAATAAGTCAATTTTCTAAGCACAAAGACTTATGGCCAAAACAATGAGTGAAAAAAAGTCCTCAGTGACTAGTTAGTTATCTTTAAGGATAGTTAAAGATAAAGATAATGAAAGTTTTAAATGGGAAATATATTCAGTTTAAAAATGAAGACATTTAATCCTTGGAACAAACTACCAATTTAAACAGCAGTTTCTCTGTGTCCTGATTGTCTTTATATGAAGATTTCATTGTATATTTTAGACACATCCAAGCAATGCTTCTTCACTAAGTTCAGTACAGGCACAAGGGTGAAGCAGAAGTGTTCATAACAAAGTAATCAAAATAAATGATCAAATGATTTCCTGTGGCCTGTCTATCCCCGGCAGCACAGGAACTTCTATCAGTATCTACCCCAATACTTTCATGAGAATAAATTCTATCCATTTGTGGTTATAAATTGCTAAATAAAACATTCTGTTTTCTTGTTGACTTCTTTTGCATAATTTAATTTCAACTGATTCCTTGTCATTTTCCACAGAGCTTCCCTTTGTAACAAACTACACATTGAAAACTTAATTCTGATACATGGGATATTTTAAACGTATTTTATTATTTATTTAGCCGCATACTCCTACTGGTATTCATCACACATAGTGACACTTTTCCACAGTTCAGCAATGTACTGAATGTGTTGAAGAATGTGTTGAACTTTAAGTTCTCAAAGAGACCAGAAATAAATGAGCATGAACTTGAATTTCATGCAGAATCAGGATCATAATCACGTTTACATTAAATGAAGTTATGCTCTCACCTTTTTTGCTGTATAGGCATTAATCATCCAAGAAATCTTTCCATCTTTCTCAGAGTATGCTACCATATAAGTGTTCTGCATCAAAGCATAAGATTTTTTTTTTTCACTGCTTACTCATAAATTCAAGGTAATTTCTATGATCAGTAATAGCTTGTTTATACAGTTTCTGCCTTCTATTTAACCAAGATTGATTACATTTTCAAATGATCTACTTGACTGACCAGTTTCTTTTCATATGTTTTACATTCTTTTCATATTTCTAAACTGGATGGGTTCATCCTTGTCATTCATCTACATTTATAAATTTTGATCTGACATATGCTATGCAGTCTGTGTCTGAAAAATGTTGCTGTGCCACAGCAACTCCAGCTTATATTCATAAAGCATAAATATATGTTAATATTTTAGATCTTGCCATATATTTCATATCTAACAGATTATAATTTGTGGTTTGTTTGTTTGTTTGTTAGAAATTCTCTAGTCTAAAATGTCTTCTTTGGTAGTTCAGATCAGAAGCATATTGCTTTGCTTTAATTTACATTTAGCTAGTATTTGAGACACTGAAATTAAAACTGAGTGACTAACTGAAGTAACCAAATTAATCAGTTGTGATTTGGAAATTCTCTTGGTGGAAATGCACATACGAATTTGACCTTTGATATTTACTGTTATATAAACATGGATTTGAAATCAGTAAGAATTGGAAATATGATACTCATATGGGGAAGCAGTTGAACAGTGCTTCTGTGGACAGTAGTTTCTCAAGAATTAACTCTTACAACATGTGATCAAAAGATGCCATTAGACAAATGCATAAAATACGTGGCATGTTCCTTTTCTCTAAGTGCTGTAACTCCAAGTGCCTCCGTGATGGAGTTATTTATAAAGAACTGCCTAATTATCCTCCCTCTGCATGAAGAGTAATTAGTAATTACCCTCTTTAATATGGGGTTAAGAGTTAGCTCAGAGAACATGATCTCTAACAAAATCTATTTGACTGTAAGTCAAAAGGAATAGAATTTGATGCTGTAGTTTGAAAATTTTTACAAGACTTGTTACTTTCTTTTTCTCCTACAAGAGGCCCTCATTAACTTCACTGTCACAAAGATACACAGCATACAACTGATAAATGTATCTATATGAAATGTTTATATGCAGAATATCCTCTCTTCCTCCACTGTTTTAATTTAAAGTACTTAGCTAACTACCTACAAATCTCTATGTATGTGTCTAGCACAGTGTTCCTCCTACAGCGGTTTTGAGGGTGTTTGAACCCGTAGGGAGGCCTCCAGTCCTGTTCCAGTAGCTGTGATCAACAAAAGCATCAGTGTGGCTATACCACCCTCAGAATATCTTTCTCAGTGCCTGATAACTGACTTCTTTCTCTGTCTCCTATTTCACTCCTTTCCTGTCCTATTTCCCTCCTTGGGAAGATCACCGTAAAATATTCAGTGCCATGTTTGAGCGACACAGGATTTATTCTAACCCCAGTGTTAAAACACAGAAATCAGGCAGGTACCACACTGATAATTGAAGCACCCACAAGACTGAGGAGAAATATAGAGAGTACAAAAAAAAAAAAAAAAATCTACCAGATCTACCAGGACTCTATTTTTTCCTAGATTAAAAAGTTTCTGGAGGCACAGCATGAATACATGTGAAATGTGAAGTTATAGACTGTTTAAAATCAGGTTTATTGCAATTATTTGTATCTTGCTGTCTGGTGTCTGTCTTTAGAAACACTGAAATGTGTATGCATTTTTGGTGTTATAACCACAAAGTCTCCTGTAATTGCAACTCATCCACTCCACACGTTATGTATCATTTTTATTTGTATTTTAACACTCAGTTGGGAAGAGGATTTGGACATCAATTGATGTTTTTAAAGACACCTAAGTATTCATATTTCCTTTGAAACCTTTAGGATTTGGAGACAAAATTTTAAAGAGATGCTTTTTAATTTGAGATGAAACAAAAATAAAGGGGAAGGTGTTTTGAGGTTGTTAGGCTCAGTGAATTTTTGCTAGAAATCAGGTTCTTCATTTGGCAGAAGGTAGTGATAGTTTGAATAAAGGTTCAGGAATTCTTAGTTCAGTTTATATTTCTCATGTAGACTTCAGTTTCCTCAGTTTAACTATTCTGTGCCTAAATATCCCTCTATAAAAAGCACATAATTTATACAGTATACATGTAACATATAAAAACATAAGTAGAATTTACATATGTGCATATGCAGATATGTGCAAATCAGAGATTGTTCACTTATGGAATGGGTGTTGCTGTGTATTGTTGCAACATGTTGCATTTTCCAGCATGGTGCAAAAAACTTACAAGGGTAATTACGGTTTGACAAGGAGGAAAAAAATATTTACCTGGAGAATTAGCCATGGAAAAGGGCCCCAGAAATTCAGTTTACAATTATTTGTATTCAAATTTGGACATTCCTTCTTCAACACTATTCCACTTCACTGTGAACTAGTGCTCTACTTGAGTCTAAAATGTACACATTCTAATTCATGAAAATTCTGTTTCACAGTTCTTAAAGTAATCTGACATTTCCATGGACATAAGACTGTGCAGAGAAGAGAGAGAGCTAGTGAACCACAAAATCAGGATCAGAGGTCTTGGCTGTTCACAGTCTACTGTGCCAAAATGTCTGCATGGCTAAGACTACATAGGGATACTCAAGCTCATTCAGAAAAACAGTATGGAGAGTGATGATGTGACATTCTTCTCCATGAAGTTTTCTGATTCTGTTTTAGAAGATGGATTTTGTTTTGGGATAAACATATTTTAAAGGATGGGGAAAAGCAAACATTGTTTAAGAGTGTGCATGTGATGGAAGGAGCTAAAAAAGTACTGTTTGATACCATATAAGAATTTGGATTAACCTAAGTATATGAATAATGTTTTAATTCAACAATATTTTTAAAATAAATTTTGTTAGCAAACTGAAAAATGAGCTCCACCCACTCTCATCTGATCTTCTTACCATGAAAGGCCTATCTCTACAGTTTCTCCATGGCATGTTTACCTCTCTGCTGTGTTCTAACTAGATTACCACTTTATAGCAATTGTTACAGGTTTGCAGGTTTACACATCACAGGCATTTAAAATCTTGGCTCATGTTGTAGAACTTGAACTAGCTGCCTGCACTGATCAATACTGAAACATTTCAAATACTTGTTTCTACTCAATATAATAGCCATGGTATTTGTATGAACAAAGTCAATCCTGATTTTCAATAGATTACCCACAGTAACAGAAGTAATAGAACAACCTGTAAGTGGGTGACCATAGAATTCACATTTACAGAATTTCACTAAAATGTATATATTCTTTTACTTAGGGGGAAAACGTGGGGATCTAATATTACTAGCATATACTAAAACACTTTCCCAACTTCATCCAAATCACTTTGGAAGTCTGTTCTTTCATACTAAAAATTTCATATGCTTCTACTTAAATGAAAAATGCAATGGTAAATTAAAACCTAAGTGAGTTCATACAAGACTGTAATGCTAAATAACATCCACTATAATATTTAAATCTGTAACTCTCCATGAATGCATGCTATCTGTGCTGGGGATGGTTTGGTACTCTCATGATAGGAATAAAGTAATACAAAACATAAGCATTTTGAATATAATTGCTAACAAGGCAACAGCAAAGGTTCAGAAGAAATACTTTGGAATATAACATCTGGAGAAAACATGTATTTAGGAAGAAGTATATATTAATGCAAGATTCAATATATTTTTCCTCTGTATCTTGGAGAAAGTTATGCTGATAATACTGGAGGAGCTAGATGATGTGGGAGAATTACTCCAGGATGAGATACAAAATAAAATGGAACAACATATTTAAGCAGAAACATTCTAATTACTTACTGCAATTTTATGTTATTGAAAAGTCTGTATGTGGAATCTGGTCATTTCAGCACCAGACCTAGCAAATAAAATTTTATTGGAGGTTTTTATACAGCTGGTGTTTAAAAGGGAGAGAGTTTATTGAAACCAATGAAGTATACTCCTGTGAATGGCATTTACACCAGTTTTACATCATCATGATTCCACTGATGTCAGTGGGGTTATTCTTATTTACACGAGAATAAAAGAAGGAAGAATCATGCCCCTTCTCTTCCTGTCTGTATGTTTACAATATCTGTGGAAGTCTTGCTATTTAAAAGTCACCATGGAAAAGAATAGCGCAAGGATTTTTTATTATTATTATTATTTCTTTATTCCCTCTTTTCTCTCTCCACCCCCCCCCCCCCCAAAAAAAAAAAAAAAGCACTCACTCTGACTTTTTGTATTTTGTCCATTTTTAACCGTATTCAGAAAAGAGACCATCGTAGTCCCAGAGGATGAAAAAAAAATAGTGTACATAGCACAGAAATTCTGAATCCTGAAAATGCAGAATAGGTGTCCCAAGTTTCAGATGATTTAATCACTTGGAAATAATTTTGTGGAAAAAAATAATGGATATAATTTAGTTCTGTTTTAATATTAAGCTGCTATATGGACATAATATTTAGCAACAACCATTCTGAAGGCTTGTTGGATGCTGTTTGTCAAGCACCTCTTGTTACCCATTGAGCACATCATGTTACCCATTGAGTAATGGATATTCTCCCTTACAGGAGAAAAGTGGGCTGGAAGAGAACTTGCACAAACATCTAATTAACCTAGCCAACACGGGCTCTATAATTATACTAGCTCTGGTAAATGTCTAAATCTTGTAATGGTCAAAAGACTGAGATTCCATGCCCTTCTAACCTGTGTTCCATGCCCTCCAGCCCTGTGTTTCACTGTACTTATCAGAGGACCAGAATAGATAAATAAAAAAAATACAATGAAAAGTCTATGACATTTTGTTTTATCAATAGTGGATATAGAAATTAATTTTATTCCATTCATCTTTGCAGCTCTTCTTTGCATGTACAAAGTACTTGAAAATTACTACCATGTGTCCTGAAATTTTTCTCTTTCTCATCTTTAGGGATTCCATAAAAGCTTTGCTTTATTTTGTTGTTGGTGGTTGGTTTTTGTTCTTCAGTTAGTCTTTTTGAGGTTTGCTGAAGCTCATAATTCTGGAAGTCACTAAACAGAACTCAGATTCATCTTATTCAAAATGAGATTTTAGTGCTAGAAGGCCAGAAGGGTTATTCACCTTTCATACAAATGATGCTCATGATCATAAAGCCTAAGGCCATGTTTTTTTTCTTTGTAGCAGCAGACTGACACTGTTGATTTTTATTCATTTTATAATCCATTACAATTCCCATTGCATTAAGTACTCTTTCCTATTCCTTTATAGATACCAATGTAAGTGCATTTGTACCCATTCTAATTAAAACGTGAGGAATATACTTGCTGGTTAGACTGCCAGTGAGCATTCATCACTTTTCTCTTGAGTTATTGCAAATTCTTCCTTGATCTTTAGAACACCTGGTTTGATTTTTTTTTTTTTTTTTTTTTTTTCTAAAATGTTGTCAAAGCTGCATGCAATATATTACTGCTACTGACACAGCAGGCTGCATTGTACTCGTGTGAGAATACATAAGTACACTTTCATCTGGGACAGTTTGCAGAGACAAACTTCCTAAGAAGATCCCCGGAGAAGGATAAAGTGAAAACACTGAAAAAATAAATTGGTTTGTTTCAGTACTTTTATATTCTGTGTTATTTTCTGGAGTGGGTCCAGAATAAATCACAATGTTTTCCACTTTTTTCCCATCAGTATTTACAAATAAAGTCATTCAGCTGTAACTAGCACTAATAAAACAGCACAAACACATCATAACATCATTTCATTCAAAGTATTTCACAGACATTAATTCCTTTACTGCTGGGTTATTTTTTAAAAAAGTTCTCAACACTGAAGTAGTAGGTTTTTTATGTATTTGTTTTTCCAAAGACCTCAGCATTTATTCTGGTAGATTTTGTATGGGAAAGGTGATTAAGTGATTAAACTTATATGCATGTGATAATTTACTTGCAGCTAAAGAACAAATGATCAGGTTGAAATCAAGGTACCAGCAAGAACAAGGCAATTGTTTGGTCCCATGCCAATCATCTTGAAACTGTTGTTGTCTAATAAAGGGACCAGCACAGAAAGTCCTGAGGTCTTTCCTTTGTATTTTGTTTGTGTGTTGTTTTAATATTATTAATTTATTTTGCTTTTTTCTCTTACTTCAGGATTTGTAGCCCTTAGACCTTCTTCCTCTCTCTCCCCTCTTCCAGCACACTTTTCTAACCAGTGGATTATAAATTCTTTTGGAAAGAAATTACTTTGTCCCCTTTGTCTCACATGCTTTATCACTGAGCAAGTTACAGGGCCAGAAAACAGAATATATAATGCCCACCAGAAAAGTCTGATCAACTGCAATCATTTGTGGATATCTTTTTTTTTTTTTTTTTTTTTTCCCCGGGTCAAAAAATATCTTCATTCCTTTTGCCTACTTCTCAAATTTATATGGAATCTATTATAAGATGTCTGCCATTTGCTGAGAAAGTAGAGACATCCAGTTAGGCAACTTACTTGCCACCCCAAAATAGCCTGCTCACTTTTTCTCTGTGTTCCCAAAAGACTTTTGAACAGTGATGGTTCTGGACTAAATTTCTGTGTCTGGAGCTCTGTGCTTCAACTATTGTTCCCTACGGGTTGTCCTTCTTACAGAGCCCTAGTCTTCCTTTTGTTGTTAGCATATTTATGGAAGCCTTTTTTGTTGTGGGTTTACATGTGTGTTTTGTAGTGGGTTTACATGGCAAGGTTTTGGTAGCAGGGGGCCATAGGGGTGGCTTCCGTGATAAGGATCTAGAAGCTGCCCCATGTTTGGTAAGGGCCCCACTGCTGACCAGAGCTGAGCCAATAAATGATGTTGTTTTGCGCCTCTGTGAGAGCATATTTAATACAGGGAAAAAAAAATAAATAAATAAATATAAGAATAATAATTTAAAAAAAAACTGCAACACACAGCAGCTGGGAGAATAAGAGGAGTGAGGAACAGCCTTGCAGGCACCAAGGTCAGTGAAGAAGGAGGGGAAGACGTGCTCCAGGCGCTGGAGCAGCAGTCCCCTGCGGCCTGTGGTGAGGACCATGGTGAAGCAGGCTGTCCCCCTGCAGCCCATGGAGTACCACGGTGGAGCAGGGTTCCTCGTTGCAGTCCATGGAGGAGACCACAGTGGAGCTGGTGGACCTGCACCGATGGAGGCTGTGGCCTGTGGAGACCCCTGCCGGAGCAGATTCTAAGCCAGACCTGTAGGCCATGGAGAGGAGACCACACAGGAGCAGGTGACCTGGCAGGAGCTGCTTTCCGTGGGGGACCCAGGTTGGAGCAGTTTGCTCCTGGGGGATGGACCCCCTGGTACGGACCCATATCTGGAGCAGTTCTTCAAGAGCTACTGCCTGTGGGCAGCCTACGCTGGATCAGTTCAGCAAGGACTGCATCCCATGGGAGGGACGCCACAGTACAGGGGACAAGAGTGACCGAGAAGGAGCGGCAGCAAAGATGCACTATAGACTGACCATAACCCCCATTCCCCCGTTCCTCTGCACTGCTCGGGGGGAGGAGGTGGAAGAGGGTGAATGGGGGGGAGGTGCTTTTGGTTTCTTTCCTTTGTTTCTCACTTCTCTAGCTTGTTAGTACTAGGCAATAAATCTTACTGTCCCCCTATGCTGAGTCTGTTTTACCCATCACGATAATTACTGTGTGATCTCCTTGTCCTTATCTCAACCCTTGAGCCCCTTTCATCATATTTTCTCCCCGTTCCTCTTTGAGGAGGGGGAGTGAGAGAGCAGTTGTGGTGGAGCTCAGCCACCCACACAAGTAAAACCACCACACCCCCACAGTACTGACCAACTTCAACTGTAATTGAGCTTTGGCCACACAGAGGTTTTTTTCTGGTAAACAGCATCTCTGAAGTCCTTCTGTGTTTCCTGACCTTGCTTCCAGTGTCCATACACATTCCTTTTCCAGCTAAGCTCTAGAAGAAGAGCCCTGCTCAGCCTAGGTAGCCTTCTTCCCCCCTCCTTGCTTGACTTCTAACCCTTTGGAATCACCTGCTCCCGTGTTCTTAAGAGATGACTCTTAAAAAGTGACCAGTACTGATGGACCACAATACTTTGAAAGGCAGATTCCTAGGAGACCTTACTAATCAAGTCTGCTCTCCTCATATTCAAGGTTAAAGTTTTGCTGGTAGTTTTCCTCCTGTCACCAAAGATTCTAAACTCAACTACTTCATGGTCACTGTGGCCAAGACAGCTGCCAATCACCACCTCACCCTTGAGACCCTCTCTGTTTACAAAGAAAAATATATATATATATTAATTACCATTGCCCTAAGTCACTGTTTTCAGGTGAAACTCTCCATGTGTCAACACATCTTACCAAAAAAGATGTTACGTACTGAATTTGACATCAATGCAGTTGATATCAATACAGTTATTCTTCATAGATGGGTCGTTCTCTTCAAATAAATGAAACTCCTTAAACATATGTGCTTAGTTTGAGCTGAGGTCGAACTCCTATGGCACTGATCTCCCTGCAATGCCTGGCAAAAGCAGTATTTGCATGCCAGTCCTGCAGAGGACAATCCAATGTCTTTTTGCTGTGCTCCATTTGCAATACAAACTCCTCACAACCGCATGAGTAATAGGTGAGGATGTGCAAGGTCAGTGAGTCTACAAGGAAGCAGTGATGGCTTTGTGCTAAATCAAAGGAGTATGTAGAACTAGCTTCCCTGCCTGTCTCCAGACTTCCTCTCTTTTGTTCGTATCTGGGAAGGATCCAATAATCAAATGCTCTTTACACAGGGAAGTACAATATTTATTTTATTTATTTATTTATTTTGCTCTCTTCAGCTCACGCAGTGTCAGGCATAACAATAATGGTATCAATTTGCATTTATACACTCTTCTGCAATAGCAAATTATCACATTCATCAGATTAATGTTCCATATTTATAGATCTATAAAGGAAACTTCTTAATCAACAGTGGGGAAGCCCAAACTTCACCATACTGAGGGCTACATTAGCAACTTGACAAGAGCCTAAGGGATGCTCAGAATTTGCATATTATATTTACATAATAGGTTTAATCAAAGCAAATGTATATAACATATTTGTTTCTACTTGCTCCTTACCTGACAGCTGAATGGTAAGTATTCAGATTTCCCAATTTTTTCTTTCCACATCCCTTTGCACGTACAAGCTCTCAAAATCTCAGATATGATTTGGAGGATGGGAGCAGGTATATTTGACATGACACCAAAAGTGATCTTTAAGTAACAGAAAATTTGAAAGCAAAACGAGTAGGATCCAAGGACAATTCATCTTACCTATCTTGGGTAGCCACCTTCAAGAGTCAATAAATATTCTGTGGATAAGTCTGTCTTTCTGTACCATGGTTATAAAGTTGTTTTAGAATATTAGATTAGACAGATGGATTACTAATGAGTAGCAACCACATCTGACTCAGGAAGTTTCTGAGCTGGAAGCAGTTTGCATCTGACAGCACATAGCGCATTGGTGTGTTTTCTTGCAGTGGTTCTTATTAGGCATTCTTTTTTTTGGAGATTGACAGAGACGGGTTGCTGAGCTAAGCAGATCATCAACTATTACGTCCTTTCCTTATTCTATGGGCTCAGGATAGCATGTGGTTTCCCTTTCATTGAATCACCTAGGTTGGAAACGACCTTCAAGATCATCATCTTTCTCCAATACATAGTATTAATATATGATGGCATAGAGATAAATGATTAAAATGTAACATTTGAGTACTGTATGTATATGTATTTCCACACTCTTGATTGCTATGCCTAAGAAACATCAGCTTCCCCTCCTTCATTCCATTGTCCTGCATTCACAGGCAGTAAACAGAGCAAACACACAGATGGGGCTTCTAAAGTGCATTTGTGCATGAAGTATACACTACACTGGTTTGTAGAGATGGGAAAAGACTTCAACCAATTTGCTTTGCATCACTTTTGCCCTCTTTAGTTCTCATAGTCTTGATGATGTACCAAATCTACACAATCAGATTGCTCCCACCACTCCATTATGTTCCATGAGCATAATACTGTTGTCTTCAGGTTTCTGATTCTAAGACTGTAATAAGGACTTCAGTGCATGGAACCCTGTTCCCCTCTTCTGATGTTTACTTCAGTGAGAGTTATGCAAGCAGATTACTATGTTAAGCACCTTTCTAGAGCACAAGCAAAAACATCTTTCCACATAAATTTCAGGAAACCTTTTCTTTCATTGAGCCATATTTAGGATTTGTTGTGATAATCATTCACTATTGTAAGAAATAGTGATGCATTTGTCTATTGAATGGTTCTACCTCTTTTTTTTTTCCTTTTTTCTTTTTTTTTTTAACCTATACCCTTTAACTGTCAACATGTAGGGAATGAGAATAAACCCCTGGTTTAAGCCACTGGCATGTTTGTATTAGTGCAAAGCACCCATGCAGACAAGCAAAATCACATTCTGTCTCAGTGGAACTTGTTTCTGTTTAAAAATAAGGTTAGGTCTATCAGACTAAATCATCTCAGAGGCTCACTGAGCTGCAAACACACTGGTGGCTGAAATGCAAATGAAATCAAACATAGACTAGCCTAAGAACTGTGTCCATTATCAATTGCTATTTTGTCATCTTGATTTCAGTGAAGTGTAATGAATAATTTGTCCTGCCACATCCATTGTTTACTATTAAGGAACAGTGGAATACTGTTCTGGTATGTTCTGGGTTGTCCCCTTCAGTCCTGGTCCCTGAGGGAATACTATTATCTGTTCCCATACAGTGGCAGAATCAGATTATCTACCATTTTACCAGACTTTATTTCAAAGGAAATGTGTTTATAAAGTCAGGAAAGGGATTTCTGTATCCTCCCAGTGTGGACTATCAGGGCACTGAAACTCTGTGAGTCCTCAGATCTTCAACCAACAAATGTAGAGTTGATATTTTTCCTCCCCAAAGCAAGAGGAATACTTATATCTCAGTCAGTACTTTTTTCATCTGAGATGCTATTTTAAATCACAGGTACAATCAAAGAGGCCTGTCCTTCATAAGAATGGGGGAAAATAGTAAAGTTTAATGCAGATTGTAGATGCTGTAACCTTTCATTTAAAAAGTCAAATATTCCTGCAAAACTGTTCCTTCAGAAAACAAAATTCATTTTCTGTGATGGACAACTCCATTGGCGGAGGTCAAGAGCCACTGTAGTCTTGTGGCATCAGATAAATTTTACCTTTTTATTATTATTATTATTCAGAGTTCTGACTAATGAATGTATTTTGGAGAGTTTTTTTCTACATGTACTATACTTGCTTTGTATGACCTTACTTCAAAAGAAAATCTCCTTTTTTAGTAGACCACAACAATCATCAAGGCATTTTCTTCGTTGTTGAATCCTGGTTTATTATGCAGTGGCTAAGAATCAAGTTATATAGTCTCCACCTTTTGTTTCTCTGTTAACATTAAACAAACCTACAATCAAAAAAAAATATATATATAATCTTTCTGAGGGAGAAATATTCCAAGATACATAATCACATTTTCCTCTTCTTTAGATAATCTCAGAGTGAAGTTGACTTGTTTATGGACAAAAGTAATATATACTCAATATTTAAAGTGGAATATATTTGCTATTCAAATGGCTGCTTCAATCGGTATAACTCCCTTCTACATCAACCTGATCTGAATCTCATGTCAGACTCACTATTAGAAATTGAGTAACTTAGTTTGCGGAAAATTGAAACACTGAAAAGACAGAGGTATTCTTTCTGTGTTGCTTATAAAAAGCCCAATTTGTCATTTTGTTGTCTTTTGTAGCATTTTTCACATGTGCAAGATGAAAAGAAATTACGCAAGAATAATTTGACATTAAGGGAGTAAAATAACATTAAAGATACAATTCAATAGACAGTCAAATTCCATATGCATGCTAAAATAACCTGATGATATATCTCTGGGATCATGCACAAAAATTAGATGTTAGTCATTTTATTATTTAAAATATGAATCCATTTTTGCTGTCAAGCTTCCTGGGTCTCCCCATTCCCACCTTTCCGTGCTGAATGTCTTCTCCTCTTTCTCACCCTGCTCTCTTTAACATATACTGCCTTTTAGCATTGTCCTCTGCAAGCCCTGGAGCTCTGCTGGAGCCAGGCCAAGTTATACCAGCTGGGAATTTTGTTCTAATGGACCTTTTAGGACTTTCCTCACCCTAACCATCAGAGTTCATACTCAGAGCTATGACTGACTGCCTGGTTGCAGTGAGCTCAGCTGTGTTTGTTGCACCACATTAACCATTTGGCCAATTTGACTAGGATACAATTGCTTAACACCATGAGTGTTGGATATCTTCTTCCCTTCAAATGCCCAAATCCTCTTGCCCTAACCCTGATAGTGCCAGGGGACCACCTCCATTGTATTCAGAGAGAAAGTCAGGCCAACAGGACTAAAATGCTGTAATTGGATGAAGACTCACAATTTCATCGGGTTAAAAGCAACACGTGCAACAGTCTGATTTTCTTGGGAAAAACCCGATGGATATTAAGAACTTCTGTTGCTAGAAAATTCAGTCTCCATAAATATTGAGTGCATTGTTCTACTTCTATCCCCTGGAGAGGACAGTAAATTGACTTATCCAGTCCTAACCAGGAGAAGCCTGTAAAAAGCTGAAGAAGCTACAAGATAAAATCTGAGAGTGCAGGAATTTTAAAGGAATCCAAAAAAAAAAAAAAAAAAAAAAAAAACTTTTGTGAAGTTCTAAATATCAATGGTGCATACGGTAGATACTTCAAGTGCACTCAATTATAACACATCCGTAAATTGGCAGTGGAAAAATCCGATTCCAGCAGCAGAGATGACTTGCAGCTGCAGCTAATAGAGTGAGGGATGTGAATACAGAGAGCACTTATGTGATGAAGGCAAGACCGGCAATCAGTTGTATGCTTCAGAGTAATAAAGCACAATCAATCTGACAACAGAGCCCCATTGTTAACTTCGGCTTACTGTTGAAAGGAGATGAACAATGGGAAAGCCCTGTAAAAGAGCAGCCTTGCCCCCAAGCCCTATCACATTCTTCTCTATGTTCTTTTTTTTTTTTTTTTTTTTTTTTTCTTTCTTTCCCTTTTCCCCTTTTGCTTTCTAGCTGTGATTTCCTCAGTAGGGGCAATTCTTCAGCATGGTTAAAGTGTTGTGAATTGCCTTACCTTGGCTGTATTTTGTTCTGTCCTTCCTCACACCAGTAGCTGAGGTCACAGAAGTGACTCACTCCAAGCTATGGCTGATAGCCAGTAAAACAGGTGCAACTCTGTAACATGAAACAGCATAATGCTGTTTGGGTACACTATATAGTGGACAGAATAGCATGAAATGAAGCAGAAGACAGAAGTGTACTTTTCGTAGGTTTGGCTTGTATAGGTTGAACAATACAAAGATAACTATTCTTTTATATTGAGAAGAAAATGTTCTTTTTTTCCTTCTCCAATCAGAAAATTTTCTACCAAAACTTCCTCCCCACCTCCCACCCCATGTGGACACATTAATAAGCCTGGGGAGACCTAACTCTTCTCAGCAGAGCTAGCTCTTCAGAATACTACAGCCCTTTCCCTAATCATTGCATAATTCCTAGCTGCTGAAGCCTTTGAAACATGCCTTTTCTTCTTCTGAAAGACCCATCATTAGGAAGTTTCTTAAAGCTGCATTGGCTTTTAAGTAGTCCCCTGGCCTGAGCAACAATGGCTATTTGACTGATAGCAGCCTTCTTTTATGAAGGGATTTGACAGGTTTACATTAGTCCCAAATCCATTTTTGCAGCACATAGAGGAATCCCGAACATTGGCAGAGAAATAATAATTAATTGCTAGCCCCTGAAGTGAGCATCTCACCATACAATTTAAACATGGATAGAAACACAAAGACTTGGGAGGAGAAGAAAGAACACCTAACAACTAGGGAAAAGGTTCTAAGGACACGTAATAATAAAGGTAAGTTGATGGTCCTTACTGATGAAGCTTGTGCACATGTGGAAAAGAAAGTGGTGTATGAAGAAGGCTGGCACTGCCATTGAGATCTGATAAACTTTGACATTTACATCAGTCTCAGTCACCTTGCAGTGACACTGGTAGCTACGCTGAATGCACAGTAAGTGAAAATTAGCTATTCACTCTTTCAGCAGTAACCTGTATGTATTTGTCCACACTGCTTCTCTGCCTGGAGATGAGAAGGAGGGATCTAGTTTCTCTTTGCATTTGAGTAACCTACAGAATTATAAAAGCCTTCTCGCATCTGCCATGAGAAAATATCCTTTCATAAACAAGTAAAGGACAGCAAGGTGCAGCCAGCTGTAAAGATACTTGTTTGTTGTAAAATGGCCCACCAGCTCTTAAGTTGAAAGTTGAGGCAGTTTGCTTTGTTTGATGCATTGTGGTATGAAGTCAGGCAGCTTATTTTCTGACCTTCAGAGATCTGGATCAACACAAGAAGGAAACTAAAAGCAATAAAAATCTATGTAAGGAGGCTCTGTTTTCACTGAATCCTGTATGTCATGGTACAGAGGTCATAGAAGCCATGCAAGCCCAGAATCAAAGAAAGATCAAAAAAAAAAAAAAAATAAAAAAATGACAATGTTGAGAGCAGAACACTTTTGTTTCTTTGTTCATTCTAAGGCTTGAACTCTAAATGTCAGTATCAGCTTGCGTGATGACTACAAAATGGATGCTTGGTAGTATTTTCTGTGCCTGATCTATCAAGGACATGGCTCTGTTACAGTAATCACTTGAAATAGTTCTGCTCACCTTGTGCAAGATTTTGAACATCACTGAAAGTCCTATGGGCTGCCAAAGTGAGATGGTAAGGCCATTTTGCACAAAGGTATAAATTCCAGCTGAAATTGGAATTAATAATGAAAAAAAGATAATTTAAATACATTTCCACAGAACATGTTTTTTTGTTGTATAGTTGCAGTTTTGTTTGTTTTAAATCCAATGACCTACTGAGGTCCCTTCCAACCCCTGCAATTCCATTATTTCAGTCTCTTTAGATTTCCACTTCCAATTAAGGTTTTCAATCCATAAACTTTTCCAGAGTATAGCTAGATCACAAACTTCCTTTTGGTCTCGCCAAACAACCACAGACTCAGTTGATGATATTCTTCTATTTTTTTTTTTTTATTATTTTTTTATTTTTTCCATTATGTGAGACTATTGGAGTTCAGAAAACCACACAAATCCTATGGCTATTTTGTAGCTCTCACTCTCTGTTTTGACAACTGGAAAAAAACTTTTCTTATATGTTAGCAGTCACAGTATTCCCCAGTGGAGAAGATGCTCCAGATGGACTTATATTTGCTGTTGTTTTACATTTACTTCTCTATAGTACACCAGAAAACAAGTAAGCAAACAAATAAAAATAAACTGACTAGTTCTATATAACATAGACTATATACATTCTTATTTCCTGTTGAAATGTTATCACCCCAATCAACTCTAAATTTCTGTTGAGCATTTGTATGCTTTGCCATTCATAGGATAAATTTCTTCTATCCTGAAGCTTTGTCCTCCCATCATTAGTCAGTAAACCTCACTGGAAATTGCTTTGACAGAAATTAAACTCTTTTTCAAAAACTGCTGTTTCATTCAATTTATATGTTTTAATCAAAACATATGTTGGCTTTTGCATATTGGATATAAATCCAATTGGATCTAAACCCTTTTAGTTTCTCCAAGTATTTCTCATTCAACTTTTAAATCTGTCCGGAGCAAGGAACCCTGAAACCCCTGTGATTACTTGAGTGACACTGGGTTCTTGATTCCAGGGTTCTGGCATGGACATGATAGTCACACACAAATACTTGCAAAGTTTTTAATGAAGAATGAATTCCTTTCCTTAATAAATTAGCTTTAAATATAAAGAATATTTTTATAATTTTTTTATTATTATTATTTTTTTCTTATATACATAGTACATTTAAATTTGTTTTTCTCTAGTTAATAACAAAAAACTGGGGACCTGTACATTCATAAACTGAATTGAGCTTTACTATCAAATACAGCTTGCCAGAAATAATAAGTTAAAAATTGACATTACGTAAATAAGAAAATTTATCATTCATCTTTTTCTAACATCATATAAATGAAAATGTGTTCATAAAAATGTCCTGAAAACCCTATAATGTATGTATTTACACACATCTATATTTGTATCTATGTATAGATACAAATAGATACATACGTGATAGATACGTATAGATACATACGTATATAAAACTCATCCAACTAAGTAAAATAGTGTCTCAAAGCAACTGAAGCAACTGATAGTACATAATCTCTCTTTAGAATGATAGTTGAGTAGTACAAAGTGCAAAGCAAAATTAAATCTTGTTATTAAAACCTTAGATTCAAGCAAAATCTGGGAGGATGCTCAAAGGAAGTATTTCTGCATGCATCATGTTTTATACTCTGGCCCTAAACATCTACTCCAGTTCAACATGTACTTCTCACTGGATATGAGGGAAATGGACATTTATTTTGACCCAGTAAGCCATCCTCAGTTTCTCGTTTGGATTTATAATCTACTTGTTCATTAAATTATGACTGAAAATTAGTAATTTCAATTACAATGATTTCAGTCATTCTGCTCTGTGTGTCACTACAAGGACCAGACTTTAGGTATCTGTATTTATTTGCTGAACACACACGGGCATTTCTGCATTCATACTGAATAGAAGAATTGCTTTGCACACAAAAGAAGGGGAAAAAATATTTCTACTTAGAAATATGCTTTACTCTGACCTTTAATCCATATATTAATATTTCTTCCTTCTTTGTCTTGCAAACTATATCTAATTCTTCCTTTTTTTCCTTGCAATTACTATTTTAAACTGTCAGGGAAAACTTGAACCTCTTTTTCCAGCTAAGTGGGATTATGCTAAATAAAATCATGGAATCCTTGGTGTAAAAAATATATGCCATTGGCATCTTGCATACATTATTTGAAAAACTGGGCAGTTTGCATTAGTCTTCTTGCAATATGTACCTGAACGTATTTTGTACGGATTGAAGGAAAATTGAAATTCCTCAGGAATGACTGGTGCACCACAGATCAGTTAGAGGTCATCAAGTTATTTAGTATTTTATGGTGAATAAATCAGATGCTCACTTCAAAATAGTCTTTTTATATGAACTATAATACGTCGAGTTCTTTATGGCAAAGGAGTGATTTTTTTATGAACTGAAACTGAACCACATTATCCTGTAAAGTTATGGGGCAACTGCACATGGATGGGACATTGCTCACTTTTTTTTTTGTTTGTTTGTTTTGTTTTGTTTTTTGTTCTATTCTCTACAACGCATTGGGAGCACAAAAAGTCTGAACAAAGTAGATTGCTTCTCCCTGTGTAAAGTGACAGGGCACTTGAGGCAATGGGGGTGGGAGTCTTAATATCTAGTTTAAAAATCTAGTTTAAGAGCATTGTTTAGATTCTTCATAAAAGGAGAATCTCCACAACTATCTAAATATAACGTGCTCTAGTAATAGAGTAAGATACCACCCAAAAAAATGGACACTGAACCAACCTTCTAGAGTTACAAGGAAGTAAAAATAGCTATGTACTGGGTCTGGCTGGGATGTTAACTTTCCCTGCAGCAGCCCATACAGTGCTGTGCTCTGCACTTGTAGCTAGAACAGCAGTGGTATCACACTGGTGTAGTGTCCACTGATGAGAAGTGCTGGCACAGCATCAGGACTTTCTTTAACCCTCCTAGGGGGTGGGCAAAAAAGTGAGAAAGAAACATCACCAGGGCAGCTGACCTAAACCAACCAAAGTTGGTTTATGTGACATCATACCATATGATGTCACACTCAGCAATAAAAGGTGGAAAAGGGAAGAAGAGGGGAGGGGTGGGCTCTCGTTGCGAAAACCTCTGTCCTCCTCCCAAACACTGGCTATGTGTATTGAGACCCTGCTTCAAGGACATGGTCAATGCTCATTAAGTGGCATCCATACAAGTTTCATATGAGTGGGTATTGAGATGGTACAGTCCTGGTCTCCAGAGCACATGGACAAGATCCTTTGAATCTGGTAACTGATTTATGGCTCAAACTTTCATGTTCCATTTCCATTGTGTGCTTAGTACCCTGCTTTTTGTTGATGCAGCAGTAAAAATATTCTATTAATATAATATATTTGTGACCAGTTTTAAGTGACTTACAAAAGTAGAGGTCTCACATTATACAGCTTGAATCATCATACAATTCAGCTACTGCAAGAGTTCACCCAAAAGCATTAGCTAAATTCAGAAGAGCATGTTGATTTTAAGAATGTATAGTTATGTACTTGTGTCTTACAGTCTGTCTCAACATTTTTCTAGATTAAAATAGATAAGGTGAGAATTTTCTTACTTGATGATAGATTCCTACCCCTGTTATTGTTTATTTTTATGATAAAAAATATTAATGGTTTTATTTTTTCTAAAGAATATAATATTTTCTATTTTCTAAAGAATATAATATTACATAGGTCTGGGTGTTATTTTTCTCTGCTGCTGTCTGAGATTTAGAGTGTTTTTTTTTTTTGTTTTGTTTTGTTTTTTACTTTTAAATCTTAGATTTTGTTATGTTTTATAAGAAAGTGACCTGATTATTTTTCATGTACCCATTCCAGTCTCTTTCCCTTGAAGAGAATGAGCATGTGATTACCTTCATTAACAATATAACAGCAGATTATTGGGTCAAACATGTTTTTTTTTTTTTTTTTTTTGTTTTTTTTTTTTTTTTTTCTCTTAATTTGCAACTCTGAAGTGACAGGAAGTCCACCCTACAAATTATTCTCATGAAAAACTTTCATTTTCTAAGCTGGTCAGAAAAAATTACAACCCTTATTCCTTCATATTCAAAGAAGGAAAGACTCAGATATTATTTTTTCATAGCTTAGCACATATAGCTTAAACAGCAGTTAAGGGTGAAGACTAAGGGGATGATTCATTATTCTTAAAATTCAGCTACCTGAAATTTAGGTGTCTCATCTGAAGTAACTGTCTGGATATTCTGTCAAGGGAATAGAAACAGATAATCAACAAAGTAATATGTCTTATCTGTGTTGAATAACATCTTAGAATGGGCCTATTTCTCACTCCACTCACTCAAGGTGCCAAGACATCCAGCTAGACTATGTGTTTAACTGGTCTTCAAATAATGTTACATTATTTCAGAAAACTGTAAATCTTTTGCTTTCAAGCATTTAATGGCTCATACCTGAGGAATCACTTCAGAAAAGAAAAAAAAAAATGTGGTTAGTGTAAGATTTATGACATAGCTTTTGAACTTGAATATTATGTCAATTCTAGAATTTAAACAAAAAAAAAAAAAAAAAGATACTTTGTAGATCAAATATTAATTTCACTATAGACCTTAACTTGAGGCACAGTGGAAATCAGATGAGAAATAAATGGTTTGGTCTTCTTTTAATACCTAAATGTAAATTAGAATGTTAATGCTATTTCGGCTTCAACTAGGTTTAAATCTCATCAGTGTAAAGTCTTGCACAAGACCCTTAAATTAAAGTTGTTAGATTTAAAGTCTTAAGGTTTTTTTTCTTCCATTGTTCTTTTTGTCTTCCCACTGGCTGTACTTTAAGAATCCATCTATTAATAATGTCTGTTCTTCTTTTCCAACCTATGGGAGATAGCAGGAAACAATCATGTTTTGACAGAAACTTAGAGAAAATAGAAGCATCAAAGGACTAAATATTTATTTCAGAGAAACTGTGCATTCAGAATAAATTAATTGCTGTGTTTAAAAAAAAAATATTCTGGTGATTTGTGGTTTTTTATTATTATTACTGCTGCACCTGTTTTGCTTGTAACTGTTTATGAGCTTATGTTTTAGTTTTCATCTCTGCTCATTTCCAAATCAGCAAAGAAATAGAGCATAAAAAAGTCAATTAATATAAAAGATGATCAATCAAAACAGAAAAGCCATAACAAAATCAAATCCATAGCAAATATATCTTTCATAACTGGTTGCTAATATTTTTTTCCTTCATGGATTTTCCTTGTTTTTGTGTTTTGTTTTTTTGTTTGTTTGTTTGTTTGTTTTTTTGGCTTGAGAGGATTAATGATGTTGCTCAGCATGAATGTTGAGTCCTGATTTACAGGCCTTGGTGTTTTTTAATCTCTTCAGTCTAGGTGTATGTATAGACACTAGAATAGTGTCTATACTAGTATTGATATTGGATCCTATATTAAAAGTACCTAGACAGCGCTGATGGGAAGTATTGTTGTTCAGAGGGTAGTCAAGGCCTGCTCCCCCCCCCCACCCCCCTCGAATTTGGTCAGATTCAATGACAAGAAAGGAATTAAGGAATGGATGACTGCGTAACAAAGAACATTGTTGAAGCTAATTTGCTAATAGCACAAACTAGTATAAAAATCTCTAAGGACTGCAGCAGACAGAAAACATAGTCTTTTTCTGGAAAACATGTTGAAATCTCTGAAAAGGCAGAAGAAAATATTTTGCCTAACATAAAGGAACTTATAAAAGATGACTTGTGGGCTGGAGAGCAGGGGAGGAAAATGCTGAAAAATAATTTTCAGCTTAACTTCAGTAGGGAGAGTACAAGTAACCAAGAACCACAAGATCTCAAATTCTCATAGGAAGGTGCATAAGACTGATTAAAACTCTCTTAACTGTAACTTAGCTCATTTGTAAAAGATGTAGAGTTAATTTTACATGACCTATAGGCTTTGTTCATAATGTCACACCTTAGATGACACTATCTATCACAGTATTTGTGCACTTTGAAGTGGTGTGGTGTAGTAATCTGCAACAGTCCCTATAAAAGAGATTACCTGCCCACATCCTTTGAGGAGCAGCTAGTTAAGTGGACTAAATGTTTTCCCATCACCAGGTGAGCCCAACTTGTGAATGTCACAGGCCTTCAGCCTGGCTGCACCAGGTACCAATCACACTCACAGTCATTTTTGTTATATTTTCATGGTCACTATTATCTGTGACCGGAGAATTCACAGTTCAACTGGGTCAACTCTCAAGCAGCTGCAGTTCTTAATCCCTGAACTCCAGCTACTTGAGTAGCTTCTGACTTTTGCTTTAGTTTAACTCTCTCAGGGCATATTTGCTGGAGGATTACATACAGTTGGCAAAAACTGTGGTATACAAAAATGAAACTTGATCTTTTCATCTTTTCTCCTACATCACAGGAAAGAGTGTCTTTAAAAATGTGGACAATGTTTTTGGCTCTTTGGTGAATACTTCTGTGATCCCTGCCAAAATTTGTTAAAGGCAGTCAGGTCAACATCAAATTAACTGATCTGAGCTGAAAAGGGTGTGATGAAAAACATGGAAATTCAGTGTGATTCAGGATCCTAAGAGTATCAGTGATACTTAGTAAATTAGTCTGTAGTCAGGATAACACCTGTTTCAACAAACCATTCCTACTAACGGTGTACCAGGCCCTTGGCTGAAGATTCTATGCTCAGGTTTAGTATCTTCTTTGTGATTTAGAGGATCATCCTGATTTAACAAACCTTATCTGTCAGTCTTCATGCAACCTTGAAAAGTTCAGGCTTACAGAACATCCGAGAAGCAGCAGAGCTATATATTGAAAATAGTGTTGGCAGATTGATAGAGACACATACAGAGAGATGTTTTTTTCATGAGTAGCCTCAGGGAGCATAAGTTGTTATAACTTCTGTTTTAATGAGCCCTTTGAGGCAGTGCAAATTATAGCAACTTAGATTCCTCTAATGTTACCCACTGTGTCTAGATATAGTACCATCCCTTGAATATTGTGATTCCTGTTTCATGTAGAGTTATGAGAACTAATTGCCTGACAAAATTTCCAAGGACAACGTGGAGCAAACATCTGCAGTGCTGTAACAGTGCTCTGTTACACAACACAAAAATCCAGGCTGATTTTTTGTGTTCACAGGTAGACAGCTCCTGATCTCAGCAGTTACAAAGAAGGATCATATCTGAAGTATGAACATTTGAAATGAAAGCATAGCAATTCTTGGGTCACTGGGCTTTGTATAATTTAGAGTACAGGGTTACAATTTCAGAGGTAATTTCATCTTTTTGAGTGCTTCCACCAGAAGAGGGAGATATCTCCCATTGCCTTGACCTTCCTTTCTTCTGCTTCTCTCTAATTCTCTGCTGATCTCCCAAACCAATCTTCTGCCTTGCTCCAACTCCACTGCTTGTTGGAACATTGCATGCAGTCACTGGCATGTGACAAAACAATCCAGCTATTTTTTTTTTTTCCAGATTTGATTTTTGCTACATTAGTGTCATAAAGCAGCTCAGATAAGGGTTCAATGTGCATGAATACCTGCTTGGAGCAGGAGAAAATGGAGAGATGGATGAATAAGAAGGAACTTCCAATTGTGGTGATGAGCATTGCTACATTGCCTCACTGTTCTGCATGGAATGACATTCTTAATGCTGTCCACTTGCAGTAAACATTAATCAAGCTGTAAATTGTAGTTTATAGCATGCTTTCTCTAGGAAGAACAGACTCTGTCCTTCTTTGGATAGTGTTGATAGTGTGATAGTGTTGATAACTACTTTAACCAAAAAAAAATGCAAGCACTAGCTACAACCCATGGAACTGTTGGCCATGGAGTAGTGAAACAGCTGAGCAAAGTGTCACCAGGGTAGACCAAATTTATCAGTCTAGTTTCTGTAGCACAGGATTCAGTTCAGCTTACAAAACACTTCTGAAGTCCAGGGTGTCCTGCAGAGGCTGATCAGTGAATAACACCCATATTGGTACCTAGGTATGAGCTACTTGTTAGAACCTGGATTGGTTATTTCTGCTTTTCACTGCAGTGTTTTCTCTGAACACGTTATGCATAGTTCTGTTGAAATGTTAGGCCAAAATTCAAGGAAAAACTTAGAATTTATAATGCATTTCACTTTTGGTGCCTTACTTAAGATTATGAATTCTGTTCTTAAACAAATGCTTAACTTTCAAATGTTTTGCATTGCATAACCTATCCAGGAACCTTGAACTCATCTTTTGAGCTAGGTGTTTAGCTCTGATACTTTTAAAAGACAGATGCATTTTCTTTATTATTTTTTAAGGGGTAAGCTCTAGAAAGAATGCTTAAATTAATAGCTAGAGTTGGAAATAATTACATAATTTGCTTCCCCCCCCCCCATCAACAGAGAATTGTTCTCTACAGTATATTATATTTTTAATTGTCAACTTCAATCTCTGTGTGAATGCCAGGGAAACTGTGACACTAACTAGGCTATATGTGGGAACTGGAATCCAACCTAGGAAATTCCAAGATGAGGTTTCAAACTCATGCCATAGTTCTATCCATTCATTCATTATTTAGATAAAACAGTCTGTAATGTTTTATTTCAGTAAACTGATCTGATAGCTTTCAGCACTTCTGGAACTTCTGAGCCCCCATGAAGGGCTCAGCTCCCAGGCAGGCACAAAAGGGTATTTGACTAACATTTCCAAAGTTCTTGGTCCTCCTCTTGTATTATTTAAGCAACATTCTTAAACTAATGATGTTTAGAAAAGCTTTTAAGCAGGCTGCTTCTGCAAATTGATGGACATATTCACTTTCTTCTTACGTTGTCATTCCTTGAGGAATCTGGAAGCAGAGCTATAGTAAGAAAAGATGAAGAATAGCTTGTAAACTAGGGAGGAGTGTTTTCATTAGGGAAAGAAGGGCTCATCTTTTACTATACACATTTTGAACTGCTTTTATCTTCATCTACATATATCCACACACACAAGCCAGTTAAACTGTATGGGAGAATCGTGGTTACTTTACTTACTCTTTATTGCAATAGGAGAAAAAGTTTATAAACTTATAGGTAACTATTTCAAAACAGGAAAATGAAATAAAATTTGGTCTTTTTTGATCCTTGAAAAAATATATGCATCTGTCTAGTTTTAATACTCTTCTTGAAAATTCAACACATTTCATTGGCTTTCTTTAGCTGTCTTTGGACACTGTTTCACCTGTTTCAGAAAACTTCAGAGTTTGGTGTCAAATAGTAACAGTTTTCATTATTGTTCTGTAGATACATTACTTTGCTTCTAACCCTACAGAAGCCTTTCTGCTACTTTTTTCCATCATTCATTCAGTTTTATGAGGTTGATGCCTTTTGTACCTCTTGGCTTCCCCCATTTACTAGTTTAAGTATTTTTCTATGACCTCACATGAGTCCATTTGGATTAAACATAACCCATCTTTCCTGTACAGGTTCTTCAAATTTCAGAAAGTTCCCAAAATTTGTAACCATTTTAAAGTCTCTCTTCTCAATGCCACCACCTCATCCCTAATGAGACTCTAGATCTTCATGTTTAGATCTTCATGTTTAACAGTTCTGTGGAGAATGCTAGGACAGAAGTAGTAGTACCTTGAATACAACTACCAGAACTGCTTTTCAGCTATTGATACCAACGGACCAAAAACACTGGATCCTGTATTGGATATCTGTACAATTTACCTTCTGAGGTCTAAGATTCTTCCTTTCCCATCCAATAGAAAGTAAGTAATTGAATCTCATCTTCCTGCTGTTTCCTCTCCCTGAAGATCTGCTGTACCACAGCAGCAACATCCTAAGTGCAAGAATGAACTTTGACATCAGCATGTTTTTCTCAAATATTGCATCCCTCTTTCAGCACCAAATACCCTCAATCCCTGAGACATAATTGGGGCCATTGTCTTCAGGTTTCACCAGGTAATAGCTGTGGTACAGATTTTAGAACAAGACACCATTTCCTTCAGCTGTTCAGATAATATTTCAGTTATCAATTGGATGTGATATGTGGCCAATACTATACGAGTGACATCTTTTAAGATCAATTCATTTTCTGTCTGACAGATTGCATAGATTTCAGGAAAGAGTTTTGTCTTCTTCTGTCTCAGTAAGTGCACAGCATACTTTAAGTACTATCATAGAATCATAGAATCATAGAATATCCTGAGTTGGAAGGGACCCTTAAGGATCATCAAGTCCAACTCTTGACACCGCACAGGTCTACCCAGAAGTTCAGACCATGTGACTACGTGCACAGTCCAATCGCTTCTTAAACTCAGTCAGGCTCGGTGCAGTGACCACTTCCCTGGGGAGTCTGTTCCAGTGTGCAACCACTCTCTCAGTGAAGAACCCCCTCCTGATGTCAAGCCTAAACTTCCCCTGCCTCAGCTTAACCCCGTTCCCGCGGGTCCTGTCGCTGGTGTTAATGGAGAAAAGGTCTCGTGCCTCTCGACACCCTCTTACGAGGAAGTTGTAGACTGCGATGAGGTCTCCCCTCAGCCTCCTCTTCTCCAGGCTGAACAGGCCCAGTGCCCTCAGCTGTTCCTCGTACGTCTTCCCCTCCAGGCCTTTCACCATCTTCGTAGCCCTCCTCTGGACACTCTCCAACAGTTTCACGTCCTTTTTATACTGTGGTGCCCAGAACTGCACACAGTACTCGAGGTGAGGTCGCACCAGTGCAGAGTAGAGCGGGACAATCATCTCCCTCGACCTACTAGCGATGCCGTGCTTGATGCACCCCAGGACACGGTTGGCCCTCCTGGCTGCCAGGGCACACTGCTGGCTCATATTCAACTTGCTGTCTACCACGACCCCCAGATCCCTCTCTTCTAGGCTGCTCTCCAGCGTCTCATTGCCCAGTCTGTACGTGCAGCCAGGGTTTCCCCGTCCCAGGTGCAGGACCCGGCACTTACTCTTATTGAACTTCATGTGGTTGGTGATCGCCCAGCTCTCCAACCTATCCAGATCCCTCTGCAAGGCCTTTCCACCCTCATCCGAGTCCACAACTCCTCCAAGTTTGGTGTCATCAGCAAACTTGCTCAAAATACCTTCTCTTCCTACAACCAGATCGTTTATAAAAATATTGAAAAGTACCGGCCCTAAAATGGAGCCTTGAGGGACCCCACTGGTGACCGCCCGCCAGCCTGACGCAGCCCCATTCACCATAACCCTTTGGGCCCTGCCCATTAGCCAATTGCTCACCCATCGGATGATGTTTTTATTTAGCTGTATGGTGGACATTTTGTCCAGTAGGATCCTATGGGAAACCGTGTCAAATGCCTTGCTGAAGTCCAAAAAAATCACATCAGCTGGTTTCCCTTGGTCCACCATACGGGTGATCTTATCATAAAAGGAAATCAGGTTAGTTAGGCAGGACCTACCCTTCACAAACCCATGCTGGCTGGGACCAATGACTGCTTTGTCCCCCAGGTGCGCCTCAATAAGTTCGAGAACCATCTTCTCCATGATTTTACCAGGCACTGACGTGAGACTGACAGGCCTGTAATTGCTAGGGTCTTCTTTCTGACCCTTCTTGAAAATCGGCACAACATTTGCCAGCTTCCAGTCTACCGGGACCTCTCCAGACTCCCAGGATAGTTGAAAAATAATTGAGAGAGGTTCCGCGATGACGTCCGCCAGCTCCTTCAGCACCCGGGGATGAATCCCATCCAGACCCATGGACTTGTAGGGATCCAGGTGGAGTAGCAAATCCCGCACACGTTCAGGGTCAGTTGGGAGTTTGTCATCCCCACCGTCCCGGTCCTCCAGCTCAGGGCACCCTGGGTCCCAAAGCCCATCATCGGCATTGAAGACAGAGGCAAAGAAGGCGTTAAGCGTCTCTGCTTTGCCTATGTCATTGTCTGTGAGGAGACCTTCCCTATCAAGGAGCGGCCCTATGTATTCTTTAGTTCTCCTTTTTCCATTCACATATCTAAAAAAACCCTTTTTATTATCTCTCACAGACACAGCCAGCTTCAACTCTAGGTGTGCTTTAGCCACACGAATAATATATCCCAAATATATCACACGAATATCCCAAAATAATATCTCTTCATATGCATATGTTTACCTCTCTGCCTAGACTTTTCCATATCTAAGAAGGCTGTATGTGTTGTGCAATAGCTAGGGTACTTAAAATAATACAGGCAAAGCTGATGTCTGGGGGATTAACTAATTCTTCAGGTAACGGACTTTGTAGATATAAGGTTAAAAGAATTTCAGCACTAAGCAACAAGAATGACAATGAGCTTTATCAGTGGAGAGCTCATTTATGAAGTTCTGTAGTATCCAGTGTATTGTTAGTTTTTGAGTTGTTTTCCCAAGCAGTTCTAATGAAAAATAAAGGAGACCTGAAGATTTCTGAGATGAGAAAATAAGCTCTAAATATGAAAGAAAGAGAAAAAAAAAAAAAAAAAAAAAAAAAAAAAAAAAAAAAAAGATTTTCTTTTCAGTGTATCAATTTAAAATTTATTGCTTAGGTATTACTTGTGAGTTCATGTATTAGGTATTGGATACACACAGGACAAAGAGATAATCACTTATAGTTTAAATACTAAGTCAAGAGTCAGAGAGTCTGACCTGATGTGGTCAGACATGTACAACTCGTGTACAATTTACTGTTAGCTCCTTCTAGAAGTGATGGACAGAAATACGCATATGTAGCATGTAATTAACAGTCCTGCTCCCATCCATACATGAAATTGCATTGCATAAATAGAAAGCATAGATGGAGAGCACATGCTAAAATAATACTCTCAATATCACATGTATGCTGATGAAAAGTGGAATGTAATCAATTTGTTACATGGTGGTGTTTTGTTTTGTTTTTTTTTTATTTTATTTTTTTGTTGGATGAGATGATTTTTGTTAATTACCACTGATTATAATCTTTTGACTACAAATTAGACAGTAGGATCAAATATACTGTGGTGTATGGGATGACAGATAAAAATTTAAGCACCCACTGAATTATATTATGTTCATGACAGATGTATAGTAATATAGAAAATAAAAATAATAATAATAATAATAATTTGGGGAAAAAAAAAAAAAAAAGTAATTTCCACAGTCAACATGTTGATATATAAAAGATGTATTTCTAATTGCTGAATAGTTAGCGTAAGAGTAACTAACTTTGTCATTGTACCTCATACTTCCCCTACTACTAAAAAAAGAAAAGAATCCTACAAAAATATATGGACTGTTGTGCCTAGACCTCTGTGCTTTTACAGAAAGGAGATCTAAAATGAACTGTTGACATAGCCTTATAATCCTGAATTACACTATTTATGAAGACTGGGAAGAACCCAAAGCTGTGAAAAAGCCTCCGTATTGGGTTTACAAGGCAAAGGTTTGGTAGCAGGGGGGCTGCAGGGGTGGCATCTGTGAGCAGACATCAGCAGATCATATCAGGTCAGAAACCATGCTCCAGCTGGATCCACCACTGGCCAGAGCCAAGCCCATAGTGGTACCTCTGCAATAACATATTTAAGAAAGGATTAAAAAATAAATTAAAATAAACACTGCAGCTGTGAGAGTCTGAGGAGTAAGGAAAATGAGAGAAGCAGCCCTGTAGCCCCCAAGGTGAGTGCAGCAGGAGGGCAGGAGGGGCTCCAGGCACACAGCAGCAGTTCCCCTGCGGCCTGTGGAGAGGCCCCTGGTGGAGCAGGCTGTCCCCCTGCAGCCCATGCGTCCCATATGGAGCAGATCTCCACGCTGCAACCCGTGGAGGAGCCCCCGGTGGAGCAGGTGGATGTGGCCTGGAGGAGGCTGAGGCCCATGGAGAGCCCCCGCAGGAGTAGGCCCCGGGCCGGAGCTGCAGCCTGTGGAGAGGAGCCCACGCAGGAGCAGGGGTCTGGGGGGAGCTGCCACCCGTGGGGGACCCGTGCTGGAGCAGTTGGCTCCTGGGGGATGGACCCCATGGTACGGAGTCGTGTGGGAGCAGTTCTTGAAGAGCTGCTGCCTGCGGGCAACCCCTGCAGGCTCAGTTCAGAAGGACGGCATCCCGTGGGAGGGACCCCGCGTGGAGCAGGGGCAGGGAGGGACCGGGAAGGAGCAGCGGAGGCGAAGTGTCAGGAACTGACTGCAGCCCCCATTCCTTACTCCCCTGCACTGCTTCGGGGAAGGAGGTGGAAGAGGGTAGATGAGGGGAGAGGTGTCTTTAGTTTGCTTTTAGTTTCGCAGTGCATATTTAGTCTGCTAGTGATAGGAAATAAATTATATTAATTTCCCTTATACTGAGTGTGTTTTGCCTGTGATGGTAACTGGTGAGTGACCTCACCATCCATACCTCAACCCTTGAGCCCTTTTCATCATATTTTCTCCCCCTCTTCCTCTGAGAAGGTGGAGTGAGAGAGAGATGTGGTGAAATTCAGCTGCCCAGCCGGGTAAAAACACCACAGCCCCTTAGCCCATGATAGCAAGGTTATGTTGCCTGTAGTGGACAAGGACATATACATTGGAGAGCTCTGTCTTATTTCCAGGTTATTTAGTATCCCTACATAGAAGTGCAGGACTGAGTAGGGATAAAATATCTCTGCAAAGACCCACATTAAATTACTTCTTCCAGCTTTAAAACTAAGTTGATTGGAGATCCAGTCCCTGCTATCAATATACACCAATGCTGATATGTCCTGTGATCTTTTTCTGTAGCTATTACTGGTAAAGCTGATTATTGCAGAATAGGTCTTAGACTCCTTTCCATCTCTGGCAAGTCAGATGTTCTCCACTTTGCAATAGAACAGATAACTTTCAAACACAGTACTAGTAAGAAAATCTCCCAGTATAGAAAAATCTCCTGTTGTGCAGGATGGGTTTTCCAGACAGGCACAGTAGGCTTTCACAAGAAATTTCAATTATAGATTAAGAGAATGAAAACAGAAAAGAACAATAGTTAAATGCTGAGAACCAGACTATGCCTGGAATTCAAGCAAAACGGCAATGAAAATGGTCCATATAAAAACTAATCAAACACCTATGCTTACTGGAAGTCTTAATTTACTTTCTGCATCTTTTAAAATTGCAAACCTTATGTCTTATGCTGTCTTCCTGTATTTGGTAAGTAGGTTAGTAATTAAAACACGTATTTAAATTTTTGTTGTGGGTGGCTGAGATAAAATCTACTCTCTATTCATTTTTTTAAAGTCATATTTTACTAAATAGATCATTTTCATTTCTCTTTTTTTTTTAAAAAAAAAAAAAAGGAAAAAAAGCAACACAATTACCATCTTGTGTTGGAACAAATCATAATTAGACTGTGTGGACAAAATCAGGCTTTGCTAATCCAATGAAAGGCTTGTTTAGCAGAGATTTAAAGCAGAATGAAGAAAATCCAGTATTTGCTTCTTAATATGGCACATTTTTCAACCACCACTCTTCTCAATAGATATTTAAGCCCTTCATACACGGTCAAATTTATGAGAATCTGGACTCTTTTAGGTTTCTAAATATGAATCTTTATATAAAAAATATTTTAATGTAAAATGTGTGGGATCTGGTGGAAGTGTCAAAATATAAATCTAATAAGTCCTATTCTGTCACTGCCGGCTGTCATTCCAAGACAGTTCACCATTTAAGATATGGATATTAGCAATTCCTGTACTCTGAACTCACTTTTTTTTTCCTCAGTTAAACCCTCAAAATATAAATAAACACAAACTATTTACAACCTTGACATTGACTTCTGCTATGTGATCACAGCACATACATCTTCCTAGCACAGCCTATGGGATCCAAAGAGATTACAGCAAAGAACTTGTCTTCTCTGAATGAAGAAACCATATCAAATCCTATTTTTCAAGAGTGTTCATTGTAATTAGAGGTACTTTTAATATGAATAGAAATGCACTGTCAAACTGCGGCTAGGTCATATCCTCTGTTAAGCACCCAATACATCTGTATATAGAAAAAGAACTATTCAATACATATGTCAGAAAAGACTGCTTCACTTGCAAGAGTAATTCAGGCCTAGACAGCCAGTAAACAAATGATATGGCATGGACAGAAGCACGTGAACATATTTACTGTCATACATGTACAAGAAGTCCTACACTTTCTGTATGTATCACTTGCTGTGGGTGGTGGTTAGAGATGATGCACAGGTGTGCTATAGACACCAGAACTTTGTCAGATCTCACTGAAAATTTTCCAAGTTCCTATGAAGAGCTATTTTTGGAAGTAACAGAAGATGTATTGGAAAATCTTGAGTTAAAATTGTCCTTTCTGATTGCTGTTTTTCTAGGATTTGGTCAAGTCATGCACAGGAGGATCATCCTTGGCTGGATTCAGTCTGTGGATTAAGATACATACATTTAGGTGTCTCTATGTAGATGTTTGTGTGAGTTAGACATAGCTCCCATTGCAGTGAAATGGAGTTAAGTCACTAGATCCTTCAAGTCCTTTGATTAGATCTCCTTTGACTTTAATCAGAGCATAGAAAAGTATTTCACACGTAGATACTTACATGTAAATGCCTAATTTGAGATGGTTTAATCTTTAAACAATGTCACACACCATACCTAGACTTAGATTCCTCATTTCAGATTTGCAGAAAATATGTATTGTGTTGAATGGATGATAAGCACTTCTAAATATCAGGCTATTTTGTTAAGAAGCACAGTTCTCAATACATCCCACATCCATTATTTTATAAAGGGCTCCTGAGCATATGCAATTGAGTTTCAAATAGATGAAAAATATATCAAGTATTGAAAGGCTCTGTCTATACTGATGTCTAAACTGATCTGGTATGTGGTCTTAAACACACTCTATAAATTAGTTAGCACTTTTTCTGGCATAGTTTTGGCTCATTCTTAGTCTCCCAAATTGCACATGGTCATAGTCTGGTGTGTAGCACAGACCTACTCTCAAGTGGTCACTGGAGCTGCAGGAAGAGTGTCCAACTATGTGAATACTGAGTGTTTCTGCTAAGGCCAAAGTATATGTTAAGGCCAATGTATAAAAGCCCATGACCTGTTCAGTTATAGCTGTTACTGATAAATGTTAGACCTAATCTTTTCTGTTCCTTTTCCCCAGGATCATTCACACTAGGTGTACCCTTCATTTAAGGTCTGAATTTCTATGGTATTGGAGAAAACAATTTCCTATAGACCTCCTATATTCTGTGTATTAAATATGAAATGATACATACCTAAGTCATTAGAGCTACACTATATGCTTGTTCTGAGAATGAACAATATCCAAAGCAACTGCAGAAAAAGAGGCAGATCACTACTATCCAAGAACATGTGCACTGTATATTGTAGAGCTCATCTGTATGTCAGAAGTCTGCCTGATTCCCAGCTGCACCCTGCTGATAAGCCTGAAGTCCAAAAAAAAAAAAAAAAAAAAAAAAGAATTTGTTGCTTTTCATTGCTTTTGTCCTTGTTTTATAATTAAGTTAATCTAGAAAACATTTTTGAAAGTTTTTGTTCAAAATTGTAAACCCTTGATGATATAAAGTGAATCAATATGAATATACTTTCTAACATGAGTTTATTTCAGAGAGGTAAAGTACATGGTCAACACATTCAAGGCACTCTTCATTTTTACACATACAGAAAACACATGGAAATTGTTTAGCCTCTATATGAAAATATTACTAGATACAGACATACAGGAGTTGTTCTCAACCCAAGCTGATGGGATAAATAGATTTCTGTGAAATATAAGTTAAGCAGTTGACCTTAAGTGTGCATGATGTTGCATTATGCTTTAAAAATCATTTTCAGTCTGTCAGTCAAAAGCAGAGGAGAAAGTGAATAATCTCTATAGCTGAATAGGTTAAGAAGAAGAGAGAAACACTTGCAAATCTTTTCCAGTGTTGATTCTTCATTTCCTCCTTAAAATAGAACTAATAAATAAATAAACACAAAATCACCAAAAAAGAAATTTCCGGAGAACAAAATTCCAAGCTATACTGTAAGATCAGCAGTGTCCTACAGAAGTAAAGAACCATTATATTTGACAGCAGAAAGATATTTCTAGAGTGTAAAATTCCTATTCATTCTGGTGTATGTGGACCACCAAGAGTTAGGAGGAAGAGGAGTTGTGTCTTTATACATGTACACCATAAAAATTAATATTAATTACCGCTATTTTTCTGAAGTATTCTTTGGATTTGATGGACCAAAAATCAGTTCAGACTGATAGTCTTATACACTATCAGTTCTAGAGGTACTGGGACAACTTTTGATTTGGTTATCACCAGATATTAAGATTGTCATCTGCAGCACTGTAAGAAATATCAATTTGGAAAGGATTCTACAAACCCTTCTACAAATCTACAAAAAAGTACATTCCACAAAGAACGAATTTTATCCCACTCTTCTTGTCCAAGCAGTCCCCAAGCTTTCTCCCAGTGACAGGGAAGAACCATACAACCTTATCAGATATCAAGGTGTGGCAGTATCCATCTTCTCATCTACAGAAGATTCATGGACTCAGATTACTTGTACATGCTTAGACTGTCTGATCACATGCATGGTCAGTCTATCCACATCCCTGCCTGGCTAAAAAGTTTCCAGGAATGATAACAAGCAAGGGAGACTCTTGCTAGCAGAGCTGATTACTCAACCCTCTCTTAGTGGATCTCTTTATTGCTTCCCTGGCTGAGGGAATCAGATGGACTTGACTGTAGCAGCCTTCTGATCATCATCTCTCTCAAATGCTTTTCTGCCCATATTTTCACATGACCTCATGAAGCGATGAAGATGTCTTTCTTCTCCATCCTCTGCAAAATAGTGTCAGCTGTTGTCCTAGCACCAGTACAATGAGTAAGTATTCTCACTCACTCGCCAGTGAGTATTCTTCCAAATGATTTCCAGCACAGTTTGGGCATTAGAAAGAACCAGAGATACTTTCGACAGGCACTTGGGATGCAGCCACCTTGTTTTGAAATTCAAAGGGTTCACTACAATATACATGGGGCATATGGTGACTAGTGGTCAGAATAAACAGAGAACAGATCCAAGGATGTTTAATTTCCTATTACAAATGAAGCCATTGTGCATCACTGGTCAAACAGAATAGAATAGGATAATCTATCAGCTTGAAGCTAAATAATCCAAGCCATGACTCTTTTTTAATATATAATCACTCCACTGTATATAATCACTCCATTATGCAATGTATAATGCCTCTTCTAATGATTTTCGTCTTCTATCACACAGTTTATAAGTGGCTAATTATTCTACCTGGACAATAAACACACATAAAAATTCTAGAATACAGTGTCCTCATTTGTATAGTTCCTGCTTTGTGCTTTTTTTAAAAAAAAAATAAATATATATTTTAGTGACATATCTGAGCATTTTCTAGTTTATGTGTCCTTTCCTACTGAATATCCCATTTTTTCCCTACACAGGTATTTTTTCTCTATTTACAGGTATTCTGTAAAGTTTATAAAGACCTTCAGAAGTTCTTTGATGCACTACAGTCATCTTCCTTGTTGGTCTAATATGCAGGTATTTCTCAGTTACAGTGGTAAGCTCATTATTTTTTGTTGCACAGCTATGACAATTAGACTTCACATCTGTTAAGTTTTAATGGTATTTCTTTCTCCTGTGTTCCTTTCCCATTTTCCCTCCCCACTTTCAAAGAAAATTAAAATTGGGGTTATTCTTACTCCAATTTTGTACTATGCATCCCTGAGTGGAACTTTCTTCCTCTTTGGGCAATATACCATGTAAAAATAACCAAAATAGCTGAGAGTGATGTTTTATAATTGCTACATTCCATATCTTACATTTTCTGTCTGCATTAACACTGCCCACTATCTCTTCTACTTCCCTAAAGGCTTACCAGTGCTATTACTATCATTGATTTCTTCTGGACCATAAAGACTGAGGCATTTTGTATCCCAGTTATACAAACAAATTTGTTTAAATTTTCTTGTATGAGTAGATATGCACTTGACTTTTTTATAGGACTGAGTTGTAGGACATGCAAGCACATGGCAAGGGAGAGATGTAGAATAATGGAATCAGAATCATTTAGGTTGGAAAAAAAACTTCCATATCACCAAATCTAACCACCAGCCTGTCATACTGAGTCCCATCACTAAACCATGTACCCAAGCACAACATCCACACATCTCTTAAATACATCTGGGGGTAGCAATGCCACCACTTCCATAGGAAACCCATTGCAATGCTCGACCACTCAATCTGTGAATAAATTCTTCCTAATGTCCAATCTAAACCTCCTCTGGCACAATTTGAGACCATTTCCTAGTGTCACTTGCCACCTGAGGAAAGAGGCCAATGCCCACCTTGCTAGAATCTCCTTTCTTTCTGTCTTACTTTACTTTCTTTCTTACTTACTTTCTAGGTAATTGTAGAGAGTGATGAGGTCTCCCCTCAGCCTCCTCTCCTCCAAAATGAACAACTGCAGTTCCCTCAGCTGTTCCTCACGTCTTGTTTTCTAGTCCCTTCACCATCTTTGTTGCTGTTTTCTGCACTTAAGCAACTCAATATCCTTCTTGTAGTGAGGGGCCCAAAACTGAACTCAATATTCGAAGCACAGTCACACCAGTGCCATGTATGAGGGGCCAATCACTTCTCTAGTCCTGCTTGGACAGCTATTTATGATGCAGGCTACAATGCTGTTGGCTTTCTTGGCCTTCTGGGCCCACCACTGGCTCGTGTTCAGCCAACTGTCAACCAACACCCCCAGGTCCTTTTCTGCTAGGCAGTGTACAAGAGGCTCATCCTCAGTTAAATCTTCAGGCATATGAATATCCTACAGACATTACTGGAGAGAAATAATTCTGCGTGAATGTATTCAAACAAACTGTCTGTGTCTGTGTGCCCAGTCACCAATAAAATGTTTACATAATCTTGTTAATAAGTACCTGAACCTTCCCTTTAAAATATTTACATTTTAGAATCAACGCTGCTGAGGGAATTTTCTAGAACCTCATAGCTTCAGTGACTAGAAACCTTTTTATTTCAAACTGAATGCAGTTATGGATAGTTTTATGCCTTTCTGTTCAAACATTGTCATTTAACTTCATTGTGCATTTTTTACAATTTGAGGATCTGTAAGTCTTGTTTTACAGAAAAAAAAAAAAAAAAAAAAAAAACTTCTATTTTACTAAAGTAAGCACAACAAATTATGTTTGTATCTCCACCTCAGATTCAATTTCATTATTATCTTAGCTGTTCCAGTTGTCTCAGTGGACAGATCTATGTTAGAAGGTAATCTGTGAGAGAAAATACTGTGATAATAATGACAAGAACTGCTGTGAAACTGGTTGAGAACCATCAAAAATTTTATGTGGAGATAATACGGGGATAATAATGCCCACTGTACAGGCCCAAAGATCAAGATGATTTTGAATATATAGGGGGGATGATACAATGGTGAGAGATAAGATAATACTACAGTGCTCTAGCAAATCCAGAAAGTCAGTGTCCAGGATGAAACAGATGGGGATGTAGTCAGAATCCTTCAAATGCTAGAGGCAGGAGAAAAATAAAATGGATGGTGTACTGAGAAAAGAGAGCTATGCTGAGGGAACTAGGGCAAACATCATAACACAATGAAAGAAGTAGGAAAAAGAGTATATATTGTCAGAGTAAATCAGAGGGGAAAAAAAAAAAAAAAAAAAAAAAAGTAAAATGCACTTAAAATTTTCCATTTATTAGGGCTTAAGAAATGACTTTCTGAGACTTTATGGGAATAAAAGAGTATAAAAGTCTGTGCACAGAAGTGCAGTATCAAAGTAAACTTTCCCCCTCCTCTGCAAGCTCTGAAGTAGAACACTAGCAAAGTAAATAATTTCACTAGCAAATACAGCTGTGGGGCTCTATGCAAACTGCACTTTGCACTAGACAGTAAATTAGTTCCCAACAAGTGCAAGAGCAGAGCTAATACAAAATAAACACAGCAGCATTCTTTTTTTTTTTTTTTTTTTCCTTTTCTCTGAGCAAAGCACCAAAAATTCGGAGCAACGCTGAGTGATAAACATCACTCCCTCTATAAATGACTGGCCTGTTGCTAATGGCAACAGCTCTGTTCCTAAAGTTAGCCAGCTCTTACAGTGGCAAATTCAGTGTCCTCATGTAACTTACCAGATTTAACTCATTGGTTTTGGCAGCTCCTTCAGCAGTGCAACTGTGTTTAAGCATGAACTTTTCCTTTCTCTATGCGTGGTATTTACCAAAGAAAAATGCTTACAGCTCGAGTCTGATTTATAGTATCCTGAATTTTTAAATTAATTCAATATCTTGTCTTGCCATTGTGTGATACTATTTTATCCCCAGTTAATTATTTTTTGTTTTAAATATTTTTCTACAATACTGTAGGCCGAATCCTTTAAGTCCAGATGAATGAAAGTAAATCATCCAAATTCTATTAAAAGGTTGTACTAAACCATGTGTTGCTTAGATTTTGTGAACTGTGGTAAGTGTCTGGTGGGATGATATGGTATGAGAGGCAATCATTGCATTAGTTTATGGTTGCAGTTTCAAAATAGATACACACTATATACAATCCTTAGTTTAAATGAGGTGATAAAAATAATGTCTTACCCTGATCTGTAAACCTTCCTTTTGATTTCAAATATTCTTTTGTCAATGTCATTGAGGAGAATAAAAGTATTTACACAAGATCTTTTACAAAGAAGTCTGATTCAGTCTGAGAAATGTCTTATGTTTCTTTGGAGTTGTTTTTGTATTCCAATTATTCACAAACTTGTCAGTTTATTTTTTTTATGAATCATAGAATCACAGAATGGCTTGGGTTGGAAAGGACCTTAAAGATCATCTAGTTCCAACTCCCCTGCCATGAGCAGGAATGCTACTTACTGCATCAGGTTCCTCAAAGCCCCATCCAACCTGATCTTGAACACCTCCAGGGATGGGGCATCCACAGCTTCTCTGGGCAACCTGTTCCAGTGCCTCACCACCCTCAGAGTAAAGAATTTCCTCCAACACTAATCTAAAACTCTCTTATTTTCATTTAAAACCTTTTCCCCTTGTCCTATCTGCCCATGTAAAATGTTGCTGTTTATATTTTTATAAGCCCCCTTTAAGTAGTGAAAGGCCGCAAAAAGTCTTCTCATTTCCCAGATAAGTCTCCTCTTTTCCAAATATCCCCAGGTCTTTCAGCCTTTCTTCACAGTAGAGGTGCTCCAGCCCTCTGAGCGTCTTCATGGCCCTCTTCTGGACCCACTCTAACAGGTCCATGTCCTTCTTGTGCTGGGGACCCCAGACCTGGATGCAGCTCTCTAGGTGGGGCCTCACAAGGGCAGAGCAGGGAGGGAAAATCACATCCCTCCCCTGCTGGTCACTCCACTGTTGATGCAGCCCAGGATGCAGTTCTTCTTCTGGGATGCAAGCACACACTGCCAGCTCCTTTCCAGCTTTTTGTCCACCCAACCCTCAAGTCCTTCTCCTTAGGGCTGCTCTGAATGAGTTCTCCACCCAGTCTGTACTCATGTTTGGGATTGTCCTGACCCAGGAGCAGCACCTGCACTTGAACTTGTTCATTAGGTTCGCATGGGCCCAACTCTTAAGCTTGTCCAGGTCCCTTCAGATGGCATCTCTTCCTTCTGGTGCGTCAGCCAAACCACACAGCTTTGTGTCATCTGCAAAATTGCTGATGGTGCACTCCCACTACTGTCTGTCATTGATAAAGGCATTGAACAGCTCTAAACTAGCTCTGTTTTATGTTAATATAAAACAGCTAGTTAAACGAGTTCTGCTAGTAAGTCCAGCCAGCTTGCTGCCCAGAATCCCCACCCCACTGCAGAATGCACCCACACTGATGCTGATCACCTTGGTGAGATGTTTAAATTATTATAGTAAACAATGAGATGTCTAAATCATTATAGGAAACAATGCTTATTTTTCTGTTAAAAATTTCATTTCAAATTTCACTTTTATTTTTTAAAGTGAAAATATACATTTCAAACAAGAATTCTTTTTCCTCAAAATTACAAAAAGGGTGAAAACAATTCATTTTTGGCCATTTGTTGATGACAAAAAGAAAAATTTAAAACCTTATAAAAAATAAGAGAAAAAATACCAAAGTATCAGTACATAACTGTGATGTTATTGCACTTGGAACTTCATAAAGTAAACAGATAAAATACAAATTCTTACTTTTCCTCTTTTACAGGTTTTCAAGTAAGGCATAATTATCTCAAGTCAACACTGATTATCCCACAATTAAAATTATACTGTCACAGCCTGAAGCTCAAAAGAAAACCAGGCGAAGGTCACATAATGCACTTAAAGCACAGTGCATAGGGATGTCAACTCAGAGCTGCATAATGCTTAAACTATTTCATAATAATTAATTAATTAATTAATTAATGAGCTTGATAACCCCAGCTTGGACCCTTTGTTTCCATTCAGTACAATTTTTCATCAGTCTTTGCAGCATCTGGGAGTCAGCTCCTATTTCCAGAGCCTGTTCTGAGTGTTAGACACATAGATGAGACCAGGGGAGAGTTGAATAAAATAAGGCTGCACATTGCTGTTAAGCCATGATGAGCTTTTATGCTAGTCTTATACAATCTGAGACGTCAGCACCAAGAGTAAAAAGAGCTGATGAATCAGGTCCTGGATGCTACCTATGCCATCTTTGGCATAGGTAGCCAAACTTTGCACCTCTTTTCTCTGAAATGCTTTGTGGTTGTTACAGCACGTGCAGCACACTTCCCTACCAGGTAAACAGAAATCTCCTTCCTGTAATGCTTTAAAAGCATTATTTGCTGCCATAAAATATAAATAAAAGCATAAAATATTGAGGGAGGTATATATAGTACATTAAAAATATATATATTTTTTTAAATTAACAAGCATAACAAGTTAACATTTTGCAAATATCAAAGGGGTAGGTGAATTATAGCATTATCAACAGCAGAACAAGCTATCTTATGATTAGCCCTGGAGTACTTTATTTTTCCAGGCCACTTCTAATTACAGTGTTGAAATTAGATCCTGTTAGCAAACCCCTAAATTGTAGACAGCAAAATGGGGATTCAATCCAAATATTTTTGGTGTAGTACATGACTGTGAACCTAACACACTAAGTTGAGCATACAGAGCATTTGGGCTGTACATGTAGGGAATGAATACATTGAAACTGGGGGGTAATGTATAAAATAGAAGAAAAAGAGAAAGTAACAACTCCCCATGCAGGTGGCCATTCTTGGGTACATTTGCCAATGGGGAAATTGCCACATTGTGTAAAAGGACAGGAATACTCAAAGGTATTTGGAAGAAAAGGGGGTGATTTTTCACATTAATACTTAGATGCTCGAGATCAAGAACTAAAAAAAAAAAAATATTACAGTCTACAGGTGGAAGGGGAACGGGAAAGGAATGGGAAAGGAATGGGAAAGGAATGGAAAAGGGAGGGAAGGGAAATTAAGGTAGATATTGATGTGGTTAAATATTAATGGAGGACACAGGAAGAAAAACAGTCATCTGAAATCAGTGGCAGGTTTTGTCTATACGGTCACTCAGGTGACATATGTGCTTCCAAAGTATTCTTTGTGTTACCTAATGGCTTAATTTCTTTGCAGTCAACTAAATCACTGATTCCTGTAAGAGTATCACAGAATCACACAGAATCACAGAATTTCTAGGTTGGAAGAGACCTCAAGATCATCGAGTCCAACCTCTAACCTAACCCTAACAGTCCCCAAAGTATGTAGTATGAAGAGTACTGGAAAGAATTGGTTACTTCTAATCTCAAGATAATTTTTTTGGAAAGTTACTGATATTTTCCTACTATGAAAAAAATTAAGGAGGAAAAGAAATATTGGAGGAAAATAAATAAATAAATAAATAAAAGACTCTTAGGAGCAACCAGAAACATGAGAATATAAAGCGAGAGAAACAAAAAATAGGATTGAGAAACAGGTTATTTCAGTAATGGAACAGAGATAAGAAATGGCTGCTGGAAAATTTTAATTGTATTTTTTCAGACATGGGATCACAGAATCACAGAATCTGGATCTTGCTAGATCCAGACAATATGTTTGATAGAGGAAGATATCTGTGTTAAGAGCAATCAGTCCAACAATAATAGATTCTGCTGTTTGCCAGAACTGGTTCTTGTAATGATAATCACAGAATTCTGTAGGTTGGAAAAGACCCTTAAGACCACCAAATCTAGCAACAACCTGACGTAACCGAGTCCCATCACTAAACCATGTACCCAAGCACAACATCAACACATCTCTTAAATACCTCTGGAGATGGCAATGCCACCGCTTCCCTGGGCAGCCCATTCCAATGCTTGACCACCCTCCCTGTGAAGAAATTCTTCCTAACATCCAATCTAAACCTGCTCTGACACAATTTGAGACCATTTTCTTGTGTCCTATCACCCGAGAAAAGAGACCCATACCCATCTTGCTAGAACCTCATTTCAGGTAGCTGTAGACAACAAAGAGAACTCCCCTCCGTCTCCTTTTCTGCAGACCAGACAACCCCAGTTCCCTCAGTCCAGTCCCCCCCAGTTCCCTCCACTCCAACCCCAGTCCACTCCTCACGTGTCTTATTTTGTATGCTCTTTGCCAGCTTTGCTGCTTTTCACAATATTGAGCAACTCAATGTCCTTCTTGTAGAGAGGGGCCCAAAACGTAACACAGTGATCACTGCAGTTACAATTGCATATAGATCTGACTCTTGTCGAAACTCAGCACACACACACAAAAAAAAGTAATTATATGACTTCTTTGTTTGTAGAAGGGGGATAATCAGAGACAATATTAATTGAATAAAGAATGAAGACACAAATAAGGAAAGAGTACTATTGAATTTACAACACTGAGAATTGAGAGACCAAAAAATTTCATTAGGGCAGGGAGATAGAAAATTTGTGGAAGAAGTAGTAAAACTGAAACTAAAACTGACAACTTTATTTAGCAGAAGAGGATACAACAAAAGACAGAGGATTACATCAAAAGACAGAGCATGGTTCAGCAACAACAAGCCAGTTTCTCAGAACAAAAAAAAAAAAAAAAAGAAAAAAAGTATTAGCTTTAGAAAAGTGATTCTTTATTCCTACTACAACAGAAAGAACCAGTGTGAACCTCAAATGATGAAATTCTTAACCAAAAATGGTCATTATAACTTCACTAGTAAGTTCTATTCAGTCTAATAATGGATATTTGTAATGGTAAATGAGTAGCTACATGAGATGTAACATGGAATGTGTGAAGTCTACAGATGACATGGAGAAAAATACAGTCCTTGGAAAAATATAATACAAAGACTGATGCTTCACACGGGGTGGTCGTCAAAACAAGGTTGAGGATTCATCACTAGCAAAAAGACAAATTACTGAAGAGATGTAGCCACATGTCATAACAGGAATAGAAGAGTTGCCAAGAGAATACCAAATTGAACTTGTAACATCAGAAATTCTTACAGCAGTCTACAACCTCTGAATTCTCTTGCTAGAGAAGGTAAAAAGAAGTAAAGAGATATGAGAGGTATTTGTCAGATTATCTAAAAATACTTAAGGCCTCACAAGCAATGAACATCCCAAAGCTCAGTGGAAAATTTACACACATATGCAGAAAAGAAAACAAAACAACAAAAACACACACACACAAAACAAAACAAAAGAAAAACAACAATAAAAAGCACACAACCAAGCTTCTTTTATTAGCTTGTCTACCATAAGCCAAATATTCTCAAATTTATATACTTTGAGAGTCCTCTTGGCCTTTCTTCTCTCTGGCTCTTTCATGAAAGAATCTAAGCATTAACCATATTCATCATTATATTTGGAAGGTAATGTTTCAGCTGGCTCCCTGTCAGCATCACTCTAGCAACAGAAAAATTCTGAAAAAGAAATCTCAGATGGTGCTAGGGTTTCTTGGCATCCTTTGCCATGCAGAAGATGTGTTGGTTTATGACAGAAATAAAAATGAGCATGATGAATTTTGAGATACTTTCAACAAGCTGGCCTTGCTCTGAATGAGGCTAACTGTGAAAAGGAATAGATAAAATCTGTGCTGTTTAGTATTAGGAAACAGGAAGTTCTGGTAAACCATCATGATTATACAACTGAAGAAAATACCTAGAAAAATTTGTGAATTCAGCAATGCTGTATACAAGGAAAACGGACACAAAGACCAGACTTCAGAAAGCAAGTAACAAAAAAGCATTCAACATAACATAAAAACTACTGATATCTCTGCCTCTTCAGCATTATATACATTGTGCCTGTCATCCAGAGGTAACAAGTGATTCATAATTGTTTGGCATATATACCTGCCAATCAAGGAAAACCTGTTGTAGAAAACAAAGCAAAACAAAACATACCCTGTTGTATTCATATCAATGTTACAGATAAGTGAAAAACCCATATGTTCCAGTGGATAGGCTGCTCAGAAAGCCACATGGACTTGCAGAAGGCCTAGTCTTTGTGTATTTGGGTTGTTTTATAACACAGAACAGATTGCAGTATCTTCTTCCATTATTGGATTCAAATTCAAAAAAAAAAAAAAAAAAAAATGACCTTTCATTTTAAATTCAAAGACTTTGAACATAAATGGTGCTTTCTTTACAACTTTGAATGTCACAGCAAACATTTTTATGGAACGTCTTTGTTATGCAGAAATTCAGGTAAACGAACAGACTTCTGAGGAAGATGCCCAAGCAGATATATGTCGGTATTGACCTGACAATAATCATACTCTGTCAATCAATTTCAATCAGACTTATTCATTGCTGTCAGAGAGGAAAGAGTCAAGGGGATGAAATTCCAACAGACTGATTGCCACAGTAGTAAACACAAACTGATTTTCAGATATCTGACATTGGGATTATGGAATGAAAGTATTTTTAATCCTCTGAGCCTTCAGAATAGCTGCTCTCCAAAATCCTGAAGAGAGGCAAGAGTACAAACAAGGGCAAAGCACAAGTACGACAGTTTGTAGGGTTTGAGTAGGATGGTACAAGCCTAAATAAACATCTGTGAAGGAAATGGGAGGGAAAACAAGCAAACAAGAAAAAACAACCCCCCAACCTCCCACCCTCCAGATATAGTTGCTAATATCATTAATCTCTACAAAACTACCTGACAGACCTCGGCAGCAGACAGCAACAACTTTCTTTTTCCAGAAAGGACACACATATGATACTGTAGCTGATAATTTCTCAGTATATACTGACCTGGCTGTACTTTTACTGCTGTCAGATTCACACGTTTTCCAAAAGCTAAAGTCAATAATTGCAAGATGTGACATTCCTAAATTCTTCACAGAAGGCTGTGGGCCTTATATTAGCACCTCTTCTGAATGTGTGCTATTTGCTGAAAGTCTTGATTTATTTTTTTAACAGTCATACCATGATACCTCCTTAGCAAAAAGGAGGTAGAGAGAGTGGTGAAAACTTTAAAAATAAAAATAAATTAAAAAATATATGAAAATCATAAGATGGGAACAACAATTCTGACATACTGATCACTTCTATCTGGATTATCTCCAGCAGAAATGTTGATGAAAATATATTAAGAATGACTTTACCTGGACAACTCATTACTCTTAAACCTCAGAAGCCCAATCAGAAGGAACTGGTAGAGCAAAATCCTAACATTTAAACTTGGCAACAGTAATAATCCAATGTGCAAAAAAAAAAAAAAAAGGGGGGGGGGGGGGGGGACAGAACAAAAGGATCATTTTTTTGCCTTAAAAATCTTCAGGTGTTCTTTGTCAGAACCCCTACTTGTGCTGAGTGCAAAGGTATTTCTTCAAAGGAATGAAGCACTATCACTAATATTTGTTACTGCAGTAAAGAGAAAATAAGTAATTTACAGTGGCAACATGAGTTAAAAGAGGGATGTGTCCCATCCTCCCCATCCTCCTGCTGCTCTCAAGGAGCTGCACATAAAAGCATAAAGAGAACTGATCCAACCTAATCCAAGTTCAGAATTCAATTCAGATTTAATTATTTGAGAAGGTATATCAGTGAGTACAGCTTTGAGACATTTGAAAATGTTTCAAATTCTCAATGTAAAGTGACAGAACATATTTTACCATGGTAGGGGAAGAAAATTCTCAATTTACTTCATGGTGTGTCAGTTAATATTATCAGTGAGTTGCTCCAGCCATTAATTCCTGTATAAATTAAATTGCTTAGGATTTTTATTTTTAGTGATAAGTAATGTGAAATAAGTTTTCAGGAAAAAAAAAAAAAAAAAAAAAGTGGTATTTGGAAATAAATAGAACAGTATGCATTTCAATTTAGCACAGCATAGAAAATGTCAACCATTGAAATTAGAGATACATTGCATTCTAAATTTTATGAATGAAAATAAACAGTTATGAACCTGTGGATGGTATAAATCTTACTCCATATAATTATACAATAAGATTTTTGTGACTTAAATATTGGGTTTCATCTTTGCCTCTATTTTTTGTTGATGTATCATGTTCAGCCCCATTCTTATGTATTCAAATGTTTGGTTCTGTATTGGTTTATTAATATCACTGCTCTGTTTCTTGGAAATTTCCTACAAAGACTGATACTGAATATACCTGCTCTCTGAATATGTTCATTTCTATTCCTTTTCATAAAATAAATTTTATTTTATATCCTTTCCTTTAGCTTTTACAGTGCGTAGGTGTAACTTTGCACTGCTCCAGGGAATTGAAGTGCATTTCCTTTTGTAAATTTTGTAACTGTTGGTTTTATCTCTCTGGGAAGAAGAAAAGGCTAGAGATTTCTTCCAGAGAATAAAGTTTTATTATAGTGTTTGACATATGGAAATATTGGTTTGCCAAACTACTTGCATGTTTGTTAAAAAGACACATATCTCCTCATTTTTTTCCATGTATTTCACTGGCTCCTACAAGTCCCATCCATGAAACAAGAGCCATCTATGTTTTGCACTGGGGAAGCTCCTTTTTATTGTCTTTCCAGGAACTGGTGTGAAGTGCATTTAGTTGTCATGCTCCATGGCAAATTTAACCCTTGGCAACCAGCTTTTTACCAGCAAGTGCCCTCTCCTGGCTTGTACAGTACCCTGGCACATAGTAGCTCTATCCCTGAAACCACCCTATTATAATACTATTTAGGTCTATTGATCTATCCTGTGTTCTTCTTCATCCTGTGTTACTTCTATGCAAGACAGAGAAAAGACCTTGGATCTTGCTCTTCACTGCACAGACAGACACTGTGAGCCCTCAGTTGTTGGGCAACTACATTTAATCTGTGCAAAGAGCCAGATTTATTCTCTTCTGGGCTCAAATCTCAGATCCCGATATCAAATACACAAAATCTAGCTATTACAGGTAATTCAGACCATAAAGATCTGAGTAAAATTAGGCTAATCCAGCACAGGACAAAGAGAAGAGTGGCTCATACCCCTTTGTTAGGTATAGCTCATGCATTTCTGTGAAAAGCCAGACTTGGGTTGTGTGGCTGTCCACCAGCACACCCCTGAGATCGTCTGTACAAAACTCAATGATTCTCATGTTTTTTTGGTCAATTTTGTGTGCATGTGGTGTGTGTGTATGCATGTAGTCATTGTATCCTACTTATTTTTCATACTCTTCTTTTATATGCTTGCAAGCACTCAGCCGAGGGTAACTCTTTTTGGTTAATTTGATTTTGTACAGTTCTGTTATTTCTCTCTCCTTTTATAATGCCAGAGGCTAAAGTACTGTTGTCCCTGAACTTTCAACAAACTGAGCATCCTCCACTGCTGAATGCATTATATTCCTGCTGGTATCAATTCTGGGTACTTAGGGGCTCACAGTATCAGGTCTTGCAGTTTTTCTCTCTGAAGTAGCATTAGACTCATAGAAACTGAACAGCTACTAGCCCAAACTGCAAATGCCAGAATTGTTTGAGAATAAAAATCTCTTACTTCTTAAAGCTCCTCTATTTTTCTATATCTTAGTTTCTGTGTTTTGTTATTTGTGCAAATATGTTCTTTATGACATTTGGTGTCACATTGAGTGGTGTCAGTGAGGAAAAAGTGTGAGTTATTTTCTTAATACAGAAAGGGAAGGATTTTTTTGCTTGACCTTGCTGGTTTAAAAGATTTATAACCAGAAGACCAGATGAATAATTCCTGTGCAGCTGGGAAAAGATAAAAAAAAAAAAAAAAAAAAAAAAAAAAGTCTCAAATAAATCACATTTTGGAGCTCAACGTTTTTTTCTTTTATTTTACCTGAAGCAGTCCAATCAAAATTTAATTGGAGAATTGTTTAATTAAAAGTGGAGACATGGAACAATTGCAGAACTTGTTCATATGACAAATATGCACATATTTATTTATTTATTTGTTACAACAAAACCAGTGAGAAGGAGTTTCAAAAACATCCTCTTTACATGGCTATTTCCTCTGTGCAACTAAATGGAATAATTCACCACTAGAATTTATTCATGTCTTTGAAACTACAACTCATTTTTCAGATCAGGTGCCTGTGTCAGAAACCAGTGCCAACAATAACACCTCAACAGCTGTACAATTTTATCACACATGAAACCTGTTTTTCACCTGAAACTTGCCTGTTAAACATAGGCTGCCACATATATTAGTTGCCATTATAAATGAGGACACTGTAACTGATAAAACTGGGGGAACTCATCATTCCTTTAAAAATACATACACATATACATTTGCTGTGTCTTAAAGGAACAGTTTATGACCCAGTTCTTGGATTTCCAAAGTGCTGTTATAAGCTTGGATTTTCCTGGCAGAATCCACAGCTTTGGACTTAATTTTCTTTTCAGAACTTATTAGGTTTCTGCTGTTGTAGTTATGGAATACATAATGATTTTTAAAGCAGTTATTCTCAACATTTCCTGAAAAACAATATAGTACTTATAGCCCCAATTATTCTAGTTTGTGGTAGAAAAAAACAAAACTCAGATCCTCCAAAGTTTATGGTGAAGGCATGTGTGGATTAGAAGACACACCTGAATACAAGTCTCTATTACACATAATTCTTAAGAAAAAATGGACCCATTGGACATCTTAATCTTTCTGGTAAATTCATTTTAATTATTCTTTTTCCTACTTATTTATTTTGTTTTGCTTTGCAGTTACCTGTGCTGCTTCTGTTATTATTTGTCAGAAAGGTCTCTCATGTGCTTGTCCATGCAGAATACTGACTCTGTGTTTTCCTTCCTGGCTGAGCCATTCTGGGCAAAAGTTTGGGGGCCTCTTAATGAAAACTGACCTGAGTTTATGATTCCTGCTGAGCAACCCTCAGGGAACAAGGTCACTGAAGGAAAAAAAGAAATTGATATTGATGCATTATATAAAGAAGAAACTAATAAGAAAACAAAAGGCTATGCATAGGTGATTAACATAGAAATTATGGAAAAAATAAATAAAGAAAGAAATATGGCAATTAAGGAATAACATGATTCCATACACAAAGCAATAAAATTGAGAGCGTTTATCTTTCTGGTGAGCAGAGAATCCAAGTGTTCTCTGGAGGAAGAGAAGGACAGCTCCATTTTCTTTTTCCATGAGCAAATTAAACTTTTACCAAAAAAAAATCCCTTTTAGTGGCATATGCTACAGAGATTTGTTGCCTCTTTTAGGTTTGTCATAGATGGATGCTTCTCATGTTTTTGGAAGCCAGAGAATGTCTCATCATCAGATGCTGAGAGTATTTTGTACCTAAAACAATAGGTATGAAAATAGCACCTGATATAGTACAGACATCTTTTTCACTCCTACTCTCCAAAAGGGTGGGGAAGAAGCAATATCATGACTCCAGCCATAACGTAACTGCTCCCAAAAACTCAAACACTCTCAGCCTGCACTGCTGAGCTACTCAGCTCCATCAGTGTGATTCTGACTTTAAATTATAAGGGCTGCAATTTTGCTTGCAATTGCAATGTTCTGGTGGGCATTTTAAAGTCAAACCAAGCTTGTAAAATGACCAGATTTGTATATTTAGAGCTGTCTTTTATCATGTGCTTTATGCTATCTTCAATTACCCTAATAAAATTTTCATTTAATGAAAGAGGATGGATAAATTCTTTGAGTTCTTTTTTTCTTTTTAGATTATTTATTAGTGATAACAACTAATCTAGTGCTTAAGGGTAATGAATCTTATTAATCACACTTTCAATTATCTCCTAAATTAATACAAGAGTGCAATTCCATTGCTAAAGACCCACAGAATAAGACTGGATAAAGAACAAATATTTGCTTCTTATGAAAGAGTCCTTATTACCTCCAGCTAAATGATCTATATCTGATCAAATTCTTGTCCCTAATAAAGATGTACTACTATATGTAAGTAGATTAAAAGATTATGTACTACTTTTAAAAGATGTATATAGATTTTATTCAGAGAGCATGCCATTTCTTGCAAAGACTGTACAATAACTCATTCAATGTTTGTCACAATGTTTGTACTTAGCATGTTTAGCAGATGTTCTCAGTAAACTTAACAGTCTGTGACATAGGTCAGTGTAATCATGCTACATTAGTATGAATGAGAGGATTTTGTCTTCTGGGTAGAATCCCTTAAGACACGTTTATTTTGGAGGTGCAAGGCAAATTTCTGAAATGTAAAGAGAGTGCACACGTAACTGCCTCAAGAAAATACAAGTTTGTATATTCCCCAGTTTCTCCAGACAATTTAGCGTGGTACCTAGCTAATTGTCAGTTCCCTTTACTTTACTTTCTCTTGTCCTAACCTTGCTCTCATGAGCTTGGCTTTGGCTCTAGGGAAATATTAGATGTGACTACAATAAAGGAATACTTGATAGGAATAGTTATTTGCATTCCCATTTGGCCTGAGTATCCTATTAATATTCTGTCTCTCAAACACAATGCCAAGCTTAAATTTAAACACAACTCTGTTGGCCCTGTGCAACATCAGAGATGAGCTACCATGAGAAAAAAAGTCATATTTCTGTTCTTGAACATGAGAGAGAGAGATTTAAGAAGGATTAATAGCAAAGAAAACTGAGGAAAAAAAAGTCTTGGATAGAACGAGAAGATAAGCTGTCAATATTTATCACCAAGAAAGTCTTCCTTTCCATAATTCTAGGGTTTCTCATTTCCTTTATCTCCCACCCCACTCACCTGACCTGTTTGACAACTGGAAGCAATGGCTGCTAAATGAAAATTTTTAGCCATCCTCTCAACAGCATGGAGGTTTCCCGTTACTCATCTGACTAGAGTCAGGATGAGCTTGCTGCCATTGCAGACTGCTTGGTCTCCTCTGACACTGAAAAAAAATTCAGGTAATGCACATGAAAGATAAAGGAAATTGTTCAATACAGGAAAAACTAACAAAAATGACATCAGCTGTAAGAAGACCTCAGAATTTTAATTCTTCGGAGATTAGAATGGCATATCTTTGGTATAATATGAATTTTTTACATTAACATCAAAAATAAATACATATTTTAGCCATTAAATGCATGTTAGCAATGAATCCATTTCAGTATTCATTTATATTTCTTATTATCTCCCTAGAAAATGAATCGACTACATCTTCTTCAATAAGAAAATTGCTCATGTTTTTTTCTTTTGCTGCTTTGTGTAGAGATAAAGCTAAATTCATAATTTGACATCTGCCTTAGCTTTTAATTTCATGTTCTTGACCATGTTCTTTTAATTTCATGTTCTATATCACTTCTATTCTTGTTTGATCATTTAAATTAATATTTCACTTAAAGATTTCAGAATTGGTCTACTATCAACGTATTTATTTATTTATTTATTTTTAAAGAAATGTAGTTTTTGGAACAATGATAAAGTTTTCTTTAAAAAAAAATTCTTTCCACCTTCTTATTTTTGGTTGATATGCCATATTCAAATTTATTTGTCTTCTGAACATCACTGCTGTCTACAGCCAACAAGTTGGCCTGTTGTATTTTTCTGCTGTCATAATTAGTGCATGGTGAAACATGTATGCACATTGAGCTGTGCAGTGATAAATACATAGGAAAAACAACTGGTAAGCAAAGTTGCTCTATAGCCCTTTCCTAAAAACTCTTGGCTTCCCTTTGATATATTTTGCACCAACTAATAAGATCATGAGGGCTTACTGTAACTACTCTGGTGCACTGCTTTCCAAGCTGTCATATTTGGTCAGACACAACTATATGCTACAATTTTCATGGATTCATAGCATTTTTTGAATATCTGGCTTATAAAATTCTGCCACATAGCTGCCTTCTGTGAAAGGCTGTTGCAGAAGACCAGAGAACTAAGGCCAGAGAAGGCCATTAGATCATCCAGAATGGCCTTTCAGTAATAGAAAACAGAGCTATTTTCACTAACTCCACCATGGAGCTCAGCTCTTCTGAGCTTCCTCTCTGATGACAATGCTTCTGCAGAACTTGAAATTGTAACAAGCAAACAGGGACTCACTCAGTAGTTTGTGGAGGTGATAGGAATGTGTCATTTCAGCTGATTTCCAGTGGGATGGGCAGGTGCTCTGCTGTTATGGAAATGAGATTTTATTATTCCCCTCCAGAAGAAAATTTCCATGAACAATGAAATTGTGAAAGGTCTGTGAAAAGTGATAGATACATTTTATTTTAAAGTTTTTATATAAAATTAGATAACACATATTCATACAGAAAGTACCAAATAAATTTGATGTTGACAGCATTAAGATATAAGAAACCTTTTTAATTTTTACCGACATACCCTTACATTGATGCATACATCAACAATTTTGTTTTATTGTAGTGTTGTCATGCTATTGGAATAATACTAAATTAATATGAATATCTTTTAATGAAGGCATTATATACAGAAGAAAATGGCCACCAAGAGAGTGAAGAAATGTACAAAAATCTACCACTGTATTTTCTCCTATTAATGATGAAAAGGCCATGCACTCTCATAATGATTTTATCAATAAAATAGCAATTAATAATTAAAACTTTATTAATTATTAACCAGGAATCAATTAAATCTGTATGAAGAGTGCAATAACACATTGGCAATGTGAGGAATGGTAGATGGGGAATAATATTTGATCAAATTGTTGAAGTTATTAAAGTGGATGAAAACCAGAAGACATGATTCAAGATAATTTCAAGGGACTCATCTGGTAAATTAGCACCTAGCTTTTGTGCCTTTAGCTGATAATAGTGAAATAGATATGGTTATAGCTCTTCATCAATAAGCAGGTTTCTGATTTAAAAAGCCACTTGATTTTTTATTTATTTTTTTTCCCTTGCTACTGTGGCCTGAATATTTACAAAAAGCTTTTACTGCAGATTTGCATATGAAATGCCAATTGAAGAGTGGGAGGTTTTTTAGTGTGGATAATCAAGCTAATTTATTTTGATTAAACAGTAAAAGAATTATCTTTAAATATAAAATTTGAGAATATAAAATTATTATTACCAGATATAAGAAAAAAGAAAGATAGATCAGATCAGATTAGATTTGATTAGATTAGATAGACAGACAGGTGGATCTGGGCATGTTAATCAATTCTCACCTGAACATGACCCAGCAGTGTGCCCAGGTGGCCAAGATGGCCAATGGCATCCTGGCCTGAATTAAAAATAATGTAGCCAGCTGGAGCAGGGAGATGCTCATCCACCTTGTACTCAGCTTTGGTGAGGCTGCATCATGAGTGCTGTGTTCAGCTTTGGGCCCCTCACTACAAGAAAGACATGAAGGCCCTGGAGTGTGTCTAGAGAAGGGCTATGAAGCTGAGGAAGGGTCTAGAAAACAAGTCCTACAAGAAGCAGCTGAGGGAACTGGAAAAGAGGCTCAGGGGAGACCTTATTGCTCTCTGCAACTTCCTGAAAAGAAGACATGGGGAGCTGGGGTTTTGCCTCTTCTAACAGGTAACTACTTATAAGACAAGAGGGAATTGTCTGAAGTTGCCTCAGGGGAGTTTCAGGTGGGAAATTAGGAGACACTTCCGCTCAGATAGAGCAGTCAGGCATTGGAACGGGTTGCACAGGGAGGTGGTGAAGTCACAGTCTGTGAGGGATTTTAAGAAAAGGTTGGCTGTGCTACTTAGGCACATGGTTTAGTGGGTGATATTGGTGGTAGTGAATTTTGGACTAGATGATCTTGGAGGTCCTTTCCAACCTTAATGATTATGTGATTATTCTATATGTGCTTTCCACAGTGCATATCTCTCACTCCTCATGAACTGTGGAGGAACCCTCAACGTCTAGCTGGGACTGTACACCTAGTGGTAACGGTGATGGGGAAAAAAGATTAAATGTGTTTGGAGCACTACTGCTGGAGGAGGTTTTAGCTTTTTCTTTGCTATGGCTCGCGCTAGACTTATGCGGACACAGGCTGGAAATTTGGTGAATGCTCTTCAGAACCCTGGCCTTTCATAGAAATGGACAGATAACAGTACAGTATTTGCCAAACTTCTGCATCTTGCAGAAGACTTTGAAGGTAAAATATAAGGCTGTATTATATGTGAAGCCTCTACTACCTCTGCATTTGCAAGAGATAACAGTACTATACATATATAGTGCCCTGCAGGTTTTTCTCTCTTTATGAATTGAGGCAGTTTTTCAAACAAAGCATGTATTATGTATGCAGCAAGGGAAATGCCTGCTTCAGAGAAGATGGTGTCTCATAGGTAAACATGTATAAATGTTTATACATTTTTTAACACATATTATTTGCCCAGAAGAGCACAACAGCTGCTTCAGAGTTGTTCTGGTCTCAGTGGTAAATAGGTATTTTGGCAGTTGCTTGAAACAGAAATGACTCTTTGGTTCCATTCCATTCTAGCCTCACCACTTGTTATTCTTATGATTATTCCAAACGAATCAGGTGTCAGAGTGGACTGATTTCACTTCATATGAGGATTCTCACAGATTAGACTGCTGCTATACCCATGAAAAGCTTGGAGCAGAGAACATCTTGTGATTTTAATTCTTTGAGTTAAGATTTAGTCTCTATTCCTCCTTTGACCTTGTGATTTGTATGCCTTCAAATGGATGTGAATTCTTTCCCATTCAGTATCAGCTGAGACTATGTGTATACTTTAATATGTGTCGGTGTTCCTGAATTAGCTTCATCCCAGTTAGAAGTAACAATCCAATTGCAACAGCATAGTACTATCTAGATCTGATTGTGTGCCACAGATGCTATCTAGAACACAAGATCTTGAAAGAAATTGCATTGCTACTGGCAAAACTTACAGAGAAAGTAAATACTCTCACACATTCTGCAGTGACTTATGGGGGAAGGACAAAAACTGGCTAGGCACATTGAAAACACAACTAGTTACTTCTGCAGCCTACCTGGAAGAAAACAGGAACTTGCCCCTTCCAATCTGCCTCTCCAGCACTGGGAACCATAGCTGTAGTGGTCTGCCCAGCAAGTAGTTCACAGATTTATTCTCCCTTTCAGGCCTACAGACAACCACTAATTAAGCCCCATGTGCACACATTATGTGGACCACTAATGCTTTTCTGTGTTAAATTTTGAGATTCTTTCAGCTATGGTAATTTGCTCATTCACTAGTTATGCAAAGGATTTTAATTAAGAGATGGATATTAGCCATTATGTTACATTGTCCTGTATATCCTGAAGTTTTTCACCTAGATATCATTTCTCTGCCCTGTGATGGCTGTTCCAGTTGTTTCCCCACCTCCTCATGGCTCTGAATCAACTATTTGAAATAATGAGAAAGAATGGAATAGATCCTTCCAACTTTATTGCTCTATGTGGTGGTTATACTTTATATATATATATATATATATGGTTGTCCAACAGTTTGCTCCAGTTCATAGAACAGCACATCAATGCAAACTTATCTTGACTGATTTTAATCTGAATTACTGAGCAATTAATGGAGCAGCACATAGAATGGATGTGTTCTCTTAGACTGTGTTAGGGGTGTGATAATCTCCAGCAGATGGGTGGTGTTCAGATCTGAGGGCTCTTAGGTGTTAAACTGCAACAAAAAGTTCTCCAGAGGTCATCTACAGAGCTTACAGCTGAGAATAAACATGATTCATTAAATCAAACACTAGAGTAAAAGTTATGAAATTATCCATTATAGTAAAGTGCCTTTCTTAAATACCAGGATATAGAGAAAACAGAAATGACACTGAATTTATTCAAAATGTACTTTATTGCTATTTATTCATGAGCTATCAATATTCAGTGCTGTACTTACAGATTGGAGATGTTAGATTATTTTTTTTTTTTTTTTTTTAGTTTCTTACTGGATGTGGCAAATAATTCATGCAAAAAAAAATGTAACATGAAAAGATAAGATGGCTCACAGAGTTGGTGATGGAATGAAGATGTAATCACTTGTGAAATCACAGGTTGAACAGGAAGTTATTAAGGTTGTACTTAAGCCAACTACAGTTTCATTATATAGCTTAAGTTAGTTTTACAGACTTCCTATGCAGTCAATGAGGAGCACAAGTCACCTCCAGAGAATAATTCATTTCACCCATCATAGATATTGAGAATGAATGAATTTGTCCTAGGAGGTGAATGCCACCCTAAAATTAGTTTTCCTATCTTACAGTTATTCAGTAGTCAACTGATATGAATTTTGTGGCTTCAATGTGAGCTCATGCATATTCTGTATTCACAAACCAACATAGCATTTGCTGACAGCTGTAGATTAGATGACAGGCTAAAGTGAACGAATGAAATATTTCACTGCTGCTAGAAGATATAGATCAGGATAGATTAGTTCTTCTTGCTCTTAAAGGATAGCTGTAGTCCTAGACACAGTACTTGACACGGAAGTGTAGGTTGGTTAATCAATGTCCATGTTAGGTAGAGAAATTAATTTATTAGTGTTGTAATTTCCCCACCTTTCACCAGCATCACATTTACCCACAAATACACAGTATTTGAAAGACTTGATTTAACAGAGTAGTTACTGGAAGCAGACAAACAAGGGCAATGCTTATTAGATGTGAAAGTACATGTGGATATCTAATGACTAAACTGTGTTTCAGACAAAAATGTGTACTTAATAAATACTGTATGTGTCTGGATTCAATTAACAAAGTCCATCTAGGATATTATTTTTAGATAGGAGGTGAAGGAGTTGATGATATTTAGGTGGGAGTTGCAGTAAAGTATCTACATTTTCTGCATCATAATGTCATCATCAGTCATATCACGATGTAATTTATCCTGCTTGTAGACATCTTTAATTGAGATTTTATTGCCTTTACTGTTTTATCATAGCTTTAAATGTTCAAAATATTTCTGATATGTTTAGATGTTTCAAAGTGGATTCTTCTGCTGCTGTCTGGGAGTCTTCATGTCTAATAATGCCCTGAACAAATATTCATCTACTTCCAAAAGAAAACTGCAGTTATCCAGTCTCAGTCTACTCAAATTTACCACACTTGAATTTGGCATCAAGCCTCCTTGTCAGTACATTTCTGTTCTAACCTACATCGAATATCTATAATTCCTTTGGCTATGTGGGATTTGGTAAGGAAGTTGTTATTCCCTGTCTTTTTTACAATTTTCACTCTTTTTGTATATCAAATCAGGAAAATCAATGGACTTAATAGTAGAATAGAAGGATGGGACATGTATCTCTCCCTAGACTTTATCTGATATCATTCTATTCATTTAATACTATCCTATTCATTTAAGTATTTGGATCTTGCTTTTTACCTTGATAGACTTTTATAATCATGCATCACACAATTTTCCTGAAATAGAACTAGACTATTTTTGCTTTACAGGAAAGCAGAAGTTAAATTAATAGATCAAGATAAGATCAAGATGAAAAATCAGATTGACCAAGATTTCCAGTCTCTCTCAGTGGTGTGTTTGTTTTTGGCATCCTTTCATGCATCTGGTAACTCCATGGGAAGAAAACTTAAATCTAAGCACAGCTACTGTTTCATATTGGCTATTGTTACTGATGACATCAAAGAGTTGCTTTTGAACCTTCTCCTGGCATTATATTCATGTCATTACTTCTGTCATTATGCACAAGGGTCTTCCTCTGCATGCTGAGAACCTGGGGAATAATCTAGGCTGAGTAGATCAAGGCCACGGATACTGGCTATATTGACACATGATCACCTCAGAGTATGAGGTGGATGATACTTCAGATAGTCAGAACTATCTGAAGTATCATCCTACTCAGAAATCTGGGCTTTCTATGACTCTTACTGCACCTTCTTTTCCTCTAGACTGAGTGAAAGAAGTGATGGATTTAAATGGAAGAAAAGGCATTTCACATGCTTTTAGTAGTAAACAAGGAATTGTTTAGAGACTGAAATTACATCAACATTTGTATGATAGGCTTCTGTTATTTGCACCAATTTGATATGCCATGCCATCAATTGAACTCAGTGATACTTGTGGGTCCCTTCCAACTCAGGATATTCTATGAGTTTATGACACCAGGTTTCAACTTACAATTTTTTTTTTTTTTTTTTTTTTTTTAAGTTTGGAGACAGCACTTTTGATTCTCACCAATAACCTTCTGTATAATATTGATATCCCTCTACTGTGCTATGACAGCATCCTATCAAATGTCTGTCTTCCATTTTATCTTCCATTTTATCTGTATAAGTTGCATGACTTTCTGAAGCCTGGCCTTTGTTGCAATATCCTGCTTGACTCTCAGTCTTGTCTATGAAAAATACAGCTAAACTTCAATAGTAAGTAAGGTATGATAGTGCAATCTCCAATGACTTTTTTATATGTTGAAAAGAATCAATAACTTTTGAATTTAAGAGTTGGTTTTGCTCACATTCTTTGGGGAATAATCCTTCGAAGTTACAGAGCTAGGAGTACAGTTGGGGTTTTTGCAGTAGTAAAGCATGGCTGTGAGCAAAAAATACCAGGTTTACTTCCTTGCTTCAAGAACTTGTTCATGTTGGTTTCTTCTCATTTGCTTGGGCCTTATAGTTTCATTACTGCTTTTATCAAATGCTTTTCTTTGGCATTTCCAAAGAAAGGTGCAGAGGACCCTGCCTAGAAAAGGAAAGATGGAAATGAGTGTCAAAAATGCTGTTTCTTTTTGACTCCTACCTCCCCTCAGCCCACACACATACTCTCCTCTGGAAAGTTTCTCCTTTGGAAAGAAACAGTCAGAAAATATAGTTGTTTTATGGTCACATTAGGACCCTGTACAATTTGCATTTTTCATTCAGTCTTTTATATCCAGCAAGTCTTTTTTTTTTTATTCTTTTGAGAAACATGCTGTTGCTACGCAACTATGAATGAACCACATAGAGAAAAAGAGAGGAGAAAGATGAAGGCAAGAAGGAGGTAAAAAAAGATGTTCAAACAAAAAAGAAGGAAGTCATAGACTACAATTTGAAAGCTTTTCCTTATTCCTTTGTCATGTGTAGAGGCAAAAATAAAGGAAATTCTTTCCTTTGCCCTCCACTCATTTTTTTTCCACTTGTTGAGTCACCTCCAGGTTGTAGTTCATAGCCAGACAACTGAACATTTCAGAAAGATGTGATTATGTGGCTGAGGTGTCTGACTGGGATCTGGGAGGTAGTCCCTATTTACCAATTGTTTTTCTGGGTCACCTAAGGTGAAGTGGTTAATCTCTTTGTGCCAATTTCACTCCTCTAAAAGTGGGATAAAGCCTCTGTTTTCTGTCATGTCAGATTAGACTCTACAAACTTCTTAGAAAACTCAGACTCAGTATCCTTATGAGGTCTCATGGTCTGTTGCTATAATGATAACATAGAAAATAATAATAAAATAAGGATCACTGTGCCTCACTCATTCTCCCATTTTGATGGTGCAAAGCATCTTACAGCTCTTGGTGTTGATCTATGGCACATTCCCTTTCTATTTCATTCACCACAGTTTAGGGCTGTGCTTCAAATGCAGGAGGGGCTAGCTTCACCCCGTTTAGCTCCAGGCCTTCACAAGGCAGTACCTTGCAATCCCAGGCGCAATCCCAGGCCCATTCTCTACTCAGTAGATATACCTCAAGATCTAATTCACTCTTCAAAAATGTCCATTTTGCTTTCTTTTGAATGGCTTCTTCTAGCAAAAGGCTAGGGTAAAAAGGTGCCAAACCCATGTCTCTATTCTCTAAATCTGAATAAGGCTCATTCAAACTAATGATGTTTTCAACTCTTTTATACATATATATGTTTTACTGGATGGTGTTTCCACACAGTGGAAATCTTCCCTTCCCTTCTGAAAGCAAATTGCCAATCAGAGTAACAAAGGCAGCAGAAGGTAGAACAGAACCCTATGAGAGAACTGCTAGGTAGGTACTGTTTCAATTAGAATTAATTTATTTGTGTGGTCTTAAAGTAAAAGTGCATTTTACTTGCTATAATGAAGACAGGATTATTTTCTGTATTGTTAGTATTTCTGCTTCTTAGAGATATTTTCTTGTGTTCAGCTTTCTTTTTTTTTCCTGTTACAGAGGATCATTTAAAAACTTAATTAAGAATAAAAAGCCCTTTCTACTGACATGACAGTGTTTCCAAACATTAAGTCCTTGATTTTCTGCTTTGAGTTTTTGTTGTTGTTATTGTTTCAGTAATTGGTGGGGCCACTATGATAGTCACTTTCCTTTCAAAATGAGGAGCAGCCATCATGGGGCATGATGAATACGTTATGCTGGTGAAGATTTCTCCTCACTGTACTTCCATTGTGTCTTCAAGGACAAGTCACCTCTCTCGTACCTTTTGATATCCTTTCTCTGTCTTATCTGTTGAGAGCAAAAACTGGAAGAGCCCAGCCCTTGGGGAAAGGATTTAATATTGGAGTATCTTAGGTGTCTTAGAGCAGAGGTTTAAGGTTAGTTTCACTTCTAGATACAAATGGATCCTGGTAAGGATGCTGGGAAGCTAATCATGATAGCTCAGTGAAACACCTTAGTTCTGGTCAGATCTTTGATTAAATTGATTAGCAGTCTATGACTTAACAGCATGACCCTCTGGCGATTACACAACTGTGATCTTTAGTTTACAATATATTTTCTGCACCCCAATGAGATCTTTAACCAAAATTCAATTGGCTATCAAATTTACCTTTTACCTTGAAAGCATGTCCTTACCTCTTTGGATAAGCAAAAAGACTATGAAAATCCAGGCTCTGCCCTAAATTATAATTGCCAGTTGTTCCTGTTGGGCAGTGGCATGACTACCAACTGCATTTTTTAGATATACAGGACATATTTTTTTAAATATACAGGACATATTTTTTTAAGAGAGTGAAATGTCTCATATGAGCACAGTGAAGTCTACCAAACTAACTTGTTTAAATAGCTGTCTCCAGAATCAGAATCCTCCGTCACAGAATCAGTAAGGTTGGAAAAGACTTCCAAGATCATCTGGTCCAACCATCCCCCTACCACCAGCATTACACACTAACTCATGTCCCTAAGTACCATATCCAACCTTTCCTTAAACACCCCAGGGACAGTGACCCACCACCTCCCTGGGCAACCCGTTCCAGTGCCTAACCACTCTTTTGGAGAAGAAATTTCTCCAAAAATTTCTCCTGGTGCAACTTGAGGCCATTCCCTCTTGTCCTGAAATATCCTTCTTGTTCTTTGCACATTCTGCAAAGACCATGTAAGATAAAGCCTTAGCTAGTCTCCAGTCCTACAACAGTTTAAGTCTTTATACTTAGTTGCACATTATACTGAATCATAAAATTCATTTAAATTTGCTATATATTTATCTTTTACAAAGCAAATTCCTCACTACATAAAAGAATATGTTCTTTTGATGCAAAAATGTTACTTTGATATAAAAACATATTAAAAAAGAAGTTAAACTTGGCCTATATCCCAGCTGTACATTTATACTGTCGAATGAGGAAGGAAAGATCATGAGCAAAAAATCACTGTTACTATTTCTTTAAAAATCTGGCCTGCTAAAAATTAAAATGCTCCTTGTTAATAACTGAATATTCTAAGAACAATTTTAATAGCAAGACTTTGCAAACCAGCTGTCAGACTATAGGGGAGAACCTGGTTTACATACATTAGAGGAGCAACAATTATGGTACAAGACAAGCTGTGTCTGACAATGCAAAGGTACACTACTTATGAAGTAGCAGAATTGTGATGGTGCCTTTTCTGTGAATTATTTCAACCCTGCATTAGGGAAGAACTTCTAGTTTATAATTTATTTTGTTGATATGTAACATTTCTAACAAAGAATTGAATTACAGGTAGAAATATAAATATGAAACTGGGAAAAAAATGCCAGGATTTTCTTTTTTATTATTATTATTATTTCAATAAGTTTAAGGAGATAACAAAAACACAACACAGAGAAGTCTCTTGCCTTTAAATAAAAGTGGATATATCTCAATTATACATCTTGAGAAGTGTATGTCACCTTTTTAGATCATTGTAGATGTCTGTGACTTCAAAAGATACTTCAAGAATGAGACTGCACATGTGGACCAATATTGAGGCAACAGTCTCAATTAAATTAAATTTATGCAATATGCAATTGCAAAATGCAATTAAATAAGCAGCAAAGCTGTGTTATCTATGAATATTTTTTTCTATGAAACATTGATTTGGTGTGAATTTTATGAGTCATTGGATTTTTATATTATTTCAAAATAATTTTAAAAATTAAATATTAAATATGAAAATGAGACATGCAGAGGTTACTATTAAACCTAAGTAATAAGTAGGGCTTTATTGAATTTTTACCAAAAAAATCTATCATAAGCTCCATCAAGAATTATTTTGATATTATTATTATTGGACATGAAAGCAATTTCCTTTACAGTCCAAGTATTGTACCCCACCATCATGTTTTATATGTTATATACTTCCCTGCCTGATAATGTAAGTCTACATGAAGGAATAATTATCTCTGTAGTGTACAGTGTCTGTTGTTTCTTGAACATTTGAGATTACATTTCTTTTAATATAAAATTTAATTGCATTTACATACATCATTAAACAAACTAATTATATAATGTGTTCCTAATACTTTCTTATGTGTAAAGTAATCTCACTTAACGCCGTGTCCAAGAAGGTCACTTGAACAATAACATAATATTAAAAGTGTTCTGTTATTTAAGGCTATTAATTGAAGAAATGTCTCTGGCAACATTTTATCAATGACTTCATCAGACTTGGAGGCTGCCCCTATAGCAGGAAACTAAATGGTGACAGATAATATTTCTGAGCACTGGAACTTGAATATTTCTACCCTTAAAATTTCAAGACGTGCCCACTAGAATTCTCCCAAACAGAGAATAAATTCTGCACTTGGAGCCTGAAAAAGACTTTTGCTTACAGTGTATCATAAATCAATCTTGATTTAAAGGTGTTTGTTGTTTTCTCCTTAATTTAAAGATTTGCTTTAATAAATAAATATTGGGGAAAATATTTGAAAGGCAAATGATTATTTTTTTTTATGAAAAAGAAAGCTTGTTTATAATTAGTTGAATATGATTTCAACTTATTGAAAACAGGAATACATTTTATCTATTGGAATGAATGCAAGAAGAAATTGAAAAAATCCATTACAGCATAGAAGATGACAGAGTTTCCAGAGGAACATCTTGGAATTATTTTTATTTAGTTATTAATCTTGATACAGGTTATTGCCTTGATACAAAAAGGCAATAGGCCTACACCCTTAATTTTGATATATGTATCAAAATGAATAGACCTGGAAGGATAGGACAATAGAACAGGTGATCAATAACTGATATAAAATTAAAAAGAACATAGCACCCTTGCTTTTGGGGCAGAGTAAATCTTATAAAACTCTTGTCATCTAGAAGCAAGGGACAGGGTTCAGATCTCTATGTGCTGTGCTGTAGTGACCAGATTGTTAAAAGACATCTGAATCCCATCCCTAATGTATCTGCACCATTGTCAGGAAGACTGATAAAATAGGTCAGATAAGTCAGTCCTACAAACTGCCTGACCCTTGCAGAAATGAAGATATCTGCTAGAAACAGGTATTAATGACATCACACAAAAGATCAGTAAGGCTTCATTTAGAGTACTGTCTTGTCCCCACCCTGGAGGAATTCAATCTCAAAGTGATCCAGAGACCAGCCACTGAGCCTGTCATGGGAACGTAAAGGACAGTTTACTAGAGGAAAGCTTTCTCCACACAAGTAAGTTGATCAATGATGATATGTCTAGAAATAGCAGTGGCATAAATGCCTCGGAATAGGAAACTAGAACTATTTAAGAAGAAAGACAAGGAAACAATACAGAAGAGAGAACTGTTTTTATCCACTGGGGCGGTAAGAATCTGGAACATCTCTCCAACAGGAGGAGCAGAAATACAAAAGTTTAATTTGTTTAATTACTTTAAGAAAGCCATAGATCTGTTTAAAGCACTTGGTGATGAGATTGTCCACATTAGAAAGAACCTGATGACCCAAGAGATTTCTTCTATTCATAGCTTCCTTAAAATACAACCTTTAAAAATGCACTCAACATTTCCTGCCCTGAGAACAGGGACAATTTGCATATGCATTGAATATGTTACATATTCATTAGCAGAAAGTGTTACAAATGCCGAGAAGATACAGAGCCAGTAAAGAGTCATTAAGAAATCATTTTAAAAACAGCCAAGAATTACTTTTGTGGATTTGTCCTAAATTTATAAAAATAAAAACTAAATAATATAACCACTCTTTTTGTATTCTGCAGTCTTTAACCTATTGCGCTTTTTGCATTCAATTCTGCAAATATAGCAGTTAAAAGACATCAGAGAAAAAGCACAATGAATAAAAAGCTGTTATGCAGTGTCGAGAGAGAGAGAGAAAGGAAAAAAAAAAAAAAAAAGGATTAAAAAAAGGATAAAAAAGGATTAAAAAAAAAAAAAAACTTCTCTCAAAATCCTTCCAGTTCAACTGATGGCATCATTAATTCAAATATGTATTAGATAAAAAAAAAAAAAAAAAGTTGTAAAACACTGCCTAATAGATTAAACCTGGAGAACTGCTGCTCTTGTTGTAATTTAATGTTCTAGCAAAATCTCCTATATACAATTATATAGCCAATTAAATGGAAAAGAAATACCAATTTTAATAAACAGGAAAGTAATTGAGATTAAGATTTCTTTTTTTATAGATTGAAATGCCAATATTAAGATTTTAAAAATAATTTATTCAAAAAAAAACTTTAAAATCTTGTCACTTAGGGTTGATCATATCTGACAATTTTTAAACCATATAAATAATCTATCATACATCATATACCACGAAGAATTCATTAATCCTCAGAATAAATTACATAATTGTTCATAGCCTATTTCGGTTGCCTGTGGAGACCTGAAAAAAGACTGAAAGTTTCAAAAAAGCTACTTCTATACTCTCCCAGAGAAACCAAATCTAATAAATGAAACTTGTTAGCTTTCCACAGAATATTTTACAGTTTTAACTTTCATAACTTTAATGTATTTTTTAATATTCAAAATTATTTTAACTTTCCTTCCTTCCTTCCTCTACTAATCAAATACTCATAGTTAATTGCTGCTTTCATTTTTCTTATCTTTAAATCATACTGTCTGTTAAACCTTGCCATACAAATAAATAAGTAGAAGTCGTTCTTGACTCTGTTTCCAGAGAACTGGTTGTTAGGACCGAATCTATTATTTTTTTCTATAGGCAGTATAAATTCTCTGTGAATGTTTTAAAGATAAGAAATGACTTGGCTCACAGAATTTTAAATGTCCTGTTCTAAACCACATTAGAAATCATGGGAATTAAACAAAAGGCAATAGTGCTTAACAGCTATGTGTCTTTGATATGTTTTAATGCTATTATCTTGGCTGCATCAGCTTTTTCTGTCAAGCATGGAAGAGAGGATTTCCCTCCCACCTCCTCTTTTTTTTTTTTTTTTTTTTTTTTTGATCCATGTCTTCAAGTTTCAGCTTTTTATCCTGTGGTTCATATGAAAGAGAGCTATATCTCTTCATAAAATTTTCTCATCTTGATATGAGAGACTGGCATGGATTAGCATATACTCTCAGTAGCTGATGTTAAGTAAGTGTCCTTTAGCAGTACTGTAATGCATTCTGCTGTTGATGGTGATTGCCTACAGTTAGAAACCAAAAGTGACTGATGTGTTAAAAGTTCATAGAATCATAGAATACCCTGAGTTGGAAGAGACCCACAAAGACCATCAAGTCCAGCTCCTGGCTCCACATAGAACCACCCCAAAATCAGACCCTATGTCTGAGAGCGTTGTCCAAACGCTCCTCACTCTGGCAGGCTAAATGCCATGACCCGGAGAGCCTGTCCCAGTGCCCAACCACACTCTGGGTGAAGAACCTTTTCCTGACATCTTGCCTGACCCTCCCCTCTCCCAGCTCCATGTCATTCCCTAGGGCCCTGTCACTGTCCCCAGAGAGCAGAGCTCAGCAGCTGTTATTCCGCTCCCCTCGTGAGGGAGCTGCAGGCTGCTGTGAGGCCTCCCCTCAGTCTGCTCTGCTCTGGGCCGAACAAACCAAGGGGCCTCAGCTGCTCTTCATGTGTCTTTCCCTCTAGACCCTTCACCATCTTTATAACCCTCCTTTGGTTGCTAATAGTTCTATGTCCTTCTTATATTGCGATTCCCAAAACTCCACACAGCATTCAAGGTGAGGCTGCATCAGCACAGAGTACAGCTGGACAATCTCTTCCCTCAGCTGTCTAGCAATACCACGTTTGATGCACCCCAATTATTTCTCAACTAACATCTTAATGGATAATAAATAAGTAAAAATAAATGTAGTCACTAATGTTATGATATATTCATGACAGATATGACTGAGTATATGATTTTGTTTCTGTTCTTCCACAGTAAATCTTGTTACTGTCCTATGTACTCTCTTAGTTCATTATGTTAAGCATAATATTAACCTGAATATAATTTAATATAAGAAAGACCTGTAAAATACTTTAAAATGTACAATTCTAATAATAAATTACCATTGTACAAATCATACAGTGCTGATAATAACAAAAATGGAATTATGTGAAATATTTGTAAATTATTTTAGAATACTTAAATGGGGAGAATAGCATTGATGAAACAATATATATTTTTTGCAGTTACTCTATTTTCAGATATCAGTGATCTCAAAGCCATTGTTTCCTAACAGACGAAATGACGAATTTTTTTATGGCAGCTGTATGAAATTACTCTTGTGAACTACACGAGCATTGGCTATCAAAAATAACCACATAATATGATATTTGAGAAAAAAAAAAAACAAACAAACAAAAAAAAACACTATTGCAGATGCTGTACTCAAAGCTGGATCCTACTTCCAGAGGATAGTACATATATATATAATACCAGTCTAAACCATCAGAACCACAAACTAAAATTCACATTGCTAGTGTGTTTGGTTTGGTTTGGTTTGGTTTGGTTTGGTTTTTTTTTTTTTTTTTTTGACAAAATTTTTGAAAAGGTATATTTTAATAGGTTGTCTTCATGTAAAACTAATTTCTCTTCCCTTAATATAGTACTTAATATAGTATCGTCTATGAGCTCTGAGAAGTTCCTCATGTTTTTGATAAGTATAAAACTTTGTCCGTCTTTTAGAAGCACTAATTTGAGCATGGGGTGATTTCTTTTATATCACCTATTATGTAGAAAGAAAGACTTAATTCCACATATTGTAGCATAATATACATGTAGTTGTTCACATTACTCCGTGAAACAATGACTGGAAGCACTGAGCTGCAAAATGTGTATTGTTAATCATTGGGTCATTAACCTTAACAATGTCAATGCTTTCCCCTATCATATTCAACTAAATGACTGCCGGAGGTAACAGTTAAGAGAACATTTCACACAGATGAACATATTAATGCTTTATTTGGTTCTAAATGCAGTGTGAAGGATTTAGGTAGGAGCCAATACATGTAAAGAGGAAAAAGAAAGACAAAGTACAACTGAAAAGAGAAACTAAACATATCCCAAAAGAAAGTGAGTAGTCCTCAGTTTTCTGCAGTTGAGAATTGTATACCTATCTCACTCTATTTTTATTTGCAATCATTCAGATAAAGAAAAAAAAAAGTTTCTATTTTGAGAAGGATTTAAATCAAAGACCTGAGATTTCATTAGAATAGAGACTTTTTTTAATATCCAGTCTCCAATTTGTGTAACTTGTATTAATTTTCTAATCTTCTGTTTTCACAGTAAAATGGAGATGATAAGATGTTATTTGGCAAGAGCTGATGGGCTTCTGTCTGAACAATGTTTTCCCTACATCTGGTAAAAAAGGTCTTATACATCCTAATGGTTTAAGAAGGTGCCATTGCAACCCTCAAAAAAAAAAAAAAAAACCACTGCACATAACCATTAGAGTTGACCATGCATGCTTAAATGCCACCTTTTTCAGGGACCTGAAGGAAGTCTTCAGTCATTTCCACTGGGTCATTTCCACATTAGTATCTATCACCTTGTGGGGCAGCTCAGAAAGCTGGTGGTACAAAATGGTCTGTTGCCAACACCTGAAAAATTCATGTAATCAGCTACCTGTTCCCAAGTTGCACTCAGGAAAAAGCCTACAATAATGCACTGGAAATTGGATGATTGGTCCTAGTGGTCTGCAAATGGCCTGGGGTATGTACAGAAAAGTATTCAAATTAAAGGCTTTTTAAAACAACTGCACCAAGCTTTTTCCACTGCAAGTCCTTTCAAAAAGCCTCAGTCCTAGGGCTTTCACACTTCTCTTGGAAGATTAATATGCAAAATGACACATTTCAAAGTCAGTTCCTATTAAGCTGTTAAATAGCCTATAACTTAGTTCTGTAAACATGTAGTACTGAGTCACATTTGCTATTGAAACTAGTCCATTAACATTGCTTTGCTTAGCAGTGAACAAGGAAGAGATGGTACTCTATAAATAACTGAGAGTTATCAAAAAACAAAGATAGGAACTAATTAAGGGCTCTCAGAATAGGAAGTGTGATATCAGCTGGTGGGTGTTTAAAGGATCAGGCCACTGATATTTCTAGTTTTAATTTAATTCTCTTACTTTTAGTTATGAAAGGGGTGCACCTCTGTCCTAACGCCCTTTGCAGACTGTGATGTTCTCTCAGTCACCACTTATCAAAATTATGCTATTTGAAATAGCTACTGAAGTTGAAAAGTGGAGAACATTACACAAAGGATTGTTTGTTACTAATATAATGGGAAAGTTCATCTGACAGTTTTGATGTTTCTCACATATGCATTGATATAAATCAGTTGTAACTCGTAGTGAATAAACAATGAGGCCTGATAATTCCTCAATAGTTGGGCCTTTCTATTGGACAGGTCTGGAGGAAACAACTTGGTAGTGTATCATCTAATGAAATTCTTTTTTTTTCTTTTTTTTTTTTTTTTAAATGTCCTATTCCATTTTGAGATTAAGGATTTGGTTGTTGATCAAGGGGAGTGAGTTTTTGTCATCAACTTAGTGAGACATATAAAATTTCTCTTGCTTTTATTTATTAATTTTAATAGTTGCTTTTGCTATTTTTTTATTTCACTCATTCAAGCAGTCAAGCAGTCACTATGTGAAAGCTTTTTTTTTTTTTTCCTAGATTTACAACTAATTCTCTTAGACAAGATCAAAATTGATATGATAAAAGTATCCTCTATCTCTAAAAAAAGATCAGTCTGAAGCTCCCCAGTTACATCCACTTGATACAGTAACATGGCATTCGTAAGCATTAAGAATTTGCCACCACTAATCCAAGTCATTGCATGTCAAATTTGTTTACCTTAAAAGACAAAGCATCACTAGTAATATTTTGTAGGAATTGAACTGGTGCAGATGTTAGGACCAGAAAGATTTAAAGTCTTTTGCTGTAAATGCTCTTAGCCTACCATCCCACATTCCCTCTACAGGTAATTGGAATTTGATCGGATGAAGCTAAAATAAATGAAGAAAACTAAGTTATCAAGGTACATTCCAATATTATCCATAGGTTTGTGCCTATTGCATTTCACTAATAAGTACAGAACCAGGATACACACAAAAGGTCTTTTAATCAAATGATTAACCAAAACTCTTCAGAGTCAGGCGCTTAGCAATCTTTTGCAAAGCAAGCACACCTCTGGCTTGAACCACCATTATTTATACACAGCTAACTTGTGAAACTATCTCTCTGGCTATTTGTGATTTGTTGTTTTACCTTGCCTAAGTTATCCCTAATGATTCTGTGCATTACAGAGTTGTGTGTAGGGGGATGTACCAAATCCCCAATTTGCATGCATTAACATTTTATGGGTGTTATTTTTAACATGTTAATGACTCTTAATGAGTAAAAGTTTACCACAGGTCAGTCTAGAATCTTCCTTCCATTTTATTTATTTATTTATTTATTTAAGCTTTCATCTGTTACCTCCCTTACTTCTGCTAGTTTAAGGTTGCCAGTCTCCTTGCTTTCTTCAAGGTTTCCGTGTTTTCTTCAGCTTAAGAAGACATCAGGGGTTTGAAAGGAGAAACCTATTGTATCAAAACTAGCTGTGTATATATCTGGTATTGTATTCTCAACTTTTAGGGAGGCTGCTAACATAAGATTTGTCCCTTTGGGGACAAAGTGTACCTTCCCTTCTCTTTCAACATAGTTTTGATTTTCATTTTGTTTTCCAGAACAGTTCTGACTCTCATCAGCCTGACAGCATTGTGTAAACAGTGTATCTTAGTTGTTATATTAGACTTGAAAATTCACCAGGTTATGCAAGGCAAATCTTTGCCCCACTAGACACATCTCCCTCTCCTTTTGCAAGAAGATACTCAAAGTGCCTATAAATGCCACTTGTATTCTGGATGGTATCATGTTCTGGAAGCGTAATAGTAACCAGGACTGACTGTTCTGAGATGAGACCAGCTTGATCTGGGAGTACTTCATTTTTCTGCTGTGCTGATGTTTATCCCACAGTGGAAACAAGCAAGCTGTTGAAGTGGATTTAAGCTTGCAGTCTTACTTAGCCTCATGGATAAATCATCAGGGCCCTCTTCCAAATCTAGTTTTGCTGCTGCAGATCATCTGGCTGCATGCATGGCAAATCCAGCTCTTAAAGATGATCTCAGATGTGCTCCACATGGAGGACAGATACACTCAAGAAGCATAATAAATTAGGTTGTGAATGGCAAACAAATATGTGATACCAAGTAAGACAAGCAGTTATAGCTATATCTACCACATACTATAGAAAATGAGGCAGAGATAGCCAAGAAAATGCTTATGGGTTGAAGTAGAAATACAGCTACATCCTCACTCATGCTGTTGGTGTTATTTTAATAGATACTGAGAAATGGCACTTGTTACCTCAAACACAGGTCAGTATCAAGTGCTTTGGGATATTGATAAGTATCTCCTCGTGATATTGTATTGTACATTGTCAGCCAAACTTCATCTGTAGCTTCAGGGTCCTTAACTTTTAATTTATTGTGTAGCATAAGCATGCCCTGCATGTTCATAACAGAGAACATTCAAATGCCTATAGTTGTGTCCTCATACACACACTGCTTTCTTCATGTTGGAAGTATAAAATATATTTTAACTATTAAGTGATTAAGCCATTAAGATGTCTGTGTCTTAAATGCAAAGTTTCTGATCAGCATTTACATATCCTACATATAATTATGACTCTCCTTTTTCATTGATCATGCCTTCTCCCTATTTTTCTGAGAAGCAATTTGGATTATGCAGCTTTGATTTCTGTATATGAATATTTACATAGATAATGATCTAGGAATGACATTGTAAAACTTGGCTTATAATCTAATGTGCTGTAGATTAGTTCCAACTGTGTGAAAACATCTGGGCTGATAAATTACTGCCCTAGATGGGTAGTGGTTTTTTTTGTTTGTTTGTTTGTTTTTCTTTAACCTTAATCTTACTTGATTCAGCTTCTGCTTTTTTAATGAGTATGGCATCCAGAAAAATAACTTAGTAAATCATTTGCAAAGTTCCTATACTTATCACAGAAACTACAAAGCCCTAGGACAAATAACTGGGGTGAAAGTGTCCATGCTGATTTTTCCAAATATTCCTTCCACCCATAGTTACTTTCCTCATGCAATGATGCACCAGAAATCCAGGCATTTCATTTTCTTTTGCTTAAGCTAGCACTTTTCTCATTGAAGGCCCTCAAGGGAAGTGGAACTCTGAAATACGAAATGCAATTTATGCTTGCCTTGTAAAATGCCAAGGAAACTGCTTTAAGACCATAATAACCCTTGCTGTTCATTCCATGAACATGCCTATAGAAAATGTTAATTTAATCAACAAATTATAGCTTAACACAAAACAAGAAGTGGGGAAATACTGGCAAAGGAGGAGGAAAGGTCTCTCATACTTTTTATGATTAATCATGAATTTGAAACTTTATTATTCTTGCATAAGTGAAGAAATGGATTATGTTGCACTTTCCATTCATTTTATTTCCTGATTCACATCTACATACATGTCCCATCAAAATTTATGAGAACTCACTTAATGCTGACATGAATGCATTTTAGTGAAACTGTTGATTTGTTGATTTTTTTTTTTATTCTGCTTGTCAAAGATGTTGCTTTAGAGGGAGATAAAACAGAGAGCAAGTACTTTCAGAGGAAACCCTGCAGTTTTCACTGGCTTCTACCAGCATTTTTAGCTCATGGATACTGATCACGGGATGCCTCATGCAATTGTAAGTGTTCCCTGCCAAATGTTGAAGCAACAAAGTTAGAAATAGGAATATTGGAGTGAAAAAGAACAGAAATAGATTTCTCAAGTCAGCTTAAGTATCTCATTTTACATAGGGTGATATTACATTTTTCAAAGGCATGGTTTAACTGATTAGATCACCTGAAAATGGAGTGTTAATTAATAATATTCATAATACAATGTAATACAATTACATTAGCAGGGAGAGCTGTCAGATCTATTGTAGGCATGTCATTTAGGCATTAATCCTAAAGATAATGGGCCAAGTTTGCTCTGTTATTTTTTTTTAACATATATATGAGGTATGTGGCTGTTTGTACCTTAATATGACTAAAAAGAGATTTTTTTCCCATTATCTTTTAATGAAAAGCTTTCAGAAAGTACCTACCTGTGAGGCATACTTGGCAAGCCATCTTCTTGGGTGATATTAGCCTAAAAGACATAGTGGGTCTTTACTCTGCAGTTAAACTGAGATGTACATGGTGGAATGCCATGGAGGGAACTACAGTGGCTTAGTGGTCAGTTTTATATGCTCCTATTGCTAAACCTGGGATATCCTTACTTCACTCTAATGTCCATCTAAAGAAAAATCTCCAATTGAAAATTTTGCACATCATAATTCCAAGGACCATTTAATTTAATTTATAAATTAAATTAAAATTAAATCAGTTTGGGAATCTAAACAGCTAATATAAACAGTATCAGAACAGCTTGTGCTTTGACTATGCTCTATGGATAGGTTGGATAGGTTTGACTATGCTCTCTGGATAGGTTGGAGAGCTGGGTGATCACCAACCGCATGAAGTTCAATAAGAGCAAGTGCCGGGTCCTGCACCTGGGACAGGGAAACCCTGGCTGCACGTACAGACTGGACGATGAGACGCTGGAGAGCTGCCTAGAAGAGAGGGATCTGGGGGTCGTGGTAGACAGCAAGTTGAATATGAGCCAGCAGTGTGCCCTGGCAGCCAGGAGGGCCAACCGTGTCCTGGGGTGCATCAAGCACGGCATCGCTAGTAGGTCGAGGGAGGTGATTGTCCCGCTCTACTCTGCACTGGTGCGGCCTCACCTCGAGTACTGTGTGCAGTTCTGGGCACCACAGTATAAAAAGGACATGAAACTGTTGGAGAGTGTCCAGAGGAGGGCTACGAAGATGGTGAAAGGCCTGGAGGGGAAGACGTATGAGGAACGGCTGAGGGCACTGGGCCTGTTCAGCCTGGAGAAGAGGAGGCTGAGGGGAGACCTCATCGCAGTCTACAACTTCCTCGTAAGGGGGTGTCGAGAGGCAGAAGACCTTTTCTCCATTAACACCAGCGACAGGACCCGCGGGAACGGGGTTAAGCTGAGGCAGGGGAAGTTTAGGCTTGACATCAGGAGGGGGTTCTTCACTGAGAGAGTGGTTGCACACTGGAACAGACTCCCCAGGGAAGTGGTCACTGCACCGAGCCTGACTGAGTTTAAGAAGCGATTGGACTGTGCACGTAGTCACATGGTCTGAACTTCTGGGTAGACCTGTGCGGTGTCAAGAGTTGGACTTGATGATCCTTAAGGGTCCCTTCCAACTCAGGATATTCTATGATTCTATGATTCTATGTCTCACACAGCAAAAAGTTGTTCTGGCCCTTTGCCTTTATATTTATACATTCTCAACTTCCTATCAACCTACCTGAAGAAATCATTTTTTTAGATTAGTACTTCCTTTGATCTGGGTATCATACCACTGAATACAAGGCCACTGCTGACTCACTCACTATATACAGAACAACAGTTTAAAGATAATTGGCACCATTATCATTCCACCTTCACACCTATGCATTTTAACTTAACAGCCGAGGAGAAAAAAAAAAAAAAAAAAAAAAAGAGAGAGAGAGAGAGAAAGAGAGAGAGTTTGTAGTAATTTATTTTGTTTTCAAAAAATCATCAACAAATTTTGAGCCAAACTAGAAAATTATTGAGATGAGGTGAAATAGAAAAAATGATATTCTTGTTGCAAACAAAACCTTTTCCCTGTTCAGGATTGTACAGTCTACAGTCAGCGGAGGATTATCTGCTTCTTGTTAAAAAGGAATTTCAATCCATACATCAAAGCTGTATTCAAGCCAAAGTCCAGCTGACTCCTATGATACCTGAGCTGCCACCTTGATTGACAAAATGAGAATATAACTAGGTATATTCTGAATTAATATATATATAAACATATATATATGATTTACTGTGGGTAGAGTTTTTTATTGGAGTTTTTTATAGAGTTTTTATTTTTAGTCCTATATAAAGGACTTGTGTTCTATATAATTGGTACATCAATAGATCCAATGTATGAAAAGGTTCATGTTGCAAAGCTCATGTCTCTACTGACCAAAAGGACACAGATCCATATGTTCTAACTTCTACTCTGCTTAGCATTTAGGTAAAAGGGCTGGGAAGGAAGGGAAGATGGAATAAATCAATAACAAATACAGTTAGTTTCTGAAACAAATATGCTTAAATGCAGAATAGACATATACCCTGCCTCACTCAGGAAAAGGAATCTGCAAAAAAGTTGGGCAGGTAGGAAAAAAGTCAGAGGAGCAATGGAGTCAAGAGTGGGGAGGAAAGTGATAAAGTGACTAAGGGAGCAATGTCTGCTGTGGGCATAAATGTATTGCACAGTCAATTGGAGATATTGATTTAGTGTATGCTGGAGGCTGCCAATGGCAGAAATGTGCTAGTACAAGACAGCATGACACACTGGAACTTCTTGTTCCAATACTATTTGAGATCTATAACCAACAGCAGTAGTAATTCGTATTTTCTGATTTCCAAATTTTTATTACAACTAATGTTAATTCATATTAGTAATACATACTGAGATTAATTCTCTGTCATATGAATCTTCTTTATTAGCATCATGCCAAAGGGGTAGAATGGGCTTATACTTTGCATTGCAAAGTAAAATAGTCTCTTCCCAAGAGAATTTACAGACTGAGGCAAGGCAAGCATGGGGTGATAAAGCAAGTAAAGTTAGCTGCTGGTTAACTGTCACTGTTTGGTGACAACTAACATCCTGTTTGGTGGCAGAAGAAAATGGGGAGAGGATGGAAGTAGAATACAAAGTAGAAATAGTGTGAAAGGTATAAAGGTAGGACATGGAATGCTTGAAAAAGAATGATCCCAAGGTAAAAATAATGGGAGGAACAAAGGAGGAAGGATCAGCACAAGACACAGAAAATGTCTAAAAATGTAGGTAGTTCTATGAACAGTCAGGGGTCTCAACTTTGGCTGTTACCACCCTCTTTTCTCTGCTGGGCTACAAGTGCTATTTTCTCTGTAGTTTTCTCTCAGTGGAGAAAGATATGGAGTATCTTACGTGTGAAAGTAATGGGGAAAATATTATGTCTTTTTATCGGGGAGGGGATGACGGGGCGGGGGGAAGGTTGTATTATTCTAAATTAATTTGTGTTGTAATCTGATTATTTTATGACGAAGTTGTTTCACTATTTGTAATGCATGCCTTGACTGCACACATAGTATTTTTGTGGAAGACAAACACTTATGAGGTGTGCATATTATACATTTCAGATGTTCACATTCATAAAGCTGTAAGAGTATAGAAGAGCAAGAGTATAGCTTTCTTTATTTTTCAGGGAGCTTTGTAGCTCCATGATCTCCTTGCTGTCACAGTTAACTTGTGATCAATATCAATTTAAAACTAACTCAGGTACGCGTATATTCTACTGAAGATGCAGCATTCTGTTTTAGACATATCCTTAATACTTCAGACAGCAAGTTCTGCACATGAACTACCAGAATCATTCTAGTGATTTCCATATCATACCATTACTTTGGGAATTCTCTTTCTTCTGTGATATGCCACTCCTGTCTCTTTTTTCATTTGAACTCTGTGGAGCATGTAGGGGATGAAAGTTGTAAGGGAAATGTTGTGATTCTGTTTTCTGTATGCTGCACTTTTGAATTTCAGCAGGCAGGCTGGCACTGCCCTGGAGCAGCTGAAGATAAGCCTAAAAAAGTGAGTACCATGTTGTGCTAACTCATGCTCATGCCTGTGTTGAACAGACACTTTTAAATCTTTTTGATGTTTAAAGAGTTTTATATATGTTCCTGCCTCAGTTTTTTTCCACCTCAAAAAGAAAAATAAAACAAAAATAATATAAAAGTATGTTATTTCCTATAGAAAAATTAAAGAAAACGTAATATGCATAACCACATATATGTGCTCCAACAATAATAACTGACATGTAACACGAGGTATTTGCCTGAAGTTTTTGCCTAAGGTATATGCCTGCATCCCAAGTGACCATCTGGCTGTTGTCACTGATCTGGCTTCAGCTTTCTGGAAGCTACAATCGTTTTGCATTTGCTTAGCTTACAGAAGGATACACTTATTTTCTCACATGAAATGAACAACAATCTTTTGTTCTTTGACAAATATGTCCCATGGATCTGAATGTGACTCTGTTACTGAAGTGATTTTTGATCCACACATCTTTAAAAAGTTTCCCCAGTACTTTTAGTTATGTACCGTTCTTTTTCTTTATTTATTGTCTCAAGCAAATAACCAAAACCTGTCTGTATTATGTCCTCCCGCTTCACTAGGGGATTCTATGACGGATTCCATTACTGTCAGGATGCTTTCGATGACAGTTCCCAGCTTGCTTTAGTCCATTTCTTCTTGTCTTCTTCCAGTTGCCATTTTCTGTCATACCCTGCTGATCACATCACAGGTTCCCATGACGATTCCTAGCAGTGCAGCTACTCAAGTAGAGGTTGCTAGACTGAAACTCAAGAGCACAGTCTCTCTTGCAGCAAGACAATCACTTACACACCTGCGTTGCTGGGCCCCCCAGAGGACAGATGCTAATACTCATACTGCTACTCAGGCTTTATATTAAAATGGTTGTGGATCTGTAAGGAGTGGTACTACAGTTTCATAGATCATAGAAAGGAATAAAAGTATATATAGCAAGTGACAGTCTATTCATCAGCAAACACATTATTCCCTGGTGTAGCTGTTCTACTACTTGAAGCAGCTGAGATTTAAATATCTTAACAGGTCCTCTACAAAAACAATTGGGGATTTCTGTTAGAGAACCACTATATTGGTGTTGTTATTGATATTAGTTTTAATTGCATTGTGCAAGCCCTGATTGCTCATGTAGCCTTAAGAGTTGTAATCAATGGTCACAATGAATTTACAAGCGAGAAAAAAATATATTCTGTGTCTTCAGTGTTCACAGTTTTTAGATCAACAAGGATTATCTGGTGAGCTATCCACCACAAAGACACAGGAAATGCTGGATTTAGAAAGAAATTGAGGAAATAGAGTAAAAAAGCTTTCCCTGTAGCCAGTACAAAACTGTAGGGATGAGCAGTCTGGTATAAGGCAGTTTTTAAGGAAAGATTTAAAACTGTTGATATAATTGCTTCTGAAACATTCAGACTGACCTTTTCAGCAGAGAATGTAAAGATATTCAGAAAGTATGGAATTGTTGAAGGGAAAGCAGATGATCAATATGAGTGCAAAGTCAAGGGCTGATCACTTGTTGAAATCACAAACCTAATAGAAATAAGGTAAAATAAATGACTTTTTAAAGGCAAGCACAGAAATTTTTCTTCAAATATACTAAGGGTCAAGCCACACATGATGAAGGAAGTGAAACAATCAAAGCAAGGTGCCAAACCCAACAATTTGAATAGTGATGTCTGCATGGATTGAGATCCCCAGTGGGTGGGGAAGTTGATTAGTATCAAGGTGAAGAAGTGATCACACTTCTTGTGTACTTATTTTTAACTCTCAGTGATGATACAGTAGTCAGATGCAAGCAAAATTTTTCAAAGGCTGACACAGGAATGACAAGCTGATGAATAGGAAATGTGTGAATTTTCCAAATCCTAAATTATTCACTTATTTAAAAATATGTGTTTCTTCACAGTGTACTGTCAAGATTCTGAGTCTAGCTAGTTTTGCAGGATTTAAGATTCAAAGCTCTTGATTTTCACAACATCTAAGCATGGCAATAATTGTGTAATGGTTAGGTGATCTGAGGTCAGAAAGGAATACCATCTATGCCAGGAAATACAGAGCACTGCATGACTGGGATAATTAATTTACGCACAAAGATCCATTATATTTGATTACCTTCAAAAAATATATAAAAAAGACAAAAGGAAAAACAAAAACAAACAAAAAAGACTCCTTCCCATTGACCTAATCAGAGAAGAGACATTTGACTTAGAAAGGAGAAATCCTCACAGATGCAATCTGGCCCTTCAAGGCTACTGTTTGGTCAGTGGGTCCAGGGTGGGTGAGTGATGGCAAGTCAGGTTGGAAATGAACGTACATCAGGAAAGAAAGCATGTGGTTAAGCAGCTTCAGTCCTACAAGTCTCAGTGAGGACTGACAACCATGCAGAGAGTATCTCCTCCTATTATAGTTCATATTTTATGAAAGCAACCTGGGCCTACTGCACTCTGTGAAAGGTTCCCAAGTCATTTCATTAGATCCAGGATTTCAACTGTGTACTTTGAGGTAGATTGTTAAACCCACTGTGACAACCTATAAGTACTTGTAACATGAGAGCACCAGTGTGTTTTTTTAGGATGGTTGTGTGGAACACAGGATGGATCTGTACTCAACTGCACAGAAGCATAAGCCTCCCCTTTTCATTAGCTGTAACTGAAGTAAGGAGTAACTATAAGAAAGGAAGCAGCTACTCATTTAATATGCCTCACTGTGGAAAGGGAAGGAAAGGGAATAGGAGGAGATAGGCCTAATGATTCACCAGCCAGCTCAGCTAAGATATTTTTTTAAAAGACTAAGTAGTTTACTTCTCACTCTGAAAAGGGAGAGCTGTAGCACAGGCAGCATTCTTGCTAAAGTAATTAAATCATTTTCTTCCAGGGTTGGTAGCTTCTTGGGGAATAGTTCCTATGAAGGTAACAGCTCCTGGTAGCTCCAATGCCACTAACTCCTGCTGCCCATTTAAGTCTCTTCTTGCCAGGTGCTAGACTGCTTTGGCAAAAAACAGGAACAGATCCTGACTTGCCTCGACTTTAATGGGAGCTGAGTGTTCATATGGGATGCTCTCGGCAACTTGCCTTCATATCCTCCTGCAATTTTACTGCTATCCAGCAGTCTCCATGGCAACCCTCGCTGCAGCACAGCATTGCATATGTGAAGCATATATATATATATATATTTACTTCCTCCTTTTAAACACCTTATTTGGTAAGTTGGGTAGTCTTTTTTTTTTTTTTTTTTTTTTTTTTTTTTTTTTTTTTTTTTTAAA